>CM024760.1:7911366-8641547 GCA_014218235.1 Colocasia esculenta
CCGGAGATCCAAATTGGATTCCGTCAGTTCCCACACGTCACTTTAACCCAAACGGTCGTGTCGGAGAAAACGGCACGTCGATCGGATCCCTATTTGGGATTTTAGACCCCCGGGTTGCGTGTTTTAACCATTTATATATGCTTGGCCGTGTTTTTAGATCCGTCCTTTGAATGCCCAACCCAATCCGGAGATCCAAATTGGATTCTGTCAGTTTCTACACACCACTTTAACCCACCCGGTCGTGTCGGAGAAAACGGCACGTCGATCGGATCCCTATTTGGGATTGTGTTTTAACCTTTTATATATACTTGCCCGTTTTTAGATCCGTCCTTTGAATGCCCAACCCAATCCAGAGATCCAAATTGGATTCTGTCAGTTTCTACACGTCACTTTAACCCACCCGGTCGTGTCGGAGAAAACGGCACGTCGATCAGATCCCTATTTGGGATTTTGGACCCCCGGGTTGCGTGTTTTAACCATTTATATATGCTTGACCGTGTTTTTAGATCCGTACTTTGAATGCCCAACCCAATACGGGGATCCAAATTGGATTCCGTCAGTTTCTACACGTCACTTTAACCCACCCAGTCGTGTCGGAGAAAACGGCACGTCGATCGGATCCCTATTTGGGATTTTGGACCCCCGGGTTGTGTGTTTTAACCTTTTATATATACTTGCCCGTTTTTAGATCCGTCCTTTAAATGCCCAACCCAATCCGGGGATCTAAATTGGATTCCGTCAGTTTCTACATGCCACTTTAACCCACCCGGTCGTGTCGGAGAAAACGGCACGTCGATCGGATCCCTATTTGGGATTTTGGACCCCCAGGTTGTGTGTTTTAACCTTTTATATATACTTGCCCGTTTTTAGATCCGTCCTTTGAATGCCCAACCCAATCCGGAGATCCAAATTGGATTCCGTCAGTTTCTACACGTCACTTTAACCCACCCGGTCGTATCGGAGAAAACGACACGTCGATCGGATCCCTATTTGGGATTTTAGACCCCCGGGTTGCGTGTTTTAACCATTTATATATGCTTGACCGTGTTTTTAGATCCGTCCTTTGAATGCCCAACCCAATCCGGGGATCCAAATTAGATTCCGTCAGTTTCTACAGGTCACTTTAACCCACCCGGTCGTGTCGGAGAAAACGGCACGACAATCGGATCCCTATTTGGGATTTTGGACCCCCGGGTTGTGTGTTTTAACCTTTTATATATACTTGCCCGTTTTTAGATCCGTCCTTTGAATGCCCAACCCAATCCGGAGATCCAAATTGGATTCCGTTAGTTTTTACATGTCACTTTAACCCACTCGGTCGTGTCGAAGAAAACGACACGTCGATCGGATCCCTATTTGGGATTTTAGACCCCCGGGTTGCGTGTTTTAACCATTTATATATGCTTGGCCGTGTTTTTAGATCCGTCCTTTGAATGCCCAACCCAATCCGGAGATCCAAATTAGATTCCGTCAGTTACTACACGTCACTTTAACCCACCCGGTCGTGTCGGAGAAAACGACACGTCGATCGGATCCCTATTTGGGATTTTAGACTCCCGGGTTGCGTGTTTTAACCATTTATATATGCTTGACCGTGTTTTTAGATCCGTCATTTCAATGCCCAACCCAATCCAGATATCCAAATTGGATTCCGTCAGTTTCTACACGTCACTTTAACCTACCCGGTCGTGTCGGAGAAAACGGCACGTCGATTGGATCCCTTATTTGGGATTTTGGACCCCCCGGTTGTGTGTTTTAACCTTTTATATATACTTGTCCGTTTTTAGATCCGTCCTTTGAATGCCCAACCCAATCCGGAGATCCAAATTGGATTCCGTCAATTTCTACACGTCACTTTAACCCACCCGGTCGTGTCGGAGAAAACGGCACGTCGATCGGATCCCTATTTGGGATTTTAGACCCCCGGGTTGCGTGTTTTAACCATTTATATATGCTTGACCGTGTTTTTAGATCCGTTATTTCAATGCCCAACCCAATCCGGAGATCCAAATTGGATTCCGTCAGTTCCCACACGTCATTTTAACCCACCGGGTCGTGTCGGAAAAAACGGCACGCCGATCCGATCCCTATTTGGGATTTTGGACCCCCGGATTGTGTGTTTTGACCCTTTATATATTCTCGGGTGTTTTTTAGATCCGTCATTTCAATGCCCAACCCAATCCGGAGATCCAAATTGGATTCCGTCAGTTCCCACACGTCACTTTAACCCACCCGGTCTGGGGCCGTAATCTCCCAGACGGCTCGAGCTCGAGGGAGATCCTCGAGTCTCGTGAACGCGAACCTCCGCTGTAAAGAAATAAAATTAATCAACGTTCTGCAATAAACCCAAATTAATAATAATTGAATAAATGACTTCAACTCTTCTAAAAAATAAAAATATCGTAAACATGTCAAATAATAAATCCCGGACTGGCACCGGGAAGTCTCTCCATGCATCCACTGGTCCTGGAATATGTGCGTGGAACAGCGTCGTAATATAGCGGGAAGCAGGACTGGGATCTATCTTCCCCCCTGCAATTCCACATTAATTTTCTACAAGAAATGTGTAACGTCGCATGCCTTTCGGATCCATGCGGATCATGTGTGTTGGTTGTGTGGTGTGAATGTGTGGTTTGAGCAGGTGAAGTGCATGGTTGGTTCTGAAATGAAACAGGACCAGCTGCTGTTCTGTTGGAGTTGGCGGTCAGGGGTGGCCGTTGACCTGTTGGCGTCCAAGTAAGTGGACGTTTAGTGCATGAACTTGGCGACAGTAGATGAGGACGCTAAGGGTGGCGGTTGCTGTTGGCGATAGAGGGGTTGACGCCAACCTGAGAATGGTGCAGGTTATAGGGTCACCCGAGAGCAGGTTGCTTACCTGGTTCTCTTCCCCTCTTGCCCCAGCTTCGCGTCCCGGTGTCTTTAAAGCTTCTAACAGGTACTGAAGGGTGCTTGGACGATCGTAGAACGCGTGGCGTTGTTGAATTGCACGAGGAAACGCCGTGGCATGGTGCAATTCCCGTGGGAGCTCGCGGGGAGTTCGGCGTGAACCGGGAGATTGTGGGAAGTTCTAGCGTGTTCTGAGGTAGGGGACGAACCCGTTTAGCTCCGTAGAAACATTAAAACACGACAAACCTACTTGAATCAACATGATAATGCATTTTCGGATCATTTGAGTAATTTAGTGAACGAAGCATGTTGTATTGGATTGTTTTGGGTTCATGCATGCTTAAAGAACCGTTTCAGTGTATTTTCCTGTAGTTTTAACGGTTGGAAAACCCGTAGAGCCGGATTAGGGTTTCTGCAGGGTTTGAAGCCGGGGAACTTGGCGTCAAGATCGCTTGTCGCCAAGCTCATCAGCCATCATATCAACGGCCAGATCCCTTACCGTTGACTTGTTGTAAGCGGCAGTAGATGTTGTCGCCTACTGGTTATGAACAGAAATGGTTAAATTATGGCATTTATCGATAATCTATGTGTGTTGACACATGAGGTGCACTGAGTGCACATGGTTCTCGTGTTTAGCATACAAGGTATGCAATTAGTTACTTACTTCAGTGACTGTGCGTTGTTTACGCGAGCCAGTTGGGTTCACGTGTAGTGGACCAGTGTTACTTGTGGTTTACGTGAGGTTTCTTGTGGTTTGTGTGTGTGGCGTGCACGTGGTTCTGTGTACGTGGCGAGTAGTATGACGCATACCGTGGTTACCTCTCCAGTTGGGTGCCCCAGGTTCTTTGTGAGGCAGGCTGTTAGCTCGGGGCTTTGTCCCGGTACTTGTGTTGTACCGTCGAGGTCTGTGTCGTCTGACCTGGACACCCACACTCTTGTGTTTGAGTTGCACGTCCGGCTGAGGGAAAGACTATAGTGGAACAGTGACACTTGTGTCTGTCTTTAGTCACTTGTAGCGCGCTCGTAGTTGGGGGTACGGACACCAGTAGACGTACTGGACCCCAGCTAGTCCTTTTCCAGTGCCTCACTCCAGAGAGTTCCGGGCCAGGATCTCTAGAGGTGCCAGGCATGGGCCTGTGACCGTGTGGTCCGCAGGTGGTGGTGTTTAGTTGGTCTCCACAGTTGCTTGACTTTTCACGTGGAGCGGCAACTGGACCTTTCGTCCGTGGCTGCGAGACTGAGAGGTAGACCTGTGTTAGCTTGTCCGAGTCAGTTACTGGTGTCGCGAACCAGTTCACGTGGCTCGTGTTTGGCAGTCTCTACTTTAGCTTGTACACCTGTACTGGTTTGCCGTTTAATTATTAAAGTTGTTTCTCGTAGTCAGCAGACGGTGAGTACTTTACAGCTTTTATATCCTGCTTAGTTGTTCTATAAATTACCAGTATTGTTTACTGTTTTAGCACCTGTGGTTTTGGTTTGCTCGGTGTTGGGGGAGTTCCCTACTGAGCCAGTGACTAGCGAGGCTCACCCCTACCCCCCACAGGTGAGAGCGAGGAGGACGTTTTTCGACCGTCGTTCAGTTCAGAGCCGCGCCGTAGCGGTGCAGGGTCGGTACCTCCAGCAGTGTAGTAGTGTAGTAGTTAGTTGTTGTTTACTTTCTTCAGTTGTACCTCGGGGTATGCCCCAGGCTCTTGTACTTCTTTTCAATTTTTGTGGAAATTTGGCTATGTAAACTTGTGATATATATAAATTGTGGTGTGTTCCTTTGTGTTACACGGACTGTAGTTTGGTATCCCTTGCGAGGCTTCGGCCCGTTCGCGGGAGGCGGACTCGAATCAAGTACGTTATCGGTTTAACGGGCTTGGCCGAGGCGTTCCGTCACAGTTGGTATCAGAGCAAGGTCCGTGTTAATATAAGGGAATTAGAAGGATACATAGCCTTATTTCGGTCTTTGTACACTGCTGGTAGGGACCCTGGTTTTTGATAATTTGTTGTTTGATCTGTTTGGTGTTTTGTTTATGTAGAAATTTCTGAAATGGCTGATAGAAGAGATTGAGGTGGTGGAGGAGATGATCCGGAGGAAAGTACCCAGCGTATGATTGAAAGAATCTGGGAGAGCCTCACGGATATTCGGGCGAGGATGGATCAGCAGGCGCCAGTACCACCGGTTGCAGTGCCACCTGGGGATGGAGAGACTGTACCTGTTGCTCCAGTTCCGCCAGGAGTGGAGGTGCCTTTTGCAGCACCTGTGTTACCACCACCACCAGTGCTGATAGCAGAAGAACCAGTGATGCAAGTGGAGAAGTTTCTGAGATTGCAGCCACCTATTTATTCAGGAGGGCCGAATCCAGATACAGCAGAGCACTGGGTTCATGAGATTGAAAGAGTTTTTACGACTATGAGGTGTCCGGCGATGGATAAAGTGGTGTTAGCTACCTATCAGTTGAGGGGTTTTGCTTTAGAATGGTGGCGACTGAAGATGCAGACCACCTTTGCAGCCAGGACAGAAGAGGCTATCACTTGGTCGGAATTTCTCGATTTATTTAACGATACATTCTTCCCGATCCAAGTTCAGCAAGTAAAAAGAGAGCAGTTTCGGACGCTCCAGCAAGATAACTCTTCAGTTTTAGAGTACCGGATGAGATTTATGGCACTTAGTCGTTATGTGCCTTATGTGGTTTCAGATAATAATATGATGGTTGAGTATTTTATTAGAGGTTTGAGAGTGGAGTTGCAGGATGCGATAGTACCTCTCATGTGCAAGACAGTGGAAGAAGCAGCCCAGAGAGCAGCTACATTAGAGAGGTCTATTCGGACTCGTCAGGTGGGCGAGTCAGGTTCAGGTAGTTTCCGGCTACCGCAACAGTCAGTGGGTGCAAGTAAAGGTAAAGCACCAGCAGGACCTTCTTCATCAGGTTTTGGTAAATGGGGTCAGAAATTGAAGCAAGCATTTAAAGGCAAAGGAAGAGGATGGAGAGGTCGTCCGCAGTTTCAGCAGGGCCGAGGTAGGCCTGAGGTGGAGGAGTCGCAGCAGAGTACTGCCAGGCAGCCTATTGTTCCACCAGGGTACAGATGTTATAATTGTAATCAGCCGGGACATTTAATCCGCAATTGTCCCTATTCGAGAGAATATGGATATGGAAGAGGTTTGCAGCAGCAGCATCAGCCTCAGCAGTTTCAGCAGCCACAGTCAGGTCGTGGCAGAGGAGTACCGCAGCAGCGAGGAAGAGGCCGAGTTATGGCTATCACCCGAGCCCAGGCGGAGGCATCGAATATGATAGAAGGTACTCTACCTCTTTATGAATATTCAGCAAGAGTTTTATTTGATTCGGGTGCCTCTCATTCTTTTATTTCCGAAGAATTTTGGATTGCATAGCTCATCCTTTAGAAGAAAAGTTTTGTGAGTTGGTAGTAGAGGTTCCTTCGGTGAGTTCTTGCTCACTTCGAGCTATGTAAATGAAGCTCCTGTTATGATTGAAGGGAACCAGATGCCGGGTCGGTTGTATGCCCTGCAGTTGTCGGATTATGATATTATTTTGGGTATGGATTGGCTTGAGATGTATGGAGCAATGTTAGATTGCATAAAGAAAAGGATCAGGTTTTGTCATCCTAATGGTACAGTATTTGAATATCAAGGTATGCCTTTTTATACCTCTAAGTTTCTAATTTCTGTAATTAAAGCTAGAAAGTTGATAAATGATGGGTGTGTGGCTTATTTAGCATCGGTAAGTCTAGTAGAAGCCAGTCAGCCAGTAGAAGCAGTTCCCGTGGTTAGGGAATTTGCTGATGTTTTTCCTGAAGATTTGCCTGGTTTAGCTCCACATAGAGAGGTGGGCTTTACCATTGAGTTGCTGCCAGGTACCATGCCGATTTCTAAAGCCCCATATCGGATGGCACCAGCAGAACTTAAAGAGTTGAAAAAGTAGTTAAAAGAGTTGTTGCAGAAAGGGTTTATTAGACCGAGTCATTCCCCGTGGGGAGCGCCGGTATTATTTGTGAAAAAGAAAGATGGAAGTTTTAGAATGTGTATTGATTATAGAAAGTTAAATGATGTGACCATAAAGAATAAGTACCTGTTGCCGAGGATAGATGATTTGTTTGATCAGTTGCAATCAGCAAAAGTATTTTCAAAAATTGATTTGAGGTCCGGGTACCATCAATTGAGAATTAAAGAGGTGGATATAGATAAGACAGCTTTTAGAACCAGATATGGTCACTATGAGTTTGTGGTTATGCCATTTGGGTTGACTAATGCTCCTGTAGGTTTTATGGATCTGATGAATAGAATTTTTCATCCATATTTAGACCAATTCATCGTGGTCTTTATTGATGATATTTGATTTATTCAGCATCTGAAGAGGAGCATGCAACTCATTTGAGGTTTACTCTGCAGTTGTTAAGAGATAACCAGTTGTTTGTCAAATTCAATAAGTGTGAATTCTGGTTGAAGGAAATTCAGTTTTTGGGTCATGTTATTTCAGCTAAAGGAGTAGCGGTGGACCCAAGTAAAGTGGAAGCAGTGATGAGGTGGGAAGTGCCTGAGACAATAACCGAGATTAGGAGTTTTCTGGGATTAGCAGGTTATTATAGGCGCTTTATCCAAGATTTTTCTAAGATTGCAGCACCTATGACTAAATTGACCAGAAAAGGTGTGCCTTTTGTGTGGTCCGGTGAATGTCAGAAAAGTTTTATGGAATTAAAGAAGAGACTTACATCAGCACCTATATTGACATTACCGGTAGGGAGTGGTGGTTTTGTGTTGTATACTGATGCTTCAAGGAAGGGTCTTGGCGCAGTGCTTATGCAGTATGGCAAGGTAATAGCTTATGCGTCCAGGCAATTGAAGCCAACAGAGGAGAATTACCCCACTCATGATTTGCAATTGGCTGCAGTTGTGTTTGCTTTGAAAATGTGGAGACATTATTTGTATGGTGACAGATTTGAGATCTTTACTGATCATAAAAGTTTGAAGTATATCTTCTCGCAGAAAGATTTAAATCTTCGCCAGCGTAGATGGATTGAGTATTTGAAAGATTATGATTTCAGTTTGGCTTACCATCCGGGTAAGGCCAATGTTGTAGCTGATGCCTTGAGTAGAAAGGCATATAAGCTTGATGATGATTAAAGAGTGGAAGTTGTATGAAGAAATAGCAGAAAATTCCTTATATGTGCCTAATAGTCAGCGTCGAGCAATACTAGCTGCTAGTGTTGTAGAGCCGTCTTTGTATTGGCAGATTGTTGAGGCTCAAAAAGCAGATGCAAGTTTACCAGAAATTGTAAAAATGGAAGGAATTACCATTAATGATAATTGTGTAGTCAAGCTTCGAGGCAGGTTGTTTGTTCCTGCAGAAAGAGAGGTAAAGCAGCGAGTATTGGAAGAGGCCCATAAATCAAGGTATACTATCCATCCGGGTAGTACTAAAATGTATCGTGATTTGAAGAAGTATTTCTGGTGGCCTTATATGAAGAAAGAAATAGCGGAATTTGTTGCAAGGTGTGTTATTTGTCAGCAAATTAAAGCAGAGCATCAGAAGCCTGGAGGTCTATTGCAACCATTACCCATTCCGCAGTGGAAGTGGGATGATATTGCTATGGACTTTGTGGCAGGTTTACCAAGGTCGAGTTCAGGGCATAATGGAATATGGGTGTTTGTTGACAGATTGACTAAGGTGTGCAGATTAGTGGCAGTAAGTATGTCTTGGACAGTGGACAGGTTAGCAAATGTTTATGTTGAAAGAATTGTTCCACTGCATGGTATTCCAAGACTATTGTGTCTGATAGAGATCCAAGATTTACTTCTGGTTTTTGGAGAAGTTTGCAGAGAGTGATTGGTTCTGAGTTGAGGTATAGCTCCGCCTATCATCCCCAGACAGATGGTCAGACAGAGAGGACTATCCAGACAATTGAAGATATGTTACGAGCTTGTTGTTTAGTTTGGGGAGGTAGCTGGGAGCATCATTTGGGAATGGTTGAGTTTGCCTACAATAATAGTTATCATACCAGTCTTGGGATGACACCGTATGAAGCTTTATATGGAAGGCCATGTAGAACCCCATTGAACTGGCATGAAGTGGGAGAAAGGCAGTTAGTGGGTCCTGAATTGATTCAGCAAACCACTGAAATAGTGAAGCTTATTAAAGAAAAATTGCAGGCAGCTCAAAGTAGGCAAAAGAGTTATGCAGATGTTCGGAGGAGACCACTTCAATTGAGGTGGGAGATTTTATTTTTCTTGAGAGTTTCTCCGAGTAAAGGTATTATGAGGTTTGGCAAGACTGGAAAGTTGAGTCCAAGATATGTGGGACCTTTCCAGGTGATTGAAAGAATTGGGGAAGCAGCTTATAGGCTGGATTTGCCAGCTGATTTTGCAGATGTGCATGATATTTTCCATGTCTCTATGTGAAGAAAGTGTATTGAAGATCCAACTCAAATAATTAGATATCAAGGTGGTGATCTGAGGCCGGACATGACTATGCCAGAGTACCCGGTGCAGATCACAGATCGAAAGATGAAGAAGCTGAGGAATAAAGAAATTGAGCTAGTTAAAGTGAGATGGGAAAATAAATTAGGTGGTGAGGATACCTGGGAGTTGGCCGCGGATATGGCTAAAGGGTATCCCTATCTATTTGAATAAGTTTTTGTATTTCTTTTTAGATGATAGTGCTTGTAAAGGTGTATATATTAAAGTTGTCTAATTTTGAGTTGTGTTATGAATTTCGAGGTCGAAATTTTCTTTTTAGATGATAGTAATGTAACATTGCGTGCCTTTCGGATCCATGCGGATCATGTGTGTTGGTTGTGTGGTGTGAAAGTGTGGTTTGAGCAGGTGAAGTGCAGGGTTGGTCCTGAAATGAAACAGGACCAGCTGCTGTTCTGTTGGAGTTGGCGGCCAGGGGTGGCCGTTGACCTATTGGCGTCCAAGTAAGTGGACGTTTAGTGCATGAACTTGGCGGCAGTAGATGAGGACGCTAAGGGTGGCGGTTGCTGTTGGTGACAGAGGGGTTGACGCCAACCTGAGAATGGTGCAGGTTATAGGGTCACCCGAGAGCAGGTTTCTTACCTGGTTCTCTTCCCCTCTTGCCCCAGTTTCGCGTCCTGGTGTCTTTAAAGCTTCTAACAGGTACTGAAGGGTGCTTGGACGATCGTAGAATGCGTGGCGTTGTTGAATTACGCGAGGAAACGCCGTGGCGTGGTGCAATTCCCGTGGGAGCTCGCGGGGAGTTCGGCGTGAACCGAGAGATTGTGGGAAGTTCTAGCGTGTTCTGAGGTAGGGGACGAAGCCGTTTAGCTCCGTAGAAACATTAAAACACGACAAACCTACTTGAATCAGCATGATAATGCATTTTCGGATCAAGTTGCACCATACGGGGTTAATGGGTGGTTTGAGTAATTTAGTGAACGAAGCATGTTGTATTGGATTGTTTTAGGTTCATGCATGCTTAAAGAACCGTTTCAGTGTATTTTCCTGTAGTTTTAACGGTTGGAAAACCCGTAGAGCCGGATTAGGGTTTCTGCAGGGTTTGAGGCCGGGGAACTTGGCGTCAAGATCGCTTGTCGCCAAGCTCATCAGCCATCATATCAACGGCCAGATCCCTTGCCGTTGACTTGTTGTAAGCGGCAGTCGATGTTGTCGCCTACTGGTTATGAACAGAAATGATTAAATTATGGCATTTATCGATAATGTATGTGTGTTGACACATGAGGTGCACTAAGTGCACATGATTCTCGTGTTTAGCATACAAGGTATGCAATTAGTTACCTACTTCAGTGACTGTGCGTTGTTTACGCGAGCCAGTTGGGTTCACGTGTAGTGGACCAGTGTTACTTGTGGTTTACGTGAGGTTTCACGTGGTTTGTGTGTGTGGCGTGCACGTGGTTCTGTGTACGTGGCGAGTAGTATGACGCCTACCGTGGTTACCTCTCCAGTTGGGTGCCCCAGGTTCTTTGTGAGGCAGGCTGTTAGCTCGGGGCTTTGTCCCGGTACTTGTGTTGTACTGTCGAGGTCTGTGTCATCTAACCTGGACACCCTCACTCTTGTGTTTGAGTTGTACGTCCGGCTGAGGGAAAGACGACAGTGGGACAGTGACACTTGTGTTTGTCTTTAGTCACTTGTAGCGCGCTCGTAGTTGGGGGTACGGACACCAGTAGACGTACTGGACCCCAGCTAGTCCTTTTCCAGTGCCTCACTCCAGAGAGTTCCGGGCCAGGATCTCTAGAGGTGCCAGGCATGGGCCTGTGACCGTGTGGTCCGCAGGTGGTGGTGTTTAGTTGGTCTCCACAGTTGCTTGACTTTTTACGTGGAGCGGCAGCTGGACCTTTCGTCCGTGGCTGCGGGACTGAGAGGTAGACCTGTGTTAGCTTGTCCGAGTCAGTTACTGGTGTCGCGAACCAGTTCACATGGCTCGTGTTTTGCAGTCTCTACTTTAGCTTGTACACCTGTACTGGTTTGCCGTTTAATTATTAAAGTTGTTTCTCTTAGTCGGCAGACGGTGAGTACTTTACAGCTTTTATATCCTGCTTAGCTGTTCTATAAATTACCAGTACTGTTTACTATTTTAGCACCTGTGGTTTTGGTTTGCTCGGTGTTGGGGGAGTTCCCTACTGAGCCAGTGACTAGCGAGGCTCACCCCTACCCCCCAAAGGTGAGAGCGAGGAGGACGTTTCTCGACCGTCGTCCAGTTCAGAGCCGCGCCGTAGCGGTGCAGGGTCGGTACCTCCAGCAGTGTAGTAGTGTAGTTGTAATACCCCAAATTTTTATTACTAGTTATTTATTCCAAAACAAGGATAATTAAGTTATAATACATTAATGTTATCTATAAATTGAAATAATTGACGTGTAAGTATGACTGGTGGTAATGAACATTACCCTAGTGACGCGCATCGAAATGCGTGCCTCCACAGAGCGATTCTGGAAAACGACGTCAAAATAAAAATCCGAGAACATCATAATTCCAGAAAATGTGAAGAAATTTAATATGTAATTACATGAATTTTTCGACGTACGGATTTCAACTACAATCGACGCGACCATTTTTCGGGTGATTTTCACCTATTGCAAAATAAAATCTAAAAATTTATTAAAAATCATCACAATTAGTAAAACCATCATATTATGTATGGTTAAAATTTCATGATTAATGGATATCATTTGAGTATGTTTACATCAACCTTAGTGGACCAGCTGAATTACTTAGGATTTACGGAATGACTTTTCTGGGTTAATTGTATAAGGGGTACGTGGAGGCTCTAGATGAAGACAACACTTGGAAACATGGTAACACCTCAGTTACCATGTGTAACTCTCTCATCTTGCATGGGCTAGGTGTCCAAGTGAGGTAAAAAGGATTCTTACCTTAACACCTACCCCCCCTACGTGTTCATGTGCATGTAACCGGTTTGGTTCTATAAAAACCCTCCATCACCATCGTACACACCCCTTTTCTCTCTTCTAACTGGTGTGAGTGTGCTACATCAGAAGTTTCTCCACTTCCACTGCCATTCTAGTGAATTGAGCTATCAATTCTCTTTGAGGAAGCTTCAACGGTTGTTCTGGTTCATTTCCTTGGGGTGGATTGCTGTGGAACTTCTTCTTCGTACAAGTGTGCTCTGCTTCCTTATATTTCTGTGGATTTCTGAAGCCAAGGATCTCACTCTCACTTCAACAAGGTAGGATTCTCCTCTTGATCTTTCCAATTTCTTCTACCACCTCCCTTGGATTCTCTGGGTAGTGGCATGAAGAAATCTAAGTCCAATGTGAAAATCCAGACATTTGTGAAATCTGGAAACTTGATATTGATCCTATTGTTACCAAGGTTTAGAAATCATGTTCATGATAGGAAATCAACATGTCATCATGTTTTAGCTGATCCACAAGTCATAAGTATCTACATCTTGTTATCTTCAAACCATTCAACACAAATTAGAGTGTTGCTTCTATTGTGTAGATTAGATAGAACCTCAATGATTTTCTACTTTTAGCTAACTTAATGTGTTGAGGTATGAAAAGACTCATTAGTTGGTTCAATTCATATAAGACTCACATAGATAGATGAGGAGAAAAGAGTTCTAAGAAGTAGTACTCCCAATTATCCTCTTTGAGTTCACTTTTAGCTAGAACACCCTTGTAAATTAAGTCCATGATCTTCAGTTTTCAGATCATGTTTTCATGAGTTCTATATCTGAAATCACACTTGTTTAGAGTCTTATTCATGTTAGGATCATTAGAGTAACTTTATAGAACCTTTGGAGGTCAAACGGAATAGCTTTCAGACCATTTACATAGCCTCTGTCGACAGACGAAGGTCTGCCTGTCGACAGGAACCCTTGGCCAGAACCCAGAACTTTCAGCCTGAGTGCATCTGTCGACAGATCCATGCTGGCTGTCGACAGATACACACAGAGCTGAAAACCCAGCTCTGGCAGTGCAGCCCCTGTCGACAGCAGACCAAGGCCTGTCGATAGATCATGACCAAACCTTGTTTCTAGCCTTGTTTTGACCCCGTTCTTTCATGAAAATCATACTCTTTTGTTCTACTTGTAGTATACCTTTAGATTATGTATTTTACTACCAAACAACCATTTAAACCAGTCATGTACCCTTCTTTGTACCATGAGTTATTTCTCCGAAGTTCCGAACAACATGGACCTCGAAATGTTACCAATCTTGAAATCAGTAAGAAAACATAGTTTCTTCCCTCTTATGTGTAAACTTTGAATGAATCCTTGTGGTTTTACCTACTAAACTCAGTTGTGAACCTTTCATTTCATCATGAGTAATTTCTTCAAAGTTCCGAACAAAATTGTTCTTGTGAAGATTCGAAAATTCTGAACTAGTGAAGGAACATAGTTCCTTGATTCTTGTGTGTGATTCATGAGTGTATCCTTGTGTTCTTGACTCATTAAAATGATAAGTGTGTGATGATGACAAGTTGTGAGTCTTTGAGACTCATTCGAGAATTATGCCTGGCAAATAAAGGGCTGGTTCAGTCCTGGGGGGAGCGCCCGAATTCGTCAGTGGCCGTACGGGGGCAAAATTTGTCAGTGGCCATGCGGGGGCGATGAGGACGTCGTGGATGTTGGCATACAGCAATTCGTGCTTGATTAGTCATCATATCATACTTGTGTGCGTGAAAATATGTCTGATTGTCAGTGGCCGTGCGGGGGCGATAAGGACGTCGTGGATGTTGGCATGCATCAACTCGTGATTGATTGGTCATCATATCATGCTTGAGTGTGTGATATTGTATCTGATTTGGAATTCTAAAATCATCCTGAGTTATTGATTCTATTTCCAACTTTATACTTGTTGAATACATGATATCGAATAAACTTGTGCTTCCATTCTTGGAACACATCCTGCTAGTGATCCTTACTTGCTCTATCTTGACTATTTGTCTATTTGAATCCTTTTAGAAATGTTGAATCCTACTGGGCTAGTTAGCTCATTCAATTCAATATTTCAGGTGAACAAGATGGAGGAACTGCTTAAGGGGAAATGTGTGCTGAGAGGACCACCTATATCAAGCAGTGTCGTGCAGTTATCCTTGCTTTCTTTATAGTTATAAATGAGAATGTAATAAGTTTACAAGTACTTTTGTTGGATCCTCATTCAGACTATGATGAGGAACATCATGTAAAATTCCGCAAACCTACTTGATATGAACAAGATATGTATTACCCGTCGTGTATATTATCTGTCAAGTTCGGTAAATGTAGTTTTGCTAGGACGTGACAGTAGTAGTTAGTTGTTGTTTACTTTCTTCAGTTGTACCTCGGGGTATGTCTCAGGCTCTTATACTTCTTTTCAGTTTTTGTGAAAATTTGCCTATGTAAACTTGTGATATATATATAAATTGTGGTGTGTTCCTTTGTGTTATACGGACTGTAGTTTGGTATCCCTTGCGAGGCTTCGACCCGTTCGCGGGAGGCGGACTCGGATCAAGTACGTTATCGGTTTAACGGGCTTGGTTGAGGCGTTCCGTCACAAAATGTATATCCTAAATAACAAATACAGTAACACTGAGATGATGAACTTTACCCTGAGATCCAGCATGGTTGTCGTTCTGGTAGCTGAGGCCCCTCCTCAGCTGCTGGATGCTGGCTCTCCACCTCTGTTGCAAACAATTTAGTACACTATTATTGTATAAATTGCAAGAGACCAAACATACTAATCTATTGAAACATACGTTTACCTTGTGGTGAGGAAGAAGACGAAGGTGGCACTGCTCGGATGGTCGGCAGGGAGGCAAAATTTCATACACATTAGAAATTATGAATTTCAAATAAACAACAATATAGAAATTTACCTGTCGTGGTACGACGGGCGTGGACGGGGAGGCAGTCCCTGCAAAATTTCGTACACATTAGAAATTATGAATTTCAAATAAACAAGAATATAGAAAATTTACCTGTCGCTGGGACGACGGGCGTGGACGGGGAGGCAGTCCTTGCAAAATTTCATACACATTTGAAATTATGAATTTCAAATAAACAACAATTAAGAAATTTACCTGTCGTTGGGACGACGGGCGTGGACGGGGAGGCAGTCCCTGCAAAATTGTATGTACGTTAGTTCTCGTGAAATCAATATAAACAATAATACCCATATGGTTTTTTGTGTACATATGCATATACCTGTCGCGGACCTGGAGGCAGACGTGGACGGGGAGGCAGTCCCTGCTTTCTTGTATGTACGTTAGTTCTCATGCATTTAATATGAACAAAATTCTAGAATATTGTGTTTACACATACGTATACCTGTCGTGGACCGGTCGCGGACCCTCTGCCAACGGACGTGGCAACCGTCCGACTGCGTCCTCCACGTACCATATCTCTATTGATACAAATAAAGATATAGCAAGTCATCAGCACTCAATTTGAAGTAGCAATTTATTATGAACATGTAATTAACAACAACACCAATTTCTTACAAAATATGCAGTATATTATCTATATTCATCATCAGATGCTGAAGACATGTTAATTCAGCATCATCTTCATCATCATCCTGGAATTCATCCTCATCATCTTGGGAGTCTTCCTCCACATCAGACTCCACCTCCGCTCAGCGACATTTGGGTCAACTTCTTCTTGTTCGTTATCCTTATGTAAGCAAATGTTTCATTTATATCATGAACATTGTACTGCGTAGAAGCTGCCAACTCTCGTGCGTCACTCCGATCTGATTGGAAAAAGTTGTCATTAACACCTTCGAGCTCATCATCAGTCGAGAGAAGCTCATACTCAGGGAATAGTCTTGATTTCACTCTACATGCAGCCCACCAATCTCTTAATTGGAGGGATGTATAATTTGAATAATAAACTTGTTTGGCTTGTGCCGCCAGGATGAATGGCTCATATGTACTCAATTTGGACTTATCTTTCACATCGATTAATCCATATGTTGTGTCATGACGAATAGATGTCGGATCAAACCAATGACACTTGAACAGAAATACATTGTTGTCTTGTCTCAAAAATTACAGTTCAATGACTTCTTCGAGAATGCCATAATAGTCAATTTCATTTTCATTGTAGGCACTTCCCTTCACACATACGCCGCTGTTCATCATAGACTTATTCCATCCATATTCTCTCGTGTGAAATCTGTATCCATTCACAATGTAGCCTGGATAGACACATACAATCTTCGAGGGGCCAAAATTGATCTGTTGTACTCTTGAATCGGGAATGAAGCCTTGTTCAACCTATTATGAGATAAATAGACAAACATTGAATAAATGACTTCAACTCAGTCTGCATAAAAACATAACACTTATGTTTCAAAATAATTAGACACATACTCGAGATCTTAACCAAGTAGGAAAAGACTTCTCCCGTTCCTTTTCAACCTGCACGTCAGTTAGACGTGGATTCCGTCGCAATATGACCGAGTCAAACTCTCTTGAGTTTTCTAAACTTCAAAATGCAAGTCTTTTTCGTGGAAGCAAGTTATGCTAATCTACTTTTAACCTTCCCGTAAGTTTTTCTAAACTTAACTAATACTAAATACAACATTGGTCTTGTAATAGTATTGATATAATTGTAAGAAAAATAACTTTATTAGTTGAGAGGATTTCACAATCTCTCTCTCTCTTCACCTAATAAGATTAATATGATTACTTTTTACAATCCTAAGACTAATCTTGTAATGAGAGTTAATTGACCCGACATAAAAACAGACAGATATGGCTGTCAAAATTCAATATCCATTGTGGTCAGGGAGACCCCCCTCTCCCCCCCCCCCCCCCCCCCGGCTTTCTCCTGCTCATCAGACGTGGGGACTGCATATACTTGTGATCATTCCAAATTTAACCATGCAAAAGGAACCCCCACTCGACTGCCATCGATGATTGCAAATCTGGGTAGTTGGCACCAACCACGCACTGATACACCCCACTTCCTCCACTTCCCACTACATACATACTGCCCCGTAAAGAAGAACAACTCGGAGGAGGAGCTTGACGGCTGCCATCATCATCTTCGTCATCACCAGTCACCCAACTTTAGGCTTTGATATATATAGAATGTGGGGAGGGGGGACGGAGGGGGGAATGTGGGAATGGCAGCGACAGCCCCACACTTGGGGTCATTTTGATATAGCCATTTTACTGGGAGTGTGAAGTGTAAATATGTGATTAAAATTAAATTGATTTTGAGGTGGTGATATATATAGACTAATTAGGAATATATATGGAAAATTATCGAAGAGTATACTAGGATAACTCTGTCTGAAAGTTTGTATATACTGCTCTCTTCTTTCTCAGTATGTTATGAACAGTAACCAAATATTTACCATTGATGACTTTGTGGTAGCATGTATTCCACTTTGTAAAATTTCATAACCAATACATCTACACTTACCTGTGAAAAGAATATTAACCATTCATGGGTCTTAACAAGAATATAAAATTTGAGATTGACCCAAACAATACAATAACCAAAACCTGTAGATTATTTAAAGATGATTTCAAGTAAATGCTGAAACATCAGGAGCTCTCGCATGAACTTAGTTCTCTATAGGAGTCCTGTCTACATGGGGGGTGGCCGGCGAGGGGTGGGGGTGGGGGAGGAGGGGGCCGCAGGGGGGGGGGAGGAGGGGGAGTGGTCGCCGGCGGGGGTGGGGTGGGGTGCAGGGACGGGGAGGGGGAAACTGTGAGGGAAGGGGGGGCGGTGGCCCGGAGGGGGGGGGGGGGTGGGGGGGCTGATAGGGGTGGGGGGCTGGACGGGAGGGGAGGGGGGGTGGATAGGGGGGCACTCGGACGGGGGGGAGGGGGGGGTCGACTGGGGGGCGCTCGGACGGGAGGGAGAGGGGGTCGCCGGTGGAGGGGGAGGGAGGGTGGGAAGGAAGGGGGAGGGGGGTGGGACAGAAGGGGGAGGGGGGGATGGGACGGGAGGGGGAGGTGGGGGGCGACGGGGGGGGGGGGGGGAAGTCGTCGGTGGAGGGGAAGGGGGTCGCCGGTGGCGGGGAAGGGAGGGGGGGAATGGAGGGGGAGGGGGGGGGGGGGCTGGGACATACCTGCAGGCGGCAAGGTTAGCGGAGCACGGCGGCGGCGAGCGGCGAGGCTGGCGACAGCGGCGGGGCTTCGGTCGCGGCGGCGAGTGGCGAGGGTTTCGGTTAGGTGGCGGCGAGCGACGTCGCGACGTGGGGCGAGGGCGCAACGGGCGCGGGAGGAGGAGAGAGAGAGAGAGAGAGAGAGGAGAGAGTGAGAGAGAGAGAGAGAGAGAGCGAGAGAGGGATGAGAGGAGAGAGAGAGAGAGAGAGAGAGAGAGAGAGAGAGAGAGAGAGAGAGAGAGAGAGAGAGAGAGAGAGAGAGGAGAGAGAGAGAGAGAGAGGGGAGGGGCGCGGGTTCGCGGGAGGGAAAAGCTATTTCCGACTGTATTCCGACGGAAATATTCAGTCGGAAATATCCGTCGGTATCGGTATACTGAAATCATAATCCTTCAAATACTCAATCCATCTGCGCTGGCAAAGGTTCAAATCTTTCTGCGAAAAGATATACTTCAAACTTTTATGATCTGTAAAGATCTCAAATCTCTCACCATACAAATAATGCCTCCACATTTTCAAAGCAAATACAATTGCTGCCAATTCCAAATCATGAGTGGGGTAATTTTCCTCTGCTGCCTTCAATTGCCTGGACGCATATGCTATCACCTTACCATGCTGCATAAGCACTGCACCAAGACCCTTCCTTGAAGCATCAGTATACAACACAAAACCACCACTCCCTGCCGGTAATGTCAATATAGGTGCTGATGTAAGTCTCTTCTTCAATTCCATAAAACTTTTCTGACATTCACCGGACCACACAAAAGGCACACCTTTTCTGGTCAATTTAGTCATAGGTGCCGCTATCTTAGAAAAATCTTGGATAAAGCGCCTATAATAACCTGCTAATCCCAGAAAACTCCTAATCTCAGTTATTGACTTAGGCACTTCCCATCTCATCACTGCTTCCACTTTACTTGGGTCCACTTCTACTCCTTTAGCTGAAATATCATGACCGAAAAACTGAATTTCTTTCAACCAAAATTCACACTTATTGAATTTGGCAAACAATTGATTATCTCTTAACAACTGTAGAGTAAACCTCAAATGAGTTGCATGCTCCTCTTCAGATGCTGAATAAATCAGAATATCATCAATAAAGACCACGATGAATTGGTCTAAATATGGATGAAAAATTCTATTCATCAGATCCATAAAACATTCCTGCATTAGTCAACCCGAATGGCATAACCACAAACTCATAGTGACCATATCGGGTTCTAAAAGCTGTCTTATCCATATCCTCCTCTTTAATTCTCAACTGATGGTACCCGGACCTCAAATCAATTTTTGAAAATACTTTTGCTGATTGCAATTGATCAAACAAATCATCTATCCTCGGCAACGTGTACTTATTCTTAATGGTCACATCATTTAACTTTCTATAATCAATACACATTCTAAAACTTCCATCTTTCTTTTTCACAAATAATACCGGCGCTCCCCACGGGGAATGACTCGGTCTAATAAACCCTTTCTGCATCAATTCTTCTAACTGATTTTTCAATTCTTTAAGTTCTGCTGGTGCCTCCGATATGGAGCTTTAGAAATCGGCATGGTACCTGGCAGCAACTCATGGTAAAGTCCACCTCTCTATGTGGAGCTAAACCAGGTAAATCCTCAGGAAAAACATCGGCAAATTCCCTAACCACGGGAACTGCTTCCATGACTGACTAGCTTCTACTAGACTTACCGATGCTAAATAAGCCACACACCCATCATTATCAACTTTCTAGCTTTAATTGCAGAAATTAGAAACTTAGAGGTATAAAAAGGCATACCTTGATATTCAATACTGTACCATTAGGATGACAAAACCTGATCCTTTTTTTTATGCAATCTAACATTGCTCCATACATCTCAAGCCAATCCATACCCAAAATAATATCATAATCCGACAACTGCAGGGCATACAACCGACCCGGCATCTGGTTCCCTTCAATCATAACAGGAGCTTCATCTACATAGCTCGAAGTGAGCAAGAACTCACCCGAAGGAACCTCTACTACCAACTCACAAAACTTTTCTTCTAAAGGATGAGCTATGCAATCCAAAAATTCTTCGGAAATAAAAGAATGAGAGGCACCCAAATCAAATAAGGCTCTTGCTGAATATTCATAAAGAGGTAGAGTACCTTCTATCATATTCGATGCCTCCGCCTGGGCTCGGGTGATAGCCATAACTCGGCCTCTTCCTCGCTGTTGCGGTACTCCTCTGCCACGACCTGACTGTGGCTGCTGAAACTGCTGAGGCTGCTACTGCTGCTGCAAACCTCTTCCATATCCATATTCTCTCGAATAGGGACAATTGCGGATCAAATGTCCCGGCTGATTACAATTATAACATCTGTACCCTGGTGGAACAATAGGCTGCCTGGCAGTACTCTGCTGCGACTCCTCCACCTCAGGCCTACCTCGGCCCTGCTGAAACTGCGGACGACCTCCCCATCCTCTTCCTTTGCCTTTAAATGCTTGCTTCAATTTCTGACCCCATTTGCCAAAACCTGATGAAGAAGGTCCTGCTGGTGCTTTACCTTTACTTGCACCCACTGACTGCTGTGGTAGCCGGAAACTACCTGAACCTGACTCGCCCACCTGACGAGTCCGAATAGACCTCTCTAATGTAGCTGCTCTCTGGGCTGCTTCTTCCACTGTCTTGCACATGAGAGGTACTATCGCATCCTGCAACTCCACTCTCAAACCTCTAATAAAATACTCAACCATCATATTATTATCTGAAACCACATAAGGCGCATAATGACTAAGTGCCATAAATCTCATCCGGTACTCTAAAACTGAAGAGTTATCTTGCTGGAGCGTCCGAAACTGCTCTCTCTTCACTTGCTGAACTTGGATCGGAAAGAATATATCGTTAAATACATCAAGAAATTCCGACCAAGTGACAGCCTCTTCTGTCATGCCTGCAAAGGTGGTCTGCATCTTTAGTCGCCACCATTCTAAAGCAAAACCCCTTAACTGATAAGTAGCTAGCACCACTTTATCCATCGCCGGACACCTCATAGTCGCAAAAACTCTTTCAATTTCATGAACCCAGTGCTCTGCTGTATCTGGATTCGGCCCTCCTGAATAAGTAGGTGGCTGCAATCTCAGAAACTTTTCAACCTGCATCACTGGTTCTTCTGCTAATAATACTGGTGGTGGTGGTAACACAGGTGCTACAAAAGGCACCTCCACTCCTGGCGGAACTGGAGCAACATGTACATTCTCTCCATCCCCAGGTGGCACTGCAACCGGTGGTACTGGCACCTGCTGATCCATCCTTGCTCGAATGTCCGTGAGGCTTTCCCAAATTCTTTCAATCATATGCTGGGTACTTTCCTCCGGATCATCTCCTCCACCACCCCAATCTCTTCTATCAGCCATTACAGAAATTTCTACACAAATAAATTATCAAAAATCAGGGTCCCTACCAGCAGTGCACAAAGACCGAAATAAGGCTATGTATCTTTCTAGTTCCCTTATATTATCACGGACCTTGCTCTAATACCAACTGTGACGGAACGCCTCGGCCAAGCCCGTTAAACCGATAACGTACTTGATCTGAGTCCGCCTCCCGCGAACGGGCCGAAGCCTCGCAAAGGATACCAAACCACAGTCCGTGTAAACATAAAGGAACACACCACATTATATATATATCACAAGTTTACATAGCCAAATTTTCTCAAAACTGGAAGAAAGTACAAGAGCCTGGGGCATACCCCGAGGTACAACTGAAGAAAGTAAACAACAACTAACTACTACACTGCTGGAGCTGCTACTACACTGCTGGAGGTACCGACCCTGCACCGTTACGGCGCGGCTCTGAACTGGACGACGGTCGAGAAACGTCCTCCTCGCTCTCACCTGAGGGGGTAGGGGTGAGCCTCGCTAGTCACTGGCTCAGTAGGAACTCCCCCAACACCGAGCAAACCAAAACCACAAGCACAAAAGAAATAAACAGTACCAACAATTTATAGAACAGCTAAGCAAGATATTAAAGCTGTAAAAGTACTCACCGTCTACCGGTTACAAGAAACAACTGTAATAATTAAACGGCAAACCAGTACAGGTGTACAAGCTAAAGTAGAGACTGCCAAACACGAGCCACGTGAACTGGTTCGCGACACCAGTAACTGACTCGGACAAGCTAACACAGGTCTACCTCTCAATCTCGCAGCCATGGACGAAAGGTCCAGCTGCCGCTCCACGTGAAAAGTCAAGCAACTGTGGAGACCAACTAAACACCACCACCTGCGGACCATACGGTCACAGGCCCATGCGTGGCACCTCTGGAGACCCTGGCCTGGGCCCTCTAGAGTGAGGCACTGGAAAAGGACTAGCTGGGGACCAGTGTCGACTACTGGTGTTTGTACCCCCAACTACGAGCGCGCTACAAGTGACTAAAGACAAACACAAGTGTCACTGTCCCACTGTCGTCTTTCCCTCAGCCGGACATACAACTCAAACACAAGAGTGAGGGTGTCCAGGTCAGACGACACAGACCTCGATGGTACAACACAAGTACCGGGACAAAGCCCTGAGCTAACAGCCTGGCTCACAAAGAACCTAGGCACCCAACTGGAGAGGTAACCACGGTAGACGTCGTACTACTCGCCACGTACACAGAACCACGTGCACGTCACACACAAACCACGTGAAACCTCAAGTAAACCACAAGTAACGGCGGTTCACTACACGTGAACCCAACTAGACTCGCGTGAACAACACGCAACCACGAAAGTAAGTAACTAATTGCATACTTTGTATGCTAAACACGAAAACTATGTGCACTCAGTGCACCACAAGTGCCAACGCACTATACATTATCGATAAATACCATAATTAGTCATTTCTGTTTATAACCAGTAGGCGGCAACATCGACTGCCGCTTACTAGAAATCAACGTCAAGGGATCTGGCCATTTACATCCTGGCTGATGAGCTTGGCGACAAACGATGTTGACGCCAAGTTCTTCGGCCTCAAACCCTGCAGAAACTCTAATCCGGCTCTATGGGTTTCCCAACCATTTATACTACAGAAAAACATATAAAAGCGGTTCCTTTATCATACCAGAACCCAAAACAACCCATTACTGCATGCTTTACTAATTAAATTCGTCAAACCACCCATTAACCCCGCATGGTGCAACTTGATCCGAAAACACATTATCATGCTGATTCAGGTGATTAAGTCATGTTTTAATGTTTCTACGGAGTTAACCGGATTTGTCCCCTACCTCAGAACACGCTAACACCTCCCGGAATCCCCCGGTTCACGCCGAACCCTCCGTGAGTTCCCACGGGAATTGCACCACGCCACGGCGTTTCCTCGCGCAATTTGACAACGCCACGCGTTCCACGATCCTCCAAGCACCCTTCAGTACATGTTGGAAGAATCAAAACCACGGGGACGTGAAGTTGGGGCAAGAGGGAGAGAGAGGCAGGGTGAAAACCTGCTCTCGGGTGACCCTATAACCTGTAGAATTATCAGGTTGGCGTCAACCCCTCTGTCGCCAATAGCAACCGCCACCCTAAAGGTCCACAGATATGCCGCTAAGATCATGCAGTAAACGACCACATACCTGGACGCCAATAGGTCAACGGCCATACCTGGCCGCCAACTCCAACTGAACTGCAGCAGGTCCTATTTCATTTCAGGACCAAACCTGCACCTCACCTGCTCAAGCCACACATCCACACCATACATTCCACACAACCAACTACAACGGCCATCACAACCAAAACACATGATCCGCATGGATCCGAAAGACACGCGACGTTACACATTAGGTGGCCGAGGCAGTGGCAGCGTATGAAGGCCGCCGCGCTGTTCTCGACTTGCATCTAGATCACTCAGGTGGAGCTACTGCAGTGGTGAGAGGGGGCATGGCATAGGCGTCACAGGTGGAGGTGTGGGTGGGAAGGGTGGAGCAGGATTCCTTATCGCCACCGCCTTTGGCATTTACTGCCGTAGTGCATCCACACTCTCCATCACCCAAAGGTTCACCTCTTCATCAGGGATCAGTCACCGTGGCCGACGTCCGCTGCCCAGACCCAATCTGCAACTGGTGGGCAGCTAGAACTGGAGAACTGCCAACTTGTGATCTCCACGGCCATGTTCGATCGATAGGGGGTCGTACTGTGCAAGGCGGTGGTGAGGGAGGGGCTATTTAAATTGTGTAACTGTAGAAGTGAGATGGAGGGTGTGACGGACTGGGGTATTTATGCCCATTAAGGCTCCATATCCAGATCCGCCTCCCGCGAACGGACCGAAGTCTCGCAAGGGATATCTCACACACGTGTCCAGTAAGAGTATAAAAGACAAACCACAAGAATATAAGACACAAGAAAGTACATGTGCTCATATCTGTTCACAAATTTGTACAACTGTCCCATTACATTAATACATATCTAATTAAAAAAGTACAACTACCTGGGACATACCCCGAGGGAGCACAAGCTCACACAACACTAACTACTACACTACTGCTGGTGGTACAAGTCTGACACAACGCTGCTGCAAGCCAAACACATGGCAAGCCCTGAAAAGAACTGTAGGGAAGTGAGCCTCAACAAGTCACTGGCTCAGCAGGGACCACCCAAAAACAACACCGAAACCACAATACTCCTCAACCCCAAAGGGTCTCACTGGCAACACCAATAGCCAAACCATTTCATGCTCACATCATGACAATAAATAACAATTAAACATAATCATGATAATAAACACAAAGTCCTCAGAAGGAAAGTAGGACTACAGGACTAACATAATATCATTAGTCAGCCCAACTACTAAAGTGCCTAAACCACAGTCTCACTGGCACATTGCTACAACAACTAGTTGCCTAAGCTATAAGCCACACAGGCAAGTCACTGCCCAGGCTACAAGCTTCATAGGCAAATCTCGAACACTTAAGTAACAGGACTGCTAACAAAGAGCTGGTCCTTTATACTCCAAACCACACTACATCGGAAACTACACACAAGGTAACAGAACTGGCTAACACGAAGCCAATCCATAATACACTAAAGTTATAATTGGAATCATACCCAAGAAGAGTAAAACTCAACAAGTGGAAGGCCTCACACGGCCTCCACGGAGCATAGCTCTACTAAACCACAATATGCCTAAGCCACAAGCCTCATCGGAAAAATACCCACAAAGGTAACATAATTAATAATCACAAACTAATCCACAATAAAATATAAACAAAAATCTACTTAAAACAGTTAGGATACAACAAGTGGCAGGTCAAACCACAAGACCTCCACCACACACGAGAACCTAAGAAGGTTGGTACACAATGTACCACCACAGAACTACAAAGTAACCCACGAAGGGAACATGTACCTGCTACTCTGAGGTACCACAACACAAACACCCGAACAAAGGGTACAGGAAGGTGGTAAACACCACACTGAACCACAATTATATTATGCTATCACTTAGGCTCAACATTACAGGTAAAACCTCAATCGGCAAATCACATAAACTACAACTCAACCATAATTGTGCCAACACCAGGGCACACCTCGAACTGGTCAAACCTCGACCACGAGTCACAAACTCACGAACCACGACAAGTAGCAAAGCACGAGTCGGAGGGAACGACGCCACCACAGGGAACGGACTACTGGCTGATCAGGCCAGTATCCAACCTGAACAACACAACACAAGAACAACCTCTCAGCCTCGCAGTCACGGACGAAAGGTCCAACTGCCGCTCCACGAAAACAAGTCAAACAACTGTGGAGACCAACCAACACCACACCTGCAGACACACAACTGCAGGCCCATGCCTGGCACCTCTAGAGTCTCTGGCCGGAGCACTCTAAAGTGAGGCACTAGAAAATAGGACTAGCTGGAGACTAGTGACGTCTACTGGTGTCCGTACCCCCAACTACGAGCGCGCTACAAGCGACTACACACCCACAAACACAAGCCGCTGCCCTATTGTCGTCTTTCCCTCAGCCGGACGTACAACTCAAGCACAGGAGTGAAGGTGTCCAGGAAGACGACACAGACCTCAACAGTACAACACAAGTACCGGGACAAAACCCCGAGCACAACAAACACACGTGCATGGCTCACAAAGAACCTGTGGTACCCGACTAGAGAGGCATTCCGGAATAGGTGTCGAACCACCACACTCGGCAAGCTCAAACCACGATACTAACACATATAACCTTTACTTATAATTCACAATATACACATGTTAGGATTAGCATAACATCGGTCACCGTGTGACCCCAAAGCTATCCCACACCAACACATAACTGAACCACAAACTTGCCTATCATTGGTCACCTCATGACTTCCGTGGCAACACACACACACACCACTTAATACATAAATCTATATAATATTATTCGAAAGACAACAACGGACCAGGGCTAGGTCGGTGTGGACCTTCACTGCCCAAACACCACAAAGTCATGGCTAGGCTCACACAGGAACCTTACTGCCCAGTTACTATGACAAATCATAAGAATTAAATTACAACAAAGTGTGTAGTATACACACACTCATACCACGTAAACAACACGTGTATATTACACCCTGGTTGGTGTTCCACACGTCTTCCATGTAAACCACATGTCCAACACATGGACAACGCACTCTAAGAGTGCCACGGGTGCCAACGCACCACACATACTGCATAAAGCAATTACGTACATCACACATCATTCATGTAAAACATGCCCATTATATGAGCAGTATGCTCCAAGAGCATAACAAGTGCACTGGCTCACACCGGTCATCGCCATGCACACACAAATACGCAATATTCATAACCAGAAAAGCTACGTAAACCACACTGCATGGATACATGCACAAGTTGGCGGCAACATCGACTGCCGCTTTTAGGAAGTAGACGGCAATGGATCTCGCCGTCTATATCCCGGCTGATGAACTTGGCGACCAACGATGTTGACGCCAAGATCTTCAGCTTCTACTCCTGCAGAAACCCTAACCGATTCCACATGCATTCCTGATCCCGAAACCATTAAAAAAATAGGAGGAAACAATTCCTCTAACTCCCATGCATTATAATTAAACTAAAACAGCATGCTTTACTACATAAAATCATCAAACCACCCATTATCCCCGCATGGATGCCATGACCCGAAATCACCATTTTCATGCAGATTCATATTATCTAATTACATTAACATGACCTACAGGAACTACAAGGGTCATTCCCTACCTCAGAACACGCTCAAACCCTCCGAATTCTCCCGGTTCACACCAAACCCTCCGTGAGCTCCCACTGGAATTGCACCACGCCACGGCATTTCCTCGTCCGATTCGACAACGCCACACGCTCCACGATCCTCCAACCACCCTTCAGTACCTGTTGGAAGCTTTAGAAACACGGGGACGCGAAGCTAGGGTAAGGGGGAGAGAGAGACAGGAGGGAAACCTGCTCTCGGGTGACCCTATAACCTGCAGAATTCTCAGGTTGGCGTCAACCCCTCTGCCGCCAAAGACAACCGCCACCCTAAACGTCCACATCTAATGCCGCCAAGATCATGCAGTCAACGGCCACATACCTGGACGCCAACAAGTCAACGACCACCCCTGGCCGCCAACTCCTACTCAACTGCAGCAGGTCCTATTTCATTGCGGGACCTAACCTGCACCACACCTACACACACCACGCGTCTACACCACACTGGCCTTACAACAGCCATCACAACCACAACACACACGATCCAAAAAGGATCCGAAAATAAGCGACGTTACATTATTATCACCTAAAAACAAATGTCGTCCTCGACATATAAAACAAATCACAACAATCTGGATTATCACCTAAAAACAAATAAAGCCTAACACAGAACAAGTAGGATACTCTTCTATTGCATCAGCCTTTCAATTCATCAGCTCATTTCTATCCTTGCTTTGCCCCTTTCTTTTCTTTCAATTCATTTCACAATTACTTCATTATGTCGATTCCATTGCCTTTCTTTAGCTCTCAACCGTAGGCGATCCTACCTTGCCAATGGTGCTTTATCTCCTTGGACTAAACCTTCTTCCACAATTTCTGGGCTGTGTTTGTAACATTTCTTTCGAGACCGCTTTATCTTTCTCAAATTTCTTACACTGTAATATTCTTTCATGCCACCATTTTCTTTTTCCATTTATCACTATTTGCTGCTATCCTGCCTCATCTGCATTCACATTCACAACTGACACTTCTTCAAAGAAAACCAATCATCATCTTTGAATTTCCTGCTCTTTCATATTATTCTACTCATACCGTTTAAAGTCAATCTCTGAATATTAAATCTTTCTTTGCTTCCGCTTCCGCTGCGCTACTCTGATCACACTGAACACTTTAGCAAAATATTCCACAATTTCTGCTCATATTATTACTTTCAATTACTTTCTTCTGGCTTCAACTGCATTAATTTCTAACTTTAACTGCTTCTCAAATCATCCCATTCAATTAATTCATGCTGAAGAAATTACTGCAATTTCTGATCTACCAAACCGCTATTGACATGATGTGCTCTTCATATATCTTTCTTGCTTTACTGACATTCTCTGGCTAATTCCCATAATTCAGGGTCATAAACTTTTCAAATATTCTTAATCAATCCGCTCCAGCATTTAAACCCTGAAATATCTTAATAACAATTCCTTTCTGCTCAATTGAATCATTTCTTTGCATCAATATGCAAACTTTAACCGACATTTCTTGACTCATCGGACCTTATTCACTTTATCATTTGCTAAATTCTTCCTTTCTCTAACATATCTTTTCTTTATCTAAACTGTCAATCATCAACTAAATATTCCTCTTGCGTAATTCTCACAAATTCTTATTGCACACTAATCCTTCTTTCTCTCTTTCTTTATTCAATTGATCACTGCTATACATATTTATACAAATCTTCATATCACACTTCCTGCTATCATCATTATTTATACAACACCTTTCAAATTCTGACCTCAGGCATATTTAATCTATTTGCCATAAATCACTGCTCTTTTATGTACTGATACTTCTTTTAAAGCTGCTCTGCCTTTCTTAATCATATCAAACTCTTCATAGCTCTAATCACATTTCCATCCACACTGTTTCTTAATATCCTCTGAGTCAAATCTCTAATGCCACAATACATTTGCTGAGATTCTCAACTGCAACTTATCACACACACACACTGACCTGATCCTTATCACCTTGTTACCATACACCTATCTCTGCCAACTTTCTATCTCATTAAAATTTACTTACTGAATTCCATATCCAAACTTGTTAATCTCTTCAATTACTTTAACTGCGAATCTTTAATAACCAAACTGATCTATCACAGAAATACTCTATACTTGTCTCTGCTAACTCTGTACTTTACTAACATATAACAGGTATATTCCTCTCAAAGCACTACTTTACCTTTCTTCTCTAATCTCTACAACTGAAAACTTTTAAATATTATACTTTAACTGCTTTAACTGCACTAGTGCCAGGATGCTACCACACAACTTATACTGCTATCCACATTGTGGCACAACAACTGCTCACAACTACCAATCTAACAAACAGAAACACACGGTTTACGTGCCAAAAGCTTACGTAAAAACTACTTTATATCACACAAAACCTCAGACTTACTACCAGCAGTGAACATTAATCCATGTATTGGGACATTGTACTTTCAATGCCTTTTCATATTCTAACTGGACATTGCTCTGATACCAACTGTGACGGACCGGGGTATTTATGCCCATTAAGGCTCCATATCCAGATCCGCCTCCTGCAAACGGATCGAAGTCTCGCAAGGGATATCTCACACACGTGTCCAGTAAGAGTATAAAAGATAAACCACAAGAATATAAGACACAAGAAAGTACATGTGCTCATATCTGTTCACAAATTTGTACAACTGTCCCATTACATTAATACATGTTCAATTAAAAAGTACAACTACCTGGGGCATACCCCGAGGGAGCACAAGCTCACACAACACTAACTACTACACTACTGCTGGTGGTACAAGTCTGACACAACGCTGCTGCAAGCCAAACACACGGCAAGCCTGAAAAGAACTATATGGAAGTGATCCTCAACAAGTCAATGGCTCAGCAGGACCACCCAAAACACACCGAAACCACAATACTCCTCAACCCCAAAGGGTCTCACTGGCAACACCAATAGCCAAACCATTTCATACTCACATCATGACAATAAATAACAATTAAAACATAATCATGATAATAAACGCAAAGTCCTCAGAAGGAAAGTAGGACTACAGGACTAACATAATATCATTAGTCAGCCCAACTACTAAAGTGCCTAAACCACAGTCTCACTGGCACACTGCTACAACAACTAGTTGCCTAAGCTATAAGCCACACAGGCAAGTCACTGCCCAGGCTACAAAGCTTCATAGGCAAATCTCGAACACTTAAGTAACAGGACTGCTAACAAAGAGCTGGTCCTTTATACTCCAAACCACACTACATCGGAAACTACACACAAGGTAACGGAATTGGCTAACATGAAGCCAATCCATAACACACTAAAGTTATAATTGGAATCATACCCAAGAAGAGTAAAACTCAACAAGTGGAAGGTCTCATACGGCCTCCACGGAGCATAGCTCTACTAAACCACAATATGCCTAAGCCACAAGCCTCATCGGAAAAATACCCACAAAGGTAACATAATTAATAATCACAAACTAATCCACAATAAAATATAAACGAAAATCTACTTAAAACAGTTAGGATACAACAAGTGGCAGGTTAAACCACAAGACCTCCACCACACACGAGACCTAAGAAGGTTGGTACACAATGTACCACCACAAAACTACAAAGTAACCCACGAAGGGAACATGTACCTGCTACTCTGAGGTACCACAACACAAACACCCGAACAAAGGGTACATGAAGGTGGTAAACACCACACTGAACCACAATTATATTATGCTATCATTTAGGCACAACATTACAGGTAAAATCTCAACCGGAAAATCACATAAACTACAACTCAACCATAATTGTGCCAACACCAGGGCACACCTCGAACTAGTCAAACCTCGACCACGAGTCACAAACTCACGAACCACGAAAAGTAGCAAAGCACGAGTCGGAAGGGAACGACGCCACCACACGGGAACGGACTACTGGCTGATCAGGCCAGTATCCAACCCAGACAACACAACACAAGAACAACCTCTCAGCCTCGCAGTCACGGACGAAAGGTCCAACTGCCGCTCCACGGGAACAAGTCAAACAACTGTGGAGACCAACCAACACCACACCTGCAGACACACAACTGCAGGCCCATGCCTGGCACCTCTAGAGTCTCTGGCCGGAGCACTCTAAAGTGAGGCACTGGAAAACAGGACTAGCTGGGGACCAGTGACGTCTACTGGTGTCCGTACCCCCAACTACGAGCGCGCTACAAGCGACTACACACCCACAAACACAAGCCGCTACCCTACTGTCGTCTTTCCCTCAGCCGGACGTACAACTCAAGCACAGGAGTGAGGGTGTCCAAAAAGACGACACAGACCTCAACAATACAACACAAGTACCGGGACAAAACCCCGAGCACAACAAACACACGTGCCTGGCTCACAAAGAACCTGGGGTACCCGACTAGAGAGGCATTTCGGAATAGGCGTCGGACCACCACACTCGGCAAGCTCAAACCACGATACTGACACATATAACCTTTACTTATAATTCACAATATACACATGTTAGGATTAGCTTAACATCGGTCACCGTGTGACCCCAAAGCTATCCCACACCAACACATAACTGAACCACAAACTTGCCTATCATTGGTCACCTCGTGACCTCCGTGGCAACACACACACACACCACTTAATACATAAATCCATATAATATTATTCGAAAGACAATACGGACCAGGGCTAGGTCGGTGTGGACCTTCACTGCCCAAACACCACAAAGTCATGGCTAGGCTCACACAAGAACCTCACTGCCCAGTTACTATGACAAATCATAAGAATTACATTACAACAAAGTGTGTAGTATACACACACTCATACCACGTAAACAACACGTGTATATACACCTGGTTGGTGTTCCACACGTCTTCCATGTAAACCACATGTCCAACACATGGACAACGCACTCCAAGAGTGCCACGGGTGCCAACGCACCACACATACTGCATAAAGCAATTACGTACATCACACATCATTCATGTAAAACATGCCCATTATATGAGCAGTATGCTCCAAGAGCATAACAAGTGCATTGGCTCACACTGGTCATCGCCATGCACACACAAATACGCAATATTCATAACCAGAAAAGCTACGTATACCACACTGCATGGATACATGCACAAGTTGGCGGCAACATAGACTGCCGCTTATAGGAAGTAGACGGCAATGGATCTGGCCGTCTATATCCCGGCTGATGAACCTGGCGACCAACGATGTTGACGCCAAGATCTTCAGCTTCTACTCCTGCAGAAACCCTAACCGATCCCACATGCATTCCTGATCCAAAACCATAAGAAAATAGGAGGAAACAATTCCTCTAACTCCCATGCATTATAATTAAACTAAAACAGCATGCTTTACTACATAAAATCATCAAACCACCCATTATCCCCGCATGGATGCCATGACCCGAAATCACCATTTTCATGCAGATTCAATTATCTAATTACATTAACACGACCTACAGGAATACAAGGGTCATTCCCTACCTCAGAACACGCTCAAACTCTCCGAATTCTCCCGGTTCACACCGAACCCTCCGCGAGCTCCCACGGAAATTGCACCACGCCACGGCGTTTCCTCGTCCTATTCGACAACGCCACACTCTCCACGATCCTCCAACCACCCTTCAGTACCTGTTGGAAGCCTTAGAAACACGGGGACGCGAAGCTAGGGCAAGGGGAAGAGAGAGACAGGAGGGAAACCTGCTCTCGGGTGACCCTATAACCTGCAGAATTCTCAGGTTGGCGTCAACCCCTCTGCCGCCAAAGACAACCGCCACCCTAAACGTCCACATCTAATGCCGCCAAGATCATGCAGTCAACGACCACTTACCTGGACGCCAACAAGTCAACGACCACCCCTGGCCGCCAACTCCTACTCAACTGCAGTAGGTCCTATTTCATTGCGGGACTTAACCTGCACCACACCTACACACACCACGCGTCTACACCACACTGGCCTTACAACAGCCATCACAACCACAACACACACGATCTAAAAAGGATCTGAAAATAAGCGACGTTACAGAGGGGGAGGGCGATGGACACCGGAGAACGTGGAGGGAGAGAAGTTACTGTAACTACAGTAAGTGTGAGTGCACAGAAAATAAAGTGGTGAGTGGAGATCGCGTTGTGGAGAGAGGGGTTTAGTTGGTAGATTACTGTGGTGCTGACATGTAAGCTGCTCCAGACTGTGTTATATATATATAGTATAGATATAATATGTACAACTTAGAGCATAAGTACACTATGAAAGAGAAGTACAAACAAACGTACGTACTTTGCTCACAAAGCTAATAATTAGGCAAGACCACTGGAGTGACTCTGAACGTCCCCATCTTGAGTTGACGACGCCTCATCTAAAAGTGAAGAGAGTGAGCCTCTACTCAAGGCCCGGTAAGGACAATAACCCCACAAGAAAAAACAACGACACAAACTAGGTGCAAGTAAGTAAGACACAACTAACGAGTAACACTATACTAAGTAAAATGTAAAATTGGAACCACAACTCAATTACTATGCTGAAAAAAAGTGGTACAACACTCCCTCCTCCTAAGGAGGAATAAACGCAAGTACCTCGCTAGTACAAGCACACATAAACTAATACTAGTCACATAACACAAGCACTAGTTACACCCCACAAGGTTGGACCAGCTAGGGCGTATGGTTTGGTGCCTCGACACCATAAAGTCCTCCAACCCTAGCCACGTATGCATATTCAGACGCACTCTCTCACGTTGGTCACTTTTCCCCTACGCTAGACTCTAATAGATGGAGAAGGGGCCCCACAGAAATCGGCTTAAAATCACCACAGAGGTGTGCTCTAGATGGAGACGCTCTTGACGTCTAGGCTCATTGGCAAAGTAACTCACACTAGTCATCCAAGTGGAGACACACTTGACACCCAGGTGAATGACACACAACCATAAGCAAAAGCACGGAACACAAGTAAGCAGATGGAGATGCTCTCAACGTATGGACACACCATGCAATGAGGTGAACATCACAATGTCCACACACAACATAGGAAACTGATGTACTGGATTGCTAGGTCACACAAAGTAAATGATGGCATGGACTGCCATCAACAGAAGTTGGCACCAGCATTAGATGTCGTTAAGATATACTTGATGACAGTAGATCATGCCATCAAGATGAATTAGATGGTAGTCTACTTATCGTCAAGTTCATCGGTTCCTAGAACCGATAGCAGGCCTAGCCCTCTCCCAGAGTCTAACCAGCCTCCTGCACTCAAAACCGACATTGGGGAACTTATTCGCAATCCATAAAGCACCCATAAACAGTAAGAAAACAATGAAACATCGCATGAATTGTTCAGTGCAACACCCTTAACCCCGACATGGATAATCTCCAAAAAATATGATTTCAATGCATGAACCACACATGCAACACAACAGAATCAATAACAGTGGTGCCGAGATTAGTTTTCCTACCTCAAAATGACAAAACCTCGCATCCTAAATCCATCCCGTGATTGCACCTCTACGGGTAGCACCTTTCTTCCTCGATCCCGTTCTCTATAAATCACCGTCGTTATGAACACCAACACCTCGCCTACGAGCCTCCGTTGGTCGCCAAAGTGGTAGGAGAAGCAAAGGGTGAAGGTGAGGTGGAGAGAGTGAAGGTGGGAGGGCAAAAGAAGGGCTTGCGTGTACTATATAAAAACAGGTCTACCTAGGTTGACGTCCACATAGGTCACCATCAACCTGTACCATCATAGTTTAACATCAACAAAGGCCACTGTCAAGTTCATACAAAAGAAACCTCTCGAACCGCCTAAGCTCAATGGCGACATAGACGTCGTCAACATCAACTAGACGACAGTCCATCCTACTGTCAGCATGAGGGTAATGGCAATCAACCTTATCGTCAACTTAGAATCTGGAAAAAGGCCCAATATGGGTCCAATGTGGCCCAAGGTATCACATCCTCCCCTCCTATCACCTGGTGACCCACTACTAGGTAACAGACAAGCTGCTTAGTACATAATGCTACTATCCACAAGAAAATTTGAAGGACCTCTCTGCCACATACTACCACAACTTCCACTTTATCAACTGGTAACTGGCCAACAAAAACCTCTTCTCCTGTGCACACTCCATAGAACGGAAGGTCCACTCCATGGCGTCGAGCCACGACCTAGTTACTTCCGGATCCAACTGTCCCTCAAACTAGGGAGGCTAAAACTGAAAAAACTCCATCAGCACTCTCGCGTGACCTTCCTGAGCAGTCGGAGCATTGCGATGCTGAGTGTAAAACTGAACAATCCCCTCAAGGAACCTTGATCTGGAACTGCACATGAAGGAGGTAGTGGAAGTGGGGGTGCTACTTTGTTGTGCTCGTCCTTTGGTATGTGTTGAGGCACCGGGGCACCCTGTGGTACTTGTTGCTGCACTGCAGCCTCCTCCTGGGGTTCCTACCCTATGACATTATCCAACCGTCGATGCCTAGGTGCATCTCCGACCTAAACAAAACAACTAATACAATATGATCATCTAAAGATACTGCTCCAGTCAATGCTAGCTGCTAACTATACTCTTATTACTTTGAGACACCATACTTGTGCCAGTTTCTTGTATGACTTCCTCAGACATCTTCTTTAACCCTTTTGAGCTTTAACTTGTAGGTAGCAGTTCAGGATTGGGGTATATTAAAGGGTATCTGCTATCTCGGATCTTGGATTGTTACAATTGGTATCATAGTCGATATGTCAAAGCATATAGGAAACTAGCACAAGTATGGTGTCTCAGAGCAATAAGAGTACAATTAGTAGCTAGCATTGACTAGAGCAATATCTTTAACTAATCATATTGTATGGGTTGTCCCATTCAGGTTGGAGACGACGCCTAGGTGTCGACGATTGGCTGAGGTCACAGGATTGGTACCCCGAGAGGAGCCTGCAATGCGATAGTAGGTACCACATGGTGCCCTGGTGCCTTAGTAGGCACAATAAGGACCACAAGATGAGCACAATTTAGTAGCACCTCCACCACCTCGTCCATGTGCAGTTCCAGATCTAAATTGGGCTAGGTTCCTTGAGGGGATGGTTCAGTTTTACATTCAGCACCGCAAATGCCCCAACTGCTCAGGGGGGTCACACGAGAGTGCTGAGGGACTTTTTATAGTTTCAGCCTCCCCAATTTGAGGGGTGGTAGGATGCCATATGCATATTTCTAGTTGTTTCGTGTCATTTGTTCCATGATTAATTTAGTGCTCCTTGTATTTATATTATTCTGTTGTTATATATTGCATTGTGGCTATACCATGTAAGGATCAGAGGATCCCTACTGAGCCAATGATTGTGAGGCTCATTCCCTACCATTGTTTTACAAGTCTGGAGCAAGAAGTGTAGTGCCTACCAACAATGAACTTGTGGAGCTCCTTTAGGGTATACCCCCTTCAGGCGTACTTGAGTTATAAATAAGAAATTTACTTGTTATATTATTGTTGCGTTTAATTACTTTAGCCACATGTACATCTTCTTGGATCAAAATTATCCCTTCTGAGTCTTTGGGCTCGTGGGAGGTGATTCAAATTTGGGTCTTATCAGATCTAGTATCCTAGGCCGCTACAATAACAACGTCATCAATGTTTTACTAGTTTGCTATCTTTCTATGTCGTATTTTATTTTATACATATATTGTTCTTGCTGAGGTGTGTTCGAGTGTGAGGTCAAAAGATTTCTACTTTGTCTGTGACTTGTGAAGTTCATCTCATACTATTTTTCAAATATGGACTCTTGAAAGCTTCTTAACAAGGACGAGCAGGTATATATATAGGATGGCGATAGAAAATATGATCAACTATTATTCAAGGATGTATCGAGCGAGCCACGTACATGCACATAGCTCTGTCAGTGGGCCCGCAAACTTGACCCGACATTGGCTCAGGTCGTCATGTTTCTTTAAACTAGTATATTTTTTGGGCAGGCCTAAAAATACGACCCGTTAAAAATGTGGGCCGGACTTGAATTTTTCTATTCGAACAAAGTAGGGACCCACAATATTAAATTTTTAACCGATATTAAACTTTTAGTCTACCGAATCATAAACAAGTTGATTGATATTAAACTTTCAGTTAAATGAACTCCAAATCGATCAATTGATATTAACCATTTAGTGGATCGATAATCTTGCATAAATTTTTGGATAACATTATGATTTTTAATAAAAAATTTCTGAGCCGGGCCAAGGTAGGGTTTTATAATTTATAAATTAGTTGGACCCGACTGAGACTTGAGACTAGATAAGATGGTGTTTGACTTGGATCGGACCCTACTTAACTCGACTCACGCCCGACCCATTAATAGCCCTGGTCTTGCCTGTGTCGGACCCTACCCATTGAAGGCCCAAACATACGTATATATTGCTTAAAATGACAGTGATATAAATAACAAAGAACACATGCACATATGTGGCGGCCATGGTGCACTGTGACAGGACAGCGAGATGCATGCACCTTAGTTTATTTACTTAATTCGTCGAGGAACATACTATTAGAGAGATCCCCATCTACGCATGCATGCATGCACGAAACTGGATCCCTAGGAAGCCTCAGTCACCTTAATGAACTTAAGCGCCATGGGCTCGTTGGATTCACCCAGCAGCGTTTCCGAACGATGTCCCACTCCAACTGTGATGCACAGCATGCGCTCGTCCGGACAGTAGAGGAACTGGTAGACGTTCTCCCCTGGGAACGGGTACCGGACGATCCTGAACCGGCTTTCGCTGGTTTCAGAAGGTGGCGGCGCCGCAACTCCGCCGGTCGTCACGAACCCCACGGACCTGTCGAGTTTCCAGAGGGTCGACGCGTCGCAGGAGGACGGCGCCGCGAACATGACGGACAGCGTCTCTGCGAGGAGGACGCTCTTGTTCTGCCGTGACGCCTCCTCCGGGAAGAACATGACGGGCGGGCCGTAAGGGAAGGGTTTCAGGAGCACGTTCAGAGGGCAGGAGCCGTTTAGGGAGACCCACCCCAGGTTGCCGTCGTTCCTGGCTTGGGCTGCCCGTATGTAGTATGGGAAACCGGAGATGACGGGGTGGCCGTCGGTGTCGAGGACGAGACCGCCGCTCGCCGTGACGGTGGAGAATACAAGAGTACAGGAGAGAAGGGTTAGAAGAAAGCAACGGAGGGAACACGACTCCATGGCGAGGGAGATCGAAGGAAGGCGAGGAGAAGGGACTTTTGTGAGAGAAAGAGAGGGGGAATTGTTGTGTTAGTGTTACTCCCCATTCGACCTATATATACCCGAGGGGTATATATTAGAGACTAGTTAAATTAACACATACAACTGAAGGCGGGCCATCTATGTCAATTATTTAATCCGTGCTCATCTATGTGGACAACTCGATCGGAATCGTCCTCCTAGGGTGAGCTTGTCCCAGTCCATTTGAGTACTGTAGGAAAACAACGGCCGCCTACTTAACCTGCAGTAGTTGAACCAGTAGTTCTGAGTTTCTCTATATATCCAGTGGTTTGAACCATTCAAATAAAGTGGGCTTCATCCATTATCCAAGGTTGTGCCGCGGCGCGCATGCATTGGAATCTTGTCTCCTTAATATTCAGAGGTTACAGCATTCATTCACTTGGGCTACGCAAATTTAGAAGATTATCGTGCTTGGTGTTGAACCCACTTGCATGTACTGTGATCACACCAGCGTATATATATATATATATATATATATATATATATATATATGAGTAATGCTAGGCTCCCGGGGCATGCCGTGAGCCCAGCGTGAGCTGGAGGGGCCGCGCGCCCCCTGCGCGCGCCGCGTGGAGGGCGCGGGCCCCCCAGCATTTAATGCTGTTTTTTTTAATAATTTGTGCACACAAATGATATATTGTGCACACAAATACATCATTTGTGCACACAAATAGTACACAAAAACTAAAAAAAAAACAGCATTAAATGCTGGGGGCCCGCGCCCTCCACGCGGCGCGCGCATGGGGCGCGCGGCCCCTCCAGCGCGGCTATGCTCCCGGCACAGCCGGGAGCATAGCATTTCTCTATATATATATATGAGCAATGCTACGCTCCTGGCTAGCCGGGAGCGCAGCATGCGCTGGAGGGGCCGCGCCCCTCCACGCGCGCGCCGCGTGGAGGGGGGCGGCCCCCCAGCATGATGTGGTGTTTTTTTTTTTTTTTTTTTTACAATTTGTGCACACAAATGATGTATTTGTGCACACAAATACATCATTTGTGCACACAAATAGTGCACACGAAAAAAAAAATGCCACATCATTTTTACTGGGGGGCCCGCCCCTCCACACGTCGCGCGTGTGGGGGGGGCGCGGCCCCCCAGCTCAGCTTTGCCCCGGCTAGCGGGAGCAAACCATTTCTCTCTCTCTCTCTCTCTCTCTATATCTATATATATATATTATATATATATATATATATATATATATATATATATATATATATACCGATTCTAATTTATGGGTAAAAGAAATGCTATGCTCCGTATCTTTTCACATAGTGCACTGTAGAAAAGTATGGCTCTTTCAAACTCCATTATATTATCGATTAATCGAGAGCATAGCATTTCTCGAGAGCCAAATTTTCTTTCAACACGGTACTCATGTCGCCTCACATTGAAAACATGATAAATAGTCTCCAATATCAAATGGCACCTTCATTTTCCCAAGATTAAAACAATGGTGTGGTTGCTGTCATGTAATATGAAGAATGAATAAATCGAAATATATAATTGTCGTCTTAGCTTGTTCGTAATCTGTGGTATATATAACATGAAAAACCCATCGTCATGCATCTTGGTTTGGTGGAGGACAGACTCCAAAAATTCAAAACTAATGGGCCATCTTCTGTGACACCACATGGGAACAGTCCTATCGGATCCGTACGTTAATGGATCGAGATTCCTGGGGGCTGTTAAGTTGGCCGATCGCCGATTGTTTCCTTACTCTTCATTAAACTAACGATGTACGTGGCAGCATGTTTCAGACTCTGGCTACGTACGTACGTTAATATGAGAACAGCACTAATGACTACTGCGTCCTCCTTCCCTTGGCTCCTCTTCCTGCCATGAACGTCCAACAAAGTTGTCGATCGGTGCAGATTGCCTCTGTCGAGTGGAGGGATGTACGTCCTTCCAATCTGCTCATCTAGCAAACTAATTAATCTAAACTTTTACTGCATGCGGCATCTGAAGAAGCGGGACCATGCATGTTCCAGGCCAAAAAGAAGAGAAGAAAAAATAGAACACTTCCATCTTCAGGTCCCTATAAATTAATGCTCTCATACACCAGGTGAGCAGAGACACACCGCACACACCCAGTGCCCACCTCTCCCTTCTCAACAGCTATACGTACGTTACGTACATCGGCTCACACACAACATGAGGCCTGCAGCCTTCCTTTTCCTCCTTCTGTCGTGCGCCCTCGTCTGCTCCCCCCATGCAGTGGCCGGTGATAACCCCGTCCGCGACACAAAGGGCAACCCCCTCCGCCGTGGAGATCCATACTACGTGCTCCCCGTCAACTACGGCGACGGCGTCAACGTGGGATCGATCGGTGGAGCGGATTCGCCGTGCCCCAGGGATGTGTGGCTCAGACCAGGACCCCCATCCGAGCCCGTCATGTTCTTCCCCAACGACACCGCCCACGGCCGTTCCGTCCTCCTCGAGGAGCTCCTGCTCGTCATGTTCGCCGAGCTGCTGCCGTGCCCGGGATCCACCCTGTGGACGGTGAACGACACGACAGGGTACGTCACCACCAGCGGCGTGAGCCCCTCCGCGTCCGACAGTAGCTACAACTACTACGGCTTCTTCAGGATTGGCAGCTACGAGGTCCTCGGCCCCGACCACTACCGGCTCTACTCCTGTCCCACCCCGATCGCCGAGCGCCCCTGCAGCACCATCGGGGCGACGCCGGTGGGGGGCGTGAAGCGGTTCACCTTCCCCTTGGTCGTGCAGTTCGAGAAGGTCCCTGCGGAAAGCCTCGGAAAGATGCCGAAGAAGCTCCTGATGGCTCCCACTGCAGAATATATACTTCATATGGATCGTGCTGTTTAGAACGCAGCTAGCTGGTAAACAAGAGCAAATAAGGGGAGGGATTGCTTGGACTGCCTGGTTGCAGCTAGCCAGTACCAAGCCCGTGAGTTGTGGTTAATGCTGGTGTTATATCCTTGTGTGAGATTGGCATAGTTAAGTTTAGTTCTGTCTTTACAAATAAGATATGTTCTTCTTCATTTAATTAAGATCGCCTTTTCTTTTCTTTTAAGAAAGAGGGCAAAATATCAATAAGGGACAGTATATCTCTTTGAGGCAATTGAAATTTTACATAGTTTCATTGGTGCCATCTATAGAAAACTAAATAAGAGATCATATATATATATATATATATATATATAGATATATATATCTATATATATATATATATATATATATATACTGTCCGAACACCTTGTCTTTACTAATTAAAAACATTGTGTGGAGATAATTTAGAGTTCTTCTTAGTGTGCCAGAGAGGGCTGAAAGGGGAGGATCCACGCGGCACACCTCCAGTGAATGTGTTGTGTCTCATCGTATATTTTGTGTCGCGAACAGGTTTATCACACGAAAAAATAGTCAAAATAAGTACGTGTTTATAGTAGTTTTTCTTTCAAAAGAGTCTTTTTTTTCTATATATTATATATATATATATATTGAAATTTCACGCATGCAGCTTGAGGACAATATCTTTTTAAGAGACGAGTTATCATTGCCATGGCTGCCTTGCAGACCATGAGAGCATGATCCAACGTTCATGCTTAACGTGTTGCGCATAGTGGCGGACCCTTCTTATAGTCAGTGGGGTCACGTGACTCCACTGACTTGGAAGATGTGTTTTAAAAGAAGTAAAAATTCTTCATGTTATTTATGTGTGCAAATGAAATGTGACCCCACTGAATTTAAGAGTGACCCTCTTAAATTTAAATGACCCCACTGAACTAATTTTCAGGATCCGCCACTAATGGCGCGCACTTGCACCAGGGAATCGCGTTACTAGAGTTTGTCTGTTCTTTGAGATCAAGTGGGTTCGTGACCTATTTGGGCGGGTCTTTAGGGCCCAACTTTAGTACTGTAGTGAGCCCAACTTCGACTCTATTTCGAGTTCGGATTGGGCCACTCGATGCCCCGCCAAAACCGTCATCATCAAAAGGCTCCTGTGCCTTAAACCATAAACTACAACTACAAGTGACAATGTGGGACTTGGGACGTTAGCTCAACTTAAAAAAAGAGGTCACGTAGGGCCCTCTCTTTTGATGTAATTAAGATTATAAACGAATCCATACATTCGACAAGTAACTTGAGTTCGGTTCTAATATTATTTAAATTTAAGTTGTTTAACAACATAAATAAGTCAAATTCAAATAAAATTTTAAACTTGTTTCATAGAGTCATGTGTGAGCAAAAAAATTGCTCGACTCATTTAATGAATATGTTGTTTTGATTTTTTATTTATAATTATAAATATATATATATATTAAATATTTAAATATTATATTAAAATAGTCCAACTAAGTAATCTATCAAGGCTTCAGATTGAAATTTAAATAAGATAAATTTTGATTTTATGTATATACATACATACATGCATACACCACATATAAATATATATATACATATAATTCATAAATTAATTGGACTTGTTAAAAGATTGGTTAAGGACTCGAGTTCAAGAATATTTAAAGGAATCAAATTTAAATAATTATTTTAATATTCGATAAAATTTACACTCTGTCTTTAAACTGGATTAAAAATTAATAAAAAAATTTTGAATTCGACTCTACTTCCCTTTACACCGAAAGTGTCCCACTCGCTTTTGGATTTGGATAAGAACATGTGTCGGAGGCCACGTGCATTGTTGGTGGGCTTTAGATTTCTGATCTCATCATTCATCCACGTGCATTGCTGGCGGGAGCAAGATTTCCGATCTGATCCAACGGCAACGAAGCATGTTGTTTCCCCCACGTGCATTTCAGGTGGGCCCTACATTGCCGATCTGATCCAACGGACGACGTGGCATGCCCACGATTGAGAGAATATTATCCTTACATTTTTAAATATATTTTTAACTTTTATCGACCAAGATTGTGTCTATCTAATAAAAAGTAAAAAAGATATTTAAAAATATAATTGACAAGTATAATAAACATTTCTTCTTCAGATCATTTGAATTTTTTTTTATTTTGTGTAGTACTTTGCTCTATATTTATCCAAGGCGCACTTCCTAAATGATGAGATTAATATACGTGAGTGCACGTTTTTTTTTTTGCGATTTTTTTTTACTAAGAGTGACGAGTCATATATATTAATATAAGATATGTTTCATGTGATAAATGTTAGTAGAGTATATGTATGTTTAAATGTGTGATAAATGTTATTCTTTATTTTTTTAAATAAATTTATTAAAATCTGTCCAAGAAAGAAAAGCAAAGGCCAGGCCACTAGCCTAAATCTCGGGTGTTTAATTGGGTTTTCTTTTAAAATAACACAGTTTTAAAACTTTTTAAGGAAACTAACACGCTAAAAATAAAATTTAGCAAACTAGCACACTTTTGACTGGTCAACTGGTCAAAAGCATTTTTTTAAAAAAAAAAGTAAAACATGGCAAGTCGACAGCGCGCCTGCCGACTTGCAAGTCGGCAGCTGCGCTCTCGACTTGCACTTATTACCCCCACCCACCACTCCCACCCGTGACCCACCCACCCATTCCCTTCCCCGTTCCCCCTTCCCCCTTCCAAGCGGCGGACTTGCGCGTCGTTGTGCGAGGGAGGGCGGCGGCGTGCGACGACGAGGGAGGGCGGCGGCGACCCAGCGGCGGCGGCGATCGGAGGGGCAGCGATCGGGCGGTTTGGTCCCCCATTGCCCCCTGTTTTTTTATTGTCTTTTCCCTCCCCCTCCCTACATTCTTACTTATTTGGTCCCCATGTCCCCTTCCTTGTCTCCGCATCTCCTTCCTTGTCCCCACATCTCATGTCTCCTTCTTTTGATGTCTCCTTCCTTCGGTCCCCACCTTCTCTCCCCAAATCTTCACATCTCCTCACCAAGTGCAACCCCACCTCCTTCCACATCTCCCATGCACTCGACCGAGCCCTCCCCCAACGGTTCCACATTGTCCCTCTTTTGGTTAAGATAATTTTTTAAATTTATATTAAAATATTGCAATGATTTTGTGTGGAAGATTCTTGAAATTTTAATGTGAAAATATTTGTTATTGCGATGATTTAGGTATTATAATTTTGTTATTTATTTTTTGCATTGTGATCTTTATTGAATTCTTTATTATTTAAAAAATTGAAATTGAAAAATATTAATAAGATTAGTTTATTTATTATGATTTTGCAGGTGTGACATCTATTAAATAATAAGATGTCATCTACAAATGTTTTTATGGTCATTCTATATAATGGAAGATTTTCTAAAAATGGTAGAATGGCTATATACGAGGGAGGTAAAACAATCATTAGGGTATCTTCACGTTGTTCGTTCAATGAATTCAAGAGTGCAATTTATCGTGCAACAAAGATTAATCCTCTTGAGTATGAGTTGAAAATTCATGTGAAAGTACCAAATAATGATGGTTTTGTATTGAAGTTGATGATGAAGAAAAATGTTCTATAATGCTAGAGTTGTGTGTCTCTGCACCATTGACTGTCTTTGTAGAAAAAATGACACAGAATGCGGCATTAGACTAAACATCTTCACTGACAATATCAATGGGTTATGAAGTACCCACACGTCCAGTTAGGACGACAATATTAAATTCTCAATCGGATGTGATCCCATGTACACCGACACATGCGATGGATAATTTGGACATTAATGTGTGTCTTCCTTCAGATGATCAAAGAGATGTACACCCTTCGTAAGTGTTATATCATAGTATAAATTGTATTTTTGTTAATTTAGTCTGATACTAAAAATTTTACAAATATTTGTTCACTGTAGTAGGTCTCATCGTGAAGGAAGTATGAACCAGTTGTTAAGTTTCTCATCTAGTTACCCGTGGTCTGCTATGAATGAGGCTGGACCAAGTCACAATGTCAATGAAAATTTTGAGTTGCACGATGCTCCACAGATGAATGATGAAGTCTTAGAAAATAGTGAGAGTGATGGTGATGATGATAATGAGGATATTCAAAGCTTATCTGACAATGATGTGAATGATGATACAAATGTCAATAGACCCATGACTGATAGTTTGCATGTTGTAAATGAATGTGTCTCACGAGATATGACAAATTGGGTAGGTAATGTCGTAGCTAATGAATACTTTATTGAGAATGAAGAGACAGAATGGATGCATACAACAAATGTTCAAGTGGATAATTTGAATGTGTATAACATACAGTCAAATGAAGAACTTCATGTTGGAGATTTGTTTGTCAGTAAAGAAGATTTGATGACCAAAATATCTCTATGGTCGGTCAAACGAAATGTCCAATTTCGTACCGATCGATCGAGTTCTAAGATTTTAACGTTGATTTGTTATGCAAAATCTCAATGTCAATGGCGTCTACATGCTTGTTGTAGTAAAAGAGCCAGAAGAGCATGGAAAATTACAAGTTATGAGTCGCATCATTCATGTCACACCCCTATTGAAAATCAAAGACACCGACAATTGACATCGTCGGTAATATCAAGATTGATCCTTCCGGTTGTACGTGACCGTCTTGACATTCGACAAAAGGAAATTAGAGATCTTGTGTCACTATCTTACCATGGCAGTATCTCTTACATTAAAGCTTGGGACAGCCGGAGAAAAATATTCTCACAAATATTCGGAGATTGGGAATCATCATACACAAATCTTCTTAGATATATGGAGGCTGTAAAAAGAAGCATGCCTGGTACAATGTACAGTTTTAAAGTTGAGGACAATGAAACAAGTAGAAATGCTCATGTTGAATTGTGTAAATGTCATGATTACTTGTATTGCTATTTTCTAATGTATTTCATGATGATTTGTATAGTGTGGTACATATTTATTTGGTGCATCGCACATACTGGGGTTGGATGATTGGAAGCCCACAGATTCACGTGTACATACTTTAATTCGTCGAGCTGGTTTTAACATTGTCAGTAAATGTTCATGGGTAAAATTGGATCGGCCATTACTTACAACATTGGCCGATAGATGGCGTCCAAAAACAAATACTTTTCACTTTCCCCTTGGTGAAATGACAATTACATTACAGGATGTATCATGCATTTTAGGTACAAGTTCTAACTTGTTATACATTCATGTTACTTGTTATACATTCATTCTTTTGAGAGATTTTATTTATGTTGTAGGATTACGAATTGATGGAGAACCTGTAGTTGCGGCCCCACAGGTTCCTGACAGATGGCCATCATATTTAGAAATGTGTCAAGAGTTACTTGGTATCGACATCTTAAATTTGAATGTTTTGGGTCAATATAAATCATGTTTGCAAATGGTATTTTTGCGAGATACCTTCTCTCAAATGAATTTGCAAGCACATAATATGCACATTGTCCGTTGTTATACCCGAGCATATGTGATGTATTTACTGGGTAAAGTTTTATTACCGGACACATCAGGAAATGAGATCCATGTACAGTACTTAGGATTTTTGGAGGATTTCAATGATTGTGGAAAATTGTCTTGGGGGAGTGCTGTATTGGCATATCTCTATCGTCAATTGACTTGGGCAGCATTGAAAAAAAAGAGAAAATGAATAGGAGGATGTCTACATTTACTACAGGTACTTGCATTGGGTGATAGAAATGTTAGTTCTCTTTTCTTATATATATGTTAACTATAATTAACATGCATGTCTTTGTGTCTTTGTATAGTTGTGGTGTTGGGAAAGAATGCATGTGGCATGGCCAATCCCTAGACCACTATTAAATCCACAACGAGATGTATGTTTTGGCGCGAGGTAAGTTTGTTATATATTATGAATAATTTTATTATAAATTCTCTCATAATTATATAATCATTCACATTTCTTGACTTTAGGTGGCATAGAAGATTAACGTGAGAGGCGCCAAATCGTACTTGGGAATTCTATAGGAATGAGTTTGATGTCATTGAGGAAAGTCAGGTGATGAGAAGATGAATGAAGTATATAATATTAGAAAATTTCAGTGTTACTTATCACATATTTTTTGTTTAGATTATTTGGGAGCCGTATGTTCTGGAAGATTTAGCGCGTGTTGCTGCAATTTGTAGAGAGAGTTCAGAACTATGGCGGGCACATATACCCATGTTTTGTATGGCTGTTATGGAGGTGCATATGCCCGAGAGAGTATGGCACCAATTTGGTGCTCCTCAAATAATACCACCTGCACCGGAACGATATGATCGTAAAGATGGTCGTGGACATGCTAGGGAAAATTGGTTGTTATATCATGCTAGAAATATTGAAAGGTGGAATGACCGTGCAGACAGTATTCTGGAACCTCCACCACAATAAGAAGATCAAAGTGAATGGCGTCAATGGTATGGGCAACAGTCAAATCTTTATTTGACACCATTTTCGGAGGAGCCACCAACAGCGTATTGTCCGAGGGGTCCTATTGAGCGTGCATTAGTAAGTACTCATTAATTTTGTACTTTATAGCAAAATTTTGTTATACTTAAATGTTCATTTATTTGTAGGTAGATGTAACATTCCGCACAAGAGAATTGTTGATAACAAATCCGAAAGCATCTTATTTGGATGTGAAGAGTGAGATTTTAAAACTCCAAGAAGACACATTGAATAAGCTTCGGATAAAGATTCCAGAATATGAGCAACCTGCAATTCCATCTGGTGCGGAATATACTCCAGGACAAAGCTCAGAGGTCCAAATACATGGGCAAATCCTTGGACATCAGAACCATGGTCAAATGTGTATGATGCTCAGTCTTGTGGCATTTCTCAAATGGATGTTCAAATGGGACAATGGACACAACATTCCGGTGTTTTAGATGTACTTACTCCAGTTCGTGTACCGACACCTCCACCACATATTATTGGCGGCTTACATATACATGATCAAGGCACTCAACTTACCCCGCATGTAGAAGAGGAAGATGAAGGCAACGATGAGACACAACGGCGAAAGATTAGAGCTCGAGGGAAACGTGTGCTAACAAAGAAGAAGCGTTGATTTGTTGTGAACATGTTGTAAATATTTTGAGACAATGTAAATATTGAATGGTTAAATATGTACAATTTATTTTTATAATGTTATGAATGTTTGTGATTGTGCAAAGATTATGTTTCATGATATTATGAGTTGTATGTGATTGATTTGCATTATGTACAATTTATTATTATCATATTATGAATGTTTGTGATTGTACAAAGATTATTGTTCATGATATTATGAGTTACAGGTGAAGTTACAGGTGATTGGTTTACATTGTCAAATTTTGATAATTTCTCTGCTTTTTTTTCCTTCCCATGACCAAAGACATCTTTTTTTTTTTCCTTCCAGCAATGAAGTTGGCCAAGGGCAGGCCGACTTGAGTCGGCCTGCCCTTGGCCAACTTCGTTACTGGGTGGCGTTCCCCCTCCCGTCCTCTTTTTTTTTTTTTTCCCAGTATAGAAGTCGGCCAAGTCGGCCTGCCCTTGACCAACTTCTATACTGGGTGGCGCGCTCCTCCCGTTTTTTAAATTTTAAACTTTCTTTTAAGAAGTCGTGAACGCGCCATCCGACTTACAAGTCGGATGGCGCCTTCCCAACTTCTTATTTTATTATTCTTTTGGGCCAGGCGCCCCGTCACGGGTGAAACTGTGCTACATTGCTTTTTTTTTTTTTTAAGCTGTTACTTTACTTAAAAAGTTTTCAAACTATGTTATTTTAAAAGAAAACCCTGTTTAATTCTGCAGACCGGGTCGGTAATTAGCTACTTGGTTAGCGAACAATCCTGTGAAATTCGGGCTAAAGGTGTTGATTTGGTTTGGGAGCCAAAGATCTCTCCAAATATTGATGTCCAAGATGCCATTGCTCACTACCCATCTCGACCCTTTTTTCAGGTCTTCCCTCGCTGCCGATATTGCCAACCATATAAAAGAGCATAATTTTCTACATTTAATTAATTATCCAAATGTTTTGATTCTTTAAAATCATATTTGAAATAAGAATAGTTCGACTTTAAAATTTTGAAAATATTATCAATTTATTCTCGATCTATCTTGATATCAAACGGTCCTAAAAATACTTGCCTCTAAGAATATCGCTCTAGGTTGCAGACGTGTTAAGGAATTGCCAAGCCAACTTTAGGATTGCAGCCCTATTCTGTGTTGCCACATTTACTACAAGAAAAAAACTGTATAGCGACAGAATTTAGCGACGGACATTTATTAGCCGCGAATCTGTCGCTAAGTAGCGGCAACTTAGCGACAAACCTAGTTCTGTCGCTAAATAGAAATTCGGCGGTCGATTAGCGGCGGCAAAATGTTCGTCGCCATGTCTGTCGCTATTTAACAACGGATTAGCGACAGAAATTTGGTTGTCGCTATTCCGTCGCTAAAAATATATAATTCTACGCAACCAACATCCTTTTCCCCCTTCCCACGAAACCTTCTCCCCCATTTCCCTCTTCTTTTCTTCCCCCCTTCCTCCGCGATCGAGCCCATCGCCCCTGTCGTCGTTGCCCCATCGTCGAGCGAGCCCTCGCCCGTCGCCGTTGCCCCATCGTTGAGCGAGCCCTCGCCCGTCGCCGTTGCCCCGTCGCCAAGCACGCCGTCGTCATCTCCCCGTCGCCGAGCGCCCCGTTCCCGTCACCGAGCGCCCCGTCGTCGTCGCTCCATCGCCCCATCATCGTCACCGTCGCCCCCTCGTCGAGTGCCGTGGTCGCCCCCCTCACCGGTAAGTCTCTCTCCCTCTCTCCGTCGCCCCCTAGCCCCCACCCCCTTGCTCGTCGCCGTCGCCGTCCCCGTCAGGATATAAGGTCAGTAATGTCATGAGTGCACTCGAAGAAGCCCTTGGCGCTGGCTCCCCTGGCGTGGACGACACGCTCCGGGATGCGCTCCCGAGCGAAGTGAGCAACCTTCTCGATCATATGGTAGTCCTCCAGCAGAATGGGCCCTGCAAGACCAAGCAGTTGTTAAGATCAGGAGACCCATTAAACTACATATCATCGGATTCTGGGGAAGGAAAAAGTGGTCCTCTGTTTTGTTTTAGATGCAACAGGTTGTCTATTTTTGTTGTCACTCAAGTTCTTTCTTTCGGAATTTTGATTGCAGCAAATACATGCTCTCATCATGTCTCTGAAGTTCACTGGCATTGAGATTAAACAGCCTATTCTCTGGAATCGTGGAATGGTGGTGTTTTGGTGATGGTATCAGGTCTTGTGCAAACCAAGGAGTTCAGTAGTCGGAGGGGATTTGTGCAGACCTTTTTCCTCGCTCCTCAGGAGAAAGGATATTTTGTCCTCAATGATATCCTTCACCTTCAGGATGAAGAGCAGTCACATTCACACCAAACAGCTATGTTAGGGCACGGTAACTTTGAGCTTAATGCTTCCACTCCAGTTCCTGAACCAGGTATTGTTCCTTACACATAAACAAACTCAATTATTTTTGGATTCTAATATTATCTACCTTCTACATTGTTTTTCACATCCTACCAATTGCCCTTATGAAGGTGAATTTTTGAGAATCATGATGCTACTGCAGCAGATTTGTTACTTTATTATGCTTCTCTTTAGTGAATTTGGTTCACATCCAATCACCCATTGCCTTTCCCATTATAGGAGAATTAGTGTAATTGAAGTCTACCGATTACCCTTATGAAGATATTGACTGACCTTAACAGATGTTAAGCATGTAAGAACATTGAATCCAAAAATACGAAGAACAGCCCATGTGAACCTAATGGATGTGCATGTGAAGCTGCTCTGTAATATAATGTGTTCACCTATTAAAACTCCCTATAAAATCCCTTGTATTGATTGTAACATACAAATAGTATCAAATGCTACAATCTAGTGACTCTTGCTGCTTAATGTACAGCTTCTAAACCAAGCACATTCCTAATGATACAAAGAGAGAATTATAATCATGCAATCTATCTCACTAGAATAGTGATCAAATAGATCAAGAGGCACATGGCACACAGTGAATAAGCCTCAAAATGCCCCACATATTGGCCTTGTTCAACAGCATTTACTCTCACAGTCGTACCACCAAATTACCTAAATCCTGCAATAGAAACGATCATAATCATGTAAGCCATAAGTCATACTGAAACAATAACTTTCTTTCTAATCCTGGAGATACTAGGGAAATCAATTATAAGGTAATTCAAAGTGTGGACAAGCTATTCGAGATTTCCTTTCACCCCATCAGACTGCCTAGTGATGCCAACACTCAAATGTCATGTCAACACCAATCAACAGACTCAGACCTGATTCAGAACTTGACAAACAGATTTATGCATATCAGCATATCCTTATTGCTAGATTACTGAAGTCAATGATTGGAGCAAGACACCAATATTGTTGAGATGTTGTCCACCTGCAAGCAGCCTCGAATGTCTCCGGCATGAGTAATCTGCTTGGGAAAAGAAAGAGATTCATGCATCATCTTTAATCATGGTCTTTAATTTGCGTTGACACAAATTCTTCTACACCTAATTAAGAAAACATTTTCAAGTTCTTTTGGGCGGAGACAAGACGAGCATGTTGCCGTTTTAAAGTGTTTGTGGTGCCTTTTCAACTGGAAGAAAGCTCAGCCATGGTTTCAGGATAATTCTTTTACATTTATTATACGATATCCCACGTATCCTAGAGATGCTTAGAGCGTGCCAAAGAGAAGGCGGGCCGGTCCAATCATTCCTCATTTTGTAAGTATATTTGTAATTATTAAAGTCTAATCATTCCTCATTTTTTCTACAGGCTCACACTCTCCTACGGGGCATCACCCTCCCCCTCCTACCACGGCTCCTTCCATCAGATGTTTATATTTTACATAAATTATGTTTGTAATTATATTTATAATTATTGAAATCTGATCATTCATCATTTTTTTTACAGGTTCACACTCCACTCAGGGCACCGCCCTCCCCCTCCTACTACGGCTCCTTCCATCAGAGGTTCACATTTTACATAAGTTCTATTTGTAATTATATTTATAATTATTAAAGTCTAATCATTCTTTTTTTATATAGGATCACACTCCTCTCAAGGGCACCTCCCTAATGCGGTACACTCTGATTCGTATCATACTACTTTGCTTATGATGCCCTGTATGTTGCTGTTCTGACATTTTGGAGCATGTTGCTTGAAAATGGTATTTGACAACTTATCCTTAAAATTATTACTGGTTTACTGGCATTCTCCATGTCTTAGCATCACAATTTGTTAAGGATGATGTCTTAACTTAGAGGATTGAACCCATGCTCTCTTTTTTTTTCTTTTTTTTTTGGTTTTGGGCGGTGGGGGGGGGGGGGGGTGGATGTGGATAGTACCACAGAAAAGTAATGAACCCATGGTTACCGAAAGAGGAAACAAAAGTGTAAAGTGATAGTAAGAAATGTTTCTGTTGCCATCTATAAATTAACGTAAAACAAAAGAATGAACAGGAAGTGAAATCTGCCACTGCAACTGGGGATTGAGGATGGAATAAATGGAATAATCTCATATCAAAAAAGAAGATAAGTTAATGCGGTGTGTACATGGGACTCAAATCCATAACTACTGTTCCTCCATGGTTAGGACAAATGATGCGTCCGGCCGCCCGGATGCAAAGCACTTCTCCAAAGAGAATGATACTCACAAGCATTAGATTGGCTTGTGAAAATACATGTTTCTTGCTCTTGGTTAACAGGTCAGCATATTGTTGTTCCTCCTCTCTCATCTCAACATGCACACAATTTTGAGTGTGTTTATGATTGCAACCTCCCTCCCTCCCATATGCTACAACATGGAGGCGTGGAAAGACCATGATACATAAGGGTAAAGCCAAGTAGAGGCTAGCCAAGTGAGTCATTGTACAATGACTGTCCTTCCTACCAAGATATGGGTGATATATGGACTTAGATGATATTATGAGCTTCATGCTTGTGCATTTTATCCATGAGAATCTTAATTTATCAGTGATTTTTGGTATCAAATGTTTCATCAGGAAAAGAAAAAAATTGCATGACTGTGCATGCTTATGTGCGTGATGACTGGTGTTTATCATAGGCATGTGGTTATGCGTGGCAAAAAATACATCTGATCCATGAATGAGTTTGAGAAAGAATGATAGGTTATGTACAATTGTTTTTCATTGGTCATTTACATATTTGGTTGCATCAAGTGTGTCATAGGTCTATCATTGCTTTGATTTTTCCTATCTTCATGACATTGTGTCACTGATGAATCACTGATCATTCTTTCACATCTTGTGGAAGGATGAAGAGACTGCTACAACAATTGGATCAAAGTCCTACAATGCGCTGGTTGGGGAGCTTGCTGCACAGGACACCAAGATTCCTGAGGGAGAAAAGCAATTTCTTGAAGAGAATTCTGTGGACTATGTAGCTGCAACGACTGCTACATTAGGAGTTCCCTCACCAAACCTTTCAAGAAGTATATCTTGCAATGATCTTCCTATTTCAATTCCAAGTGAGCAAAAACCGAGAAAAGGGGATTTAGAGGAAGAAGCAGAGTTGATGAGGGTCTTGAAATTGTCTACAGCTGAACTAGCAACGCCAGTCACAGAATCTCTATCACCAGACTCAAATTCGAGTGGTGTATCTGCAAGTTCAGATGAAAATGTGCCTGTCAAAACTTCTGAATCTGGTTTTGTTTCTAGAAATTTTGTGGTACATGATGACACGCTTGAGAAGTCTAATCAGGAAGAGGTTTTAGGAACACAGGAGTGCAATAAAACCTGTGATCTTATTGATAAAACTTCTTTGACAGGTAGAGTAACGGAAATGGACAAGTCATCCACTAGTACTACTGTTGTTGGACATCCTGATGACTCTGAAGGTGCTGGAACTATTCTTACTTCTCATAACTTGGTGAAAACTGTGGAACCTGATGCATTGACTCAGGAGCAGACTTTTTTCTTTCATTCTCTCGGAACAGGTAATTCTTCTTCTGAGTCTGCATATGGATGCCCGGTGAATGGCTTAGGAGAAGAAAAGTACATTCCACAGACGTGTGGAGAAAAATTCCACAGTACAGGGTATTGAACACATTAACTATATTAATGGTCACAATTCAGAACTTTCTACCAGTGTAGCTTCACCAGTCACCAATTTTCATTCCTCTTCAGAAGAAAACACTGCAGAATTTTTTTTTTAAATGCTAATGAGATTGAGCCAATCTATGAAGGAGAAGAATGCATTCTTGATTCTGCACCTCCTAATTATGATATTAGGGAGCCTGTCTATGAAGGTGAAGTGATTCTTGCCAAGCAAGCTGATCAAGGTGAGGAATTTGTCCTTGTCTCTTCCAAGTATATATTTTCTCAGCATCAATATAGACTTGTTACCAGTTCTGCAAATAGAAGAAGCAACCCATGTTATTTGCACGCTTTAATTATTGCTATCACAGTTTTGTCACCCAGACTCTTTTTTCCCCTTCCTCAGGACATTTAATCAGAAACTTTTTAAAGGACAACGCAAGTCAGTTAACTGTATATGGGTATGCTTTCTCAGTCCTATGCAATTTTGTTGTCCAGGCCATGAGTCTTTTCAGATAGATTTCAGTTCCTGTTTCATCTAATTCTTAATCTTGCAGACTTTTCTCCCTGCAAGAAGGTCTGAAGGAGAGAGAACTGTGTGTCTTCTTCCGTAATAATCATTTCAGCACCATGTTTAAGGTAATGGAATCAAGAGATCGGTTGTATCATATTAGTTAGAATTTATTTCTGAAGATCACATGTATTTTCTCGTTAGCTTATTGTTCTGGTTCTTTTCAGTATAATGGAGAACTTTTATCTTCTAGCCACGGACCAAGGCTAAACCAGCAAGATTTGGTATGGGAATAGCTGAATGAGGTGGGTTTATTTTTTTCTCGGTTTTTCCTTTTTGGAAGACTTCTTTCAGGATTTTATGGTGGTTTACTTCACGCCTCAGCTAGATTTTGGTAGGAGTAATTAGGTTTAAGTTTATAGTTTGTTAATGTGAAATGATCTTTTATTTTTTCTTCATATTTATACATGTCTAATAATTATTTTTGCGTGCAGATCGTTAGAGAACAAGCTAGCAATGATACAGATGGTGACGATCTAAAGATTCATCTTGTAGACGATTAGGAGTCTTATCATTTGAATTTTCTACTCTTATTTCTTCATTATTTATGTAAACACTTTTGTGACATGTTGTAAATGTTTAGAAGATATTTGAATTAATATGAAATGTTTAAATTTTACTTAGTTACTTATGTGATTTTATTATGTTTGAATGGTGATTGTGTTATTTATAATTGTTGCATGAAAATGTATACAAGTATAATATATATATTAAAATGTTATTATTAATATATATATATTAAAATAATATTATTAATTTTTTATTTGTTTAGCGACGGAATAACGATGGATAAACAAAGATCAGTCGCTATTTTAGTGACAGGGAAGGTGCATGGCGACCGTCATTTAGCGACGGATTAGCGACGAAACATTTGCTGTCGCTGCCGTCTCAATTAGCGACAGATTTTGCGACGACAATGGTCAGTCGCTACGCCGTCGCTATTACGACCAACATCCGTCCGTCGCTGATTTAGCGTCCAATATATAGCTGCGGCATGCTTCCGTCGCTAGTCTGTCGCTATTCCGTCGCGACTCTTTCTAGCGACAGAATAGCGACGGAACTCGTCCGTCGCTAAACAGTTTTTTTTCTTGTAGTAATCTTTGATCCCTAATCCTCCAATTATTCTATGTTGCTTGATGGTTTCCCATGAACACAAATGGATTTTCTTTCTGCCTGTAGAGTCACCCCACCAAAAACCTGTTTTGAAGTTGAGTGAGTCTCCAAATGGACCCTTTGGGTATGAGCATAGAACTTATGGTATATATATATATACATATATGTTTAGGGATGGCCGCAACTAGGGGTGAATATGGTCCGGTTCGGTTCGATTCACCTTATTTTTTGGGTGAACTGAAATTGATCCAAAATTTAGTTTAAATCGAACTAAACCGCCGAATAAAAAAAACACGGTTTAAAGCTCCAAACGAGAACTCAGGTCCGCCCAAGGATTAGGGAGGCGCTAGCCCACTGAGTTATGCGCTCTTTTCTGATATATATTAATTATTAAATATATTTAATATCTATTCAGTTTTCCAACAGAAAATTGAACTGAATCATGAGACCTCTCAACCCGAATCGAATCGAACCGAACTAGCCGATTCGATTCAATTTTTCGAGTTAGACCGTATTATGAACAGCCCTAGCCGCAACTGCAGACTTGACTAGGATGGTTCTTCCTACTTGAGTCAGTGTCATACATTTTTTATCCTTTCCTCCGGTAGTATAAATGAGTATACACTGACATTTGATTTAGTCAGTCTCTGTTCTGTAGAAGCAAGGATATGGGAGTAATGGTTTCGGGGGTTTCAAACTGATACGTTTTGGTATTGGCTTCGAGTGATTTGGACGAGTTCAAGTGATTTGATCTTAAAGGATCCGATTTAAGTTGGTGTCGGATTTATCGATTTCGATATCAGACCGAAATATATCGGTTTCGGCTGATCCTAACTTTGATTTCTCTTTGTTCACAAGTTGCCCCAGACCATTTTCAATATATTTTCATAATCTCCAAGAATTGAGTTATTTCTTGCTAGATCTTCAACCCGGCCGAATAAAAAAATTATCATCTGCATATAGTACACAGTGATTGACCGCACGCATGGGCGGATTTTTGAAACCTTTGATGTCACCTTCTTGATGTTTCCAACTTAGGATTGCTGTGAGCCACTCAACACGGAGGATATAAAAGGTGTGGCGACAAAGGACTTAACCCTGCCTCTGACCTCATAATGTTGTCGTGGAGTTCACCATTGATCAACACCGAATCCACTGGAGAAGCTATATCCACTGCGATAAAAGCTTCGCGTAACCTCTCTGGGAGATTGATCTGACTAGCTAGTGATAAAAAGTACCACCTCTCTATTCAGGAACAGGCCACAAATTAAGCTCGCTTACACTGCTCCTTAATTTATCCTTAGTATAGCTTATCTTAATTTTAAATCATCTTTTAATTATCAGGGGTGGTGATAAATGGGAGATATAGGCTTGATTTCTATTTTTCTTTAATATCGTTGCCAGAAATCGCTGTCATGTTGGCTTTCTTTAAGCATCATGCGCTGGAAACTTTGCAGGAGACCAGTCCAGCTGGTGATATCCTCCATGGGGACGCGTGGGACAGAAGGGAAGAGATAAAGAAAGGCAGGGGCTTGGGAGGAGTAAAGAAGCTAGAACAGACAAGAAAGTATGAGGAGGACGCAGAAGACAGAGGCAGAGAAGGTAGCGTTTCTCTATTCTGTGAAGCGTACGCCAAGCAAGTTGTGATATATTTCTTAAACCCACACGCGGACAAACAACATCTGCGTTCACATCAGGTGAGGGGGATGCACTTACAGAAGTAGCTAGCTCAACAGTTCATCAGGTTAAAAGAACTTAAGTTTTAATCCCCAGATATATATGTCGGATTTACTTAAAGAACTATTAAACGACCAGTTTCGATTTTTTAGATTTATCGATCGGTCTTGTTAAAGAACAAAATTAGAAAGTTCGTAAAAGCAGATTTGGAGTAGGGAAAGGAAAACAAAACACTGAGGGGAGCATCTCCAGATGAACTACGTACTAAAGGCAAGAACATCATCAAACAGAACACAGCTTATGGACTTATGCTGCAGACAGCAAGAAGTGTACAAGCTCCTCGGATCGCAATGTGCACCCTTCTTATTAAAAACCACTACTAGAAAGAGCAGCACCAGCTAGCTAGCTACCGATCCGTCATCTGGAAACCAGAGTCACGCCGACCCCTCCTGCACCTTCATGAACGAGACAACAAGCACCTCGCTGGTCAGGCGCAGCAGCTGCTCAGTGGTTACCCCCAGTGTGCTGCACGTCTTGCCGGGACAGCTCAGGAACTGGTAGAAGTTCCTGTTGGGAAACTCATACCGAGCTATCCTGAACCGGGAGTATCCCGACGGCGTCAGAGCCCCGCCGGTGCTGACGATCCCCGTCTTATGGTTGACCGTCCACTGGGTGGAGCTCGAGCACTTGGTGGGGGTGGCGTAGACGACGGACAGGTCCTCCCCGATGAGGACGGAGCTGTTCCCCTGGGAACGCTCCGGGAAGAACATGGCGGAGGGGCCGTAGGGGTAGGGCTTCAGGTACACGTCCAGAGGGCAGGCCCCGTTAGACAGCCCCAGGTTGGCAAGGCCACGGACCTGCGGGGCCAGCACGTAGTACTGCGCCCCGCGGAGGACGGGTTTGCCGTCGGTGTCGAGGACGGGGGCGCTGCTCGCGGCGGCGACGGAGACCAACAAGAGGCACGCCAGGAGAGGAAGAAGGAAGGAAGACGCCATCGTGTCGCAGCTGGAGACCAACAAGAGGCCCCCCCAGCTCAGCTTTGCTCCCGGCAGTGCCGGGAGCAAAGTATTTCCCTTCTAAATATGTCACATTTGGCTCCGGTTTACGTGTGCAGCGATTTTTCCATTTTAGAAAGAGATAGAGAAAGGCGGGTTGGCGCGGGGAAGCAGCGACACCCCCGCTTTCGAAAAAATTCTAGAAAACAGGTGAGAGGCAAAGAGAAGAGTCTTATTTTGGGAATTTTTTCCATTTTTTTTTAAATTTTCGCACACCTCGTCGCCCGCGCCATGAGGCGCGAGCGCCGAGGGCCAAAAGCGCGGTGGTGTCAGCACATTTATTGAAATCGGCTTCTGCCGATTGTCGCCTTCTCCGGCAGTAGTTACAAACGCTGTCTTATTATACTTTCATATTGTACTTCAAGTGCAATATGACTAGGCAATAGCTCATGTGGCACCTCTCACTTGAAGAGTGAGGAAGTGACAATCCAATTGTTGAATGCCACATGAATTTGTTGTCTAATCATATTGCACTTGAAGTGCAATATAAAAATGTAATAAACCTTTCGCTTTATAGAGAGGTTGGTAGATATCACTTTTTTTCCCTTTTGGGAGGTGGATAGTTTATCCTTAGTGGGTGACCTTAATTAAATGGTTAATTACATTTTTAAGTTATTAATTTCATTATAATTGTTAATCTTTCCAAAAAAAATTGAAAAAAAATCCATTCTTTTGACAGGAGAATGGGTATATTCCATAATACATAATACAGAAGATGACATGAAACTTTCAATTCCTAGTCTCTTTTACATTATAATTGACTTTGACCCATGTAAGTAGACATGTTGATATGGATATATAATGTTGTTTTGCACTCTTCTAGTTCTAAGGGACACCTTTTAACACATTTTAATCTCTTACGCACCCATTTATATATATTACCTATGCCGAATATTTTTTCAATTATGATGATAAAAATATTCATGGAAAAGTGGTGATAGCAGGAGTACTGCTCTGAAGAGTTTTGTCTTAAAGTGAGTAGAAACGACATCACATGATTTTTAAAAAGGTAAAAAAATTGAGTATAAAATCTTTTTAAGACCCCAAAAATATCACAAACATGAAATTTGTGAACAAGGGCGAGACCATATGAAATATTTATACTGCTAGGGATGTAAATATTAATTATTAGAGAAACATTAGTTACTTAGGTGATTAATAATAAAATATTTATCTATCGATGATAAAACTTGGTGCTATGGACAGTTGCGGCCCTTTAGTACCACTTTTTTTAATATAAAAAATGAGTAATGATTAATACATTATTTTTTTATCTTAAAATAATACACATAAATAACATATTAGTACACATAAATAGTATATTAGTACACACAAATAGTATAAGAATGTATATAAAATTGTGTGTACTAATGTGTTATTTGTGTGTATTAATATATTATTTGTGTATACTAATATATTATTTGTGTGTACTAATATGTTATTTATGTATATTATTTTAAGTTTAAAAAAAACGGTATATTAAATACATCTAAGATCGTGTCCCTCCAGACTACGTGTTGTAGGATACAGTTTCTTCACGGAAAACTATGCTCCCGATTAATTAAGAGTATAATATTTGTCATAAAAATTATATCAATTTTTATAATAAATAATTTTTATATTAAAATTTTTGAAAGAAAACCAAAGCCGATCGAGCCACCGCCACGCCCACTAATCCTGTCCAATACGTCCGTCGGCACGAGGCAGGTGAAACGTGGTTTTAGGTGGGCCCCATTTCTTTGGACGCGGAGCACCGAGAAAGCGTTTCTAATTGCGTTCAAGATTTGCGTGCGCACGCTTTTCTCGAGACTTTTTCCAACGCGTATGAGGCGGCCCCAAGAAGGGCTGCTAGTGCTCGCCCCTCGATGGCACCCAAAAGCTTCTTCTTTTTTAAAAAAAAATTTGTGTCCGCTCGGCGTTCTTTTTCCCCATTTTTTACTGAATTAATATTTTTGTACCGGAGTTGCGTGATTAATTGGCATATAGTTTCATCTAATTTAGTATGAGAGTGATAACATTTTAAATTAAATTAAATTCTTGGAAAAAAAATAAGCTCTACTCCCTTCTAGCTAGACCCTATCACTTTATAAAAGTCAAATCTGTGGGGAGATGTGGGTCTCCTCATCATACTAGTTGATGTATGTATAAACAAAACTGTTCTAAAAATAATAATATAAAGAAAAAAAAAACTGGAAACACTTGTCCAATAAAAACTTTTAAAAATAGAGCGGACGAGGCGCACAACCCAACGATGGCCAGCAATTATGCAGACGCCCCATGCTGTGCTTTGCACAGACTTCCAGTATTTAAAATGATGCAGTTGCCGTATGGGGCAGGCTGGCCAAGCGAAGGATGCTTTTCTGCAGTGTCCCATAGGGCCATACGGTAGAGTCTTACACAAACTTACGTAAGTTATAGGGAGAATTAATTGTCAGTCCCTAAAAATGATCTGATATTATTTTTAGGTTTCTGTTGAATTTTTTTGTGTCATCTAATATCTGTTTTATGTGAGATTTATTTTTAGGTCTTGCTGTTAACTCTCGTTATCCCCCCCGGCTCCTACGTACTTACAAAGTTATATGTGTAACTGTGTAAATATATAAATCTTGTAAATATGTAAGCATGTAAATACTTATGCAGTTACACATGTAACTCTGTAAATATGTAAGTACGTAGTTTTTTATCTTAAGTTTGTAAGTATTTTATCTTGTAACTATGTAACAAGGTATGAAGTAGTTACATAGTTAAATATGTAACTGCATAAGTACGCAATTACTTAGTTTTACTTTACGAAAGTCTGTTTGTAAGTACATACTTACATAGTGTGTAACTGCGTAAGTTTGTACTTATAGAGTTACATGTGTAACTGCATAAGTGTGTAATTTCTATAACAACGTAAGTATGTAATTACGTACTTATACAGTTACACATGTAACTCTATAACTACATAGACATTTGTAACTCTGTAACTAGGACTTATCTCGTTACATACTTACATAGTTTCAAAAGGACTTACGTAGTTACTAGGACTTACCTAATTATAAAGTTACATGTGTAATTCATGTAACTGCGTAAGTATGTATTCTTATAACTACGTAAGAATGTAGTTACGGAGTTACATGTGTAACTCAGTAACTATATGTAAGTGTGTAATTATATATGTACATATTATGAAACTACACATGTAACTCTGTAATTATACTCTGTAACTACACATGTAATTACATAGCTACATAGTTTGTAACTCAGGGACTTTGTAACTAGGTAAATCTCTGGTAACTTATAAGTAATTACAGAGTTACATAAGGACTTACATGCATAAGTGTGTAATCTATACTAATATATAATTTCTCAATCTTGGTGCTGCCACGTGGCAACACCAGGATAATTCTCAATTAACTGCCATAACATTTTCCTCCCAATTAAAAATATAACTATTTGTATCTTGCCAAACATCGCAGTTCTTAAACATTTATAAGAACTTTCAAAAATTTAAAAATGCTGAATTCTTTAAAATTTTTAAAAACTTTCAAAAAATTGAAAACGTTGAATACCATGTCCCTGCCAAAACATGGCAGGGTTACCTATTTGTTTAAAAATGCTAACGTTACAAATATTTTTCTCCCAATTAAAAATATGACTATTTGTATCTTGCCAAATATGATAATTCTAAAACATTTGTAAAAACTTTTAAAAATTTGGAAACGTTGAAATCTTAAAAAAATTTATAACTTTCAAAAATATTTTAAATTTTTTTTGCTGTGTTTTTGAAATCTACAACTGTCCCATTTATTTTGGGATAAAGAACACTCACGTTTTCGTCATAAGAAGCTCATTAGCTACCATAACATTTTCCTCCCAATTAAAAATATGAATATTTGTATGTTGCCAAACATGACAGTTTTTAAAAATTTGGAAACGCTGAATTCTTTAAAATTTTTAAAAACTTTCAAAACTTTGGAAAAGCTGAATACCATGTACCTGGCAAAACATGGCAAGGTTATCTATTGCCGTAAGAATGCCATCTTATAACAGAGTCAAAATTTTTAAAAACTTTTAAAATTTTGGGGTTACACTGTCAAAATATACCGAAATATGGCAGGGTTACCTATTGCCGAAAGAATGCATATCCATCTTATACCATATCCAAAAAAATATTAAAAATTTTACTTAGCAAAATTTCTGTAGTGCTAAATGAGAATCATTTTCCCCCCTAAATATTCCCGGTAAAATCTATAGTCTATACTAATATTATTCCATATCCCTGCGCCTCCTCCCCCCCTCCACCAGTCTCCATCTCTTCTCCTGCACCTCGGCGCCTCAGTTCACAGCTAGGAAGGGCAGGGCGGGGGAGGGTGGCATCGCCGCATGGCCCCCACTGGCGGCTTCTCCCTCACCACGATATATCTGATGAGAGAAAATTTTTGTATTAGATGTTTTGTCTCTTCTCTTCCGTTTCCTGGCTGCATGGCCCCCACTGGCGGCTTCTCCCTCACCATGTAGAATATTCTTATCGGTGAAGCAGTTGTATGTTTCCTGTGACGGCCCTCATTATACCGGTACGGTTATACCAACCCACGTCGGTATAGCAAGAGTCCTCACAGTGGGACATTTACCCAAACGATATATACATCTGAGATACACGCGAATATACAACAGAGTAGCGGAAGTAAAAGACCATTGTCTCCATTCATTCATCATCCACATTTAACATACATGAAGTTTGCAATTAACAATAAGGAACTAAAGTTCACATAATTTAAATTGCTGAAATAGAAATACATAATGTCCACACTTATACATCCCTTTCATGATAACTCTAGTACAATGTTCAAATTACATACTATGAAATACACGAGTCACAAGAAACTCCAAAACTAGCTAATCTCTGCGCTCGGAGTCCGTCTCTGCTGCCTCCTCCAAAGGTACCACGTCACCAACTACACATGTACGCCGAAGCAAGGAGTGAGTCCAGAGACTCAGCAAGAAACACTACCCATAACATACACGCATAAGTCTTAGTGGTTTCTACATGCACATTTACAATTTGCAACACATGGCATGCTAGTCATTCTAAAGTTTAAACCTGTCATGAAAGTTCTCCAATTTTATACATGGATCATGCTTTCAGATTTCTAAGAATAAAATTCACCTATCACATGCTCTCTATTCAATTTACTCATGAAACTTTAATCTTTAAAGAACTAAGACATGAGAGCTACCAACATGAACATTATGTATACATGGAAGGGGAACACAACTAGCATGGATCCTACATGTTTTTAAACACATTCATAGACATTTTCACATGCTTTAAGTTGCTGGTTTCACATGATTTCATGGCTGCAAACCTACACATGAGAGCTACAATATCGCTTAAAGCAAATCATATGAATAACCAATCATGCTATTTCTACACGTACTCGTTAATTATCCCTAACATGGATTCTAGGCATTTTTGCACACATACACATGATAATAACAACATGAATTTACTGATTTCACCTGGTTTCAGATTTGTCTCACATAGATTTCAACAACATATTTTTACCATTTAGAAGTTCACATTTTCTTTACACAAGTTTTCTCTTTCACATGGTTACACTTTACACATACACATTCACATTGTCCACTTACACATTTACACATTTCACATACACATTACACATTTTAGGTGCCGTGACACATAGTCCAAACCACCAAAGAAGGACATATACACATCACATTACACATAGACGCCATCTAGGCATTCCAATGGCGACTCTTGGACTGCACAGACCGGGAGAACAAGTCTCCACCCTAACCAGTGGTACTTGTCTACCTCCAGGATTTCCCCCTAATGCCCTTAGGGTCACTTACACATTGAACTTTCTCAGGGGGACTTTTCTCTGATACAGCTCCACTGCCCTCTACGGAAGCAGTGTCACATTGACACAATTACACATTTACACATTTACCATTTTACACAGGGTTTTACACTTCACACTTTTCATCACATTCACTTTCTCACTCACATGAATATCTCTGTTTTTCCTGACATGGCACTACAGATTTCAGGAGTTTAACATACAGAAATTTTCACTAATCAAGTTGGGTTTAGACAATAACTAACCACATTACGATAATATACGTAGATTATCACATTTCACATGAAAATACATAACTTCTTATTTACTGATCCAAATGACCTGAAATTTTAACCACATGCTGTTTTCGGGTTCAAGATCATACACTCAAATTATTTACTGAGCTAAATAGAATTTTCAGAAAATCAAACACTTATTTTGCATGACATTCACAATTCAAGCTACATGGAGTTTAACACATCATGAAATGTTGTCACTCGCTGTTGAACAGAGGTTTCTGTCACATACATGATCTGAGGATGCATAATCTTCCCTAAATCATTCATCTATAGATCGATCACCACAGACCATTCTTGCATGCTTTTATTTTATTCTACCAAACCGAGTTTATTAGCAATTCATACAAGCATGGACAATTTATCAAAACTGAGTACATGTATGCTGATCCACTAACCTTCATGATCTAATAAAACCAAGGCATTCAGACCAATCCTACTCATGAAACATAAATTTGGCAAGATCATTAACAAGTCATGCTTACAATTCATGGGATACAATATTTCCTACATTCACCATCACACACCACATTCCTCCACACACCACAATTGACTATATACATAGAGTATAGGATTACCATATATCCTCTTCACGGAAATCATACCGAAATTAATGTAAAGGAAGGGCAGAACAGTTCACTGTTCTGTCCAGAGGAACTTGGCGGCGGTCTCTGGCCGCTGACTCAGGGTCAGCGGCATGGTCGATGGACGCCAAGCATGATATCGGCGTCCATTGACCTTGCCGTCAATGCAGGTCTGTGCAGAAACACAGACCCGAGCTCTCAAACTTGGGTGAATGGGAGGGTCTAGGACTCGAGGAAAAATCCATAAAAATAATAGAAACGACCTAGACACATACGGGAACATCATGGATAGGTCACTTGCCTTTTAAAAATTCCTCCAAGGGATCTAGGGCTCGGTGAAGCTCTCCTTGGGCTGTCCCAAGAAGCCTCCAAATGAACTCTCCTCCGGGTTCTTGAGTGAGATCCACAGCAAGCCGAGGTCGGGGAAGCCTTCCTCGTCGATCCAGAAACCTCCTTGAAGCAGTGGAACGCCGGATCAAGCTTCAGAAGTGTGAATTTTTGGGTGGCAAGGATGGGGTTTCTCACAGCTTTCTCCTAGGGTTTCCTTCTCACTTTTTCTCCTCTTGCAAGGTGAAGGGAGAAGTGGGAAGAGGCCATTTCGGGTTCAGACATAAGGGGAGTCTCTCTCCCACTCACCAGGTTGATATGACAGCCCTCAGAGCCGTTGGGGACATCCCCCAATGGTTGGGCTTCCTTGATTTAGAAGCTTGCAGCTCTGCTGCGCATGCAGGCCAGAGATATTGGCGTCCATATCGCTGGACGCCAGGATTAGTGTTGGCGTCCATGTCTGGACGCTGACACCCCCTAAACGGCCAGGGGTTGACGCCAAGATGGCCTTCGGCCAGAAGTCTAAAATATGCAGAAAACATGCATACCATGCGTTTATACATGCAATATTTATATGGTATTATATCCACACTATCACCATGCAATACATACATTATTTATATTTAATCTAAACACATGCACACGTACTTATACTAATTAATACGTACGTAAATATGTACATACATACACAAGCACAAATATACACACATAAATATAAATAATGCGACGGAAATTCGAGGGCCTTACATTTCCACCAAAGACCAGTTAGCCAATATCCTTACCAAAGGTTTAACCAAGCATCGCTTTAGCTGGCTTCGCACCCCCACTAGCCTAACCACATCTACCTGCATCCCCAGAGCTTGGGGAGGTCACCACACCCCATGATTGATGGCACGGCAAACAGTTCTCTGGCCCCTTCTTCTGAATCCCATCTAGTGATCGCTGAAATCGACAAGGAAACACAAGATAAACAGAGCAACGAATCAGACGCTTCTACTGTGGATATCGTGGCCAATATCCCTCTCTCTCTCTCTCTCTCTCTCTCTCTCTCTCTCTCTCTCTCTCTCTCTCTCTCTCTCTCTCTCTCTCTCTCTCTCTCTAACTAACTGACGTGCAGTGGCCTTCTCCCTCCTCCATCTCCTTCCACTCCACATCCTGCCATCCAAGCCGTTGGGATAGCAACGGACGTGCAAGCCCCAGCCACCGTTGTCTCCCCTCCTGACCCGCCTCTTAGGCATATATCACACACACACACCACACATAATGTAGAAGATACTGTAGCGCTACAGTAATTTGCCGTAGCGCTACAGTAACTCACTATTCATTCAACGTTTTCCCTTTTTCAGTGTTAGTTTGAATTGTTTTAAAAATATCTGATTGGTTAATCTTAGTTGTTTTGATTTATAGTTTTTTTAATATAAAATGTATATATAAAAAATGTATTTTTTTAGAAGTAGCAGATACTGTAGCGCTACAGTAACTTACTGTAGCGCTACAAAACTCATTCCTGAACATTTATCTTTTAACAATTACTGAGTACTGGTAGTTTTTTTAAAATATAAAAATAATATAATGGTACTTTATTTTAGAAATTATTTTAGATTATATATCTGACTGTGTTTTTACATATTTATGTATTTTCACATATTTATGTATTTATGCATAATAGTATCTCATTTTTTCACCCCATTCACCGTTAATTTTTCTCGATCTGTAGGCTCACATAAGAACAACTACTTTTTGACAGTGCTTCATAGGCAGCGTTGCAAAGCAACAGGTAAACTACGATTTTTGAATATGTCTGCATACATATATACCTTCACTATCATATTCACAGCATGCATACCTTATTTTTGATAAGCGTGTTTTTTTTTTATCAGCATCCTTCTCGCCCACTGTAACGTCACAGGTATATATAAGCTGTCAACAGTACATCTAGAGGGGTGTTGCAAAGCAAAAGATAAGGTAAGTACGTGTTACCTCATGTCTGTATACATATATTCATTATCATATTCAGATATATATATCATATGTAGAGGCCGCCGGCTCTCTCTCTCTCTCTTTCTCTTCATATCAATGTCTGTATGCAAATATTTACTATCATATTCACACCATGCATATTCACTATATAAGTTTCCACCAAAGACGGCCAGTTAGCCGATATCCTAACTAAAGGGTTAACCAAGCATATCGCTTTAGCTGGCTTCGCACCAAGCTCAATCTCGAAGACTCGGTTGGCTTGAGGTGGCATGTGAATGCATGCAACGTCCAGTTACCACTACAAGAAAAAGCGGGATTACCGACGGAGTGAATCCGTCGGAAATCCGTCGGTATTCCGTCGGAAAAGGCGCCTTCCGACCGCTTTCCGTCCAACACTCGTCAGAAACTTTCCGTCGGAAATAATTGGTCAGAACTTTCCGGCGGATGCAAAATCCGTCGGAATTCGGTCGAAACCTCCGACAGATTTCATCTGTCGGTAAAGGCGTCAGTATTTGCCGACCGAATTACCGACGGTCTTTAACCGTCGGTAATGTATATTTTCCGACGAATACATATCCGTCGGCCAATCCGTCAGTATTTCCCGACGGACTTGCCGACGGTATTTTGCCGTCGGTAATTTATCTGTTCCGACGGATACTTATCAGTCGGCCAATCCGTCAGTATGTTCCGACGGCATTACCGACGGTCTTTTTCCGTCGGTAATTTATACTTTCCGATAGAAACGTAGCCGTCGGCAAATCCGTCGGAAAATACACATATTTTTTTTTAAATAAACAAATAAAAATACATTGCTACAATGTCAAACCTGCTACAATATTCATAAATTTAACAAATACTAACAATCAACATAAAATCATAAGATACAATAAATATAAATCATATAGCATAATGAATACAAAAATCAACATAGATCTGCTGGATCGTCTGCTGTCCCTGCCTCGTCATCGTATGGAGCTGGATCCTATATTAAAATAAATTAAAATGAGAAACATTAATAATAAATAAAAGAAATACAATATTTTCAAAAATGAAATTTAAAACATGTGATTATTTCTCAAACTTAATACAATAATATTTTTAGATCCATCATTTTCTTGGGTGTTTTTAGATCCGTCCTTTGAATGCCCAACCCAATCCGGGGATCCAAATTGGATTCCGTCAGTTTCTACACGTCACTTTAACCGACATGGTCGTGTCGGAGAAAACGGCACGTCGATCCGATCCCTATTTGGGATTTTGGACCCCCGGGTTGTGTGTTTTAACTTTTTATATATACTTGGGTGTTTTTAGATCCGTCCTTTGAATGTCCAACCCAATCCGGAGATCCAAATTGGATTCCGTCAGTTCCCACACGTCACTTTAACCCACCCGGTCGTGTCAGAGAAAACAGCACGTCGATCCGATCCCTATTTGGGATTTTGGACCCCCGGGTTGTGTTTTGACGCTTTAAATATACTTGGGTGTTTTTTAGATCCGTCAATTGAACGTCCGACCCAATCCGGGGATCCAAATTGGATTCCGTCAGTTCCCACACGTCACTTTAACCCACCCGGTCGTGTCGGAGAAAACGGCACGCCGATCCGATCCCTATTTGGGATTTTGGACCCCCAGGTTGCGTGTTTTGACCATTTATATATGCTTGGCCGTGTTTTTAGATCCGTCCTTTGAATGCTCAACCCAATCCGGGGATCCAAATTGGATTCCGTCAGTTTCTACACGTCACTTTAACCCACCCGGTCGTGTCGGAGAAAACGGCACGTCGATCCGACCCCTATTTGGGATTTTGGACCCCCGGGTTGTGTGTTTTGACGCTTTATATATACTTGGGTGTTTTTAGATCCGTCCTTTGAATGCCCAATCCAATCCGGGGATCCAAATTGGATTCCGTCAGTTCCCAGACGTCACTTTAACCCATCCGGTCGTGTCGGAGAAAACGGCACGCCGATCTGATCCATATTTGGGATTTTGGACCCCCGGGTTGCGTGTTTTGACCATTTATATATGCTTGGCCGTGTTTTTAGATCCGTCCTTTGAATGCCCAACCCAATCCGGTGATCCAAATTGGATTCCGTCAGTTCCCACACGTCACTTTAACCCACCCGGTCGTGTCGGAGAAAACGGCACGCCGATCCGATTCCTATTTGGGATTTTGGACCCCCGGGTTGCGTGTTTTGACCATTTATATATGATTGGCCGTGTTTTTAGATCCGTCCTTTGAATGCCCAACCCAATCCGGGGATCCAAATTGGATTCCGTCAGTTTCTACACGTCACTTTAACCCACCCGGTCGTGTCGAAGAAAACGGCACGTCGATCCGATCCCTATTTGGGATTTTGGACCCCCGGGTTGTGTGTTTTAACCTTTTATATATACTTAGGTGTTTTTAGATCCGTCCTTTGAATGCCCAACCCAATCCGGGGATCCAAATTGCATTCCGTCAGTTTATACACGTCACTTTAACCCACCCGGTCGTGTCAGAGAAAACGGCACATCGATCCGATCCCTATTTGGGATTTTGGACCCCCGGGTTGTGTGTTTTAACCTTTTATATATACTTGGGTGTTTTTAGATCCGTCTTTTGAATGCACAGCCCAATCCGGAGATCCAAATTGGATTCCGTCAGTTCCCACACGTCACTTTAACCCACCCGGTCGTGTCGGAGAAAACGGCACGCCGATCCGATTCCTATTTGGGATTTTGGACCCCCGGGTTGCGTGTTTTGACCATTTATATATGCTTGGCCGTGTTTTTAGATCCGTCCTTTGAATGCCCAACCCAATCCGGGGATCCAAATTGGATTCCGTCAGTTCCCACACGTCACTTTAACCCACCCGGTCGTGTCGGAGAAAACGGCACGCCGATCCGATTCCTATTTGGGGTTTTGGACCCCCTGGTTGCGTGTTTTGACCATTTATATATGCTTGGCCGTGTTTTTTGATTCGTCCTTTGAATGCCCAACCCAATCCGGGGATCCAAATTGGATTCCGTCAGTTTCTACACGTCATTTTAACCCACCCGGTCGTGTCGGAGAAAACGGCACGTCGATCCGATCCCTATTTGGGATTTTGGACCCCCGGGTTGTGTGTTTTGACGCTTTATATATACTTGGGTGTTTTTAGATCCGTCCTTTGAATGCCCAACCCAATTCGGGGATCCAAATTGGATTCCGTCAGTTCCCACATGTCACTTTAACCCATCCGGTCGTGTCGGAGAAAATGGCACGCCGATCCGATCCCTATTTGGGATTTTGGACCCCCGGGTTGCGTGTTTTGACCATTTATATATGCTTGGCCGTGTTTTTAGATCCGTCCTTTGAATGCCCAACCCAATCCGGGAATCCAAATTGGATTCCGTCAGTTCCCACACGTCACTTTAACCCACCCGGTCGTGTCGGAGAAAACGGCACGCCGATCCGATTCCTATTTGGGATTTTGGACTCCCGGGTTGCGTGTTTTGACCATTTATATATGCTTGGCCGTGTTTTTAGATCCGTCCTTTGAATGCCCAACCCAATCCGGGGATCCAAATTGGATTCCGTCAGTTTCTACACGTCACTTTAACCCACCCGGTCGTGTCGGAGAAAACGGCACGTCGATCCGATCCCTATTTGGGATTTTGGACCCCCGGATTGTGTGTTTTAACCTTTTATATATACTTTGGTGTTTTTAGATCCGTCCTTTGAATTCCCAACCCAATCCGGGGATCCAAATTGGATTCCGTCAGTTTCTACACGTCACTTTAATCCACCCGGTCGTGTCGGAGAAAACGGCACGTCGATCCGATCCCTATTTGGGATTTTGGACCCCCGGGTTGTGTGTTTTAACCTTTTATATATATACTTGGGTGTTTTTAGATCCGTCTTTTGAATGCCCAACCCAATCCGGAGATCCAAATTGGATTCCGTCAGTTCCCACACGTCACTTTAACCCACCCGGTCGTGTCGGAGAAAACGGCACGTCGATCCGATCCCTATTTGGGATTTTGGACCCCCGGGTTGCGTGTTTTGACCATTTATATATGCTTGGCCGTATTTTTAGATCCGTCCTTTGAATGCCCAACCCAATCCGGGGATCCAAATTGGATTCCGTCAGTTTCTACACGTCACTTTAACCCACCCGGTCGTGTCGGAGAAAACAGCACGTCGATCCGATCCCTATTTGGGATTTTGGACCCCCGGGTTGTGTGTGTTAACCTTTTATATATACTTGGGTGTTTTTAGATCCGTCCTTTGAATGCCCAACCCAATCCGGGGATCCAAATTGGATTCCGTCAGTTTCTACACGTCACTTTAACCCACCCGGTCGTGTCGGAGAAAACGGCACGTCGATCCGATCCCTATTTGGGATTTTGGACCCCCGGGTTGTGTCTTTTAACCTTTTATATATACTTGGGTGTTTTTAGATCCGTCTTTTGAATGCCCAACCCAATCCGGAGATCCAAATTGGATTCCGTCAGTTCCCACACGTCACTTTAACCCACCCGGTCGTGTCGGAGAAAACGGCACGCCGATCCGATTTCTATTTCGGATTTTGGACCCCCGGGTTGCGTGTTTTGACCATTTATATATGTTTGGCCGTGTTTTTAGATCTGTCCTTTGAATGCCCAACCCAATCCTCGGATCCAAATTGGATTCCGTCAGTTTCTACACGTCACTTTAACCCACCCGGTCGTGTCGGAGAAAACGGCACGTCGATCTGATCCCTATTTGGGATTTTGGACCCCCGGGTTGTGTGTTTTAACCTTTTATATATACTTAGGTGTTTTTAGATCCGTCCTTTGAATGCCCAACCCAATCCGGGGATCCAAATTGGATTCTGTCAGTTTCTACACGTCACTTTAACCCACCCGGTCTTGTCAGAGAAAACGGCACGTCGATCCGATCCCTATTTGGGATTTTGGACCTCCGGGTTGTGTGTTTTAACCTTTTATATATACTTGGGTGTTTTTAGATCCGTCTTTTGAATGCCCAACCCAATCCGGAGATCCAAATTGGATTCCGTCAGTTCCCACACGTCACTTTAACCCACCCGGTCGTGTCGGAGAAAATGGCACGCCGATCCGATCCCTATTTGGGATTTTGGACCCCCGGGTTGCGTGTTTTAACCATTTATATATGGTTGACCGTGTTTTTAGATCGGTCCTTTGAATGCCCAACCCAATCCGGGGATCCAAATTGGATTCCGTCAGTTTCTACACGTTACTTTAACCCACCCGGTCGTGTTGGACGCCCGGCCCAATCCTAGTATATGAAATTAATACTAATACTGACCTGAGCTGCTGGCTGTGTGGGGCGTACTCCCTGCATTATTGACATGAACTGCTGAACCATATCGCTAAACTGCGTCTGTAGCTGTAGCCGCTGCGTCTCTATCTGTACCTGCTGCGCCTGTAGCTGTACCCGCTGCGTCTGTAGCTCTTCCCGCTGCGTCTGTAGCTCTGTACGTAGCTCCTCCCGAATGATGCCTCTAATGTCCTCCACACCACTGACGGGCGGCGCAGAAGATGAACTCGCGTGTGCCGGAGAAGCGATCGAACTGGCATATGAGGACAACACTCGATGAGTATCCAGGCTGTCCCCAAAGCCGTACACTCGACCCTTCCTCGGCACTCCCGCTGCCTCGACCCAAGCGTCCGCATCCAAATCTGGCTGGGGAGTGCCCTCTGTGTAGCGCTCCGCCATCGTCCTGTCGTACGTCTCCTGTAAAATAATTTAAAATTAAATTATTGAAAACAAATTACTTTAATATCATAATTGAATTCATAATTTAAAGCTTGACTTACAGCAATCGTGCGGGCACTCTCGGTAACATAGTCATCCGTCCCCTTCCGCTTATGAGTCCGGTCAAATAACTCGCGGAAAGTAGGGGCACGCTCCAGGTCGTGATGCTTAGAATTCAACAAAATTAGTTAGTCTCACAATAATAATCCATATGTATATATGAATCGAACAATAAAATACTTACCAATTTTTGACTGTGGGTCGCATAAGATACGGATCCACTAGTATGCACATTCTTCTCCGGTTGAGTTGCTCTGTTGCGTATTGCCGCCTGTGACCGCTGCTGCCATGGTCCAGCAGCCCAACGCGCGCAAAGGGACTCCCAATAGTCCGTCCGCAGCCAAACAGGGTCGTAATCCACCCAAGCCATAGGATCCCGGTTCCCTGTGGTCTTGATTGCCTTGTCCCGTGCCTCCCACATCGACTTTCTTAAATTAGTCTGGGCCGTAATCTCCCAGACGGCTCGAGCCCGAGGGAGATCCTCGGGTCTCGTGAACGCGAACCTCCGCTGTAAAGAAATAAAATTAATCAACGTTCTGCAGTAAACCTAAATTAATAATAATTGAATAAATGACTTCAACTCTTCTAAAAAATAAAAATACCGTAAACATGTCAAATAATAAATCCCAGACTGGCACCGGGAAGTCTCTCCATGCATCCACTGGTCCTGGAATATGTGCGTGGATCAACGTCGTAATATAGCGGGAAGCAGGACTGGGATCTATCTTCCCCCTGCAATTCCACATTAATTTTCTACATGAAATGTATATCCTAAATAACAAATACAGTAACACTGAGATGATGAACTTTACCCTGAGATCCAGCATGGTTGTCGTCCTGGTAGCTGAGGCCCCTCCTCAGCTGCTGGATGCTGGCTCTCCACCTCTGTTGAAAACAATTTAGTACACTTTTATTGTATAAATTGCAAGAGACCAAACATACTAATCTATTAAAACATATGTTTACCTTGTGGTGAGGAAGAAGACGAAGGTAGCGTGGACGGGGAGGCATTCCCTGCAAAATTTCATACACATTAGAAATTATGAATTTCAAATAAACAACAATGTAGAAAATTACCTGTCGCTGGGACGACGGGCGTGGACGGGGAGGCATTCCCTGCAAAATTTCATACACATTAGAAATTATGAATTTCAAATAAACAACAATATAGAAATTTACATGTCGCTGGGACGACGGGCGTGGACGGGGAGACAGTCCCTGCAAAATTTCATACACATTAGAAATTATGAATTTCAAATAAACAACAATATAGAAAATTACATGTCGCTGGGACGACGGGCGTGGACGGGGAGGGCAGTCTCTGTAAAGTTGTATGTACGTTAGTTCTCGTGAAATCAATATAAACAATATAACCCATATGGTTTTTTGTGTACATATGCATATACCTGTCGCGGACCTGGAGGCAGACGTGGACGCGGAGGCAGTCCCTCTGCCAACGGACGTGGCAACCCTCCGACTGCGTCCTCCACGTACCATATCTCTATTGATACAAATAAAGATATAGCAAGTCATCAGCACTCAATTTGAAGTAGCAATTTATTATGAACATGTAATGAACAACAACACCAATTTCTTACAAAATATGCAGTATATTATCTATATTCATCATCAGATGCTGAAGACATGTTTAATTCAGCATCATCTTCATCATCATCCTGGAATTCATCCTCATCATCTTGGGAGTCTTCCTCCACATCAGACTCCACCTCCCGCTCAGCGACATTTGGGTCAACTTCTTCTTGTTCGTTATCCTTATGTAAGGAAATTGTTTCATTTATATCATGAACATTGTACTGCGTAGAAGCTGCCAACTCTCGTGCGTCACTCCGATCTGATTGGAAAAAGTTGTCATTAACACCTTCGAGCTCATCATCAGTCGGGAGAAGCTCATACTCAGGGAATAGTCTTGATTTCACTCTACATGCAGCCCACCAATCTCTTAATTTGAGGGATGTATAATTTGAATAATAAACTTGTTGGGCTTGTGCCGCCAGGATGAATGGCTCATATGTACTCAATTTGGACTTATGCTTCACATCGATTAATCCATATGTTGTGTCATGACGAATAGATGTCGGGTCAAACCAATGACACTTGAACAGAAATACATTGTTGTCTTGTCCCAAAAATTGCAGTTCAATGACTTCTTCGAGAATGCCATAATAGTCAATTTCATTTTCATTATAGGCACTTCCCTTCACACATACGCCGCTGTTCATCGTAGACTTATTCCGTCCATAATCTCTCGTGTGAAATCTGTATCCATTCACAATGTAGCCTGGATAGACACGTACAATCTTCGAGGGGCCAAAACTAATCTGTTGTACTCTAGAATCGGGAATGAAGCCTTGTTCAACCTATTATGAGATAAATAGACAAACATTGAATAAATGACTTCAACTCAGTCTGCATAAAAACATAACACTTATGTTTCAAAATAATTAGACACATACTCGAGATCTTAACCAAGTAGGAAAAGACTTCTCCCGTTCCTTTTCAACCTGCACGTCAGTTAGACGTGGATTCCGTCGCAATATGACCGAGTCAAACTCTCTGCAATGTAAATGTCACACAACCGTTAGGTTCTGCAGTAATGCACGCAAATGATGACGAATAAGCGTGGAGAGCTTACTGAATGTAAGGGTCTAGTTCTTCGCAATTCATGAACACGTAGATCTCCGCAGCTACCAACTCTCTGTCTTGGAGTGCGCGAGTAGATGAAGATCCGAACGCCCGTCCGGCACACTTGAATATAGAGAGTCGGTCTGACACCTCCGAATCTCCACCATCATCATTACGTGGAGGTTGAGTGCGTCGGGTTCGTATTTCCGTGTCAAAGTACATCGAACAGAAGTTCGATATCTCCTCAATGAGGTACGCCTGAGTAATGGAGCCCTCAACTTGTGCTTTGTTACGGACTTTCATCTTAAGATCGTGCATGCACCTACGACAATAATTCAAATGCATACATAAGTAATATAAAAGATCGTCGTAATGGCAATAAATTGAGATGTAGAAATATACCTCTCAAACGGATACATCCATCGAAATTGTACTGGTCCTCCGACCCTTGCCTCATATGGTAAATGGATGATCAGGTGCTCCATTGAATCAAAGAATGCTGGAGGAAATATCTTCTCTAATTTGCAGACTGTCTGAATTATATTTTGCTCTATATTTTGCAAGTCATGAATTTTGAGTTCTGATGCAGATAAAATCCTGAAGAATTGACTCAGCTCAGTCATTGCTCCCCATATTTGTTTCGGCAACAACTCACGAAAAGCAAGAGGCATCAGTCTTTGCATGAAAACATGGCAGTCATGACTCTTCATTCCGTATATTTTTCCCTCGTTGACATTTACACAACGCGCAATATTTGAGACATATCCATCCGGAAATCTCAATTGCTTTAACCATTGCAACACTTCCTTAATCTGTCTGGCCCCAAGCACATATGCAGCTTTAGGTTGCACCACCTTTCCTTGAACATGCTGTAGCTCTAGTTCTGGACGTTTGCAATGTACTTTCAAATCGACCCGTGCCTTGATGTTATCCTTCGTTTTACCTTTGACGTCCATAACTGTGTTGAACACATTATCAAAAACATTCCTCTATATGCATGACGTCTAGGTTATGACGTATCAAAAGTGTTGACCAATAAGGCAATTCCCAAAAAATGCTTTGCTTCACCCAATTGTGATCTTTCCTAAAGCCAGGGATTTGTCGGGTACTACCAGCCAGTTGTGTTACAGTCGGTAAGTTCTGGACCCGCCTCGCCATATTTCCACCAGACACCCGTTCCATATCAACCTCCTCCATCACAGTTGTATTTTTAATAAAAGAATCCTTTTGCTTTCGGAAAGGATGGTCACTGGGTAGAAACCGCCGATGACAATCGAACCAACAAGATTTCCCCCAGATTTCAACACAAATGATTTAGAATCCTCCATGCAATAAGGACATGCCAACCTCCCATGTGTGCTCCAGCCAGATAACATGCCGTAGGCTGGAAAGTCACTTATTGTCCACATTAATGCAGCCTTCAGATTGAAATTCTGTTTTCTGGATGCATCATAAGACTGCACACCATCTGACCATAACAATTTCATCTCATCAATCAACGGTCTGAGATATATGTCTATATTCTTTCCTGGACTTTTTGGACCCGGAATCAGCAATGAAAGGAACAGATTCTCACGCTTCATGCACATGCCTGGCGGAAGGTTATACGGTGTTAAGAATACTGGCCAACATGAGTAAGATGCCACCGAGCCTCCGAAAGGATTGAAACCATCTGTGCATAAACCAAGCCGTACGTTGCGTGGATCCCTTGAGAAGTAAGGATGAGTACGGCTAAAATGAGCCCAAGCTTCACCATCGGCAGGATGACTCATTTCACCTTCGTCGCGACGGACTCTTTCCGCATGCCATGTCATATGTCCAGCTGTCCTCGAGGACATGAACAATCGCTGCAATCTGGGTGTGATAGGAAAGTACCGCAATGACTTATACGGAACATCCTTCTGCTTTGACTTGTCCCCTCTCTTGGGCTTGAACCTATCATGCTTACAAATACAGCATGATGTCTTATCTGCATCCTCTTTGTAGTACAGCATACAGTGATTCGGACATGCATCAATTTTCATAAAACCAAGCCCCAAATCATTCACCATCTTCTTCGCACGGTAAAAGTCAGCAGGTAACCTCTCTGATTGAGGAAGCATGCTCTTGACCAGTAAGAGAAGCCGGTCAAAACAACTCTCGCTCATATGAAATTCAGATTTCAAATTCAATAGCTGCGACACTGCAGACAACCGTGTATGCTTCTCACAACCATCCCATAATGGCTCATCAGCATCTCGAAGTAACTGATAAAATCTCTGAGCTGTATCATTCGGCACTTCTTCATTTGTTTGATCTTCATGAATATTGAACTCCGGACCAGCAGCATCGACAACCATGTCTACGTACGTACTTGTGGAGGCAAAGTAATTAGCTGGTGCAGACGACTGAATATTCAACTCACCATGACACGACCATAACTCATAATGGCCAACAAATCCTCTCGTATACAGATGATGCTGCACATCCCATGTCGATATCCACTTTCTGTTCTTACAAGCCGAACACGGACATCGGATGTTACCCATCGGATCAACTGCTACTGATGTATTACTCAATGCAAACTCAATAAAACTGTCAACTCCATCTTTAAACTCCTCGGTCACAACTCCATTCACTATTCCACGGTACATCCATGACCGATTCTCCGACATTTTTCCTACATATTAAATGTCATGTCACGGTACAGTACATACGTTATATGGAGAGTCCCAGAGCTAATGGGTGAAATAAAGCGTTGACGTAAAAATAAATGAAGAGTAAACATACATGAATATCAAATAAATTTGAGCACTATATAAATACTTAATGGTATATATTGAACATTAAAAACAACACAAACCGTGATGTCTTCATATTAGGCCACCACCACTTGATCGGCTCTTTATTCACCAGCTTCTCAGTAGATTTCCTAGGGAGTGAACTAACCACTGATATCCCTAAATATAGTTTGCCAAATACATCTATTCGTACATAATGGGAAGACATAACTTTGAGAATGTCAAATTCTTTGACACAATTATTTTTCACAAATTTACACCAGTCTTTTCCAATAAACATGTACATACTAGCACACCAACTGCGTCGTAAGATTACAGAATATCGCACTCCTTTTTCATCTTGAACAATAACAGATAATCCACTTTTATTTTCTAAACTTTGTCTTTCTTCTTTCCGAATAATCTTTATGATTTTCGTCATCTTCTCTTTCACCAAAAGTAAACCATCATGCAATCTTCGAATATCGAGCGGAAATATTTTACGTTCAAACAAACAAGTACTTTGATACGTTGGACATTTGTTCTTCTTTGAGTCTAATTTCCAATCGCGAACTCTCATCACTAATTACAAAAAAAAATTAATAACATTTTATTCATGAGTAATTTAAAATATGAAATTAAATCATAATATGGTAAATATGAAAAAATCTCTCAAATGGCTACAAATAAACATACGAATGTTGAATGATTAACTTGCAGTGTGAAATTTGTGAAAGTAAACAATATGTTTAACAAAGAAAGTCATTGCATTGTTTATTTTCATGTCAAGCGTAAAAAATAACAGCGAGCAAGATAAATAATAAATAACTTAATTTACCAAAAGCTTTGAATATAATTAAGAACATAGTCCATAGTGTGTGCCACCAATTTAAGCAGAATTGGCATCCACATAGTGGGTCGCGAAGTCAATCAGAATTGGCATTTTATATGGAGAATCACGATTTTGTGGAAAGCCCTATAATCATGCGTTCTAATTGGTTTTGGCCAAAACTCCCAACATGAAACTTATTGTAAACAAGATATAAAATATTTTTACATATTTTATTGAGAACATGGGTATGAGGCCCATGAAACCGAAGTCTGCTCCCCATGGTTTTAAGTTTTAATTCTTCAAAGTAATAAGCTGATTAATTACATAAATGTAAAAACTACAATACTAATCAAGTGTAATAAAATTACATATAATCAAGTGCAATAATAAGCAAATACATTCAAATAAGAAGTGTAATACTAATCATTAAACTTAAAGTGAACAATTAAGCGTAAACTAAACTAATGTCTAGAAGGAAGAGTTCGTACTAATTTTGTTTTCCTAAATTGGGATGTATATCTTATTAGAGTGGCGAGATTTTAACCTTGAGCTGAGATGAGCTGAGTAGACGAGTTCAGTTTGGCATATTACTAATGTGTCTTTGTTTCTTATTGTCAATTTTGTTCTGGTACAAAACGGCCGTTGCCATCAGTAAGACGTTCATTGTTTCCGTAAGATTCTAGATAGCCCCATTTTGGGGTTTGGAGAAGATAGTTAAGCTCATGTATATATTGAGATTATTTCGCATACTAATTTTTAGGGCTTCTCTGTTCTCCTCCCCCATCTTATCCTTTCTCTCGTTTTTTATTTTAATTTGAGAACCCTTGAAAGAATGGCAGTCCATATGACCTAAAATGCATTACTTGTAGTTATCTTTTTGGTGAGAATGTCTTAATTTTATATTCCTAATAAAATATTCTTTCTACTCTAACGGTAATGCCATACAAGGAATACACAAGCGGGACACATTACTTATTCTGATATTATATAAAGCATATGGGGATATAAAAAAATAGGATTTGAAAGATTTTGAGAGTACGCAATTATCTCTGTTATTTTATTAGTGTTAAGTTTAGGGGACATTTTTATTGAGGGGGACAGCTCCCTGATAAAGATGTTTGATGAATGCGATACTGCTATGGCTACTAGGTACTCCATACCCAGGTTGGCCAATTTGGTATCAAGTGCCAGGAATATGAAAAAAATAATAGCACGTCAGTCCAACTTAGAATAAACAGGATTTGAAATCTATCCAAACAGTTTAAACTATTAGTTGTGCATTAACTACATATCATATCAGTTGATTAATCTGAGCATTGAAAAGAAACTTATGAAATTTGTTGGACTCGAGGATCGGCAGATCTACGTTTCCCTCAAAGTTTCATGTAGTATACTTCTACTTAATACTAGGTGATCTCTCCTTTCCTTCTTGCCATCTCTCTCCATCACATTCACCTATATTTAAAAAAAAAAAGCTAGAATTCTACCGACAGAGGGTGGCTGATTCCACACAGTGGTACTTAAGTCTTTTGAAATAACACCAACTTAATCTTTAGTAATCATTCTCCAATTAGAACCCAAAATTAGTCCGTTAACTGACTCAAGAGTGTTAGGTAATCACATATATCCAAATCATACCCATTACACAATCAAAAATTTTGAAAGACATTACGTAGAACTGATGAACATACATATCATTTTTTAATTAGTATTTTGATACAATAGATATTCAATGATAAGATGGTACATATACGCACTCTCTTACAAGAGTGTGCTCCAAATCTTTCCCTTTCACAAAATAACCTCCAACTCGTAAAACCCTGTCGTTTGGGGCTGAGTGCAGGGGAAGGGGGGCCGGGGGGGGGGGTGGGAAGGGGAGGGGGATCGGGTGGGGGGGAGGGGGGCTGAGTGCAGGGGAAGGGGGGCCGGGTGGGGGGGTGGGAAGGGGAGGGGGGGCGGGTGGGGGGGAGGGGGGCTGAGTGCAAAGGGGGAGGGGGGCTGAGTGCAGGGGAAGGGGGGCCGGGTGGGGGGGGTGGGAAGGGGAGGGGGGCCGGGGGGGGGGAGGGGGGCTGAGTGCAAAGGGGGGGGGGGGATCGTGCAGGGGGGCCGGGTGGGGGGGAGGGGGGGACCGCGCAGGGGGGAGGTGGGCCGGGTGGGGGGGAGGGGGGCCGAGTGCAGGGGGAGGGGGGGACCGCACAGGGGGGCCGGGTGGGGGGAGGCCGGAGGACGGTGGCGGGGGTGGGGAGAGCTACTCACCGGGAAGGGAGCGCCGGCGGCGAGCGGTGGCAGGCGGCGAGACGGCGGCGACCGGCGAAGGCGAGCGGCGGCGGCGGCGACCGTCGTCGGCGACCGGGGGCGAGAGAGAGGAGAGAGAGAGAGAGAGAGAGAGAGAGAGAGAGAGAGAGAGAGAGAGAGAGAGAGAGAGAGAGAGAGAGAGCGGGAGAGGGAAAGAGGGGGGGGGGGTTCGCGGGGGAGGTGTAGGAGGTTTACCGACGGATATTCCGACGGCAATAAATCCGTCGGAATATCCGTCGGTATTCTTGAATTACCGACGGATATTTCCGACGGATTTATTGCCGTCGGAATTTCAGACGTATTTTCCGTCAGATATAGTTCCGTCGGAATATCCGTCGGAAATACCGACAGCAATAAATCCGTCGGAAATATCCGTCGGTAATCCCGCTTTTCCTTGTGGTGTACATAACCCAGCCGGCTTCCATGCAGTTACGTAAATGGCATTCGTATATATCTGATCTCTATGCTTTTCATGTTGTTGTACCATCCTATTAGAGTTTTCCAAAAAATATCTAATCGTTCAAAAAACTCTCAACCTCACTCTCACCCTTCTTACTAATATAATTTTTCTCTCTTTTCTTTCCCATTAAATATGTCATCATTGATTCAAAAGAGAAGGATTTTGTCTTATTATTGTCAACTTTCAAAATAAACATGGAAAAATAAGATACGCTTTCTATACATGTTGTAAATAGATAAAAATATTTAAAACATTATAGTTGTAACTTTCCAAATGTTACTAAGATGATGCCTGCAAGTATTAATATACAAAAAATATTTTAGTGATTTTACAATAATAGTGGTACATAATTCAATAAACTATTGAAAAATAGATTGAATGGAACAAATCAGTTACAGAACCTTAGTAAATTTAGTTTTACAAAACATATAACACTTTTATCCATCCAGAAGACATTTTAGAGAAAACTAAAGTGATCGTGCCGAAGACCTATCTGGTGATGTTATTCTTGCACAATATTTATACAGCAAGATGAAGAAAATTAAAGTTGAAAAGAAAGATGTTGAAATTTGACAATGTCTTTGATGTTTATGACTGTTATTTATAAACTTATGTTTCATCATATGAACCAATCTTTCATGTGGATTTTTTTAATGACGTTATTTACTTTAACACTATATATATATATTTATGTATCTTATGATGTTCTTAGATAACTTGTTTGATTTTAATTGTTTACATTATTAAATATATTTTAAGACATATTAATATATTAAAAACATTCAAATTTAAAAATTTCCGTGCATCGCACGGACATAGAACTAGTTACACATATAACTCCGTAAGTAAGTAAGTTTTTGGTAACTAGGTAAACTATTCTGAAACTATGTAAGTCACTTTTTCTATAACTATGTAACTCATGTATTTAAAAATAAGTCTCCCAAAATTAAGGATTGATTGATAATTCTTCTAGTAAGTAAATACTTATTTCTGTAAATTATTAAGTATTTACAGAGTTACATATGTAACTGCAATTACATACTTATGCAGTTACAGGATTTACATATTTACGTAGTTACACATGTAACTTGTAAGTACATACTCTATTTGCCATGGGTTGTTAGTTAGTCATTTACAACATCGTTAACCATCGTCGTCAATCAACTATGCACCTATTGTTTGAAAGTGGAGTAATATTTTGTGTCTAACTTTGGCATTCAATCGCTCTCGTTCGTAAACACAAATAAATGTGGATCTCATTATTATATTGATAACAGATCCACCTCATTTATGCTTGCAATTAGATGTAAGACACATCTCACAACCAAACACAAAGTATTTCTATCTCTTGAATGTGACATGCTACCAATAATGTGCTACAGTGAAGTAGCACTATAGGTGGTGGTCATGATATCACGTGGCACCCCTATCACATTCAATATATGCCCAAGTCGAATAAACATTTTTTGTGAAAAAAATATTGTCTCAATACAATTATCTCTACGTACAAAAGAGCGAGGAGGCTCGCGCCTGTTCTAGGGCAAGAGCGCACTCCCCCTAACGAGGAAGATGCCCATCTACTCTTCTTTCGCCACTCTACACATTGCGCTGCGGAGTCGGGGACCAACGAGCCCCACACTTTTAATAAGTCGGGGACCAACGTTGACTCCGTTGGATATTTGAGTCGTTGTAGTAAACATTTAAATTTAGTTTGATAACATTTAACATTTAAATCTTAAATTTTATTTATTATTTATTCTCTAAATTTAAATTTTAAAAAATTAATATATATCAGACATAATTTAAGAGTAATTTGATAACTAACTTAAAGAACATCTGAATTGTAATATAGTTTAGTTAAAATGTTGCACTTCTAATAAGTAGATCTTGGTTCAAAACTCAGAATTGCCAAAAATATTTTTTTAAAAAAAATTGAGTAATCGGAATCCGATTAGCGACGGCCGGATTTTGGCGACTAGTCGGTGACGGTTGTCAAAATTTGGTCTCCAACGATCATCGGATTCTGATGGTCTTCGGTAGCTAGATTTCAGTGACTAACCGACGACAATCGTCGAAATTCAATCTTCGAGGATCATCGAATTCAGGCATCAGTCGTCGAAATCCGCTATCGATGGTCGAATTCAGGCGACCAACCGGCAACGGTCACCAGAATCTGATCTCCGGCGACTGCCACTAGAATTCTAGTGACAGTCGTCAGATTTCGGTGTCGGTGATCCGACAAGAGTCTCCGACGACGATCTGAAAAAAAAAAGTGATTTTTCTTAACCTAAAAATTAAGTGGTTTTGTATATTTAAGTGATTAATTAAGACATCATTTTAAACATTTTATCAAATATTCTAAAATTTTAAAAATTAAGTATTTCTCCTTTTAGATATTAATTAAATGTTATCAAACGAGGTCATAGATAATATATAACTTATTTAGTAATAAATATGCATTACAATCCTCTTTTTTATGAAATATGCATCGTATTTTTACTGTCAAACAATAAGATGACATATTTGTAGTCTTATTACTCGACTAGATTCAGATGTAGCGAGGGCTGGTAAACCAGTTTCCAGCTTTCAGGAACCCACTCTGTTCCAACTTCCAAGCATGCACATGTGCGGGCCTGCCCGAGGCCGTGTGCGCGGGAGGATCGCAAGCGCACGGGACAGCGCTGGCTGGTTGGTCAATAGATCAGAGCGCGCTAGCTGGTCCAGCCCAAACTCTTCAATTTTGGGCCGTTTCTGCATTCCTGTCTGATGATATGACATACATGGAGAAATGTTCATTGTAAGAAGGGTCTTATGATAAAATTAAAATGGGTTGTAAGATAACAATCTTATTAATTAATAAGTATGAAAATATAGGGCTTATCAAAAGTTCTCAATTAACCAAATTATTTTCTTATAATTTACCTCAATCTTATGATTACATGATTCTTCTTGCAATTAACATTTTTTGACGTACACAATTCTTGGGTTTCCCCTCTCCTATTTATTTTCATCGGCAGAGTTTGAAGAATTTGATTCACGTGTAAAAACTCTCTTTAATTGTCGTTTTGTATGAGAGGATGATTTAATTGAGATCTCAGGACAATAGCTTTTTTTTGGTAACGAGGAAATCCCACCTCGTGTGGTTTTGTGGGTTTAGGAATTGATGTTCGTGAACTCCAAGATCAGGACTTGACAGCTCCTATTTTCTGTGTACCCGTATTGCCCTTACCTTACTTGACCGAAAAAATCTCGGATCTACACACCTCGAGGATTACATGTAAATCAAGTAAACTCTCCCCAAGAATCGAACTCGGGACCTCTTGTTTTTAAGCAAGAGTTCTAACCGATCGACCCAACTGGAGTCCTCTCAAGACAATAACTATCTCACAAGATAATGACCGTCTCATTTTAGGTGATCATATTATTGAACTACTTTACATATATGATTTAGAGAATAGCTTAACGTATATCACGGGGGTGGTATACGTGTACATCGTGTCTCATTGATCATCCATCGATCACGTTAACATGATGGACAACACAATCGAGGACAGTGTGCAAGCACGCGGCTCTGTTTCGACATATGTTGAGTTTTTTTTTTATGAATTATTTAGCAAGTCGACGATAAGATGTGCATGAAATAAAATAATTTTCGACTCCTAAATGTTCAAGTTTAAAGAAATTGTATCAAGCCATAAGATAGTGTCCCGGCGGGACCCTCTTTGGCAAGTGGCCTCCATCGTGAATAGTCCCACGTTAACGGTTAAGGGCCCTTTTAATAACTTGATAGTTTATCCTCAAATAACTTATATATGGAAGAGAGAACCCAATTTATAACATTAATTTTTTTTTCCCGAAAGATAAAGTTAGAGCTGATAACTATCATGAGGGGAGATAGAGCTATTAAGATTTATAGTAGTTATTGGTGATAAAAGTTTGCTATCCGAATTATCAAATATCAGATATTATCTGGTTACCATAGAAGCCTTGAATCTTTTTTGAACTTTTAGAATCTTTGGCCTTCCTTGTGGCTCTTGTATTGTGCATCTTTCTGCGAGCAGAGAAACACACCACCTTTCCCCAAGTTCAGGGAGTCATTTGTTGATCTATTTAAACGTTATAGGGGCAAATATGTAAATTTTGTGATTATAGGACTAACTTGTAAAACTCCGGAAAAGGCCAAACAACCACCCCCCCCCCCCCACCCTGCTCCAGGGTTGACAACTCTGCCTTCGGCCCTGTTGACCGTGCCACCAGCTCCGCCTTCGTTTCCCCTAAAAACCTCCTCCTCCATAGCTACCAGAAGCAAGAGCGGCCGGCCCCACCTTCCCAGGTCGCCGTCGCAGGAGATCTCCGCCTCGGGGAGACGGAAAGGAGAGTCGAGGAACGATGCACGACTTCTGCTTCACCATCCCGTACGGGCTGCTCGTCCTGGGCGGCGGGATCGTGGGCTACCTCCGGAGGGGGAGCACGGCCTCCCTCGCCGGGGGAGCTGGCGCCGGCCTCGCCCTGCTGTTCGCCGGCTTCATCAGCCTCAAGGCTTTCGAGAAGCGTCGCAATTCCTACTTCGCCCTGTTTCTGGAGACGGGTAAGCTTGTAGATCTGAGTTCTCGCGCGCCGCTTCGTTGGTGGCTTTGAGTTATGACACTTTTGCTTTACTAAATCTGATCTAGTTCTGGTGTTCATAGATTATCTTGTGGGTTCCTTGTTATTTTACAGTTTTCCCTGCCCTCGTTCTTTCAGCCATTAATTAATTCTTTTGAATTGGATTTCTTGTTGGACACAGCTTGTGGTATAGCATTGACAATTGTCATGGGGCAACGCTACATCCAGTCCCACAAGATAATGCCGGCTGGAGTAGTCGCTGGTCTCAGGTATCTGACAGTCCAATAAAGATGCAAACTTCTTGTCTTATTCTTTACGTTTGAATGTTCAACTTGCCGTTCAAAGCTCGGATTGTATGCCTTGGATGAGATGAATCTTATCACCCAAAATTTGAAGGTTGATTTCTATTTATTTACCTACTGACTCTAGGAGTTTTTAAGTACGAGGCATGGTAACTTTGTATGTTCTATCTATAGGCATTTATGCGCAGAATGCAAATATCTTGTCAATGAGCGCAGGCTGTGATTTCGTGTACCCATGGAAAAACAAAGCATGAAGATCCCTAAACAGTCTATTCTCCCTGCAGTCTGCTTCATTTGCTTTTGGATCTTTTTGCTAATACTGGAGAATAGGTGCTAGCATGTGGATCCCTAGTAGACTAATACCATCCTCTTTTGTAGCCTCCATGATTTGGATCTCATTTCATCATTCTTTCCTGCATCCAACGTTACAACCTGAAGAATACCTTTTTTCTTTTGGGGCATGAGGGGAAGGTTAATGCTGGAGTATGATTGGAATAAAGGAGACTTGCAGCAATATGATTCTGATTTTGAAGGAATTGGAGTGTCTGGATGACAGAATTTAGATGATAATGTAAGGTAATTAGTGAGATAAAAAGTTCACAGAAAATTCCCTGGAGTGGGCTACCTGCATGAATGCTGCTGAGAAGGATCTTTTCAAATACACAGCTCATACCATTTCTGTGCTCAAAACTGTGAACCAGTTGATTACCTATGTGTCATGCAGAATTATTAGATTGTGGAATGTACAGAATCCTAAGTATATGTCTTTAGGCAAATTGGTGGCGACTGTTGAAGTAGTGATGGGGGACGGGATACAGGGAGGAAGCTCAGGAAGGGAGGGAGGAAGAAGCCGGGAAGAGGCGGGAAGAAGGGGGAGGAGACAGGAAACTGGGCAAGCCGACTTCACGTCATTTCTTTTCTTTTCAAATCTGTCATCATCCCCCATCCACAGGGATACGGGTAGATACATATAGGAGGGGATGGGTTCACAAATGACCAAAATACCCATTCCCTCAAAATATTCAATAAAAGCCCAAAAATTACATAAAAACAGGAAAATACCCAAATGACACCCAAATGGGCCAAACAAAATATCTTGGCCTACTACAAAAATATACTAAGGCCTCAAAAGTCATGTAGAGTGCCGTCGTCCAACCAAAGTGACGTCGGCTCCGCACGACGACACCGGTAAACCCGCGACGGGTCAAAACGGACAAGTCTTCGAGTGTCCGCACCAATTCCCCCCGGCTGGGAGGAACTCGACCCTGTCGAGTAAGGGTCCTGTCCACTCTGGTATCTCTCCAACAAGTCTGGGTCAAGCCGCTGCAACTCCTCTCGGGTAACCCAGGTGTCCTCGGTCGGTGGCCGCCCTCTCCAACGGATCAGGTAGCGCTGAAAAGCTCCGTCCCTAGCTATCACAATCTGCTCATCTAATATATGATCAATGTGCTCTCGCCGTGCTGTATCTGGGGCCGGAAGTGGACACTCTGGTGTAGGGTCACTCACAAGAGGGGAGAAAGGCTCGAAAGGCTCACTGGGTATCACTGTTGGGTCCCGATATGCTACCAAATTCGAGACATTGAATGTAGAACTGAAGCCAAAGTCTGGTGGTAAGTCAACAACATACGCATTCGACCCAATTCGCTTTAACACTTTAAAGGGCCCAGCCCCTCGAGCTTGTAGTTTCTTCACGACTCCCGAAGGAAGCCGTTCAGGTCTGACCCTGATCATAACGTAATCGCCCTCATGGAACTCCTGTGGCCGCCTATGTGCATCTGCCGCTTTCTTATAGTGCCCATTGCTGATTTCGATTTGACGACGAATGCTATCATGCAGACTCCTAATATGCTCGGCCAAAGACTGTGCAGACTCAGACACTCGTGCAGAAATGGGTAAAGGAACAAGGTCTATGGGTCCCCTAGGTCTATAGCCGGTGACAATCTCAAATGGGCTCATGCCTGTAGACCTATTGACCGAATTATTATATGCAAACTCCGCATGTGGTAAGACCTGGTCCCAACTACGCTCACGCTCACCAACTAGACAACGTAATAAATCACCCAAACTCCTATTAACTACCTCGGTCTGCCCATCGGTTTGGGGATGATAAGCTGTGGAGAACTTGAGCTTCGTACCCATCAGATGCCACAAAGTTTTCCAAAAATAGCTGACAAATCGCACGTCCCTGTCTGAGACTATGGTCTTCGGTAGCCGGTGCAAGCGCACAATGCCCTCAAGGAAAATATGAGCTACGCGAGACGCATCAGAGGTCTTCGAACAGGGAATAAAATGGGCCATTTTGGAAAATCGGTCAACAACCACTAAGATGGAATCGTGCCGGCGGATGGTTCGTGGCAAACCCAAAACAAAATCCATACTAACATCCTGCCACGGACGATCAGGCACAGGGAGGGGGGTATACAAGCCCGTATTTTGCTTCCTTTGCTTTGCCAGGGCGCATGTGCGGCAATGAGCAACAATACGAGCCACATCGCGCTTCAAGCTAGGCCAAAAGAAGCGGTGCTCGACTAACTCAATGGTCTTGTTCCGGCCAAAGTGGCCAGCAAGACCCCCAGCATGGAGCTCCCAAATCAAAAAGTCGCGAACAGAGGTTCGCGGAATGCACAACCTAACTCCACGAAAAAGATAGCCCTCCTGAAGGATATAATCAGGGTGCTCTCGGGAGGGACCAGACTGAAGGGCAGTGTGGATCACACCAAAGTCAGGACAACCCAAGTATTCATCACGAAGCTTCTCAAAACCCATGACTTCCGCGCCGACAAGGGATAAGAGAAAGGTACGTCGACTCAACGCGTCTGCCACTCGGTTCTCCACACCCGCCTTGTGTTTAAGGACGAAAGTGTAGGCCTGAAGAAACTCAACCCAACGACTGTGTCTAGGGTTTAGCTTCTTCTGGGCGTGGAGAAACCTGAGGGCCTCGTGGTCTGAGTAAAGGACAAACTCCTGCGGTAGCAGATAATGTCTCCAATATCTCAAGGCCTGCACTACCGCATAGAATTCCTTATCATAAGTGGAGTACTTCAGCTTGGCATCATTCAATTTCTCACTGAAGTATGCAATGGGGTGGCCCTCCTGACTCAAGACCCCACCTATACCGACACCAGAGGCATCACATGAGACCTCAAACACCCTCGAAAAGTCCGGCAATCGGAGAACTGGCGCCTGGGTCATGAGTGTCTTAATGTCACGAAAGGCTGCGGCGGCGGCTTTAGTCCACACAAAAGTTTCCTTCCGAATGCAGCCTGTGATCGAGGCCATGATGGTGCTGAATCCTCGAATAAATCGACGATAAAAAGTGGCCAATCCATGGAAACTGCGCACGTCGTGAATGGACTGAGGCTCAGGCCACTCGACGATCGCTCTGACCTTCTCAGGATCAGCAGAGACGCCATCGCAAGACACAATGAACCCCAAGAAGACAACTCGATTAGTCAGGAAAGCACACTTCTTAAGGTTCCCAAACAAACTCTCTCGGCGCAAGACTAGGCATACCTGACGAAGGTGGTCTAAATGGTCATCCTGGGAGCGGCTAAAGATGAGAATGTTGTCAAAGTACACGACCAAAAATATCCCCATAAAGGGCCTCAACACCTGAGTCATGAGCCGCATGAAAGTGCTAGGGGCATTGGATAGCCCAAAAGGTATGACCAACCATTCATAAAGTCCGTCCTTCGTCTTGAAGGCCGTCTTCCATTCATCCCCAGGTTGAACTCGAACCTGGTGATAACCACTCTTAAGATCTACCTTAGAAAATACAGTGGCTCCCGCCATCATGTCTAACATGTCGTCCAGACGTTGATGGGGGACGGGATACAGGGAGGAAGCTCAGGAAGGGAGGGAGGAAGAAGCCGGGAAGAGGCGGGAAGAAGGGGGAGGAGACAGGAAACTGGGCAAGCCGACTTCACGTCATTTCTTTTCTTTTCAAATCTGTCATCATCCCCCATCCACAGGGATACGGGTAGATACATATAGGAGGGGATGGGTTCACAAATGACCAAAATACCCATTCCCTCAAAATATTCAATAAAAGCCCAAAAATTACATAAAAACAGGAAAATACCCAAATGACACCCAAATGGGCCAAACAAAATATCTTGGCCTACTACAAAAATATACTAAGGCCTCAAAAGTCATGTAGAGTGCCGTCGTCCAACCAAAGTGACGTCGGCTCCGCACGACGACGCCGGTAAACCCGCGACGGGTCAAAACGGACAAGTCCTCGAGTGTCCGCACCAAGTAGTGGATTTACTAAGGTATTGTAAGGTAGCCTCTGCTATTCAGAAAGACTTGTGATGATCGGTGATGGTTCTGCCAGCAGTCATTTGCACTATTCTGCAAGTGGTGGAAATGTCTGTTTGCTTTATTGGATATAGTTGGTAACTCTCATGGAGTATTTGAACCAGTTCTATGGAGTCTGTAGGTAGTCTATGGAGGATTTAATATTTTTTCTAAACAATAAAATGGTGGAGAAATTTCATGCGGTAATCTTTCTTTCTCGCATTATTGAGGAGACGGGTTGTGCTTGCTTTCTCCTATTTTCCATCATTAGAATGATGGTTTCCGTTCTTTGTGTTTTGACTAAGCAGTGGCTTGGTTGGCCAATCTATTGCACACTGTATCGTTATGCTATCAAATGGAATGGATGGTAGTCTTTGCCATCTTGCAAAGCATATGATTGGCTTGAAGGAATTGAAAGATGATAGGGAGACCATATTCTGTCTCTCTGGCCACAAACTTATAAGATCCTTTGTGGTTAGCCCTACAATCTTAAGAAGAATTGACTGGCTATGGCTACTATCTGCCAGTATTTTCAAAGTTATTTATATTGGGTTTCTATATGTTTTCCTTTACTTAAGAACTATGCCTAATGATGTAATGACACGCATATTCCCTTCCACTCTTTTTGAGCTATTATGGATTTCCTAAATCTTACCATTTTGTCAATTCAAAAACCTATTTAGCCTTTGATTGAAGGATTACAACCACTGAAATAATAAATGACTGCTATGTGGACAACCAACCTCATTTTGAGAAGATTTTTATGAGGATATTAACTGTTGGCAATGATTCTTATTTAAACTGCAGCACTGGAATTTCCAACAGAAGAATCATTTCTGTTGGACCAGAAACTTGACTCCCATTTTATCTTGTTGGCATTTAGAGAAAGAGTCTCCACGTTCACTAGGGTTCACATCATCTTCAACAGTAGATAATGGTCTTGCAATAATGACTTAACAAGTAATGTAGCTTGTTCTCGGTAACTGATGCTCTTTTTCTTTTCATATTGTTATGATTACAAGTTCAAATTCCTATTCTCATGTCAGTTCTGTTTCTTTAGATGCTTGTAAGAGTAATTGTTTACATCTTACTGCTCCGTGTTGGCGTATGGTCACTATTGACGCATCATGCTGTTCTTGCAGTGGCTTGATGACTCTGTTTTACCTCTACAAGGTTGCAACCGGGGGGAACCACTTCCCATCTAAGGCAAAGTGAAGACCAGATTAAAATATTCATGACAATTAGTATAGGGTCAATCTGGCATGACTGGAAAATCCATTGTACTCTACGCCTTACATCAAGAGCTGTGGGTTGCTTAGTTTCATGTTACATGTTGGATTCTATCAATGTACTTTTTGGAACTTGCCGACTTTCCCAAAATGGAATAACTTATAAAGTTGCACGGTAGATTGCCTATTCCATAATCTCATTCATGGTTTATGGTAATATGAGAGACCATGTTGCATGCGTTCATGAACAACGTATGTTCCCATGTTATATCTTTCTGTTTCCGTGCTTGTCAGTAACCCGGTCACAATTGCTCTCAACAGTGTAGAAAGAATTGCTTTCAGACTTCAAAAGCAGTGAAAGCCAGATTCTCTAAACTCTGTGTGCTGTACCTTTGAACACCAAGCTGAATTCTACATTGCAGCCCTCTCATACCTTCTATGGTTTTGTCATTGTTGTCTGTGGGCATTGGCTCAATGTTCAGACTTGCAGGAGATGTGCAGAGCATCTGCTCCCAAAAGCAGCCTTCGTATTGAAGTGGAAAACATGTGCTTTGGCACCTGCAAGCTGGCTCGGTATGCCCAGGAGCTTGAGGTGCTCAATCTTTATATTCCAAAGGGAAATTCTTTGAGCATGTTTGGTATTCTCACTCTATCTCCGGTCTATCCAAATACCAAACATGCCCTAATATCTGCCTGGGGCCGGCAAATGCGCCGGCCCCCCCATTGAGTTGTGCCTAGGGTGGGCTGGGGACGGCCTACCCCAAGCGGATAACAAGTCTAACTCTATCCCAAAACAACTACACCATTGAAGTGTTGCTTCACTGTCCTTGAAGTTAAAGAGTATATCCTTGACATCCATGATGGGGAGTCAATAAAAAAGAACAAAGACAACAACTTCCCCATGTCATGGCATTCAAGTGGAAAGGTTGGCTATGCATATGATTGTAGGTATCCCTTTGCCTTTTCTCCGTTAATAAGCAAAAGCAATACATCCTGCTGTGAGGTCAAGCAGCTTTTCCTCTTAAAACTTTGAAGTTGTGGCTATTAGCAAATGAGTAATGTTACGCTCCCGGCAGTGCCGACGTGGAGGGGCTCCAGCATTAACTGCTCCAATTTTTTTTTTTACAATTTGTATGCACTAACAATGCACACAAATGATGTATTTGTGTGCACAAATAACATATTAGTGCACACAAATTGTAAAAAAAAAAGAGCATTTATTAACGTGGAGCCGCCCCCCTCCACGCGGCGCGCGGGTGGAGGGGCGCGGCCGCTCCACGTCGGCTATGCTCCCGGCAGTAGCATTTCTCATTAGCAAATACCATCATGTACTCTTGTTTCATAAGATCAATTTTCAGCTCATGCCGGGTACAGCTTCCTACACACATGCAGGAAACAAACAAGAGAAATGCTAGCTTCACGTCCGCCCGGGCAACCGGGCGGACGTGGATCGGCCGCGCGGCCGACCTCATTGGTCAGCCGCGCGGGCCCCACGCCGACCTCGCGTGGGGCCCACCCGCGGCCGACCAATGAGGTCATTGGTCGGCCGCGCGGCCGATCCACACCAGCTAGTTACCCGGTTGCCCGAGTAACTAGCATTTCTCAACAAACAATGGGGATTCCATGGCGATGGATATCACTATTTTTCATGGTTTCCAAAGACTTCCAGGAGGTCAGAAGACAGTCTGGCGATCTTTAGGTCTATTTCCTGTGTATGATGTTACTTCCATCTTAACGACTTAGATAGATGAAAAAAATGCGATAATAGCTGATTATATGTCTAAAGATGCATACTTCTTCTCTAAAATAGGATTGGCTTCTCAGCTTCTGTGGGCAGCGTGTCCTCTTTCTTTTCCCCATATTGTAAACATATTTCTAATATAAATCTTATTTATCATTTTTAGCTAGTTATTTATCATTTCTTAGACATTAAAAGTGACAAATAATTAATTAGAAATGATAAATAATTTGAGAAGTGACAATAAAATTGAATTTATTTATCACTCTTACTTAACTATTGTCAACAGTTAAAAGGTGACAAATCCATATTTATATTAAAAATAGGTGTCATAGGGGTGAGGTCTATGTGCTATTCATATACCGATCGCCATTGCCCTTATTTAGTTATTACAAGGGTGACAAAAACCACTCATATGCCGATCGCCCATCTAGAATGGGAAGTTAGTATTTTTTTGGTCGGACACAAAATATTTCTCTCTAGAAACTCCACAAAATGAAAATACCTTCAACAAAAGTACATATAAGCAATCTAAGATCCGCAATCTGCATAGTGTAGATACGGGCGTTACCCGGGATGGAGTTCCTCATCTACCTTATGAGAGTAAGATAGCATCTACCTAAGGGGATAACACCCTATCTGATGGTGATAGCGCTATCGTCCTATGTAAACTGACCTTGCTTAAAAAGAGTTTCTCCAAACAGATTTGAGATTTCTGGATTCCGGAGCCGGTATAGGTATCGGCCCATGAAAGCGGTTCGGACTTCAGAATCCGAACCGAGACCTATCCACTTGATACCGAACGTTACAACGTTACATGACCTTTTTTTACGCTTTTCCGAATACACCCCTCCCCCGGCCCTAAATTTCCCACGTTCCCGCCCTCCACCTTCGCGTTTCAAATTCCAAAGGGGAACCCAGGCCACCCCCGCCCTGCTCCCCCCCCCGCTCCCATGGAGAACCGCAGAAGGCCGGGGCGAGGCGAGCCCCCGCCGCCTCCGCCGTCCCCGCTGCCCTCCCCCTCCCTGCTCCGCGACGTCTCCAACTTCAAGACCCCTCGCCCGCAGGCCCCTCCCCTCCGCAACCCCCCCTCCCCGTGCCCCCTCTTCTTCACCGCCTCCAAGAAGACCCCTTCCTCTGCCCGTCCCTCCCCCGCCGCCTCCGCCTTCCGCCGGCGCTCCTCCCTCGCCCCTCCCTCCCACTCGAAGGCCGCGCGGCGGCTCAGAGCCTTGGAGCTTGAGCAGTCCAGGTCCGCCAGGAGGGCCCACGTCCGCCGCGAGAAGGCTCTGCGGTCCTTTTCTCGATCCCTTTCCGCCTGGCTCAATTTCCTCTTCCGGGATCCCGGATCCTGCGGCTGCAATGTGGATGCTCCGCTGTGGAACCGAGCGGCCGGGGGAGGATCAGGCTGTGGGAAGCGTAGCAGCTTGGAGGGAGGTGGGAATTTGGGGGTTGAGGGAGCTTGGCGTTGGCCGAAGCGCCAGAGGGGTGGCTCGTGCCAGAATGCCGAAGCTATGGTGGCACCATCGACGTCCACGTCGTCCTTTTCCTCATTGCAGGTCTCGCTGAAGGATATCTGTAGCATCGAGGATTTGAAGGAGAGGATGAGCGCTCATTTGAGCGAGAGGAGCTGCCAGGAAGTGCTTTCCATCATGAGCCAGGTTACAAAGGTCCGTTTATCGTTGGAACACTCTGGTCTTACTAATCTTGTTGCTCTATTTCCACGCATTTGCACTCAGTGATCCGGCTCAATGGCTTTCTCACTCTATAATCGTGTCATCTAGCCAGCATTTTCGTGTTGGCTTATGTTTCACTTGGATGCCCATGATCACATAACCAAGAAATGTTGCAGAGGGGTTTCATATTTGTCTGTGTTTGTTGTTTGATGCGAAATGCTTTTGTCGCATTTCTATGGGTTCATGTTTGGATGATAAATTGCCTCAATGATACCCCAGAAATTGCACCAGGAGCATTTTGCCATTTTTCACGAGCTGAAACACTCGTAGAGAATTGATGCCAGTCAGGCGTTCCGTGATCAAATGGATCTTTAAATAATCCAAGTTTCTGTGTCGTCGACTTGGATTCCTATACTCATGTCTATTTGTACATATGTATAAATTCTCTTTTTCTGTAAATTTTTTATTAATAAGCTTTTTTTTTCTCAGAATATAGACGCAGGGAGATTAAAAATGAAGTCGCACTGCCCACTGGTAACTGACGTAGGTCTCAGAGAGAAGGCAACGAAGGTTCTCATGTGCTATAACCCAACATGGCTTCGCGTTGGATTGCACATTATTTTTGGAGGTGACTTACTACTGCAAAGTGAGGAAGGCACTTCAGCTTCTGAAGATCAGTTTGCAAAGATGGTTATTGAGAGGCAATTTTTCTCTCATGCTGGTCTAGCCAAATCTTACGCCTACAACAAGCTAGTTGAGGGTGTCTACAAGCCCGGCTATTTTGAAGCTTTGGGAAGTATCATACTAAAGAGATTTATATTGCTTGTCTTATTACTAGACAAAGCAAAAGGTGAGAGCACACTTCCTGTTAAATATGGAATTGATGGTGTGGATGGTGGTTCCCCATTACTCTTTGGTCTTCAGTCCCATATTAAATCAAGTCAGCAAGTTATTCATGGTAAGAAGTTTGTTGTTTGAAAATCTTCTCTTTTTTTATTTCAAAGTAGTAGTTATATCACAGTGGGTCCACGCCTTTATCTTGCCCCCATGTCACATCCGTTCTATGTGAAGGGCAGGTTCCAGATTTCTTTTAATCAACTTATATTCTTGACTGTAGAGTTCTTATCAGAGGTGATGCATGGAGAAGGTGACCTTCTTGCGCATTTGGTGATTTTAGGTTGTAAGGTCTCTCATCAACAGGTACATTTTCAAATCTGGCATTGATAAGCGTAATAATAGTCCCACTGGAAAGGGGGCAAAGAATAATAATGTGCGTGTAATAGTAGAGTCCTCTCCACTCATCATCTTAAGATTTTTGAGTTGGATGGCCAGATCCATTAGAGCCAGTGTATGATCCTGGCCATGCACCTCACCTTGAGTTTATCGTAATCTATGTGATAGAGACTAAAATTGACCTGCAGATGATGGGTAAGCAAGAATAGTCCCACATTGGGAAGGAACAAAAACATTAATGTGCTTATAAAAGTGGAGGTTTTTTCATTCATCACCTTAAGGTTTTGAGTTGGACGGCCCAATCCCATAAACTCTAACAATAAGCATATAACAAATCAGTTTGGTCACTGAGAAGGTCTTAACTTTTTTGTCTCTGGACTTTAAATAGTCCTTGTGTACTCTTGTTTCTTTTTGTTTACTAGTCAATATCTTGTGTCACTGGGCAATCAGAAAGATTCTTTCTTTTGATTCAAATAGTCTTTGCCTTGCTTTTGCAGTTGCCACTTGCAGAATATAATTTTTATGTCACTAATCTATTTGAAGACCTTCAAGATGGGGTGTTGCTTTGTAGAACAATCCAACTTTTGAAATCTGATGCTTCAGTTCTTTCAGTAGGCTCCTTCAACTGACTATGTTATATTGTTATTTCTGTTGTTGACATTGTGCTAATTAGTTTTACTAGTTGCAAATGTAGAAGTTGATGATTCCCTCAAACACTCAGAAAAAGAACATCCAGAACTGTAATGTTGCTTTGCAATATCTTAAGTTGGCTGGGGTTCCATTATCTGATGAAGATGGAGTTCTGGTTGTTGCTGAAGATGTTGCTAGTGGCGACAGGGAACTCATACTTTCATTGCTCTGGAACATTTTTGTTCATTTGCAGGTATGCGTATACTCTTGTATTCTAGCGTATACTCTTGTATTCTAGGATCTTCTACTTGATCTTTGAGAAATTTCATTTCCTGAAATTTTTATCAGTGTCTAAGACATACACTATAAATGCTGAAATTCATGTCAACGAATTAAGGCTAGTAACAAAGAATCTAACAATGGATGGGCATACCATATATATATATAGATAGAAAAAAAATCTCCAAGCTAATGTTTGATCCCACTTCTGCAGGTACCATTGTTAATCAACAAGTTTGTGCTGATCGAGGAAATAGCTAAAGTAAAGCAATGTCTTATGGTATTATTTTTGCACTTCTCCATTGTCTTTTGGTTCATTTTCTACACTTGAAATTTCCCTGACCATTTTCTTTAGAAGTATCGTCTTTTGGTTTGTCTGGAAGTCTGAAATGCCAATTTGACCCAACATTTTGTTTTCATGTTGTAGGATCTTTCAAAGTGTAATAGGTACACACACATGGAATTGCTTCTTGAATGGATCCAGGTATTGCCCCTGGTGTAAGTAATGCAACATTTTGAAGGAGTTGAAACATGCTTTTTGCCTTAAACCAAATATTTGTGTTTCTGCAATGAAGCTAGATGTACTTTATGGTCAGGAAAATTTTCTTCTCAGGGATCTTTCCTTTTGAACTGCAAAGCCATTTCGGGATAAGATATGCCATTACATATTCTTGTATTTGCTCTATCATTAATTATTTTAAATGTTAACATATGGTTTCTCCACATATTACCGCACATTGTCCTTCATGCTATTCCTCAACATTACATGGAAAAATGAAGTTATTCTGTAAGCAAAGGTGAATTCTGATTGCTTGTATCTGAACATGAGTTACCCATTACATCATGTGGACACATCGGAGATCAACAATTGCTTGGGAATTCCTGTATTCAATCCTTTTTGTCTTCTTGTTGTTGTGCATCCTCTGAGAGGCATTACATGGATTAGAGATAGGGGACTGTTGAAACAAATAAATAAATAAATATGCTCATGTATGCTACAAAAAATGCCTACGTATGTATCAAACAAGAAAAGGGTATGCATGTATATACCCGGGAAAAAATGTGCGGGAGACGGGGTAGAGAACTGTTACCCTTGATCCCGAAATGCTACGACGAATGCGAGAGTGGATGGTTTTGCACGGCCGTAGATTTGTCGGGGGAGAAAAGGCTCACCCCGAACTCACATCTACCGCCGTGCTCGCCACTTCACGTTCCCTCGAGGTCGTGGTCGCTCACATGCGCTGCAGCGAGCCCCTCGCGAGTCGCCGGGGCCGCTGCAGTGCACCACCACCGCTGCAGTGCACCACCATACACTACCTACAAGCGGTCGTTCAACTTCGGCGTGGGACGGCACACCATCGTCGCTGTCGCGCCATCACCGCCATTGCAAGATGCCCACCACCGCCGCACTACCGCTGGCGCTGCAGTCGAAAGCCACCAGGCGCCACTGCCGTTGGGCCATTCCCCGCGCACCACTGCACGTCGCCGCTGTGCGTCACTGTCACAGCCACCATCGCCACCGCCGTCGTTGCTGCCCCTCGACGTTGCCGCTGCCGCTGTTGCTGTGCGCCGCCGCCGCCGCTGCTAGAGACCGCCGCCGGTGCCTCTGCCCAAGAAGAAGCAAGAGAGAGGGAGGCAGGCGGCGGTGGAAGAAGAACAGGAGAGAGAGAAGAAAAGAAAGAGAGGGAGTACCCGTGGAGGAAGAAGAGAAAAAAGGGGAGAGAGAGAAGCGGCGGCGGAGAAAGAAGAAGAGAAAGAGAGAGAGAGAGAGAAAAAAAACGAAAAAAAGGAGAAAGGCGGGGCTGCCGCGGACGCAGGCCGGCAGCGGACGCCCCTCTCTCTCTTCTCTCACCTCTCTCTCTTGTAACTCTTCTCTTTTTAAAAAAAATATTATTACTTGAGAGAGAGAGAGGGTTAAATGAGAGGAATAATAATAGTGGTTTTAAGGAGGTGGTTATAAGGAGAGTGAAATGGAGGTTAAGAAGGGGGATTAGATGAGAGGTTACAAAGGTGAAATAAAGAGTGGGAGATAAAAATTATATAAAATGTCACTCCCAAAATTACCACCCATGTCATTGGCTTCCCCTATAAATACTGTAGGTGGATCTTTTCTCCACCAAGGCGGCGGTGTAAGAAAAATGTTATTATTTGTCATTTAGTTCCCAAGAGAACTAAAATTGCGAAAATGTCTTAATATTTTTTTAAAGAAAAAGAGGACCCTTTGGGTGAACATCTTTCTCTCCAAGGAGATATACAAGATATATTTGCCCCTTGGGCTACACATTTGCAATTAACATTTTTTGGTATTTTGCAATGTAATTTTTGGCAGTCTTAAGGATATCTTTTGCACATAAGTCCTTGGACTTTAAAAAAAGTGCAAATGTATCCTTAAGGCCATAAAATGGCAAATAAAACTCTGAAATTGTAAAAATGGCATTTTTGCCCCTATGTTCCTCAATTGTTCTAAAAAATTGTAAACTCCAAATTTATTCTTGTAATCACCCTTTGTGGTGTAGGTTTTAAATAAATGATATGCACTTTTTTTTTTCCGTTTTGGCAAGTATGATTGAGCAATGTTTATGGCGTCATGGGTGGTTAATCAAGGGTTGTTCGTACACAACATGTATTGACGTAATTAATGTTGACTAAGGTCAACGGAGAGAGGTTAAAGGAACGAACCTAGGCTTGAATAAGTCGAGCCTTGTGAATTCTACCCACGTGAACTTTGAGATGTCAGTCCAAAAGTTTGCGCTATAGTGAACACGGGATTTCAAAAAATTAAATAATAACATTTTCATAAATAAATAAATTATTATTTCGGCTTAAAAATTCGCCCCCGTCAGGGACCCTGGAAAGACATGATTCCTTCTCCTCATCCGCCACTAAGATTTTTAGATGTTAGTCCAAAAGTTTGCGCTATAGTGCTACAAAACATGAAAAGAGTTAAAACTATGAGTTGCCAAGTGTGCTTTGTGATGAGTGTCTGCTTTCTATGTTGTGGATATGCTGCAGAAGGCGTTTCTCCTTTTTTCCATTTCAAGGATCCTTAGAAGCGGTGAACAACTTTGAAACTGACCCAGTATAATCCCTGTCCATCAACTTGGATTTGTACTGCTCTTGAAATAGTGAGTCCATTTAGATCATCATCACATATTAAATCTTGTAGGCTACCATTCAGTTCTTTTAGCTGTTGAGATTTATGGATAATGGTTCAGTCGTTCGAATTGTGTTAAGAGTCTTCTCAAGTTGCGAAAGCTTTATTCATGTTTAATATTAGATACAATAAAAGACAGGTTAAATGCCTGACAGTGGTTCACTCCCAGACTTTATGAAAGAGTGTCTGATATTTATAGTCTTCCTGTCATCGATATATCACTTAGGGAATTGTGTACAATTGTCTGAAATTTGGGAATATGAGAAAATTGATAAAAAGAGTGTCAGCTTTCCTTTTGTTCTAAAGTAATATCCTTGGCTTTCCTGTCAACTTCAAACAGTTAGATTGCATTCAGAGAAATCTAATCTGAAGCTATTTTGATACAGCAGAAGCAGGACAAATGCAAAATGCAGTAATTGTATGGATTCTTCCTGTCTTCCCAAAATGATTTATCCTGCAAGCAAATGTGCTGGTTTTATAAATTTCTCTTGTTTACTATATTTTAGTTGTTATGAGCATATTTTTCTTCTAAACTTATAATGAGGAAACGTATATTGTATATGCAACTTTTAGACATTTTGGTATACCTCCTTTGTTCGTTATATGAGGAATTATAACTTTTCTGGCATCATCGGCAATAAATTTGAGAATATATAATTTTCTGTCCACAGGCAGTCACCGAAAGTTATGGCATCATAGTTGATACTTTTTCCTCATTGGTTGATGGGAAAGCATTATGTTACTTGGTTAGCTATTATCTTAGACGTCAGGTTTGTTGTCATAATTCATTTTAAATCAAAGCGGTAATCTAATGTACAGATTTCTATGAATTTTTCTCTTTCACTATCTGGCTATCTGCAAGTTTCCCTTTGTGCCAGGTTCCAGAGGATATCTTCAATGGCGAGACTGTTTCTCTTTTGGATAGGCAACAGACGGTAGCTGTTAACAGCATTGTCCTTGTCCAACAAATTATAATAACACTGGGCAACTTTCCTGAAGTAAGTTGTTTAATAGCTGCACCTCAGTTAGATGCTCCCCATTTTATGATTTTTTCTCTTTATTTCTTATAGGTCCTGCAAGTAAGTGATGTCCTGGATGAAGATGCCTCTTATGATGAACGAAGTGTGATAATTCTTCTTGTGTTCCTTGCTTCACAGCTCTTATTGAAACAAAAAATGGTAAAATTTTCAACATTAAGAAAAAAAAAGGATTTTGACTGGTTTTTTTTGTCAATAGATATGCAACATGCTTGTTTCATCTTTCTTACAGGATCATATAAGCATTCGTCAACTTATTAGTTCATGCTACCAGAGTCCCAATGGAAAAGCCTCTGCAATTTCTGAGCCACTCCAGTGTCAGAACACTTTGCTAAGGAATCCTGTCAATCTTGCCTTAAACTTTAGTACAGTAGTTGAACAAGGTGAAAAGGCCAATTGCAAGGTGGTAGGTTAGTTTCCTATCTATTCTTCAAGACAATGAATATCTTTATTTTGCGTACTTTTTCCTTAAACATACTGCATTTAGGAGGTTTCTTACAGTGTCTTTTACATTTTTCTTGCTCATTTTCTGTATTCTTCAGCCAGCATCTTTACATTGCTTACTCAAATCAGTTGTGGTGGTGAGAACCATCAAAATACATCCATGACCAAGGGCCCAAACTGTTTAGACCCTATAGTAGCATATCTGTTATTGCTGTTTACCTGTTAATATCACCATTGCTTTTAATGTTAGATGGAAGGATCCAAATCTTTCTAATTCATGCTTGAAATCAGACCAGTTCAAGTTTTGTGGGCTTGAGATGAATGGTTTGTTGCAGGCCCATTTTAAAATCCAACTTTGTGTGATCACTAATCAGACCTAAAATTGAATCATTTACACATTCACACAAAAATTATAGGGTCCAAGGACCAAGTCGGGTCTATTATATGCATTCAGGGTATAGCTTTACCTATACTAAGCCTACTTACACAGCCCCACTGCCCCACTGCCTAGGATGAGGCGAGGCGACCTCAGATCGCCTTGGCGATTTCAAGCCACCAATTCCACCCTTTTTGCCCTTGTCCAGCCCATATATTGGCCCATCGAGAGGCCTACTTGGCCTATTTATTTACTTGCAATTTAGTTTCTTACATTTTAGTTAATTGACATATAGAAATGAATAGATTTAGTAAGTCGTACAATAATTTGACATATATGAATGATTAATTTTATGAAATATACTAGTTTCATGTACATATTTATGTGATATTTATAGATATCTTCATGTTTTTTTAACTATATATATTACTTTATAATAAATTGCCTCAATCGCCTAGGCCATTGAGGCTGAGGCGAATCCTTGATGGCCTCAGTCGCTTCTCGCCTCTGACTACATAGATAGAGATACAAGCACCCAAGCCACTCTCTAATGCAGATCAAGCAATAATCTCACTCAAGAAGCTTATAATCTCAAGATATAGCAATCATACAAGAAGAGGAAGTTAGGAGATAAGGATCAATCACACAGAGATGTCGGGCTCCCCTTGACTTTCTTCCTCTCCCCCATTTGGGGTATTTTCCTCCCACACTAGTAATGACAGTAAATTGAAAGAGAACGGGTGGTGGCGGCATGTGAGAGGTAACATATGATGCTCTAAGAAAGGGTGGTATTTACTTTTTCTCTACTTATTGATTCTGAGTTTGTTCAAATATCAGAATCTCAGCGGCTGTTGAGGAACAGAAGAAAAGAGTGAGTCTAGCATTTATTGAATAATATTCCTGCTATTGTCTTGTTTCTTTTAGTCCCAGTAGGCACCAGCATCAAGAAGCACAGTCATTTGTGGACAATTTTAAGAGCATTTAGATAATTAGGTTCCCAGGTTAGTTAATTAACCAAAATTGTTAGGGAGACTGAGGGGATGACCTTTGGGATAGCTGACCTGTCTTGGTTCCTGGGTTGGCCACTTCAGGGCCTCAGTGGCCACCTGTTGAAGTGTTGATGTTCAAAGGCAGATCTGTTGTGCTGTGATTATTAAGCTTTTGGGTGCCTTTTATGTCGATCCTTTTATCCAAATGTCTTCTGAATATCTATAAAAGGAAAGGAAGTTTGGTATAAAATATGTTTCTATAAAATGCAGAGCAAAGAATCCTGGAGCAAAGACGACAATTGCATAGCAGAGGTACATCCATTCTCAATTTACAGATAATCTGTTATGAGCAAATTTGAAAAACTCTTCAAGGTTCAAGTGCATTTACTTGCAGCCACACTTCCATAGCTTCCATCTGTTGCATATCTGAACTTCTAGATGGCAATTATTTCCTAGCAAGAAGTAGTTCTTTATCTCACCCCCTCCTCCCAATGCCAGTTTTTTCTAGTGTTATCCATCTTCTGCTGATTATGGCTCTCATTTTGTTATGATTTCATCTGTGATCTTTTGTTCTTTTGTCATGTCTCAACGGAACTTATTTTCAAGCTTTGTATCAGATCATTCAGCAATGGTCATACAGTCTCATTTCAGAGGATTAATGGCACGTAAAAGATTTTTAAAAGTTAAGGCATCAACAGAAGTATTGAAAGCTGCTATGAGGGCATGGTTGGCTGTTATTAGGAGATCAACACCAGGTAAAGTCATCCATTCCTTTCCTAACCTCACATTGTCTTTTTGTAATTTTCATCATGCTACTTTGTTGTTAAGCCAAGTCATTATGCTCTAATATTTTTATTTGACTGTCTCAATGGACAGAGAGCTGCATGTCATCAGGCGTTTGTCGAAGATTCTATATGTTTTTGGTCGATAGGCATGTATATATCAATAAGAAGACAGCTGTGCGAGTCATTCAACATGCTGTTAGAGCTTGGATGATAAAGAGGAATGGGAGGACAAGGGCATCGGCTCTAGAAGCCAACCCAGCTTTAACTGTAGATGGAACTATAACTACTTTTAAATCATGTTTGTGTAACCAGATGGAGCGATCTGGATGTGGCTTGTTGCATACCCAGATACAGGAAAATGAAGTCATTTTTTATGATTCAGATGCTTCCGATGGTCAAGAAATTGCACCAGTCATGGTAGAAGAAGACACTTGCAGAAGCTTTATACTAAATACATTTCTTTCTAAGCAAAACTCTGCTGCAATTATGATTCAGTGCTGTTGGCGATGTTGGTTGACAAAGAGGTTGTTCTCGTCTCAGATGAGGGCTGTTGTAAAGATCCAAAATGCACTTAGGTCATGTCATTCTCGTAAAGCATTCATACAACTGAGGCTTGCTGCTATTGTGATTCAACAGGCTATCAGGGGGCAAACTGCTCGGGATAGGCTACTAGGTTTTTTGTGTGCACCCGAACTATGCCATTTGACTTTGTGTTTGATTTGTTTAGTATTTATCGTGTGATTTTGCATTGTCTATTTTTGACTTTTTTTCCATGTGGTTGAACATTCTGGGTGGATGCAGGTGCTTCTCGCCATCGATCTGGCAGGTCACATTTTGGATCTTGTAGTGTGATTAAGGGTCAAGTCAGTCATTATAAAGAATTGAAAATGGTAATTGATTCCACTAAGACATTGCAAAAGTGGTGGAGGCAGATTTTGTTACTGAAAGTAAGGACACAGTCAGCAATTGTTATCCAGTCTTATATCCGTGGGTTTTTTGAACGGAGAAAAGCCAGACGGATATGGAGAAGCATTGTCATCATCCAAGTAACTAAGTGCATAAATGCTTGACTTCATTGATTTTAAAATATGTGACTCCATGTGATAAATATCCTTTTGGCATTTTCTGGTGTTTCAGAAATGGTGGAGAAATGTTCGAGCAGCTAAATTAAAGGACAGGTCAGTGCTCACAATCCAGTCTCATGTACGTGGTTGGATTGCTAGACAAGAATCTGCTCGTGAAAAGCATCGTATTACTGTGATACAGGTAAATCACTTACAGTGGATTCCTGGATTTATGCCATTCTAACGGTGCCATTTGAACTACCTTTTCACTCTTGACTTTAGTAGCAATGTGTTCGGTTTGCCATTAATGGTTTAGACCCCATGTATCTCTTTTACAGGCTTTCTGGAAAGGTTACCTTGTAAGGAAATCCGAAAAAAAACAGCTTTTCGACTTGAGACGCAGAATACAGAAATCTGCCACAAATGTTGATGATGACATGCGTCTGATTAACCGGCATTTATCAGCACTTTCCTTACTACTTAACCACAAGAGTATTAGTAATATTCGCCATGCCTGTTCAACACTTAGTAAGTTCTCTCTTCTGCAAATGTGTTACATGAGGTTAAGTGGTTCTCTTCTTCAAGAAATGAACGGCAGAAAAATTAATACTTCCTACATTTGCAAACTTCTTTTTAAATAAAGCTGGTACATGTTTATGACTTGCCTAATTTTGCTCTTGAAGTATATTTTTATTTTGTTCTAAATGTTTAAGCAGATTGTTGGTAATTCTGAGTTGTTTTTTCCTTGTTGCTTGAGGATGAGATAATAGTCTGACGTCCACTTTCAAAATTGGACGTACTTAATCATAAAAAACTGATATCATTCAGAATGACCCGAATGCTACTTCTGGTGCCAGAGTGAATCATCATTTTGTTGTCATTTTGAGGCAGTCAAATGATGGATTAAAATTTCAATTTGATCTGATTTGCCAAGACTATTGTCTTCGCCTGGTCATATTAATGGTGAACGTGTTAGTCCAATGTTGTAGCATGTCAGTCCTTCCTAAAATGCATAATCCATCATTTATTGATTCGAATAGGATTTGTGTGCAATTGTGCATCATCGGCACCGTGCTTGCATCTTGCCTTGTGTAGGACCTGCAGGCATAAAGAGGCTATGCTAGACCGAATGCGGTTGTCTTTTTTATTGTATTCATAATGAAAAGGTTGCCATGGAAGAGAGGAGTCTGCCTAAAAGTACTAAGATTATGTTGTAAAGACTCTTGAAGCTTGTGGGACTTGAGTGAGAGTTGGATGAGTGCATGAATTGCGAGGGTCAAGGATAGCCGAGGTGAAGATCCTAGCATTAGGAATGAAAAAGCAGCTCAGTCACATATGATAAGCAAGATTTTGTACCCTGAAGCTTCTTTTTATCCATCTAGAATTAGCAAGACACAGTTTGCTCTTCTTGTTTCAGTTCCTTTTTTCACAAAAAGAATGGTCATAAAAATTGAAATGAAATGCATGACAAAAGTAAAAGCATGATAATATGCTGCCCAATAATTTTTTCAGCATACCAGTTTTCACTGTATGTATGTTGGGATATTTGAAATCAGATATTGGAATCTGACGAATTTGGATAGGGCTTCAGGCATTATGCTAATATATGTCCAGGAAGCATATCCCATAAGGCTTTGGGAAAAATGTTTGCCGTGGTGTAGCCATCTATTATCCTTAACGGTGTTGCTTAGAAGCAATTTTCTCAGCTATCTCCTGATATTTATGTTTTTGTTTTTAATCCTCCATGGTTTTTAGTTGCTCATATGAAGGAGTCGATCTGTTCATCAACGATCTCAAGTCGTACTAATTCTTGTTGCAGATACGGCTACAGAGCATTCAGAGAAGTGCTGTAAAATATTAGTTGAGGCTGGAGCAATCGACATTTTACTGAAGGAAATCCAAAAGTTGACTCGCAGTGGCCCTGATCAGGAAGTCCTAAAGCAAATCCTTTCTATTTTGAGAAATATAGCTCGTTACCCAAGTCTAGCACTGAAGTTAATCAGTGGTCATCAATCTGTGGAAATAATATTCCAGGAGTTCCTAAGGTTATATTCTTATGAATATTCATGTGTAGTAATCTCATTGTATAAGTCCTGATTCTTCAGTTTCATTCAGTTTTAAGGTTTCTCACAACCAGAAGGCAAAAACTGAATGAAAGCCAAAAGTTCGGTTTGACTTTTCCATTGAAATGCAGACCAACAGCTGTATAAATTGTTAGAAATATTTTAGTGCTCCATTTGCTGGTTAGAAGAAAAGTTTCTAAATGCCTAATCGATGTCCTTTATTCATTAGCCTTGTTTTCAAATATCTATGGCATCATTGTGCATCCATATTAATCTGACTTTCCAAGTTGGTGCATTAGGTACCTACTAACAGTCACCAGTACATCTTGAGCTCACCCTTTTGCGTTCTTAATTCTGTGTCCTCTTCGTTTCATTACGTCAGGAACAAAACTGAAGGTTACTTTGTGGCATCTGAGCTCTTGTGGAGATTGTTTACAATGAAAGAAGGACGTGAGGTTGCAGCAAATTTGCAGCGTCATGTAAGAAGGTTGCAGATTCGCATTCAGGAACTTGAAAGAAAGGTGGAGTTGCAGAAAAGGTTGGTAAACAAGGACGTTCTTGATTAAGTTCCTATTTCCTAGGACACTGTTAGACACATGATCACCCTCCGAAAACCGAATTTTTCCATTAGCCACAATAGCCAACTTAGACTTGCTTAACATTGTTTTTTCTTGTTGATTTTGTTTAGGAATGCTCGGATTACTGCTGGAAAAGGGGACTCGGAGCAGAGATTAAAGGCTGCAGTGGCTGTCCTGCAATCAACACTGGGGACACATCGCTGACAGTTTATCCCTTGTTCATGGCTTGATGGTTTGATGTCGCGCTATACTCTGTGGATTTAGGATATTCTTCATGCCAATTACAAGCGGAAGTCACTCCACGTGCATATGCTAATAGACCGACATGGTATGCTGTTTCTCGATGCAAAGTGTTGCCCTGCAACTTGGCTGTTGAATAGATCACAACTGCTAATAGAATGGAGATGGTGCATGCTGCTAACAGAGCATGACTACATACATACGCAGGTGTTTCGTGTAATTCCATGGTTCTGTTGAATGGCACCAGGCTTTCTGATGTGCTTCCCCCCTATCTTTTTTTGGCTATCAGCTTTCATTGATTTGTGTACTCTGTATTATCTCATGGGTTGTCTTGGGAGTTGTGGATGAGCAGTGTGGTCTAATTGCATTTGCACCAGGCAGCTTCCTCGTTCTATCTGCAAGTACGGAATTTCTTGTGGGTTTCCTTGTTTCTCCACATACTCATAATAGCGTAGGATTTTGTGTTATTTTACTTCAAAGCAGGTGTAAAAAACTGAGCAAGGTAGCATGATATCGCTAAGTATAGTAGTATTGTGTTATCCGGAAATTAGACAGTCGATCAAACTCATCAACAATGCCCTGAGACGACAATCCTGCAGTACCTCTATCTCTTTTTTTTTTCTTATATAAGTGTTAGGGCGGAGATTTAAATTTAGTATCTGTAGTGTACAGCAGAGAGTTTTAATCATTTGTGCATGTTTGATATGAGATTAAAAAAAATGGGGATAGGGGTAAATTAATTTAGAGATATATTATCCACATTTCGAATTCACCTCTTGTTTGTTATTTTTAGTGTTAAATTTTTTAAGATAACCATATTCTTTGTTTGGTAGAAAATTGTGTTAGTATAGGGATATAAACTTTATTTTTACTTTTGGTTGTCTTTTGGCCTCTAGTCATATGATTGGTGTCTAAAGTCGATAACTAAAGAGATCAACGTGCCACCAGTAATTTTTATCTCGCATGATGGGCACTTTAAAAAGTGTAGAAAATGAAGATAAGCTATTCACTAAAAAGGTGGGATAAGTTAACCTCAATTTATCTTCACTTTTTAAAGATATTCTTAAAATTCTTAAATTATATTTATCTTCACTTTTTGTGAGACACTAAACTTGAGATGGGGTTGACTTAACAACTATTATCCCCTATATAATCTCATATCAAATATACACTAAATCACTCCTTTTGTACGTTGTACCTCTATCTATTTCCTTGTAAAATTGTTGGCAAAAGTTACAAAACTTTTTGAGGAAAATAAAAAATTTTATAGGGATTTTTCAGGGAAAAAAGGTTGCCAATGTGCATGGCCGGAAGATCTAATGATTAATGCTTGCTCTCTCTCTCTCTCTCTCTCTCTCTCTCTCTCTCTCTCTCTATATATATATATATATATATATATATATATATATATATATATATGAGAGTGATGAGATATTATAAATATATATAATTTTTTATTAGGATAAATTAATTAGAAGTTCTTATCAGATTTTTGACTTATTTGTTAGTCCCTAATAGAGCTGTAACTCATTATAATTAGTGTTATCACCTGTTACAGAATACGTTAATGGGGTGTTTGGGAGCAATTTAAAAAAAAACTATTTCTACTTAAAAAATGATGTTGAGTTCTCTTTTAATTTTAAATTTAAAATTATAAAAAAATGTTGTTATGTGTTTGGTAAAAATGAATAAATTTTTAAAATTTATGTTGAGGTGTTTGGCGGAGGGGGGGGGGGGGGGCAGTGCCGGGCGGGGTTGGGGGGGGGGGTGCCCTGCGGGGTGGGGGGAGGGGGCGGCTGCATGGGGGCGGTTGGGTTTGGGGGGGGGGGGCAGTGCCGGGCAGGGTGGGGGGGGGGGGCTGGGGTTTGGGGGGGGGGGGGGTGCCTGCGGGGTGGGGGGAGGGGGCGGCTGCAGGGGGGGCGGTTGGGTTTGGGGAGGGGGGGCAGTGCTGGCGGGGTGGGGGGGCGGCTGGGTTTGGGGGGGGTGCCTGCGGGGTGGGGGAGGGGGCGGCTGCAGGGGGGGCGGTTGGGTTTGGGGAGGGGGGGCAGTGCCCTGCGGGGTTGGGGGGGGCTGGGGTTTGGGGGGGGGGGGGTGCCCTGCGGGGGGGGGGGGGGGCGGCTGCACAGGGGGGCGGTTGGGTTTGGGGGGGGGGGGGGGCAGTGCCCTGCGGGGTTGGGGGGGGGCTGGGGTTTGGGGGGGGTGCCCTGGGGTGGGGGGAGGGGGCGGCTGCAGGGGGGGCGGTTGGGTTTGGGGAGGGGGGGGGGGGCAGTGCCCTGCGGGGTTGGGGGGGGGGGGCTGGGGTTTGGGGGGGGGGGGGTGCCCTGCGGGGTGGGGGGGAGGGGGCGGCTGTAGGGGGGCGGTTGGGTTTGGGGAGGGGGGGGGCAGTGCCCTGCGGGGGTGTGGGGGGGGGGGCTGGGTTTGGGGGGGGTGCCCTGCGGGGTGGGGGGGAGGGGCGGCTGCAGGGGGGCGGTTGGGTTTGGGGAGGGGGGGTAGTGCTGGGCGGGGTGGGGGGGGGGGGGCGGCTGGGTTTGGGGGGGGGTGCCCAGCGGGGTGGGGGGAGGGGGCGGCTGCAGGGGGCGGTTGGGTTTTTGGGGGGGGGGTGCCCGGCGGGTGTGGGGGGGGGCTGGGTTGGGGGCGGGGGGGTGCCCGGCGGGGTGGGGGGTGCCCCTGGGGGGTGGGGCGGCTGGATTTTGGGGGGGGGGGGGGGAGAGGAGGGCCGCAGTTGAGGGGGGGGAGGTTGAGAGAAAGTTTTTGTGCTTTTAAAATAAAAGTAGGTTAGGACTTGTTTTTTTTGGAAGAGATTTACATAGGATAAAAATTTTACACTAAAAAAAAAACTACTTACCAAACACCTCATTGTGTTTGTCTTCTCTTTTTTTTTTAAATTTTAGAGAAAAAAGAGACAAAAAATTGTAACCAAACACCCTATAAATCTTGTTACAGTAAAGACCTCTTTATTACAGTCAGAAATTTCTAATTAATTTATCTTTTTTTTATATTACATTTTATGTCACTTATTTAAAACAATATAACCCATAACTTATTCAATTTAGTTATGCAAACAAGGCGGTCTTTTGTCCGCTCGCATAAGCGGGAGTCGGCGCTCCTGAGGCGGATGCAGCGCAACCTCACGCGGGCGCCCCCGCAGCTCCTCTCGCTCCTCCTATGGCGTCGTCCCTTCACACCCACTGGAGCCCTCCCTAGCCGCTCTCCTCATCTCCGCTCCTCCCCTTCCCAAGGCGAGTCCGACGACCCCCCGTTCTCCCTCCTCCGCGACAAGCAGCCCCGCCCCTCCAAGCCCAAGAGGAAGCCCAAGTCCAAGGCCTCGGCGACTTCGGAGGCCTTGAGCTCCAAGAAAGGCGGCGGCGGCGGCGGCGATGATGGAGATGGAGGCGGGAGCGGGGGAAACTCCCTCCCCTTCCACTCGGAGCTCCCCTTCGGCTTCCTGTACTCCTACTCCGAGACCGACCCCTCCCTCCGGCCCATTGGATTCCGGGAGCCGCCGAGGTTCTCCCCGTTCGGCCCTGGCCGGCTGGACCGGGCATGGGACGGGGTCTCGGCGCCGGCAGCGGGGCCGCCTGACCCGGAGAGGATCGCTGTCGAGAGGGCGGAGGTGCTCGGGGACCCGCTTACGGAGCCGGAGGTCGAGGAGCTTGTCGAGCGGTACAGGCACAGCGACTGTTCCCGCCAGATCAATATAGGTTCTCTGCCCTCCAACCATTTTGCACTAGCGTTCCGCTTTCAGTTGGCATTCCCTAGAAGAAAGAAGTTGTGATCTTGATTTGGGTAAAGAAATGGGTTCGTGTTGACGATCTGTTAGAGAAAAAAAATTTGCATTTTGATCTTGTTGAAGAAATGGGTTCATGTTTACATCCACATTTTAGCAGCGCAGGTGCTCTGTGCATCAAAGTATAGGATCATTTATTTGTTTATTCTAGCTTGCTTGGGAAAATCTCAAAAGTTGAGGGGAAATTAACCTACGAAGGTTTTGCGCGATTTATGAACATTGTGTTAGGGAAAGGTGGAGTAACTCACAACCTGCTGGATGACATCCATAACCATTGGAAGAAAGCTGAAGCTGTGAGGATCAAATGTCTTGGAGTTCCAACACTCGACATGGACAATGTCTGCTTTCACCTCGAGGTCTTTGATCAATGGACCTGCTTGCTCAGAGTGCCAAGTTTTGGGAACTGCTTTATGTATGTCCATTACATGGAACTGTCTGATATCATTAGAGGCTCATTTTGCAGGATAAAACTGGTGGGAAAATTATCTACCGGAAAGTTAACATTCTCCTGTTGCATCGAGGTCGAAATTACGATCCCAAAAGATGCCCTGTGGTGCCCTTGATGCTGTGGAAACCTCGTGCACCAATTTATCCAAGACTTGTCAAGAATGTTGCGGACGGTCTTACCTTTGAAGAAACAAGGGAGATGAGGGACAGAGGTCTAAATTCTCCTGCTTTAATGACACTGAGTAAGTTTGATAGATCTCATACTTGTGCTGATATGGATTGGCATGTCTTGTTGTCTTGCATAGAGTGGATTATTTATCTCTCCAACGTGGGAAGCTTGTACCAGTAGATTGTCAACTCATCCTGGGTCACGTATTTTTATCCTTCTTCCTTTCAAAACCTCCAGTCAGTTAATGGCAGTAGCTTTGGTGTTTGTGTTGTCATGTTGCACTGCGTCATGCATGATTATAAGCCTGTAGCTTGGATCTAATGTCTAGTTCTTCCGTGCAGCTAGGAACGGTGTATATGTGAATGTGGTAGAAAGAGTGAGGGAAGCCTTCAAAACAGAAGAGGTGGTAAGATTAGACTGCAGCTATGTGGAAACTAGCGACTGCAAGAAGATTGGTGTTAAACTAAGGGTATGCGATATTTCCACATGACATTTTCAGTGCTGTTGTTTACAACTTTTCCCTAGACCAAGTTTTTCCTTTCATATGAGAAAGATGTCTGGTGGACTTGCCCCCACTTGTGCCCGCCTCAGGCACAAGTGGTGGACCCACATCAATGCGTTGTGGGGTTCTCCCCCTTGTGCTTGAGGTGGGCAAGTCCTCCTGGGCAATAATACTTTCTGGATAAGAGAAAAAAAGGAATTTTGTCTCGCTGTTTAGCTAGTACTGGCCTGTGAATGAAGACCATGAATGCTATTTATTACACGTTTGAGACCTTACAAGAGTGGATGTGAAAATTGACAAAATAGTTTTTTACCCCACTGTTGGGGGTATCTATTGGTGCGATATGTCCGCACCGTACCTGAAAACTGAACGTCACATCAACTGTTTTTTTTTGGGACGATTAGTTCCAACTCTTTGTCAGATAAGGGACTTTACCAACAGGTCTTTATCAGAAATATTTAGACCAAACAGTCCAGTATTTTTTGCATATGTTAATTTTTAGTCTCTGTTTTATCGAGATCCGCATTAGAGGTTCTTGAGAGACAGACCATTTTTTCTCATTTCCCGTCTTACCCTTTCATATAATTAATACATTTCTGACCATCAAGAATGAAGGGCCACTGCGTTCATACTTTAACTGATTTCTTCATTTACTTTAATCACTTTCTTCTTCTACTTTAACTAAGTTCTTATTCTACTTTAACTTCTTTAACCGGTTGGTATGTATGTGTATGTGTGTGTTTTTTTTTTACTTTCATATAATTATTGCATTTCTAAACATCAAGAATGGAGGGCCATTACCTTCATACTTTTAACTTATTTCTTCATTTACTTTAACCATTTTCTCCTTCTAGTTTAACTAAGTTCTTATACTTTAACTTATTCCACTTTTAACTTCTTTAACCAGTTGGTGTGTGTGTGTGTGTTTTTTTTACTTTCATATAATTAATATATTTGTAAACATCAAGAATGGAGGGTTATTGCGTTCATACTTTAATTGATTTCTTCATTTATTTTAACCACTTTTTTCTTCTACTTTAACTAAGTTCTTCTTATACTTTAACTTGTTATTTAACCGACTGTTGTATATCTGTGTGGTGGTGTTTTTCACTTTCATATAATTAATGCATTTCTAAACATCAGGAATAGAGGGTCACTGGGTTCATACTTTAACTGATTTTTTCATTTACTTTAACCACTTTCTTCTTCTACTTTAACTAAGTTCTTCTTATAATTTAACTTATTCTTTAACTGGTTGTTGTGTGTGTGTGTGTGTTTTTTACTTTCATATAACTAATGTATTTTTAAATATCAGGAATGGAGAGCCGCTGCATTCATACTTTAATTAATTTCTTAATTTACTTTAGCCACTGCATTAAAATAGAAGAGGAAACTAGTTAAAGTAGAAGAGGATGCCAGTTAAATTAGAAGAGAAAACATGTTGAAGAAGAAGAAGAAACTTGATAAAGTAGTAGATATAGTGTTTTAAAGTCGTAGTTGTTGTTTGTTAAAGTAGTAGTTGTAGCGTGTTAAATAGGTGAAGAAATTAGTTAAAATAGAAGAGAAAACCTATTAAGAATAAGAGAAAAATTGTTTAAAGTATGCAAGAAAACTAGTTAAAGTATAAAAGAAAATAAGTTAAAGTAGAAGAAAAAATCAGTTAAAATAGAAGATGAAATTAGTTAAAGTAGTCGTTGTCCGTTAAAGTAGTAGTTACAGTTGTTTAAAAAAACACACACACATGCACAACAACCAGTTATATAATAAGTTAAAGTAGAATAAATTAAAGTGTACAAAGAGCTTTGTTAAAGTAAACAAAAAAATCAGTTAAAATAAATAAAGAAATTAGTTAAAATATGAATACAGTGGCCCATTTTCTCGTATAGTAAAAAATACATTAATTATATAGAAAGGTAAAATGGGAAATGAAATGAAGGACTGCCGGTAAAAGTGTCTGTCAGGGATTGATTGGTAAAGTCCACCAAAAGGAGGGACTATATAGTGCATCGTTTCTTGATAGGGACCTGCATGTAAGATGTTTTTCTGACAGAGATTGATAATTAATTTTCTCTTTTTATTTTTTATAATTAAAATTAAGGGTCTTTTAGGCCGAACAGTACTAGTACGACATGGTATGCATGGTACTATTCTGTGCCATAAAGAATATGGTACGGCCAGTACTTACAGTCCGGGCAACCTTGGTTCACACATACCTTTTAGTTGTTTACTGTTGGACATTTAGACCATTGGCTTGAATTCTTTGCCGGTAAAAAATAGGATCCTCTTTTGTCATCACTGACGACCACAGCTTGTAGTTTCTTTTCTTTCTCTTCTACATTTTGTTTTATTGACATTGAAATAATCAATGTTTTGTATCAATCATGGATGCAATGATATGTTTGTCAATCTCAACCAGGTTTCCACCCATTTGGTTTTTCTACTGCAGGATCTGGTGCCTTGTGTGCCCATTTTGTTTAAGAGGGTCAGATTATAATTTGGAGGGGAAAGCATCAACACACTTCTGCTGATCAGTGTATCTCTGACAGCTTAGCGCCTAGTCTCAGTTCACAAGTAGGAGAGAACTGAGGGCAACAGTTTGCAATTGCTGCAGTTTGTGTAATTTATCCCCTCTCGAATGGAGAAGATAAGAAAATAATTTTAGTAGACCAAAATGTGGGGACTCCCATCAGGTGCATGAATAGAGCACGAACGAAAAATTCAAAGGTGACAAGTTACAGATCAAAGAATTAAAATCAGTTTCAGGAACTGGACTAAGTCTTGAGCAATTCCAGGTTGATACCCAATTTGTGGCAGAAACCAGCTGGTTTTTGCTAGTTCCTTGCTATTGAACCGGACCAGTTTCTGCAACTTTTGATCCAGGGCCAATTCATTTAGTCTTTTAGTTCCACAAGTTTGAAGGTTGAGCTGCAAAATGCTGCCCTTACTTGACGCATTGGTACTAACAGGAAGGGTTCTGGTTTTAATGCTTGGTATTGTTTTATGAGAAACAATTTTGTAACACTATTTGATAACATCATTTAGTAACATCACTATTAAAATTGTGTCACATCAACAACTGAAATAAAAAAGTTAAAAACATATCATAAATGATGAGGTTGTAATTTTGATTGGTGTGTTACTTTAATGTGTTATCAATCGGGTTACTAAAACCATTTTCCTTGTTTTATCCCTTCTTCCTTTTGCCCCCTCCAAAGTACTCTAATGTTCTTGGAAAGCTGACCCTTTCTTTTACTGCATCTTTTTTAACATATTCTCTTGATGGAAGTTTGCAATCTAAATAATGTCTTGTAAATGGTATTGTGAGAACAAAAGCAAGAAGATTTTACATTTATTTCTGAAGCTCAGACATTTCTGGAATCTCTGAAAACGACCTTGGCATCTGTTTCTACACTGTCGAAACTGGGTTACGGGTTACTGGACGTGCACAATGCATAATGTTTGGAGTGACGTAAATTGTTGGAATCTAATAGCATCTCGTTTTCATGGTCGTGCAACTTATGAAAATCAAAATAAAAAAAACTTTTCGAGTTTCTACCCCAATTTTTGATTGCCTAATTTTATGACTTTTTATATAACAACTCTGCGCTGAAATCAATCATGCAAAGCGCCCATATTATAGTGAAATCATGGGATACGATATCAAGGGCACTTACTGGAGCAATTGCCACAATCAGAAAGCCTCGGAAGAGTGGTGTTTGTGAAGCTTCTGTTGGGAGAATGCGTGTTTCGATGGTTTGATATTCAGATCCACTTGTGCACTTACATCACAACAAATAGAAGAGGCACGCCAAGATCCCATGCTTCTTGCTGTCGAATCTGCTAGACATGATAATCTGGGAGGCATAAGACCATGATCCACGTAACACACATTTCAGTATGTTTTTAGCCACCCTATGAATGAGCAAACAGATGCGTCATTCCTTTCACACACTCAAAGAGAAATCTATGAGGCCTTCCTCAAATACATGGCAAAAACCTGTTACATCAGAAAGGCAAATCCAAATAACCCACTAACTCGTATGCCTCGTGTAAAAACATGTTACACAAGCCAACCGCTAAAGTACCAAGATGAGGCTGGTTGGCAGGAGCTGGCCATAGCTTTTAGCACCATCGCTGCACTAGTAGTGTTACTGTATGTATGTATGTATGTACAGGACGAGCATATTTTCCGTCATAGAAGATTTTCGACAAAGGTTTAATAGAAGATCTTCGATGAAGGTTTAGTGCGTGTGTCCGCCCATCCCATTCTATGGGCCTCTTGAGATTTACCGAATTCAGGCTGCTGTACACGAGCAATGCATCCGGAACTTACTAGTGACTTTATCCAAACTTCGTCTGATCTCACAGGCTCGTCGTCGTCATTCCTATGCCAACCCCAGTGAGCATGAGATGTGTTTACGATCTTGAGCTCCCCATGCCCAAAACTTGCCTCCCGGAAGACCGACCAATGTGGCTTCGGATCCCGATATCTGTCATTCAAATTCATTGGATGTTACTTCTCCAGCTAATGAAGGAGAAAGACGAGAAGAAATGAATTTAAAACTTTTTTCTCATGAACGAAATTGACAGAATTAATATATACCTTTGCGCTAAACCTTCTCTGTTCCCTCCATCTCCTATGGTTATGTGGACTGCACCACAAGGATCTAATCTCCCACCGACAACTCGTGCCTGAAGCTCGGGAGAACCATATGTTCAGATTGGCGACAAAAGGTCTTGTTGATGGAAATAAAAGTAAGTTTGAGAATTTCACATGGCTCACCGTTCTCTCGTAGGCATGGACATGTCCAGCGAGCACTATATCTGCACCAGCAGCATAAAGCAATGGTTCCATAGCGGCCATCATGTCTTCTCCCTCACGTTGATGAGCCCAGTTGCTGTTATACCATGGAACATGGAACAACACCAACAACCAAGGTGTCCTTCGCCGGTCTACTTTAGCAAGGTCAGACTAGAGAAAAGCACAAAATAATAAGAGAACCTTTAATTACTATATTTGCAATGAAAGCATGAAAGGAAGGCATCATCTTCAAGAAATGTGCTAAAAAGGGCACAATTAGCCAGACGATTTAGTGTCCTCATTTCTCATGACAATGTAGCTATAGCATCAAAGCCTCAACAAATGTCAACAAAGTGGATAATCATAACCTGAAGTGATCTACCAAAAAGATCCAATACCCAGTTCTTGAAAACCGGGTCCAATATCCAGTCAGAGACTGAGGAAGAGAACTTTCATAGTCAATGCTCAACCTAACATCAATGCTTCATAATTGATACTACACTCCTTCTGGAGATCTCTTTTAAAAAGGAGAGGGTCATAAATTTAGAATAAAGTCAGTCAAAAAGGATACCTACATAAAATACTAACAAAAGTTTTCGAACTTGATCATTATCACTAAATATTACTACAGCCCAACGAATGGGTAACTGCTTACATGCAAGAAAGTGCCTCGAAAAGATCGACAGCTGATGTACATGATAAAAAAAGCAAGCAACCTCCCTGTCAAACTTTCCTAAGTCAATATGAGGTACCTAGCTGTAGCTTCCATGTTCACTCTGAAATGACTCAAGGAAAATAAGGACACTGTGACAATCATGATATGCAATAAACTAACCTTCAGCCAGCTATACTGATCTGAGGCTTCATCATAGTCAGTGTAAGAACCAAGCATGATAATGTGTGCTCCTGCAACCTCAAAAGAGTAGAAGAGGTTTGAAGGTGAATCACTTTCTTCAAATGGCATCTTCCATCTCGCATTGTAGGATCGAAATTCAGTGTTAAGGAAGGGTATCATCTCCTTTTCATGGTTGCCTTCTGTTACCATCCACGGTCTTGCACTAGCAAGTGGTTGTACCAAGTCGCCAAATGTATCCCAAAGATGTTGCTGGTAGTCAGCATATGACAGATCGCCTGGTAACAGATGTACATCATATCGGCAATCACCTATGTGATCCAGTGTCGATGACGTCCAACCAGTCTGGCCAAGATCACCAGTCACTGTAAAGGTAACTGGAAAGCGAGAAGGAGGAGTCTTGAGATGAAATTCTGGGCCTTGCCCTCCACAGCGGTAATAGTAAATTGTATCATCTTCAAGAGGTCCAATAACAACATGGTGTATCTTTCCTGACTTGTATAATAAGAATCCATATGAGGTGCTTTCTCCTTCAGATTTTGACCTGTATGCTCCAGGGGCCTTCCCATATTCAACAATTGAAGAAGATACATCAGAAGTAACCCATGTGATCCTCATGTGCTTGTTCCCAGCCAAAGAAATATGTACCTGCAAAATCCATGTGGTTATCAGTGACACCACTCATAATTTCAGAACAGATGTTGGAAATATGTTAATAAAACAAAAGAAATGGAGGCAAAATAATTTCTGTTGTTTGCTCCCCAAAGCTATTACGCCACTCAAAGTCCAAACTATATCAGCATACTCAAAGCAAAACTTACCATCGACTTGGCATGTGAACATTCAAAAAAAAAAAAATTGGCGTGTGAAGAAAGGAACAGAGCAATCTATCTCATTGTGAAGAATAATTTGCTTAATGCATGATCAGCTTCGTATTCAACCACCTCCAACTACCAACTCAAACAAATGGCCATAATATCTTCACAGATACTTTCTTACATACCTATTGTTTACTAAATCCAAGCAAGAATATAACCACAAAACACCTCTGATAAGAACAGAAATCAGTATGAGAATTGCTGCCAATCTAACAACCTCAAAAAAATCATCTGCTTATCCTCAAACAAAATGCAGGCACTTCCACGTAAGCATCATCAGGATAATGGTTATCTTCATGTACACAATGAAAGTGTAAACCTCTCCAAATTGTCATTTACATTCACTCTTAAGCAGTAATGGTTGTAGTGATGTATTAACTTATAATACTATGATGTGAACCTTTCTATAAATCAGGTGATTTATGTGACTATGCACTAGAATTCAACACTTGTCTTTCGGGGACAGGTGCTAGAAGGTAAGCGCCAGGGAATGGGAAGAACTTAACTTCTTAGACTTAAGTCTTAAGCTTTCAGACTCTTTTAAATCAAGAGGTCATCTAGACTATCTCATAAGTAGCCAATCACAAAGCCAGTCAATAGAAGCACCATAATAAGACGATGCACTTCAACATAACTTAGAAGGAGTATTGGTACACTATTCATTAATAAAAAAAGTACAAAGATGTTGATGCACTTTAATCTCTCTTAAAGGTTGTTATACCATTAATATTAACGAAAAGTTAATCTGAAGTATACAGAAGTATAGCATTGCTTAAGAAACTCCCTTGATAGTGCAGCAACGTCCAAAAAAGACAAGCTGTAGGCTGTAACTATCCCAGGATGAGCGGCCCAAATGTCACTATGACAATTAAGGCCTGCCATAGAATTAGTAGCCCATGGTATACTTAAAGTTCAATGGCTTCAATGAAGCTCACAGGTTACATTCCAAATACTAAAAACTTAAGGATTGATGATGAATGCTAAAAGGATAATGGAACTTGCTCAAATATTCAGAGCTAACAATAAGTTCTATCCAATTCTAGAACAATAGTGATTTATCCTTGCTGCCAGAAAAAAAAAAAGAGCAAACATAAGATTCTCAGGATAGAAAATGTCACATGGTTGATCAAGACCCAGGAAATAGATCAGCAGAACACCATTTTATTTATTTGAAGTATCTAGAACAAGAATTCGTAAGACATGGTTTACTAATGAAATAAAATGACACTAAACAAGACATAATTAGAGTCTCATTCCAGTCTGTCACACGACCCCTGTTCTTGTCATGAACAAAAGCCTCAAACAGAGTCGCACCTTATGACACCGTTTCAAAACTGTGAAAAGAACAGGAAATCAAGCAAAATAGAACAAAGAGAAATGGTCAATATCTTCATCTGTAGTTACAAATTAAGGATAGGAAGGTGTTTGGATATGGCAAAAATTTGCAACTCAGTCAGCCCATCATTGAGCGTAACACTGTGATAATGATAGAGAATACCGACCTGCCATGTGTCGCATAGCCAAAATCAGCAACAACTCTACTCTCCTATTCTAAGAACAAAGAAAAGAACTGCTAACGACGGGGCATCCCGTAAGATTCACAGAGACATCACATGGAAAGAAACCCCGTGTTCGAGAAACTATCACCCTCCAGTGAAGGGACATTTCCAGAACTGGGAAACTTCACTAGGAAAACCCAAACAGGTGACAAGTTCCTGTCCCCGTTCCATCATTTAACACAAGGAAAGAGACCAGAATAATTATAAAACACGACAACGACAAATAATTGGGAAGCGCGAGCGCGACTTCCATGTTTTACATCTTATCCACCATGATCCGACGATTAAAATGGCTAAAACACCAACAAGTAAGCACGGGAAACTTCAATCATTTTCCGAACAAAAATTACCGCTGCAAACCATTGCAAGAAAAGAACAAACAACAGGAATAACAACAGGAAGAAAGCGAGGATTTCGGAACCCGTCCGTCGACGACGACGGGTTCCCGGAGAAACTCCTCCATCAACGTCGGAAACTTCGATCGCAGCTACCCCAACCACCGAATCCCACTTCAACGGCGTCCACAATCCCAATCCCCCAACAAAAAAAAATCCACATCGCCAGATTCCTGAGATCTCCCCGGAACCCTCGAGCGTTCTAAATCAAAAAAAAGAGAGAGAGAGAGATGGCAGCCGGCAGCGAACCGAGGCGACACGAGAGCAGGAATTACCTGCTGGGGACCGGCGGAACTCCGCACTCTGCCCCAGGGCAGGCTGAGGGCCTTCCGCGGCGGCGGCCGCACGTAGTCCTCGCCGATGGGCCCCGCCGCCGCGGCGCCAGCGGAGGGGAAACCAATCCACGGGATCCCCACCAAAATTAGCAACAAAGCCACACCACCAGCAACCATCCTCCCCTGCTCACTTCCCTCTCCTCCGCCGCCTCCTCCTCCTCCGTCTCCTCCTCCTGTTGTCTCTTTCAGACGTCTCCTTCCCCTCCCTCCCCTTTTCTCGCCGCGGCGTGGAGTGGAGATTCTTCCCCCCCCTCTCTCTCTCTCTCTCTCTCTCTCTCTCTCTCTCTCTCTCTACTGCTCTACTCTCTCTCTCTCTCTCTCTGGACGCCGATCCGGACCCGACGACCGAAATGACGGAGAGGCCCCAAGGCATAGGCTGACGACATTGTGCCACGTGGACTCTTCTGAGGGCAGTATTGTCCGATCAGGTGGTCACGGGGGTGGAGGGCCGTGGGTGGGAATGACGTCGTTGTCTCCAGCGCGGTTCATGAGGGGGGGCGGGGGGTGTTGGATATGTTGTTTGTCCTCGTCACGCGCCTCCCCCTGGATTTGGACTTGACGGGATGATTCATGACAGCCGTCCGATCTGTCACCTTTTCTCTGAAATCCTACGGCTAAAACGTACGGATGTGCCGTATCTTCCCCCCTTATTCGGAATAATCAAGAAAAATCATTTTAAATGCATAATATGTACATCGATTGAACCAATTGTGACACGTAAGTATTAAAAACATCCCCTATGGTTAACTACTATCATAAGACATATAATTATGTATTTTTAATATGTGGTATTTTATACTTTTGTTCGGTGTGATAAAATTATGTTGTATAAGTGCGTAATAAGATTATTTTTATTACATTTAACAAGTCGGGTCGTTATGAACATTTTTTTAGTACAATTAAATTTTCGCTCAAGTCTTTTTTTTGTCGAAGAAGTAGGTGATATTGCCTAGGGTGCATCTTTACGTGTTAGTTTAATGTAGTGAGAATGATATTTATCTATTTACATGTATAACAAAGCTATTTCAACACTTATTGTGGTGGTGTGATCCTGTTTGGGCCTGAGCCAAACAGGCCTCCACTAGAATGAGAGAGGGAAGACGATCGCTGGAGAGGACGGAGACCTGCAAAACCAGAGAAGGATCAGGAGGCCCGGTGGAGACCGGGGAAACCCTCCGATGCCTAAGTCAGTCAGGAGTTTGAGAGACAGGGGGTTTCGGAATGTGAGTATTGTGTTCGCGTGAGGAAGAGAACGTCCCGTTGCATGGTAATGTACCTGTGCCTTTATAGGCGTTGGTGCAGAGGCCAACGTGCGTAACGTTGGGCAGATCGTGCCTGAAGAGGCGCCTTGACGCACGCGCATAACGGGAGGAGTTATGACTCCGATGCCCGTTAGGCTGCCAGGCAGTTCACGCCCCTTGATGGTGGAGAACGTGGCCTGAGACGGTTACAACCGCTCTGTGGGCCAGGAATCCTGCTCGGTGCCCTTTGGATGGACCTTCCGAGCAAGTGATGTCCAGGGCAGTTCCGCGCAGCAGGGTTGAGGTCCTTTGTTCGGAAGCCGCCTGCTGACGAGCTCGGCAATGTTCCGCCACGGATAGCCGGCACGAGGATCTTCTCTCTTCTGATCCGTACTAAGGGCGTGGGATCGTATGAGGAGGCCACGTCAGAAGGGGAAGGCGCTGATGGGCCTTGACGCGATGGGCCTAGGTGGCGGAAAACAGCCACCACACTTATCACTAATGCATAATTCATGCCCATGTATATTATTTTAGTGATAATAAAATTATGAAATATATTTAATAATTATTTCTTTATGAAGTCTGTCAACATAACTCAATTCAAATTTACTCCATTTAGAGACACTCTGATAAGTCTTCGATAAATTCTTGTAAGTCAAAGTTGATTTGAATGAATAGGTAAATTCATATTGATTATTGTTTTAACGTTAAACGATTGTTAAGCATATACAGATCGATTGTTGTTATAATAACATAACGATTGTTGAACACTTCATATTGATTGTCTTTCACGAATCGATTATAGTTTAGTCACGAATTGATTGCCTTTGTAGATAGATTATCTTTACATATCGATTACTTTTACGGATCGATTATCTTTATAGATCAATTATTTTTACGGATCGATTGCCTTTATGGATCGATTGTCTTTACATATGATTGCCTTTCACGCATCGATTACATTTAAGTTGCATATCGATTGCCTTCATACATCGATTGTCGTTAAGTTGCATATCGATTGCTTTCACGCATCAATTGTCTTCGTACATCGATTACATTTAAGTTACATATTGATTGTTTTCACGCATCAATTACCTTCATACATCGATTACCGTTAAGTTGCATATCGATTGCTTTTACGTATCAATTATCTTCATACATCGATTACATTTAAGTTGCATATTGATTGTTTTCACACATTTTCTTCATACATCGATTACATTTAAGTTGCATATCGATTGCCTTCATACATCGATTATCGTTAAGTTGCATATCGATTGCTTTCATGCATCGATTACAGTTAAGTTGCACATCGATTGTTTTCATACATCGATTGTCTCCATCATATCGATTGCCCCTTACACATCGACTGCTATCTCAGACCGATTATCTTTAATATTTCGATTGTCTTTTGCACAACGGTTGTCCTCGAAGAAATCATATCGATTGCTCTTGAGAATCTATAACGATTACCATTATCTTATCGTTTGTCTTCAAGAACTCACATCGATTGTAATTATACTTAAATTGAATCGACAACCCTTATGTACAATTGATTGAACATAAAATATTATGGATAAAATTTGTTGTTGTGACAGTAACTTATAATATTATTCGCAATCAAGCATTATCATCTGTATTGCTTAAACATATGTATTTCAAATATCCATTCGTCTGTCGCATATTGTTTGCACTCAAACATTCAAAGATATCCTTCTGTAGTATAGTTAGTTACTGGATACAGTTCCCATGCTGAACGTCTTTTACTGTTTACTATTTTCATGACTTGTCTTCCAACGTTTTAAATGGTGATAGAATGGACTTATCCTTTCCAGCACAACGTCTTACATCACCAATCACAGGACGTTGACTGACACTGATGATATCTCTATGATCTTTCTCTCTCTGTATCCTAGTATTTATTACATGTAGATTTTTGGTAGTCACACACTCTTACAATGTTGGACTTACTACGACTGCATGGAAACAAGTTTCAAGAAATAAGATACAATAGATACTTCTCAAGAGAAAAGATAAATAAGAGCACAATGGTATAGTGATAGACACCAAGAAAGAATAGAAAAAGGACACAACCATCTTTGAAAAAAAAAAAGGAAGAAGAGCTTCGTTCCTTCACTCCACAAGTCACTTTGCTAGTTGCTCTCCTTGAAGCTTCAACTTTCATTTTTCTCTTGAGAGAGCTTGAAGGATTTGAGAGTTTTGCTTCATCGGGTGTATCTCTCCACTCTCTCATATTGTGCCTCAAATCAAGTCTCAAATTGTTTCTGTAAGCTTGGTTTAAGGGCCTTCCCTTAAACCTTCTCTAGGGTTGTTCCTCTTCTTGAGTGAAGAGAAGACTTGTTGTGCAAGTGATTGATTCTTTCCCTTTGTTGAAAGAAAGACTTGTTGTTACAGATAATTTGTTGTCTCTTCGTGAGTTGAAGAGAAGACCAACGTGTCTTGAATGTGTAAGAATCTTTAAGGGAGATTGTACTTTTGATTAGTGAAATCTCAAGTGATTTATTGGTGATTGGACGTAGGACTCTTAGTGATAGGATGTTCGAACTAGAATAAAAATCATCTTACATGTGTGTGATTGCTTATCTTCTATTTTTGCTGCTTATTAAATCTAGCCTCTACATTTAATATTTTTGAAGTTAATTTTTTGACAGATATTTTAAATATAATTTTTTTAACAATTCATTCACTCCCTCTCTGAACTTACAACCTGGTCAATAATCATTGTATTGTCTCACACGTCAGCACTTGCTGTGTGCAGCAAATATTAATCATGTTTGAAATAAGTGTTGATCAGAGCAGCCTCTTAAAATATATAAAATGTCATTTTTTTTCGTCTCGAAGCATACATAAAACTTACCTGCCTGGTTCTTAAAGGAACATTTATGTAATAACATTATCGTCTAGTAGCATTGAAAAAGTGGAAAGCCACAGCTTAGAAAGTAACATCCGCATTTCCCATAGTAGGGTGGGCAAAACTGCTCAACTTGATCCAACAGAGGTTGATCATTGGTTCGAAGAAAATTGAAGTTTAGTTCTAAAAATAATTGACAACAAACGCTGATACGAGAAGTGAATGGGAGGGCCAAGAATGACATGGATGTTGAGGTTTCAAGAACACCCAAATGCCAACACGGAAGCAAACTTCTGTTACTTAGTCCTTGTTAACACGCTGAACAATTTTTCAAAGCTCACAGAATAGAAATAAAACAATGTCAGAAAGCTAAGCTTGCTACGAACCTGAATGGAGAAAGATACTGCACTTTAAGAAAGTGCTGTAAGTGCAATTCACCTAGATGACAACCCATGTGACGTCACATGGACTGTCATGTGTTTTTTTCTTTTTTGAAATCTAGCTTCTTCTTTTTTTTAGCCTAACCCATCTATTTTAGAACTTAATTTTTTATTTTGGAACCTAAAAAATAATTTGGCTCCAAAACAAAAGGTAAGTTGAACTCCAAAATAAAAAATTGGATTCCAAAATAGATGAGTTGAGCTCCAAAATAGATGAGTTAGGCTCAAAAAAAAAAAACTAGATTTCAAAAAAAAAGAAAAAACAACATGACAACCCATGTGGCGTCACATGGACTGTCATCCTAGATGGATTACACTTACTGTATTTTTCTAAAGTGTAGTAAATCTTTCTCACCTGAATGGGTTGGATGAACTGTGAAAACATGGGGTCATTACTGCTACCAAAGAAGGCATGGATCATAGCCAATTGGTAAAATATCTACCTTTCGTCGTCCTTGGGGTTACAAAACTGATAATATCTGTTTACCAAAAATAAAGAGAAAATTCAGTCTATTCATGCTGGAATATAACAGTTGGCATCTGATTCCCAATGTACTCGGAATAACAGCAACTGACAGAAAGCATTGCATGGGTCAATCAGTGAGGCATCTATAGTTCCCTTCTATTATTTGCTCTTTCTGTCTGCGGCATAGCCATCAATAAGTTTTTCAACATCTTTCCAGAAGAGACCTTCCACCAGGATCCCATCCTTCGTGAACCTGAGGAACACGCAGTGAAAATTTTTAACAAGAAAGAGACCGGACAAAGTTAGAACTGCAATTTGGAAAACACAGTTTAAGATGGTAGGGTAGTAGAAACTAACAAGAATTGTTGAGGACGCCCAAGCTGAGACCTAGCTCATTGCTGCTTTGCAATAGTGATGATAAATGAAAATCTTGAGCACAGGCGATTTTTATTACCGTATGCAACTGGGGAACGACAATATTTGCAATTGATGGACCTATCGAGGCACTATTTCATTCCCATCGACTCAAATAGAAACTTCAGGTGCTTGGACGATAGAAATCGATGAAATGGAGGGTTGTGCAGAATCAATGAAACTAGTTTTCAAAGTCCATCCACAGCAACAGGAATAGTTACCTCTAGAGCATGTTTCACTCAAAAAAATCTGAGACATGACAATGGAACATCCTAAGAAGGAATATTGATGCCTTCTAGCTGACATATGCAGATTGGACAGAAACAACAGCCAATTCTAGTTTCTATTGAAAGGAATTCTGTTGATAGGTAACCGAGTCTAGATGAACTACCAGTCTACCACTGATTGGAGAAAAGTACACGTCAGACACAGTGTAGAGCTATTCGTGAAAAATGAAGGATAAGAGGGTAGTTAAAGGACAACTGTAGAAGAGAATCATCAAATAAGGAATTATATAAAGAACTCTGTCTCCATTGAGGTGGTCCAGCAGTCTCTGGCCATGCATAGGGACTGGGAGGAATCAGGACAGAGTTATCAGACAACCATCAGCCACGGTCATTTGTAAGGGACCCAGACATGAGGGAACCATTGGGAGTGGAAGTTAGACAGCCACATGAGGAGGCAAAGTAGGGGCAGTTTGGGTAGGGATTGCCTGTAGATGACATCTACCAGGCCATTTTAACCAAGGTGCAGTCATGAATAAAGCAGGCCTGGCCAACTTTTCTTTCTCGTCCCCTTTTTCTTGTATAGGTGGATCGGGTTTGCTCTAATTTCACCCATGTGAGACTGTTATTGAATGGAGTGCAAAGTCAGATAGGTCATAGGTTAGCTCAAATCTCATCTAGATTGCTCGAGGCCCTTCACAATAACATTAAAAAAATAGCATGAAGAAACATCAATTCGATTCCAAGGTTTATGAGTTTATCCAACATCAATATTAAGATCTGGATGCTCAGCGATAGGACATGACCTTCTCGGTGTTCAACAATACGAGTTATGTGAACAAAATAGAAAAGCATTGAAGCCTATGTTGTTTAGAAATCACAAAGATGGTATGCAAAAACTTACCATTTTGTAACACTCTTTGTGAGATGAACTGGCTTATTAGCAGCAATAGACTTGGGATCTGCACTTTCTACAGTCAGGGTATACATGTCAGAAAATCTTGGCAGCTTTGATGATACCACAAGCCCGGTGCTGTGAAAGGATCCCTAGTAGAACAGTAAAATTTCAGGAAGCATGTTTCAAAATGAGCTTAAAAACATTCTTATGAGTCATGTAACCAAAACGACATGCAACAAATACATGGGTCTCAATCTATATGTGCATACATAAATGAGTGTGTACACAAGCTTTTGTATTTGTGTGTCTGCATGCATGCATGTGTTTGCACATGTATATGAATGTAATATCCCAGCTTTGGGTGGCTTTCGTGTGCCTTTAGCATTATTCTTCTTTATTTGAGAATCTTTCTCCCAAAATTCAAGGTTTCTTTGGATCTGCCCAGTTTTGTTCCCCTCCTACTCAGGTGGGACTGGTGAGCATGGTGATCTAACACTAGGCTACATATCCAGGAAACCTGAAACAAATAATGCTAAAAAATTCTGTTGAGCAGTCGGTTTTCAATCAGATCCAACAACTAAACACCAAGATCCTAGAACATTTGAGGGGGGGAAATGCTAAACAAGGAATTGCAAGGTTACATGCATATGGTATCCTTTGCATCTGACCTGCGTTAGTTTAAGTTCAGGGCATGTACCATCTGAGAAAGCTCAATACCACAGCAGGATCTCCAAGTGATTTCAATTCTCTAACAAGTATCTCCACTAAATCATGAGTACAAATACATAAAATGATGGAGAATTTCAGTCTATACTCAGTTCTTTGATGGTATCATGTTTGACCCATCAAACATATCTTTCTTTGAGGATTTACTACTTGGAATCATCATAATATACACCTTCACAGAAGGGATCTTCAATCTCATCTCTCCAATGTAGGTTGAATGATCTTGGCATCCTCTCAGCAAGCCAGATGCATAATTACATGTACAGCTTTTACTATGTGCCAGTACAAGAAATTCCTAGCAAACTCCTTATGTTTCATTAATATCACTTTAAGACACCAGCATTATGTATTCAAATGTGAGAGAAATCAAGGTAACTGGGAGCTTGCCTCAGTCTTAAATGTGAAAGGCTACCCAAACTTCTCTCTGACAGTGGTCAAAGTCCAAAACATTGGTTAGCAACTTAATCAGTTAAAAGAAATCTGTGACAATCCAGTAGTATAACTAGGATATAACTCTATAAACTAATTCCATTCTACCCAGATTCCATAATTCAAGTAAAATATAATTCCAAGAATTAATTTAAGGTTTACACTTGAGTCGTTTATATAAGTATTTTCAATGATGGTTTCCACAAAAGAAACTGGCTAACTATTAATGTAGAACACAGAGACAAATGCACCTGATGGTTCATTTTTTTAAGAAAACAGAGGCTGATCAGAAGCTATGTTTTCAGACCTATGAAGGACAGGTAATCTCTTGGTACTATTTTCTACCTATAGAAGGGAAGGAACTATGCATCACAGGGTACAGGATTAAGGGTACCCAACTGCACCCACGCCCATGTCGCGTGCACTGCAAGCGCAAAATGGAATTTGTCCAGCTTAAAGTGCACGAAGCATGGGATTTATATCTTCACCCCCTGACGACGATGGAATTGGCCATTGTGCTGTTCCAGCTCAGGAACCGAGTCAAAGAGCTTCGTAGAAGGCCTAGGAAAGAAACACGGGAAAGTCTCTCCATCGGAAACATGTAGATGATCGAAGACCCGATAGCCAACAAAGGGAGAATAAATAGCACGAACGGTTCGCAAACGACCATTAGCACACGAAAATGAGCAACACGATGATTCAGTTCAGGACACCCTAACACATTCCACATTCCATTGGAAATTTGGAACAATATAAACAAAGAGAACAGAAATAATTAAGCATCAATTGTGAAGTAGGCAACTCACAGGAGGAGGATAGGTGAAAAGGATGGCGTTCTTCTCCTTGGTGTAGCTAATAAACTGCAACAGAACGTTGAACACAATATACTTGCGAGAAAACCAAGTCAAGGACCAGACTATCTCAAAGGAAAGCCAAATACCCAACTATAGACACCATTCCCCCTGAAAGGTAATCAAATTCGAGAGACGACAAAAGGCAGGATTTTGTGGCTAACAAAAAGGATATAATCCGATGCAGATGATAAGGAAATCCTTGTTCTGAGGGAACTTCTTGGGGTAGAACTGCGCGAGCAAGGCGATAGCGATGATCACCGTGCCGATCAGCAACCTCAGATTGCTCAACCTCACGTCCTCCGGGTAGCCTTTGCTACTCACGATCTGCCGCCACAAGACAAACCAGAAAGGAAGTATCACGTCAAAGAACAACAAAACCTCGCAAAAACCTCAGGCCAGCCGGATGATCCCCGCCCCCCATCCCCCACCCCCCGTCGGTAGAAGGAAAGAGTTCCTCTGCCCGCCCGGATCCGTTCGCACCTCGGTGACGGATTCATCGAGCAGTTGCTTGATGGAATGCTGATCCAGCAGGTTCGCCTTCTTAGGGTTCTTCCCCGTGCTGCCGCCGCCGCTGTTGTCGCTCGCCATAGCTATCCGCCTCCGCCGCCGGTTCCCCCGTCCTCCCTACTTCTTCCTCGCCTTCCTCTGGGAAGAAGATGGGGAGCCGGTCCACAAATGGGTCGGATCCTCGATTTGTCGGGTCGTTGGAGAGACGGGGTTACTCGTAATTAATAGAAAAAAATGGGAAATATATATTTCCATTAAAATCTTTTTAATTTCGTCGTCTAAGATATAAGATTTGAAAAATCTGCACTTTTTAAAATTATGAATTTCTTAAATCTTGTATCCGAAAAGAGTCTAACATCTCGTCACATGTTCTAAGCATGATTTGGTATGTCGGATCGTATCAGGAGAAATTTGATTCGTTCGATTTTAATCAAATCGGATCGATTCTCATCGAATCGGTCCGATTCAAGTGAATCGTGACGGATCATAAAAAATTTGATTCGTCCCGATTCCTCAATACGTCGAACCTTGGTTCTAAGACGAGTAAATAATATTAATCTCTGACATATTTGTCGGTCTCAGTTAAAGAGCATATATGTTTGGACATACAATATAAATCTACCTCAAGACATATGCAAAATCCTTTTCAATTAAAAGATAGATTTCTTGTTGTAAAAAGATTTCGGTGGACTTTAATTGTGGATCTTGGCTGTTATGTTCAAATATTCAAGGAGATATTTTTTCCTGATTTTATATGAGAAAATTTGGATTTATGATTGATAAATCCTTATTTTGCAGGTTCATTAATTTTATTATTAGAAATATGATCTTCCTTCTTGTAGCCAAATTGAAGAAATATACCTCCACGAATTCATGGATTAAAATTTCCCTCTAACGCAAATGTAACAAAATAGACACACAAAGAATAGTTTAGTGGTTAAGACTCTAATATACACCTTAAAATGTAGTTTTAAATTTTTATCCATATACTTATATATCAATATATATATATATAATGAAATGTGATTTTAACTCAATATTTCCTCTTTAAAAGAGAGACCCCTTACTTTGTTATTAGGAATGAGTTTATTGACAAAAAATGTGGGCATGCCTTAATATGACTAATAGTCATAATCTTAATAAATATATTTAATTATCATTTGAGGGATGTTCTCATGTTCATGACAAAAAAAATAGAAGGATAATGTCTTTTTATTGTGGTTAATATTTTATAAAAAAATATTATATTACCATATTAAAAAATGCTGATTATTATTAGTATATTATTATAACTTAATTTGGAAGTGTACCGAATACAAGTGGTTTCGGAATGGTTACCTTCCCCTTGCTCCGGCGCTTGGTTCCCGCTCCATGAGAAAAAAATGTCTGCTTGCTCGTCGCCTGCGACCCACGGGGGCTGCAAGCTTACACTCGACCCCTCACTTCCGCCATGCCCTGGGAAGTCGAGGAAGGCGCGAACCCACCGACCCAGGCGACGCTGTTGGCCTTTAGCTGCCGGTGTCGGCGCCAGTCTCGGCGTACACACCCAGGAAAGGCAGCAGCAGCAGCTCGTCGAACGCGGAAGAGGGCGCAAGGTGCCTGCCGGAGCAAGTGCAGAACAGGTCCATGTCGGTGCCGTCCAATCTGGGTTGCTTTCCCAGACGACGGTGGGTAGCAGGGTGGCGGCTCTCTATCAGCAGAGTCCCGGTACTTCAGCTGGCAGCGCGCACCGCCTGCTCGGGGAAATGCAGAAGAGAACAGTGACTCTCTATGCTAGCTTGATAGGATCCTTTGCCCGGTCACGGCGGTGGGGAGATGTTCTAGTGGCGTTTGCTTCGATGGTCAAGGATGATATCAAGCCCGACAAATTTCTACTGCCCAAGATCTTGAAGGCGTGTTCTGAGCTTGAGGACTTGAATACGGGTTCGGTTCTTCATGGCTACATGTTGAAACAGTGGCAGCAGCTTCAGCTTGATGCTTTTGTGGGCAATTCGCTCATTGACATGTATGCAAAGTGTGGGGATTTGAATTCTTCCCGGGCTGTCTTCGATACAATGACAGAGAGGGATGTTGTGTCGTGGACTGCACTTCTAATGGCTTACACGGAGGTTGGCCTTATGGATGATGCAGTAGATATGTTTAACGCCATGAGGTCAAAGGGAGTGAAGCCCGATTTGATATCTTGGAACGCATTGATTTCAGGATTTGCTCGGAAGGGAGAGACCGCTGCAGCTCTTGATTTGCTGGAAGACATGAAAGAGGATGGACTAAATCCGGGTGTTAACACTTGGAATGGGGTTGTCTCGGGTTTTGTTCAAAATGGTTGCTTTGAGGATGCCTTGGATGTGTTCTTTGAGATGTGTTCGCATGACAATCCAAATGCCGTCACTGTTGCAAGCATTCTTCCTGCTTGCTCAGGTCTAGAATTGTTAAGGCTTGGTGAGGGGCTCCATGCTTATGCTATTAAGCATGGCTTTGTGAAAAATGTCTTTGTGGGGGGATCTTTGATTGATATGTACATGAAGTGCGATAATAGGGATCATGCAGAGAAACTGTTTTCAGGGATGGAGAGCAAGACCGCAACAGTTTGGAATGAAATAATATCTGCATATGCCAGTGATGGAAATTTGCATAAGGCATTGGAGTTTCTCCAGTTGATGCTAGAAGATGGATTGAAACCTGATATTATTACATATAATACCGTTCTTTCTGCTTATGCAAGAAGTGGACAGAAAAATAAGGCCTTCAAACTGTTCTCAGAGATGAACCAGTTTTATTTGAAGCCTAATCTTGTATCCCTTAATGCACTGATTGCTGGCTTTCAGCAGTCTGGTCTCTGTCGAGAGGCACTGCACTTGCTCTGGATTATGCAGTGCCCAAAGGAGATCTGTACTAAAAGTTCATATTCAATTGAAGATTTTCCTGCTGCCATGTTAGATGCTTCTATTCAGCTTAATGCTGTCACCATTACATCTGCCCTGTCAGCATGCTCAGATCTGAAAACACAACATGAAGGGATGCAAATCCATGGTTATGTACTCAGGAATTCATTTGAATCAAATATTTTTGTTTCAACCGCTCTCATTGACATGTATACAAAATGTGAGAACATGGATTATGCAGTGAGAGTATTTTATGGAAGTAAAGAGAAAAATACAGTTACTTGGAACACTCTGATGGCTGGTTATAACTCTAATATGGAGCCAGAAAAAGCACTGAAGCTATTTCCAGAAATGCTGCATGAAGGTCACATACCAAGTTCAATCACTATTCTGATTCTTCTTTTGGCTTGTAGCAGCACATCTGCGCTGAGTGTGGGAAAAGAACTGCATAGCTATGTTCTGAAAAGCATATATGATGATCATTCTCATATTGTCGAAAATGCTCTCATAGATATGTATGCAAAATGTGGCAGTATTCAAGAGGCGAGACTAGCTTTTGATTGTTCTTTTCGAAAGGACTTGGCATTGTGGAATACGATGATTTCTGCATATTCATTACATGGGATGACCAAAGATGCCATAAGCATGTTCCATCAGATTGAACAATCTGATATAAAGCCAGACCACATCACATTTACTTCTATTCTTTCAGCTTGTAGACGAGAAGGCTTCATTGAAGAAGGGTGGAAGTATTTTAACTCAATGGAGGATGTTTATGGTATCAAGCCTACATTGGAACACTACACATGTATGGTTGGTATCATGGGGTGTGTTGGTCTACTCAATGAGGCATTGGACTTCATCAAAATGATGCCATTTGAACCTGATGCCTGTGTCTGGGCTGCCCTTCTCCGTGCCTGTAGAGTGCATTCCAATTATGAGGTAGGACAAAAGGCAGCCAGTGCACTTTTTGAGTTGGAACCAAGCAACACTTCTAACTACATTATACTTTCCAATATCTATGCTGCAGCAGGCATGTGGGATGCTGCAATGGATGTTAGGATTTCCATGAGAGCACGTGGCATGAAGCCAGTTACTGCACGTAGCTGGATGTATATTTGCAACAAAATCCACACCTTTAGAGCTGGGGGAAGTTCTCATCACGAACTTGACAAGATTTTGGAGGAATGGGATAGATTGGCCACGGAAATGGGTAAGTATGGTTATGTTCCTCAAGATGTTTTTCTTGATGAAGAGGATGCTGATACCTTCTCCTGTTTTCACACCGAGAAGCTTGCTATATGTTTTGGCATCATATCTTTGCCTGTTCATAGCCCCATTCGCATCTCAAAGAATGTTCGCATGTGCATTGATTGCCATACATCAGCTAAGTTTATATCCCTGATTGAGGGCAGGGAAGTATTTGTCAGGGATGGATGCTTCTACCACCATTTTAAGGATGGAATCTGTAGTTGCGGTGACAAGTGGTAATATCAGAACATTTGCAGAAAAGGCAACATAAGCCCATACATCTTCCGACTATTTTTTCTGGTTGGCAGTTTTTGCTTCATCCTATGTGAAGCTTATAAGGAGTCATTTCTTCTATTTATAACGCAATGTCAAATAACCAGATACCATAAGACCAGGTTAGAGTTACCGCAAGAAGCTTTTGTGTTCAAGATCAGATACTGATAAAAAATGGTGAAGTTTCACTGTTGAATTATAAACAGTGGGATCATGGACATTAATATGGTCAAAAGGTCCAAAGGAGTGGCAACAAGAGAGTGCCTGGTACAATCATTATATAGTTGCATTCATTATGAAAATCCGACAACTTCCGAAGATCATCTGAATTCAGTGGGAACAGGAAATATTTCTTTCCCAATGCAATTATCAGTTAGATTTCAGACCTCGCCTATATTCAGAATACAAGTGTTTCTGCAATTTTTTACTATGTAAACTGGAAATTGACAGGGATTGTGGGAGGCTGATTTCTTATGCTGTTAACGGGACCCAGTTGTCTAAAATATTGAGTGTTGACTGCATTAATTCTGCTGTGTGTGTGTTCTTTGCAATGAAGCATGTAGACCTAGTTAAAGAGCATCTGGGTTATTTTTAGATGCCTTGAGTGAAATGGTATACCATCACAGATAGCTTTGACGGAAGGATAGAGACTTGTTGGTGGTAAAGTAAGAGAGGAGTCATGGGTCATAATTTCGATTAGTACCATGGCAAGTTAGCAGGCAATTTCTATGCAGTTGAGTGCTACAAAATTTCAGTGAAAGTTTGCATGAGTTGGTTGCTGACATCATTGTCCATGTAAAAGGTCCTCATTTTGCCATGCATGGAAAGGACGATGTGTGAAGCACAAAAAATTGTTAACAAGCTGAAATCAAGTATTGTGCAGTTCTTTATCTTTATACGCAGCTTTAGTAGGTGGGGACATTGAAAAAGTCCATGCATCTTCCCTTGCTATCATCTAATCATCAGGAATATAGTTATTTTTTTTGAAAAGACAGACATCAACAGAAGTTTGTAGAAATTTCCAGGGAGTGCATGGAAGCACGATTGGCCATGCATATGGAAGTACTAGGGCTGTAAACGGATCGGTTTCGGAACCGGAAACACAGATTCCGATACCGATTTCGATAACCGAAATATGGTTCCGATTCCGATTCCGATAAGAATAGTTAATTCCGATTCCGTTCCGATTCCGATAACATTACCGAAACCGAAATTCCGATAAAGTAAGATGTTTACCATAATTTTACCTTGAGTTTATGATAATTTATCGGAATAACCGATTCCGATTATTTTTTCGATTCCGATTCCAATTCCGATAATTTATCGGAATATCCGATACCGATTCCGATAAGCTATCGGTATCATTTTCTGATTCCGAAACCGATAATTTTTATCAGTATCGGGTCGGAATATCAGATTATCAGGTTCCGTTTACACCCCTAGGAAGTACCAACTATTATCCCCAACCAGGAAGGCACTAGATCCTGTGTTAAGCAGTTTTCCTTTAATATCCTGCCATTACCGGAAAAAGAATGGATCACAGGAAGCTGGCAGTGACCCGATGCAGCTGCCTAAAACCTTGCTGCTAAAGTGCACGAAACTCTTTATAATGGTTGGCATGACACTACCCTTTTATGACTGTGAAGACTTTTGGAATTTTGGTTGCCTCTCCCTGTTATTTGTTGGTGTATTTCATAAGTCGCTTTTACTCCCATGTCTTGGGCCTTGGCTGCTTGTTTTCTAGTGAGCTCCATGTCGCAGTGCTGACTGCTGAGTATATCAAAAGTTCAAAGATGTTTGAGTTAGCTGCTAGATTTCTGGTCATGAAATCCCAGTACCTTTCCCATTGTTATCACAGTGGGGGTATTCAGTGCAGTAAGCTTGCCACCAGAAATTTTGCAGAACACATTATATTATGACGTGTTTCAGGAGAAAAAAAGTGGTTATTTCACGTGCAATACGCCAATACATTTTTGGATATCACATCGAATATTTATCCACCCCTCAGTATTTGATACATGGTCTATAAGAACATGCTGTTTGCACCAGTGCTATGTTTCTGTAAATGCAGAAGAAATGGGAGAATAAACTGTTGGAAATATAAGGTCCCTCTTAAAACATAGGCATTGAGGGGATAAAGGTAACACTATATAAGGACAAGTCAATTCTTAGATTTGTCTATATGGGACAATTCTCACATGTCTTTGCACGCGTTGGCTCCATAGTAGGGCAAGGTCATATGGATCTTGATGGGAGGATGTGGGGTTCATAACCAAAAGAATGAAAACCAGTTCTGATATTATGTTGGAAATATAAGGTCACTCACAAAATCTAGACAGTGAGAGGACAAGGGCAATGGCTTGTGTCCCCATTGGTTCATTGGGGCTCCCTCTCTCCAAACTTTGTAGAGAGAGAAGCTCTGAGTTTTCGACGGGGGTTTGCTCCATGGTATTCCTATGCGGTCTTTGTCGTCGGCTGTCCGACGAACTAGTGGTTGGTCTTCCGACAACTCTATAGCCTCCTTCGGGTGGCATTTTCTGGGAGGGGGGTTTGTTGCCGGTGATCCTCCTCCCCTCCTCCCCCCCCCCCCCTTCTTTTTTTTTGTATCCTCCACCTTAGTTGTAGTATCGTTTACTTCTCGTTTTCACCTTTCTTCTTGTTTCATCTGTCTGATTCCGCCTTTCCCCTCGGTCGTGTTGCATTTCATCTCCATTTTAGGTCTTTTACATCTGCCTCCTAGCATCCCCCTTTCCGCCGCCCATTCCTTCCCCCATCCCACCTCTCCTCTTGGATTCACCCCTCAACTCTCTCCCCCTAATCCTCCCTTCCAACTGCTTCACACCTTCTCCACTACCTTTCGTCCCATAACTTGATCCCCCCTAATCCATCTTATCAGCCCACTCGCCTACTTCCTCCCCCTCTTCGGCTCTTAGCCCGCCACTCTGGTTCCCAATTTCCCCCTTCTTTGTTTTGCCGTGGTGTTATTTTGCCCTATTCCTAGTCTTCTCCTTCACCTTTTTTTGTTTTACTTTTATTTGTTAGTTTTTTTTTTTGTTTCGAGATCAATGTATTGTGGAAGCCAATCAAGAGATATCCAGTTGTTAGGTGATGTTCCTCCTTGTGTTGTTCCCCTCCATCCCCTCTAGTGAGATCTCGAAGGTGCTAATAAAACTCGTGTATTGGGATTCATCCACACAATCTCTATAGATGTGCATCTAGCAACTTCTTCGTTATGTTGCACTATGTTTTGTAGTTGTTTGCCGTTGGAGCGGAGTTTTGCCATGGCTTGATTATATCATCTTTCAAGTTTCTAATCATCCTGTTGGATCCTGATTACTGCCTTTGCTCTGAAGCATTTGTGATTGTTGTTTTCTTGTTTCTGTTGTATAGCTTCTATGTATCTTTTGTTGATACTTTTGTGTGGGATGGGGGTATGGGCTGCCATCCTATGGCATGTTCCTACTTTTATAATATATTTTCTGATGTTCCTGGTTAAAAAAAAAGATAGAGGACAAGGGTAGTACTATACAAAAAACAAATCATTCTTAGATTTGCTGATATGAGACAATTCTTACATAAACATCTGAATTTTACAAAATTAGCCTTTTCCACAACTGTTTTAAATGATTTCTTGTATTGAAGATTAAGCATATGTGAATTGTGAGCACCAGGGAAATAAGGTTAAATGCTACTTTAGTCCACTGTAAGAAGCTTTAACTCTTGGTTGAAACTAATTCTCAACCAAACAAACAACTTTTAACGAGGTAGAATTCGCCCATCAAAGCCATTCGATTGAAATATTTGTAAACATTTCCACTTAAAAAGCCATATTAAACAAGATCCTAATATTCTACAACAAGGCCCATTTGATAACTGAATAGACTCCATCTATATATATTATTAAAATATAATTTGACCCTGCCAATATAGAGCGTCACATGGCACAAATAAATTTTTTTTTATCTAAACCCAATTATCTTTGTCTCTCTCTCTTTCCTCTGCGATTCTACAAATAAAATTCCTCGTCTAAATTTAACTCTATCTTTTTCTTCTTACCCTCCACAATCTCTCCTCCGTATAAAAATCAACTCTCTCTTTCTCTCTCCCCCTCCACAATCTCTCTCTCTCTCTCTCCTCTAGACTCTATATAAAAATTATCTATTACATAGACTCCTCTATTTCTATCTCTAAAATTAAAAATATTTATTTATTTTAAAATATCATAACTATATAATTTAAAAGAAATATTTATTAAAAATTAAAAACATCCCGTGCATGGCATGGGTATAAGACTATATTTTACTATTAAATTGAGACTCGAAATATATATTCATTAAGAAATTAACTCTACATATTGTAATTAAAAAAATTATTTTGATTCTGTATCCTATTTAAGACAAATATTTATATAAATCTAAAAATTTACTGCACGGGTTTGCAACTAATATATTATTAAAACATAGTTTGGCCCAAGGTTCGCCGTACTGTTCGGATCGACCGTGCCGCATTTTCTGTGGAAAAGTACGTACCGTACCGCTGAGGTACGGTGGAAAATGGCTTGTTTGATTTTTTTTTTTTGTGACTTAGTTAATATTTAAAATGAGCAAACTTCAAAAGAAAATGAGTAAAACATAAGAACATCACATAAAGAGGCTGAAAATATAAATAATTTTATTTAGTCATTTAAGTCAACCCACCACAACCATTTAATATTCATCTAACATACATACAATCATGCCAAAATCATGACACAATCATTTAGTGTTCATCTAATATTAAGAATATATATAATCATTAACTCTTACAAGCCAAATACAATACTCATATCGTCATCCTCACATTCATCATTTTTCCTTTGAAATGTTCATCCTTCTTTTCTAACTATTCTCTTGGCCATATTCATGAAAAATTACAAATTAATATCATCTTTCTTAACATGTAACTAAGAACATTTAATAAGTTCTTACCCAATCTTCCTCATCATACTGAGCATATATGTCCACAAAACCCTCGTAGTAGGGGATATAACTTTCATAAAAATATACTGATTTTAAAATATAAAATATCAAGAATTATTGATGCATAGATGTTGAGATTAAGTCGACCTACTAATTTTTGGGATAATTTTTACTTAATAAAAATTAATTTAAAATTTAAACTATAATTATTATAATTTGTATCATCTCTTAATTAGTTTATGATTAAAATTTCATCTCAATTAGACATCATTTAGACCCCTTAAGTGCACACAGGGTTTGCCGCGGTACGACGAACCATCTGTGCACTTCAACGGGACGACATTTGGTTCTAAAAATAAAGTCAAATCCGAAGTCATCATAATTACTAGACAAATATACTGATTCTAAAAATATAAATATCATGAGCTATTGATGCATAGATGTTGAGATTAAGTGGACCTAATAATTTTTTGGATATTTTTACTTGATAAAAAATAATTAAAAATTAAACTAAAATTACTATAATTTGTATCATCTTTTAATTAGCTTATGTTTGAAATTTTATGTCAATTAGACACTATTTAGATCCTTAAATGTAGAGATTAAGTCGATCTAATAATTTTTGGGACAATATTTGCTTGACAAAAAATTAATTTTAAAAAATAAATTATAATTATTATAATTTGTATCATCTCTTAATTAGTTTATGTTTAAAAGTTCATCTCAATTGGACATCATTTAGACCCCCTAAGTGCACACAATGTTTGCCGCGGTATGACGAACCCTCTGTGCACTTCAACATGACGACATTTGGTTCTAAAAATAAAGTCAAATCCGAAGTCATCATAATTACTAGAAAAATATACTAATTCTAAAAAATAAAATATCAGGAATTATTGATGCATAGATGTTGAGATTAAGTCGGCCTAATGTTTTTTTAGATAATTTTTACTTGACGAAAAATTAATTTAAAAAACTAAACTAAAATTACTATAATTTGTATCATCTCTTAATTAGCTTATGTGTAAAATTGCATCTCAATTAGACACAATTTAGACCCCTTCAGTGCACACAGGGTTTGTCACGATACGGCGAACCCTCTGTGTACTTTAACGGGACGACATTTGGTTCCGAAAATGAAGTCAAATCTGAAGTCATCATAATTACTAGAAAATGTATTGATTCTAAAAATATAAATATCATGAGTTATTGATGCATAGATGTTGAGATTAAATCGACTTAATAATTTTTTGGATAATTTTTATTTGACAAAAGATTAATTTAAAAAATTAAACTAAAATTATTACAATTTGTATCATCTATTAATTAGCTTATGTTTGAAATTTCATCTCAATTAGACACCATTTAGATCCCTTAGATGTTGAGATTAAGTCGATCTAAAGATTTTTTAGATAATTTTTACTTGACAAAAATTGATTTAAAAAATTAAACCAAAATTATTATTATTTTTATCATCTCTTAATTAACTTATGATTAAAATTTCATCTCAATTGGACACCATTTAGACCCCTTAAATACACCGAGTGTGAGAGAGAAAGTAAAAAAAAAAATCGGCGCGGTCTAGTACCGCGGCACGCGCCGCCCAGACACGGTGCGGTTCGACCGAACGGCGAACCATATTTGGCCCCGCCAAACTAGTGTCACGTGACAAAAAAAAACCCACAAAACCCATGTTTCTCTATATCTCTCTCGTAAAAAACCACCTCCTTATCCACGTTTCTCCATCTATTTCTCAATTCAAAAAAGCACTTTTTAATTATCCAAAAGTAGAAATAAAAAAACTCATCCAACAACAAGTTCTCTCTCTCTCCTCCACACATAAATCACCCATTACATGAACTCCTTGAAGAAACCATCCATTACATACTTAGGTAATAGATTGGATCATATTTTAAATGTTTGCTTACATCATTTTTTTTTTATGTTTAGTTCATATTTTAGATGTTCATTTGGATCACACGTTATATGTTTAATTAAAACATAGTTTATATATATAATTAGATCATACTTTATATGTTTAGATCATTGTTTAGATGATTGTATATTTAACACTTCAGATGTTCATAATTCAACACTTTAGTTTACTACTTTTAAAGTTCTCGCTAAAAAATCGCTCCACCATTTGTGTAACATATAAAGTTTAAAAAATTATTGCTCAAAATATCTAACACTCATGTTAGTGGAAAATTTAGTGTCCGATATTAATTTTTAAAATACAGTTAGTGCTGTTGGAGAGCATGTGTGATTAGGTGATGAAGAGTATATAAATAGTCTTTCTTTTTGACATTAGAAACTAAATAATTAAAATATAGAGAATGTTATAATATAAAACTTCATACCATGATTATGAACAAATATTATTTGGAGATAATATTACTCCAATTAAGAAGAATCAAATCAAAATTGAGAAAGATGAAAATAAAATTGATAGTTGTGAGAAATAAATTTGTAATTTTGTTGTTTAAATACTAGAAATATGTAGTGTAAGTGAACTTTTCATTGGCTGATTTTTTTGAAAAAATAATTTTGTTTGACACTCCATAATAGTTCGTTTATCATTCTTTAAATAGATCCTTTCATCAAATTGTTCTATTCTTTTCTTAAATAATAATATTATATATATATATATTAACTAAGAATTTTTTTATTCAAATCTGATAATATCTGTGCATCACATGGGTAGAGATCTAGTTATTTATATGGCTAAGAAGATATGCACTTTAGTAATCTAGATATATAAGTCTTCCGATAATCTTTTTATCTGGCACAAATCTCTGATATCCTACTTAATAGTAAATTTTTTATCAAACTAAAAAGATTGAAAATTTGATGTTCTTCTAACCCTATCTTAATCCAAATGCCTAGAAATTTTTAGATATTGTTCATTTGTTTGGGGGTAAATTTTACTGGAGTCTATTTACCAATAAATATAAATATTTATTATAATATTAATTTATAATAAAATTGATGTGAATTGTGAAAAAACAATCTTATTAGTTGAGAAAATTTGGCAAGACCCATCTCTCTCTTTTTTCTCAACCAATGAAATTGTTAGTTTGATAGAAAACATCTCTCTATTTAGAGAAATATTTATTGCACTTGCATAAGTGAAGTAGCGTTATGTCTAACTATATTTATAGATGTCCATTAATTTATATGGCTCATTGCACCACACCATGTCATTTTCTTTTTATGTTTTAAAGTCTAACATTTTATTTTGAGGTCCAAATTCTTATTTTGGCACTTGAGTTTCTCTTTTGGCATCTAACTTCGATTCACTGCATCGCACCCTGTCAAAAATTATATCAAAAGAGAAATTTGTGCATCAAAATAAAAAGTTGAACTCCAAAATCTATAAAGAAAATAGCATGGTGCAGTGCAATGAACCATGCTAGATGGATAATTAGGTATCTAGAAGTGCAATTAAGCATGACACTACTACACGTATACAAGTGCAGTATATTTTCTCCTCTATTTAAATAAAGAGAATGACTTGTTACTCATCTGAGATAGATCATTCGTTACTCGTCCCAAGTACAATTATGTGGTGTCCATAGTATATTAATGAATGTGAGCTCCACTCTTATTTTGCCTAAAGGTGTGGGAGCAACGAACGATCCTTTTCTAGTTATCTTAAGAAAACACACATGCTACATCTACACTTTGATTAAGGCACCGTTTGAAAAGGCCCATGGTAGAGATTCCGTGTGGGTTTCCAAATGAACCCTTGTCACTTCGGCTTCTGTGCTGAGCAAATTTTGCAGGGGGGAGAGCGATAGAAAGAAGCGTCTATTTCTCTCTCTGCTGTCGAAAAGCAAGTGTTGATTTGCTTTTGGAAAAATTTTAGAGATTAGACAACAGTACGAGGGAAAGGGTGATAGAAACCACTTTTTTTTTTCATCCCGCGTTCGTAGCTTTGGCACGAGCGACGAGAGTCTCGTCGTCGACGCCTACGTTACGGCGATGAATCGTGTATGTAACGTCGCGTGCTTTTCGGATCCATGCGGATCGTGTGTGTTGTGGTTGTGGCGGCCGTTGTGAGGCCAGTGTGAGTCGGTTGTGTGGAATGCTTGGTGTGAATGTGTGGTTTGAGTAGGTGAAGAGTAGGGTTGGTCCTGAAATGAAATGGGACATGCTGCTGTCCTGTTGGAATTGGCGGCCAGGTGTGGCCGTTGACCTGTTGGCGTCCAGCTTAGTGGACGTTTACTGCTTGAACTTGGTGGCAGTAGATGTGGACGCAGAGGGTGGCGGTTGCTGTTGGCGGCATGGGGGTTGACGCCAACCTGAGAATGGTGCAGGTTATAGGCTCACCCGAGGGCAGTTCTTTCAGCTCTCACTCATTCCCTCTTGCCCCAGCTTGCTGCCCCCGAGTCTTTGAAACTTCCAACAGGTACCGAGGAGTAGTTGGACGATCGTAGAACGCGCGGCATCGCTGAATTATGCGAGGAAACGTCGCGGCGTGGTGCAATTCGCGTGGGAGCTTGCGGAGGGCTCGGCGTGAACCGGAGGATTGCAGGAGATTCTAACGCGTTCTGAGGTAGGGGACGAACCCTGGTAGCTTCATAGAAACATTAAAACACATCATAACCACTTGAACCAGCATGATAATCCACGTTTGAATAGAGTTGCACCATGCGGGATAAAGGGTGGTTTGAGTTATTTAATGTTCAGAGCATGTTTTAGTGGGTTGTATTGGGTTCTAGTATGCTAAAGGAATCGCATTTGCATGTTTTTCAGTAGTTAGAACAGTTAGAAAACCCGCAGGGCCGGATTAGGGTTTCTGCAGGGTTTATGGCCGGAGAACTTGGCGTCAACATCGCTTGCCGCCAAGCTCCTCAGCCAGGAGATTAACGGCCAGAACCCTTGCCGTTGACTCCCAGTAAGCGACAATCGATGTGGCCGCCTACTTCTATATGAGCAGAAATGACTAAGTACAATAATTATCGATAATGCATGTGTGTTGACGCATGAGGTGCACTGAGTGCACTTGGTTTACATGTTTAGCATACAAGGTATGCTGTTAGTTGTATACTTCGGTGACTGCGCGTTGTGTACGCGAGTCAGTTGGGTTCACGTGTAGTGGACCAGTGGTTACTTGTGGTTTACGTGGGGTTTCACGTGGTTTGTGTGTGACGTGCACGTGGTTCTGTGTACGTGACGAGTAGTATGACGCCTACCGTGGTTACCTCTCCAGTTGGGTGCCCCAGGTTCTTTGTGAGCCAGGCTGTTAGCTCGGGGCTTTGTCCTGGTACTTGTGCTGTACCGTCGAGGTCTGTGTCGTCTGACCTGGACACCCTCACTCTTGTGTTAGAGTTGTACGTCCGGTTGAGGGAAAGACGACAGTGGGACAGTGACACTTAAGTTTGTTTTTAGTCACTTGTAACGCGCTCGTAGTTGGGGGTACGGACACCAGTAGACGTACTGGACCCCAGCTAGTCATTTTCCAGTGCCTCACTCTAGCGAGCCCAGGCCAGGGTCTCTGGAGGTGCCAGGCATGGGCCTGTGACCGTGTGGTCTGCATGTGGTGGTGTTTAGTTGGTCTCCACAGTTGCTTGACCTTTTTACGTGGAGCGGCAGCTGGACCTTTCGTCCGTGGCTGCGAGACTGAGAGGTAGACCTGTGTTAGTTGTCCGAGTCAGTTTCTGATGTCGCGAACCAGTTCACGTGGCTCGTGTTGGTTGTCTCTACTTTAGCTTGTACACATGTACTGGTTTGCCGTTTAATTATTACTGTTGTTTCTCGTAGTCGGCAGACGGTGAGTACTTTTACAGCTTTACTTACCTGCTTAGCTGTTATATTAATTGTTGGTGTTGTTTACTATTCGTACTCGTGGTGTTTGTTTCGCTCGGTTTTGGGGAAATTCCCTACTGAGCCAGTGACTAGAGATGCTCACCCCTACCCCCTCAGGTGAGAGCGAGGAGGACGTCTCTCGTCCGACGTCCAGTTCTGGGCCGCGTCGTAGCGGTGCAGGGTCAGCACCTCCAGCAGAGTAGCTCCAGCAGTGTAGTTTTGTAGTTGTTTACTTTCTTCAGTTGTACCTTGGGGTATGCCCCAGGCTCTTGTACTTCTTTTTAGTTTTTGTGAAAATTTGGCTATGTAAACTTGTGATATATATATATAAAATGTGGTGTGTTCCTTTATGTTTACACAGACTGTGGTTTGGTATCCCTTGCGAGGCTTCGGCCCGTTCGCGGGAGGCGGACTCGGATCAAGTACGTTATCGGTTTAACGGGCTTGGCCGAGGCGATCCGTCACAGTTGGTATCAGAGCAAGGTCCGTGTTAATATGAGGGAATTAGAAAGATACATAGCCTTATTTCGGTCTTTATACACTGCTGGTAGGGACCCTGGTTTTTTGATCATTCATGGTTTTGATTTTTGTCTGGTGTTTTGTGTATGTAGAAAATTTCTGAAATGGCTGATAGGAGAGATTGGGGTGGTGGAGGAGATGATCCGGAGGAAAGCACCCAGCGTATGATAGAGAGGATTTGGGAGAGCCTCACGGATATTCAGGCAAGAATGGATCAACAGGCGCCAGTACCACCAATTGCAGTGCCACCTGGGGATGGAGAAGCTGTACATGTTGCTCCAGTTCCGCCGAGAGTGGAGGTGCCTTTTGTAGCTCATGTGCCACCACCAGTGTTGTTAGCGGAAGAACCAGTGTTGCAGGTTGAAAAGTTTCTGAGATTGCAGCCACCTACTTATTCAGGAGAGCCGAATCCAGATACAGCTGAGCATTGGGTTCATGAAATTGAGAGAGTTTTTGCGACTATGAGGTGTCCGACAGCGGATAGAGTGGTATTAGTTGCTTACCAGTTGAGAGGTTTTGCCTTGGAATGGTGGCGATTGAAGATGCAAACCACTTTTGCAGGCAGGACGGAAGAAGTTATCACTTGGCCGGAGTTTCTTGATGTATTTAACGATACATTCTTTCCGATCCAAGTGCAGCAAGTAAAAAGAGAGCAATTCCGAACTCTTCAGCAAGGTAACTCTTCAGTCTTAGAGTACCAGATGAGATTTATGGCACTTAGCCGTTATGCGCCATATGTGGTTTCAGATAATAATATGATGGTTGAGTATTTTATCAGAGGTTTGAGAGTGGAATTGCAGATGCGATAGTACCTCTTATGTGCAAGACAGTGGAAGAGGCAGCGCAGAGGGCAGCTACTTTGGAGAGGTCTATCCGTACTCGTCAGGCAATCAGGTTCAGGTAGTTTCCGGCTACCGCAGCAGACAGTAGGTGCAAGCAAGGGCAAGGCACCAGCAGGACCTTCTTCATCTGGTTTCGGGAAATGGGGCCAGAAATTAAAGCAAGCATTTAAAGGCAAAGGAAGAGGATGGGGAGGTCGTCAGCAGTTGCAGCAAGGCCGAGGTAGGCCTGAGGTGGAGGAGTCGCAGCAGAGTACTGCCAGGCAGCCTATTGTTCCTCCAGGGTATAGATGTTATAATTGCAATCAGCCGGGACATCTGATCCGCAATTGTCCATATGCAAGAGAGTATGGGTATGGCAGAGGTGTGCAGCAGCAGCCTCAGTAGTTCCAGCAGCCACAGGCAGGTCGTGGCAGAGGAGTACCGCAGCAGCGAGGGAGAGGCCGGGTTATGGCTATCACCCGAGCTCAGGCAGAGGCGTCAAATATGATAGAAGGTATTTTACCTCTTTATGAATATTCAGCAAGAGTCTTATTTGATTCGGGTGCCTCTCATTCTATTTCCGGAGAATTTCTGGATTGCATAGCTCATCTTTTAGAAGAGAAGTCTTGTGAGTTAGTGGTGGAGATTCCTTCAGGTGAGTTCTTACTCACTTCGAGCTATATAGATGAAGCTCCTGTTATGATTGAAGGGAACCAGATGCCGGGTCGGTTGTATGCCCTGCAGCTGTCAGATTATGATATCATTCTGGGTATGGATTGGCTTGAGATGTATGAAGCAATGTTAGATTGCAGAAAGAAAAGTATCAGATTTTGTCATCCTAATGGTGCAGTGTTTGAATATCAAGGTAATGCCTTTTTATACCTCCAAGTTTCTAATTTCTGCAATTAAAGCTAGAAAGTTGATTAATGATGGGTGTGTGGCCTATTTAGCCTCGGTAAGTTTGGTAGAAGCCAGTCAGCCAATGGAAGCAGTTCTCGTGGTTAGGGAATTTGCTGATGTTTTTCCGGAAGATTTGTCTGGTTTAGCTCCACACAGAGAGGTGGACTTTTCTATTGAGTTGCTGCCAGGTACCATGCCGATTTCTAAAGCCCCATATCGGATGGCACCAGCAGAACTTAAAGAATTGAAAAAGCAATTAGAAGAATTGTTGTAGAAGGGTTTTATTAGACCAAGTCATTCCCCGTGGGGGCGCCGATTTTATTTGTGAAAAAGAAGGATGGTAGTTTTCGGATGTGTATTGATTATAGAAAATTGAATGATGTGACCATCAAGAATAAGTACCCGTTGCCGAGGATAGATGATTTATTTGATCAATTGCAATCAGCAAAAGTGTTTTCTAAGATAGATTTGAGGTCCGGGTACCATCAGTTGAGAATTAAAGAGGAGGATATAGATAAGACAGCGTTCAGAACCAGATATGGTCACTATGAGTTTGTGGTAATGCCTTTTGGGTTGACTAATGCTCCTGCAGGTTTTATGGATCTGATGAATAGAATTTTTCATCCATATTTAGATCAATTTATTGTGGTCTTTATTGATGATATTCTAATTTATTCAGCATCTGAAGAGAGCATGCAGCTCATTTGAGGTTTACCTTGCAGTTGTTAAGAGATAACCAGCTGTTTGCTAAATTCAGTAAGTGTGAATTCTGGTTAAAGGAAATTCAGTTTTTGGGTCATGTTATTTCAGCCAAAGGAGTAGCAGTAGACCCAAGTAAAGTGGAAGTTGTGTCTAGGTGGGAAGTGCCTAAGACAATAACCGAGATTAGAAGTTTTCTAGGGTCGGCAGGTTATTATAGGCACTTTATTCAAGATTTTTCTAAGATTGCAGCACCTATGACTAGATTGACCAGAAAGGGTGTGCCTTTTGTGTGGTCCGGTGAATGTCAGAGAAGTTTCATGGAATTGAAGAAAAGACTCACATCAGCACCTATATTGACATTACCGGCAGGGAGTGGTGGTTTTGTGCTGTATACTGATGCTTCAAGGAGAGGTCTTGGTGCAGTGCTTATGCAGCATGGTAAAGTGATAGCCTATGCATCCAGGCAATTGAAGCCAACAGAAGAGAATTACCCCACTCATGATTTAGAATTGGTAGTAGTTGTATTTGCTTTAAAAATGTGGAGGCATTATCTGTATGACGAGAGATTTGAAATTTTTACCGATCATAAAAGCTTGAAGTATATCTTCTCGCAGAAAGATTTGAATCTTCGCCAGCGCAGATGGGTTGAATATTTGAAGGATTATGATTTCAGTTTGGCCTACCATCCGGGTAAGGCCAATGTTGTAGCTGATGCCTTGAGCAGAAAGGCATATATGAATTTGATGATGATTAAAGAATGGAAGTTGTATGAAGAAGTAGCGGAGAATTCCTTGTATGTGCCCAGCAGTCAGCGACGGGCAATTCTAGCTGCTAGTGCAGTAGAGCCATCTTTATATTGGCAGATTATTGAAGCTCAGAGAGCAGATGCAGGTTTACCTGAAATTGTAAAAATGGAAGGAGTTTCTATCGATGATAATTGTGTGGTCAGGCTTAGGGGCAGGTTGTTTGTTCCTGCAGAGAGAGAGGTGAAGCAGCGAGTTCTGGAAGAGGCTCATAAATCTAGATACACTATTCATCCGGGTAGTACTAAAATGTACCATGATTTAAGGAAGCATTTTTGGTGGCCTCATATGAAGAAAGAAATAGCAGAATTTGTGGCAAGATGTGCTATCTGTCAACAGATTAAAGCAGAGCATCAGAAGCCTGGAGGTCTATTGCAACCGTTGCTTATTTCACAGTGGAAATGGGATGATATCGCAATGGACTTTGTGGCAGGTTTACCAAGGTCGAGTTCAGGGCATAATGAAATATGGGTGTTTGTTGACAGATTGACTAAGGTGTACAAATTAGTGGCAGTGAGTATGTCTTGGACAGTGGACAGGTTGGCAAATATTTATGTTGAAAGAATTGTTCCACTGCATGGTATTCCGAAGACTATTGTATCTAATAGATATCTAAGATTTACTTCTAGTTTTTGGAGAAGTCTGCAGAAAGTAATTGGTTCTGAATTGAGATATAGCTCCGCTTATCATCCCCAGACAGATGGTCAGACAGAAAGGACCATTCAGACAATTGAAGATATGTTGCGGGCTTGTTGTTTAGTTTGGGGAGGTAGTTGGGAGCATCATTTGGGAATGGTTGAGTTTGCCTACAATAATAGTTATCATACCAGTCTTGGGATGGCACCGTATGAAGCTTTATATGGAAGGCCATGTAGAACCCCATTGAATTGGCATGAAGTGGGAGAAAGACAATTAGTGGGTCCTGAATTAATTTAGCAAACCACTGAAGTAGTGATGCTTATTAAAGAAAAATTGCAGGCAGCTCAAAGTAGGCAGAAAAGTTATGCAGATGTGCGGAGGAGACCACTTCAGTTTGAGGTGAGAGATTTTATTTTTCTGAGAGTTTCCCCAAGTAAAGGTATAATGAGATTTGGCAAATCTGGAAAGTTGAGTCCAAGGTATGTGGGACCTTTCCAGGTGATTGAAAGAATTGGGGAAGCAGCTTATAGGCTGGATTTGTCAGCTGATTTTGCAGATGTGCATGATATTTTCCATGTCTCTATGTTGAGAAAATGTATTGAAGATCCAGCTTAAATAATTAGATATCAAGGTGGTGACCTGAGGCCGGACATGACTATGCCAGAGTATCCGATGCAGATCACAGATCGAAAGATAAAGAAGCTGAGGAATAAAGAAATTGAGCTAGTTAAAGTGAGATGGGAAAATAGGTTGGGTGGTGAGGATACCTGGGAGTTGGCCGCGGAAATGGCTAAAGGGTATCCCTATCTGTTTGAATAAGTTTGTGTATTTTCTTTTTAGATGATAGTACTTGTAAATGTATGTATGTATGAGTTGTTTAACTTTGAATTGTGTTATGAATTTTGAGGTCGAAATTTTCTTTTTAGATGATAGTAATGTAATGTTGCGTGCTTTTCGGATCCATGCGGATCGTGTGTGTTGTGGTTGTGGCGGCCGTTGTGAGGCCAGTGTGAGTCGGTTTGTGTGGAATGCTTGGTGTGAATGTGTGGTTTGAGCAGGTGAAGAGTAGGGTTGGTCCTGAAATGAAACGGGACATGCTGCTGTCCTGTTGGAATTGGCGGCCAGATGTGGCCGTTGACCTGTTGGCGTCCAGCTTAGTGGACGTTTACTGCTTGAACTTGGCGGCAGTAGATGTGGACGCAGAGGGTGGCGGTTGCTGTTGGCGGCATGGGGGTTGACGCCAACCTGAGAATGGTGCAGGTTATAGGCTCACCCGAGGGCAGTTCTTTCAGCTCTCACTCATTCCCTCTTGCCCCAGCTTGCTGCCCCCGAGTCTTTGAAGCTTCCAACAGGTACCGAGGAGTAGTTGGACGATCGTAGAACGCGCGGCATCGCTGAATTATGCGAGGAAACGTCGCGGCGTGGTGCAATTCGCGTGGGAGCTCGCAGAGGGCTCGGCGTGAACCGGGGGATTGCAGGAGATTCTAACGCGTTCTGAGGTAGGGGACGAACCCTGGTAGCTTCATAGAAACATTAAAACACATCATAACCACTTGAACTAGCATGATAATCCACGTTTGAATAGAGTTGCACCATGCGGGGGGTGGTTTGAGTTATTTAATGTTCAGAGCATGTTTTAGTGGGTTGTATTGGGTTCTAGTATGTTAAAGGAATCACATTTGCATGTTTTTCAGTAGTTAGAACAGTTAGAAAACCCGCAGGGCCGGATTAGGGTTTCTGCAGGGTTTATGGCCGGAGAACTTGGCGTCAACATCGCTTGCCGCCAAGCTCCTCAGCCAGGAGATTAACGGCCAGAACCCTTGCCGTTGACTCCCAGTAAGCGGCAATCGATGTGGCCGCCTACTTCTATATGAGCAGAAATGACTAAGTACAATAATTATCGATAATGCATGTGTGTTGACGCATGAGGTGCACTGAGTGCACTTGGTTTACGTGTTTAGCATACAAGGTATACTGTTAGTTGTATACTTCGGTGACTGCGCGTTGTGTACGCGAGTCAGTTGGGTTCACGTGTAGTGGACCAGTGGTTACTTGTGGTTTACGTGGGGTTTCACGTGGTTTGTGTGTGACGTGCACGTGGTTCTGTGTACGTGACGAGTAGTACGACGCCTACCGTGGTTACCTTTCCAGTTGGGTGCCCCAGGTTCTTTGTGAGCCAGGCTGTTAGCTCGGGGCTTTGTCCCGGTACTTGTGCTGTACCGTCGAGGTCTGTGTCGTCTGACCTGAACACCCTCACTCTTGTGTTAGAGTTGTACGTCTGGCTGAGGGAAAGACGACAGTGGGACAGTGACACTTGAGTTTGTTTTTAGTCACTTGTAGCGCGCTCGTAGTTGGGGGTACGGACACCAGTAGACGTACTGGACCCCAGCTAGTCCTTTTCCAGTGCCTCACTCTAGCGAGCCCAGGCCAGGGTCTCTAGAGGTGCCAGGCATGGGCCTGTGACCGTGTGGTCTGCAGGTGGTGGTGTTTAGTTGATCTCCACAATTGCTTGACCTTTTTACGTGGAGCGGCAGCTGTACCTTTCGTCCGTGACTGCGAGACTGAGAGGTAGACTTGTGTTAGTTGTCCGAGTCAGTTTCTGGTGTCGCGAACCAGTTCACGTGGCTCGTGTTGGCTGTCTCTACTTTAGCTTGTACACATGTACTGGTTTGCCGTTTAATTATTACTGTTGTTTCTTGTAGTCGGCAGACGGTGAGTACTTTTACAGCTTTACTTATCTGCTTAACTGTTATATTAATTGTTGGTGCTGTTTACTATTCGTACTCGTGGTGTTTGTTTCGCTCGATTTTGGGGAAGTTCCCTACTGAGCCAGTGATTAGAGAGGCTCACCCCTACCCCCTCAGGTGAGAGCGAGGAGGACGTCTCTCGTCCGACGTCCAGTTCCGGGCCGCGTCGTAGCGGTGCAGGGTCAGCACCTCTAGCAGAGTAGCTCCAGCAGTGTAGTTTTGTAGTTGTTTACTTTCTTCACTTGTACCTTGGGGTATGCCCCAGGCTCTTGTACTTCTTTTTAGTTTTTGTGAAAATTTGGCTATGTAAACTTGTGATATATATATATATAAAATGTGGTGTGTTCTTTTATGTTTACACGGACTGTGGCTTGGTATCCCTTGCGAGGCTTCGGCCCGTTCGCGGGAGGCGAACTCGGATCAAGTACGTTATCGGTTTAACGGGCTTGGCCGAGGCGATCCGTCACAGTGTATGTGCGGATTGCAGTGGAAATTGACTTTTGCCGATTTTTTCTTTTTCTTAACCATTTTCAAACGGTGCCTAAAACAAAGGGAAATAATTATTATATTTAATTTTTGACAAGTAATAATAATAATAATTATACTTGTCAATTATCTTTTTTAATGAACTTGTCCATATTTTGGGACGAGATTCAAATTCCTAAACCATAAACCATGTGCACATATTTATGTCTGAGTGTGTATGTGTGTGAAATTATATGCCCAAAAAAAATGTGTGATAGAGATTCCAAGAATTTGAAATTTCAAATTTGAATGCAGAAGGTGTACTTAAGAGCGCAGCATGTGGGGTTGTGCATAGATGTCCCATCCAAACGTGTTCATCCTTAAAGACTACCAGCTCACAGGGTGGGGGGTTGCAGGGTAGAGCTTGCGGGGAAATCCGCCAACCCTCCTAACCTTTATCTATTTGCTTAATTACTTCCGCACTTTTTTTAATAAGAAGTTTTATCTTTATCTTTTATGATAAATAATTTGACCCAATAATACTTCTACTTCATACAAGGAGTGAAGATATTTGAGTTTGAATCTAGCACATCCGATTTACGATATATTTTCTTCCCAAGATTATCAAACTCTAAATTTACATATTACAAAAAGTAAATATGAGCTAAGTAAGCTAAACAAATATGGGAGTTTTTTAAATAATTTTATTTTAAAAAAATATTTACACAAATATACTCAATTCAAACATATTGATAAATATATACCTCTCATTTATATTGATTCAGTGTAACTTACATATTTTTTTGTACCTTACCTTCTTTCTCTATAACTTACACTAACTCAATATAACTTACACATCTTCTATGTACGTAAGTTATATTGAATTAGTGTAAATTACATTGAAAGCGTATAAATTGTAGATAAAATGTGTAGTTACAAAAAAATGTGTAAATTACACTGAGTCAATGTAAGTGAGATATATATATATATATTTGTAATATATTAGAATTAATGTAAGTATTTTTAAAAATAATTTTATTTAAAAAGTTTCCCAAAAACATTATCCTTATCGCATCCATCCCCATGTTTTCATTGAATTGCATGGCTATAATAATATTAATAACAACATGTTATGCATTTTTTTTCTACAGAAATTATTAAATTGTCATGTGTAACATAATGATAAATCATATTAGACAAAAGTTTATTGCACTTACAGAAATACAGTAAGTTCATGTTTAAATACACTTTTAACCCGCCATTTACAAGTCGATTTTAAAATCTAATTTTTTAATTTATAGTTCAAATTTCTATTTTAAAATTCGTCAATATAGCACACTTCACAACACCATGAGAGGTGGACAAATAACAAGCCAAAAATACATTTAAACATGATCTTGCACCTATACAAGTGGCGATAGCTTTTCATATCATATTGAGCTATTTTATTATTACCTTGAGCATTTCTAACTAATATTTTTTTCAGCAGGATTATCAATATTATTTTAAAATAAAGATATTAGTTATGCATTTAGTAATTAAGCAGGGTTGTTTTTACAATATTTCCTTGTTATAAAGTTCTCAGCACCACCTCTTCCCCACCGACGACTGATACCACCTGGCGTGTGTCTGCCCGCGCTTGGCAGGGAAGGAGCGGGGTCCAGGTGGCAATCTCCCCGCTAATCTAGGGTTGGGGTTCTTGGCCTTCGCTGCTCCCCTTCCGGACAGAGAAAAGGACGAAGGTCGGGGGATCTCTGGGTGCCGGCCTGATCTGGCGTGCTCTCGTAGGTCTGCTTCCGGGTTCTCCTCCCCTCCCGACGGCGTTGTTCGTTTAGGTGAGCTCTACCGTTATGCGAGTGTTGCGTTTTACTGCTGCTACTGTTGATGTTGATCATGCTTGTGTCTCCGGTTGTTGTTGTTGTTGGTATTGTCGCTCACGGTGCTCGACTTTGGATTTTTTTTTTTGATGTGGGAGTGGGAAGGTTTATGGTGCTTCTAGTCTGTTGTTATCATTGAAGAAGATAGGGTTTCGCGTTTTTGTCGGGAAAAAATGTGGTATCCGAAGTAAGATGGACCGTGGATGGCAGTCGACTCACTGCGTGCGTGAACTTTTAAGTTAGTTCTCACTTCGTTTTGATGGAGTTGGCGTTAGCCTTGGGGAATAGTATGTAAATTGAGGGGGTGAAAGCTCATCTTTTTCTCTTTCGTGCTTAAGCTTGTCCATTTTTTTGGGTGTAAATCCATCATTACCGCTACTTGAAGCTGAGGAACGAAGAGCTCAGCTCTCTACCCTATTAGGTTACGATGGAACGCAGGTTGGGTTGTAAAGGGACATCAAAGAAGTGGCAAATGGCTTCTGCATATGTCGCATCATCCATGTGGGTATCAAGATACTATACTGAAGTCAATAAATGCACTGATATCTAGTAGAACATCTCATTTTGCTGCAAAATCTAGTGACCGGATCCTTGGACTTATCCTCAGCTTATCGTAGAATTATCAAATGAATATTTTACTCCAAATCCCAGCTATTTTCCAACTAAATTGATATTTGTTGCCTTCTTGGGTGTTGTCGGAAATCCTTGCCTTGGGTGAAATTACAGAATTGTTCTCCAGGATGATCTCATCCTCCTCTCTTCTTGATGCAGTTTTAAGGAACTAAGATTTTGTGGAATATGGACAACTTTTGGCACTTGGGGGATGAACTCCGAGGGCAAGTGAGGGTCTCAGAGGACCATCACTGGTCAGTGATGACATCAAAACTGGCCGAGATGACAGGAACCAAGAGTGAGCGGATGAACAATGTTGATCCTTCAAGGAGCTCTGTGGAAACCAAAATGAAGGAGAAGTTTGGTTTCCAAGAAGAAATCAAATTTGAAAATTTTAACTTCACCATGCCAAACTTGGACAATGAGACAATTGGAAAGACTGCTTTCTATAACAGTATGTATAACATGAACACAGCCTTTTTGAAGAGCAACGACAGTGTCAACAATTTCAAGCTGAATGACACAAGCAGCAAGCTTGTGAACAGCAGCAACATGAAAGAGAGCTACAATAATAACAGCAATAACATAATAAAAAATAGCAGCAGCAACAGCAACAACAATAATGGAAGTCCTGACAAGCGTTTTAAGACGTTGCCTTCAACAGAAATGTTGCCACGTAATGAGGTTCTTGGAGGTTACATTTTTGTTTGCAACAATGACACTATGCAAGAAGATCTCAAGAGACAGTTATTTGGTATGTTTCTCTTTAATCCTTTTGTGAAAGATGATTTTTGGAGATTTATGTTTCTGCATTAAATTTCATGTGCTTAATTCTCTGGGAACTTGGAGTTAAATATTGTGCGCATCATGCTGTTGATGACTGTTTTCATGAATATGCGGAGAAAGAAGTTTGATCTTGCCTTGTATTTCAAGTTTCAAAGACTACCTTCATAAGCTACTTGGCTAGTAAGTACTTGGTGAGTGATAAATTCCCTATTGCATTTCACCTAATTATACATTTGTTGGCTGTTGATCACCTCTTCAATTGGGACATCAGAGTGGCATCTTTTGGTTGAAATGTTTAATCGGTGGTGCCAATAAATGTAGATTTCTATTATTATCCTTTCAACTCACATGTTCCATATTCTTATTAGTTGTGTAATTTAGGTTACTACTATTATCTTTACCATATTTGTTGTTGAGACTTGTTCAGGAACTGCATTTAGTTTATAAGTACTGCTGTTGAAACCCATGGGATTCTGATCTTTTCTTGGCAATACACCGAATGTGACCGTTGGTGAAAGAGAGTTTGTCTCTTGTGTGACCTACTGCCTCAGTAGGTGGTTTGAGAAGTATATTTTTATGCGCATACTTATCTTTTGCTAGCAGCTATTCTTATTTCACTTGTTCATTGTCTCTTACTTGTTGGACATGCTGATGTTATGTATTGTTTCTTTTCTGGTTTTACTGAAGAATATCCTCTCTTCTTTTCTGTTTTTTTTTCCATGCTGCCTCGGTAATTAGTTGTTCAATTTTCTACCTTTTCTAACCCCTGCTATGAAAGAATGGATTCATTGGTTTAGGCTAAATAGTTTCAGTTTTAGAACTCCTTGATAAGTTGCGGGAATATATAACCTCTCTTTTCCACCTGATTAGAGCTGTTACACATTAATCAAGCAGTGAAATGAAGTAATAAAATCACATTTCAAGGAGTTGTGCATTTTTGAAATGTTGGATTATTATTGATTCCTGTATAAAACTTCTGTCTTTCAGGTTTACCACCAAGGTACCGTGATTCTGTTAGGGCAATAACTCCAGGATTGCCCCTGTTCCTCTACAACTACACAACACATCAGTTACATGGGATTTTTGAGGTGTGTTCTTATACTGCTTGTGAAACATTTCATCACATGTTCATAGTCATTTCTTCATCATGGTGCTTGAACCAGCCATACACTACAGGAAATAGAGGATATGTAGATGGCTGAAAATTGTAGTCGTCTACAAAAATAATATTTATAGACGGCTCAGCACGACCGTCTACATATGTACGATATGTAGACGGCTCAACGTAGCTGTCTACATATCCAATATATGTAGACGGCTAGAAGCCGTCTACGTAACTTATGTACACAACTTTCTTTTAGCCGTGTACATATCGAATATATGTAGACGGCTACCTTGAGCCGTCTACACATATTCCCTCTTTCGGCCTCTCCCTCTCTCTTGCGTGCTTTGGGTGTGAGGGGGGGGGTTGATCAATTTGGGGGAAGGTGGCCGACCCCTCTGCTCTACACAGTGAGAGGGAGGGTGGTGCAGTGGACTCTGGCGGTGGGGTTGACTGTGGGAGGGGGTTTAGGGTGGCAGTGGGGTGGAGGTGGCGGTCCTATGGTGGGTGGTGTAGGGTGGTGGCTTAGAGGGGGAGGGTGGAGGGTGGATGGGGGGAGGGGGTGGCCGGGAGGGGTGTGTGCTGGCTGGGAGGGGGGGTGGCCGGTTGGGGGTGGCTGGGAAGGGGGGGTGGGTGCTGGTTGGGAGGGGGAGGGTGGTGGCTGGGAGGGTGGTACTCAGAAGTAAATGTCATCATGGTAGTAGTGACCCTGCTTTGCTTCTATCGTTTCCTTTGGTACTCAGAAGCAAATGTCATCATGGTCCAAATGAGTTATGCCATCACTGAGTTGTTTTGCTATTGGGGTGTCCACCAATTTCTAATGTGGTTAACATAATGTGTCCATGCTTGAAGCATACATGCTTTAGTGTTTGTTTAGATGGTAGATCTTAGTTGCATCCAAGATGTTTATGTCAATTATTCTTATCGGATAGTCATCATTAGTAAGATAGTGTAGCTAAGGGACTCCAATTTTATGGTATTTAAATGATATCTTTGTCTCTGCTAATTGCTTTATGAGAATATCTCTTTGAGTAAACTATTTTATGTTGTGGCATAGATCAACTTGCTAGTCGACATTCTACTTGTGAAGCCATTTATTTGCTTGTTAATCTTTTGTTTATCTTAGTAGATCACAACGTTTTGACGAAATAGTTAAAAACCCTTGTACATATCGCAAGCTTCTTTGAGAGGTGTTACTGTAATTGTAACATAGGTCAGCTCAAACCGAGGTGACCACGGAGGTGCTTCTCGCCAAAGAGTGAGCCGAGACGACCAAACCGTTGAATTCCATCTGAGACGCGCTTGGCCGACGTGTGACGTTGGTTCCGAGTTCCCGACCTGACCTGCAAAGCCCGCCGAGAGACCTCGGCGGGGAGACACTCCGACGATCTTGTCAGTCGCTAGCCGAGCAGAATGACTTAGCTTGGGGTAGAACAGCATGCCTGCGTCTGTGGAGTGTCTGCCTCTTATATAGTGCTAGGACACCTGTGTAACAGCTGGACGACCCCGCCAATCTCGTCGGGGGTTTTCGTGATTAAAGTCGGATTGGAAGTTGCCACCGCAGCTCCACGCTGCCAGTCATTGTGACCGTGGTCTTGATAGCCGCAATTATCAGTCCCGTATCTTTGGACCTTACCTTACCTGCCTTATCGGCGACGTGATCAATGCTACGGGGAGCCCGCGATTATGCCGAGCTTCATGTCGGCTACGTTCGAGACGAAAGAGTTCGTGGGCCGAGCTTAAAAAGATGGCCCAAGGAGTAAAGCTGATCGGATATCTCCGAACTGACTCGTCGGATAGTATGCTTTCCCTTGATATAAAAAAGATGTCGGCCTGTGCCATTGATGAGGTCGGCTGAGCCCGAGGATTGAGCCGACCTACCGAGATATCCCCGTATCAGGAGGTATATGTCAACCTCAATTTATTCCATATTATGATCGTTATTGCTTACTCATTATGTCAATTCAATTTGCTACATGTTTCCCATGCTGTATAAGTAATGAGCAATTACCTTTATTCTGTTATTGAGCAAAAATAGTTTATAATCACACCACCACTGTGATTATGACAGAAAACACAGTTTTTTTTCCCCTATGACCACTCCTATGCAAGTGATACCATGTAGTTGACTTTTTATTTTACTCAATTAACACACTTCTAAAAGTTCTTAAATACAATTCTCTGGTGCAAGCATTTAGTTCTTGTTAGCTATAAAAATAATTTAAATTTCTTGCTCTAATAGTTGAGATTTGAAGACTAAAGAATAATGTGTTTGCAACTAAAAGATGTCTAGTTAATTTACAAAATTCACATGGAGTAATGCTTATTCTACACTAATTATTGAGGTGACAAATAAATTATCATATGATCGGCTTACATGAGAATGACATACATGAAAACAACACATTATAAGATAACAAGACATAGAGAGGAGGAGAGGCAAATCTTTCTTCTCTTGCCATATTATAGTGAAATGCTAATTTCATCTTGTTCTTACATTTTGTAATTGTCGATATTCCTATCATGTTGTGTAATGTACTGAATATATTTTTTTGTAAAATATGATGATAGGTTTTGTTCGGAACATATGTGGAGATCGATCCGTTATTTTCATCTTTTAAGTCTTTTTGTTCAGGTAAGATCTAGCGAGCCTGGGTGGTAGCTCATCTCTAGTTAATCTAGCGAGTCTAGGTTGTGACTCATCTGTTATTAAACCAGTGAGGTTGGGTGGTGGCTTAATTTTTATATTATGTGTGGATGTGTGGATGTATTTTATTAAGGATGTAAGCATTGGATGAAATATATGGATGTGAGAATGAGTGGACCTTATTTTCTTTTTTTGCCCGTTCAAGACTTTTGTTACGATATATGTTGTTGTCTTTTGATAGTAATGTCATATATCGAGCATACAATTTTGAATTGTCCAAATTGGACAATATGTGGATATTTGATCATATGGTGTTCTTTATTATATATGTTTTGAGATTGTCTTAAAATTTTGGTAGTACCTCCTCATTCTTCTCTAATATATCTGCTAATTTTAACTGTTCTTCTTATCACTTGTATTCTATGCAAGTGATTTTCTGAGCATAGTTAAAATTAGTAAATAATAGTGGTATATTGGAGAAGTGTGGGGATATTTTGTCGAAATTTTAAGAAAATATCAAAACACATAATAAAAAGCATCAGATGATCAAATATCTATAGATGGGTAAGATTTCATGTAGGTACCTCCCTTTCTTTGCAGGAATGTGTGAATATAGACATTTGTGAAAATGTAGATTTTCTCCTAATACATGAGATATGCTATCGATTTTTTTTTTGAATTATACGTTCATACTTAATTATGTCATTTGTATAATTAGGTTTGTACATATGATGTGACTTAATTCATATCTGATATATATTTTTTACTTCTTAATTTTAGATTATTTGAAATGGTTAGAGTCGATAAGAGTTGGATGAAAGTTACAGATAATTTGGATTCTAAGTATGAGAAAGGAGTCGAATAATTATTAGACTTTGTTTTTCATGAAGATAGGAGGAGTTTCGGGCATGGAGATAATGGGCAGTTGATACAGTGTCCCTATAAAAAGTGTCGTAATGGATTGAAGTTCACTCGGTATGAAGTGAAAACTCATTTGATATGTGATGGGATATGACTTTATTATACAAATTATGTGTGCCATGGAGAGGAACCTGTTGGTGACGTATCCTCAGAGGAGATCAATGAGCAAGAACATCAGATGACTGTTGATAATACAGTTCAGATGTTACATGAGCTGTAAGATGCTCAGATGACTGTTCGTTGTGATAAAGATGAACCAAATGCGAAGGTGAATGTGTTTTATAAACTATTAGATGATGCAGAAATGCGTTTGTATCGCAGTTGCCAGAAAATGGGTAGATTGACATTTCTTTTAAAATTGCTACACATGAAGACCATGAATCAGGTGACAGACAACTATATGGGTATGTTCCTTGATCTTTTGCTTGAAATATTACTAGAAGGATCCTATGTCCCTGAATCATGGTATGAAGCTAAGAAGACAGTTAGAGATTATGGATTAAACCATGCAAAGATAGATGCATGTGAGAATGATTATGTATTATTTTGGAAGGAAAATGAAGATAAAGATGAGTGTCTGCAATGTCGTACACCGAGATATAAAGAAAGAGTCAATCATACAAATGAATCTTCTACACGCAAGTGAGTACCTAATAAAGTCTTGCGTTATTTTTCTCTGAAAGACAGATTGCAAAGAATGTTTGTCTTTTATAATAGCTAAGTGGATGACATGACATAAAGATGGTCGGGCTTTGCAAGAAAATGGAGAGATGCGGCATCTTGTTGATTCTGAGGCATAAACACATTTTGATAATGTCTATCTAGACTTTGCTGTTGAAACCCGCAATGTGAGACTCGGTTTGGCAAGTGATGGGTTTAATCTATTTGCAAACATGAGTAGTAGGTACAATACATGACTTGTGGTTATAGTTGTCTACAACTTACCGTCATGGATGTGTATGAAACAAATATATATATGATGTCCTTACTCATTCTTGGTCCTAAAGAGCCCGAAAATGACATTGATGTGTACTTACAACCATTGATAGATGAGTTGAAGGATTTATGGTATGATGGTGTGCAAACATATGATGTGGCAAAGAAACATAATTTCACCTTACGAGCTGCTCTCATCTAGATGTTCAATGACCTCCCTGCATATGCTAATCTCTTAGGGTGGAGTACCAAAGGAACATATGCGTGTCCGACATATAACTACAGTACACATTCAAGAAGACTTAAAAATTGTCAGAAATTTTGTTATCTCGGGCACCGTCGTTTTTTGCCAGTACATTATAGATGGAGGAAAACACATGTAAGGATAGATTTGATGGCAGAGTCGAAGCTGAGAAAGTTCCGAAAATTTTGAATGGCCGTGAATTGTGGGCATAACAATAACAGAAGGTTCATATTACAAGATTTAGGAAGACATTTAAGAAAGATATTGATAAACTGCAAGGTTGGAAAAAATAGAGTATTTTTTTTTTCAGAGAGTTATCATATTGGCAGAATTTGCTTCTCCATCATAATTTAGATGTGATGTATATCGAAAAAAATATATGCGACAATCTATTGGGCACTTTAAATCTCCTTGGATCTAGTTACAGGAAGGACACAATTAAGGCACAAATGAACTTAGAAGATTGGGGGATACGTCTGCAACTTCATGTGCCGAAGGATTAAGAAGGAAAATCACCTACAACGATTTTTACATTGAACAGAATACAACGATGATAGATTTGTGAGTTTCTAAGGAACATTCAAGTCTCCGATGGATATTCATCTAATTTGTCGTATTGTGTGGATTTTACACATGGAAAACTCATAGGGTTGAAGAGTCCTGACTCATGTTTATATGCAAGTGTTGCTACTTTTGGCACTTCGCAACATTGTTCATACATATGTGACTGAACCAATTACCGAGTTGAGTATGTACTTTAAATATATATGTTCCAAAGTTTTACGGCCTGATCATTTACTTAATTTAGAAGCTGATATAGCAGTAACATTATGCAAGTTAGAACAAATTTTTTCGCCATCATTTTTCACCATCATGATTCATTTGATATCACATTTGGCGTATGAAGCCAGAATTGTTGGTCCGATTCAATATCAGTGGATGTATCCTATAGAATGATACCTGAAAAAATTGAAAGATTATGTGCACAATAAAGCACGATTGGGAGGTTCAATTGTAGAAGGCTATCTTCTAGATGAGACTATTTCGTTATGTTCCATGTACATGCCTAACATAGTCACTCGGTTTAATCATATAGAAAGAAATTATGATGGCGCTCCCAGTCGCAGTGTCGATGTTGATTCATTATCAACTATTTATGTAGATGGTTATACAATCGTCTACATAACTTTTTTCCTTGTCAATCACTCAGTAAATTCAATATTCCTTGTCAATCACTTGGTATCATTTTTATTTTAGATGTAGTACTGTACTTAACAGGTGGTAAATGCAATATTATATATATATATATATATATAAAGTACATGTGTAGACAGCTTCAGCCGTCTACATAAAGTTATGTAGACGACTGTATAGCCTTCTACATAAATAGTTGACAAGTAATCAATATCGACATGTGATTGAGAGCGTCATCATAATTTCTTTCTGTACGATTAAACGAGTGACTATGTTAGGCAAGTATATGGAACAAAACGAAATAGTCTCCTCTAGAAGATAGTCTTCTATATTGAACCTTCCAGTCGTGTTTTATTGTGCACATAATCATTCAATTTCTTCAGGTATCGTTCTATAAGATACATCCACCGATATTGAATCGGACCAGCAATTCTGGCTTCATATGCCAAATGCGATATTAAATGAATCATGATAGTGAAAAATGACGGTGGAAAATTTTGTTTTAACTTGTATAGTGTTACTGCTATATCAACTTCTAACTTAAGCAAATGATCAGGCCGCAGAACTTTGGAACATACATCTTTAAAGTACATACTCAACTCGGTAATTGGTTCAGTCACATCTGCATGAATAATGTTGCGAAGTGCCAAATGTAGTAACACTTGCATATAAACATGAGAGTCGTGACTTTTCAACCCTATGAGTTTTCCATGTGTAAATTTCACACACTTCAACAAATTAGATGAATATCTATCGGAGACTTGAATGTTTTTTAGAAACTCACAAATTTGTAATTGTTGTGTTCTATTCAATGTAAAAATCGCTGCAGGTGGTTTTTCTTTTTGACCTTTCGACACATGAAGTTGCGGACGTATCTCTCAGTCTTCTAAAGTCCATTCATACCTTAACTGTGTCTTTACTGTAACCAGATCTAAGGAGATTTAAAGTACCTAATAGATTGTCGCATATATTTTTTTCGATATGCATCACATCTAAATTATGACGGAGAAGCAGATTCTGCCAGTATGGTAACTCTCTGAAAAAAATACTGTGTTTTTTCCAATCTTTCAGTTTATCAATATCTTTCTTAAATGTCTTTACAAATCTTGTAATAGACACATTCTGTTGTTGTTGTGCCCACAATTCATAGCCATTTAAATTTTTTTGGAACTTCTCAGCTGCAATATGCCATCAAATTTATCCTTATGTGTTTTTCCTCCATCTATGATGTACTGGTATGAAACGATGGTGCCCGAAATAACAAAATTTCTAACAATTTTTAAGTCTTGTTGAATGTGTATTGTAGTTACATGTCGGACACGCATATGTTCCTTTGGTGCTCCACTCTGATAGATTAGCATATGTAGGGAAGTCATTGAGCGTCTAGAGGAGAGCATCTCGCATGATGAAATTTTGTTTCTTTGCCTCATCGTATGCTTGCACACTATTATACCATAAATCATTTAACTCATCTATCAATGATTGTAAGTACACATCAATGTCATTTCCAGGCTCTCTAGGACCAGAAATGAGTAAGGACATCATGTATATGTTTGCTTCATACACATCCACGGCGGTAAGTTGTAGACAACTATAACCACAGGTCATGTACTGTATTTGCTACTCATGTTTGCAAATGGATTAAACCCATCACTTGCCAAATTGAGTCTCACATTGCGGGTTTCAACAACAAAGTCTAGATAGACATTATCAAAATGTGTCCATGCCTCAGAATCAGCAGGATGCCGCATCTCTCCATTTTCTTGTAAAGTTTGACCATCTTTATGCCATGTCATCCACTTAGCTACTATAGAAGACATAAATATTTTTTGCAATTTGTCTTTCAGAGGAAAATAACGCAAGATTTTATTAGGTATTCGCTTACGTGTAGAAGATTCATTTGTATGATTGACTCTTTCTTTATATCTCGGTGTATGACATTACAGACACTCATCTTTATCTTCATTTTTCTTCCAAAACAATACACAATCATTCTCACATGCATCTATCTTTGCATGGTTTAATCCCTAATCTCTAACTGTCTTCTTAGCTTCATACCATGATTCATAGACATAGGAATATACCCATACAGTTGCCTGTCACTTGATTCATAGTCTTAATGTGTAGCAATTTTAAAAGAAATGTCAATAATTCTATTTTCTGGCAACCCGGATATAAAGGCGTTTCCACATCATCTAATAGTTTATAAAACTCCTTCGCCTTTGCATTTGATTCATCTTCATCACAACAAACAACCATCTGAGTATCTTGCAGCTCATGTAACATCTGAACTGTATTATCAACAGTCATATGATATTCTTGCTCATTGATCTTCTCTGAGAATACGTCACTAATGGTTCCTCTCCAAGTCACACCCAATTTGTATAATGAAGTCATATCACATCACATATCAAATGAGTTTTCACTTCATACCGAGTGAACTTCAATCTATTACGACACTTTTTACAAAGACACTGTATCAACTGTCCATTATCTCCATGCCTGAAACTCCTCCTATCTTCATGAAAAGCAAAGTCTATAATTCTTCGACTCCTTTCTCATATCTAGAATTTAAACGATTTGTAACTTTCATTCAACTCTTATCGACTCCGACTATTTCAAAATAATCAAAACTAAGAAGTAAAGAAAAAAATATCAGATATAAATAATATCAGATATAAATTAAGTCACATCATATGTACAAACCTAATTATACATGACATAATTAAGTATGAACGTATAATTCAAAGAAAATTTTGATAGCATCTCCTCTTTTATTGGGAGAAAATTCACATTTTCATAACTGTCTATATTCACATATTCTTGCAAAGAAAATGGGGTACCTATATGAAATCTTGTCCATCTATAGAAATTTGATCACCTGATGTTCTTTATTATATGTGTTCTGAGATTTCTTAAAATTTCGGCAGCATATCCCCACACTTCTCCAATATACCACTATTATTTACTAATTTTATCTATGCTCAGAAAATCACTTGTATATAATACAAGTGATAAGAAAACAGTTAAAAATAACATGTATATTAGAGAAGAGTGAGGAGGTATTACCGAAATTTTAAGACAATCTCCAAACACATATAATAAAGAACATCAGATAATCAAATATCCACAGACTGTCCAATTTAGACAATTCAAGACTGTATGCTCGATATATGGCATTACTATCAAAAGACAGCAACAACATATATCGTAATAAAAGTCTTGAACAGGCAAAAAAAAGAAAAATAAGGTCCACTCATTCTCACATCCATATGTTTCATCCAATGCTTGCATCCTGTATTAAAATACATTTACACATCCTGCAAAAAATAAAAGTTGAGCCACCACCCAGGCTCACTGGATTAACAAAAGATGAACCACCACTCAAGCTTGCTGTATTAACTAAAGATGAGCCACCACCCAAGCTCGCTAGATCTTACCTGAACAAAGAGACTTAAAAGATGAAAGCAACCAGATTGATCTCCGTATGCGTTTCGAACAAAACTTGTCATCATATTTTACAAAAAAAAAATATTCAATATATTACATAGCATGAGAGGAATATCGGCAATTACAAAATGTAAGAACAAGATAAAATTCGTATTTCACTATAATATGGCAAGAGAAGAAAGATTTGTCTCTCCTCCTCTCTCACTATGTCTTGTTATCTTAAAATGTGTTGTTTTCATATATGTCATTCTCATGTAAGCGATCATATGAAAATTATTTGTCACCTCAATAATTACGTAGAATAAGCAATGACCATGTGAATTTGTTAATTGACTAGACATCTTATAGTTGCAACCATATTAATCTTTAGTCTTCAAATCTCAACTATCAGTCAGAGCAAGAGATTTAAAATTTGTGTAGCTAACAGAACTAAATGCTTGCAACAGGGAATTGTATTTAAGGATTTTTAGAAGTGTGTTAACTGAGTAAAATCAGAAGTCAGACTATATGGTATCACTTGCATAGGAGTAGTCATAGGGGGGAAAAATTGTGCTTTCTGTTATAATCACAGTGGTGGTGTGATTATAAACTATTTTTGCTCAATAACAGAATAAAGGTAATTGCTCATTGCTTACACAACATGGGAAACATGTTGCAAATTGAATTGACACAATGAGTAAGCAATAACGATCATAATATGGAATAAACTGAGATTGGCATATACCTCCCAAAGAAGCTTGCGATATGTACAAGGGTTTTTAATTGTTTCGTCAAAGTGTTGTGATCTACTAAGATAAACAAAAGATTAACAATGCAAAATAAATGACTTCACAAGTAGAATGCCGATTAGCAGATTGACTTATGCCACAATATAAAATAGTTTACCCAAAGGGATATTCCCATAAACCAATTAGCAGAGACAAAGATATCATTTAAATACCATAAAATGGGAGTCCCTTAACTATGCTATCGTACTAATAATGACTATCCGGTAAGAATAATTGACATAAACACTTCGGATGCAACCAAGATCTACCCAATCTAAACAAACATTAAAGCATTATGCTTCATAACCATTTAGACCATGATGACATTTGCTTCTGAGTACCAAAGGAAACAATCGAAGCAAAGCAGGGTCACTGCTACCATGATGACATTTACTTCTGAGTACCACCCGACTGGCCACCACCCTCCCCTTCCCAGCCAGCACCCACCCCCTTTCCCGGCCATCCTCCTCCCGGCCAGCACACACCCCTCCCGGCCACCCCATCCACCCTCCCCCTCTAAGCCACCACCCACCACAGGACCTCTACCCCACTGCTGCCCCAACCCCCCTCCCACAGCCAACCCCACCGCCAGGGCCCATTGCACCACCCTCCCCCACCACAGCACCCCCAATCGGCAGACCCACTCAAATCACCTCCCTCTCACTGTGTGGAGCAGAGGGGTCGGCCACCTTCCCCCCAAATTGATCAACCCCCCACCCCCACACCCACACCCAGAGTGCGCAAGAGAGAGGGAGGCAGACAAGGTGATCCCAACGGCGGCGGCAGCATCGGCGTCTCCGGCAGTGGGCCGGAGCGTCGACGGGAGGAGGCCGGAGCGCGGTGGGAATATTAGGGAATATATGTAGACAGCTTCACATCCGTCTTCATATATTTGATGTATGTAGATGGCTCAAGGTAGCCGTCTACATATTGAATATATGTAGACGGCTAAAAGAAAGCCGTGTACATATCGTACATATGAATATATGCAGACGGTCGTGTTGAGCCGTCTATAATATCGGCTATACATATTCTCTATTTCCTGTAGTGATCTCAATGCTACATGGGAGAATAGAAGGAATGATTTGTCAGGTTTTCTAACTTTGTAATTTACTGGAGCTCAAAAGAAGTTTGTAAAAACTTACAGATTCCACTATAGTTATCAGGAAAAGTTACATCTAGTGCGGGACTTGATTTCTTGTATTCAGGCTGCCAGTTTTGGGGGCACAAACATTGATCCTACGGCCTGGGAAGATAAGAAGTGTAAAGGCGAATCCAGGTTTCCAGCTCAGGTAAGCATAATGGGAGATAGCATTTGATGATGCATTAACATGCATACAGAAATTTTACTCATGTGGCAAAATTACAGGTCAGAATCCGTGTGAGGAAAATCTGCAAGGCTCTTGAAGAGGATGCATTTAGGCCAGTTCTTCACCACTATGATGGTCCGAAATTTCGCCTTGAGCTCTCTGTACCAGAGGTAACATTGTCTTGACAGGACATTCCCCCATTGACCTGCACTTGATTGCTTTGCATTTGCATGTATTTCATCTTGTTTATGGCAAACATATACGCCGAGCATTAGTTGAAGCCTAGTTTGTTTGTTTGTACAAGGATTTGTCTATTGTTTGCACATTCGCCTATCTAACCATCTATCTTATCCGTTCGCTTATTTAGATGCATTACATGCTTGCACACGAGAGAATGGCCGTAATACTGTTCTTATGCTCTTGTAGACTTTGGCGCTGCTAGACCTATGTGAGCAAACAGGTGTATGAGACTGTCATAGGCAGTTGAACATGGAGCATATATTGGTGTTCTGGACCCATATGGAGCCCCAGTTTCCATGAAGCGCAAGCTTGCAGGGGACACTTGGGTTTGTCCTACAAGGTGGTCTCCTGGTCCGGGTGAAAACCCAAAAGAAGCTGAATAATCTCAGGCGCCCGGCATGTGGGTAGGTGTCCTGGAATTGTCAACTTTTACGTATGTCTTGTAAGAAAATTGAGAAGAGGTGAAAGGGCGTGAGAAAAAAAAATCGGTAAGTGATGTTTCCTAGGTAGGGGATATTTGGCTTTTGCTGCTGCTGTTAAAAATGTATTGGGTGTTCCCATGTCTCCAGTTCGCTTGGAAGCATCTTCTTAAAATGAGAATTTGATTGTCATGTTGTTGCATTCACTTCTGTACGAATGATCTCTATATGCAGAGCTGCACTCTCTTCTTCAGTTCTTCCCCAAACCCATGCTCAGATTTTGTTTATATGAGAGTGGGTATGTAGGTTGGTGCCTGGCGGATGTATTTTAGTAGTCCTTTATCCTTTCGTGATATCCAAAAGCTTGAGTCCTTGGATAGAGCGGGATGCAGCTTTGCTAATATTTACCACCCTGATCAGATAGATTAATTTCCTGTTCAGAAACAGTTTGTAGTACTATCATTTATATGATCGGATTCTACGGACATGTATACTGACGTGCCATGACATAGTCTTCTATTCGTCTCGTTTCTGTCCTGGTGTCTTGGTGCCCTAGATCTCTCGTCGCCCTCCCTGCTCGGAGGGGAGAGGGCTGTGCCAACCCTCCCGTCTGGGTTTGCAGGGTCTCTCCCCTTTGGGTTTTGCCTGGGTTCTCTTGTAGGGGTTTTTGTTTCCCCCTCGCTAGGTGGTATTTTGCAATGTCGTCGGCGAGGTGGCCCTCCGTTCGCAAGCTTTCGGTTGCGGCATAGTACGTGTTGGCGTTTCCCTCTTATGTTAGTTTATTATTGCGTAGGTGTGGTTCCTATTAGTTTTGGTGATTGTTATCTTAGATCTGTCTCCTTGGTTCGTCGGCGCACCCAGTTCGTTTGCCATCTTGGATCTTTATTTGAGAATCGCAACTTTGATTTGGCGATTTCTCCTCAGTCCGGCGATGTCGAGCTCCGCCCCGTGGTATTGGTGGCCATGGGTGTACCAACCCTTGTTGTGTCTCCGTCGTCTTTCGCTTGTGAGCAACGTCGTCCTTCGCTTGTGAGCAACCACGACAGCTATGTGTGACGTTTCGGCAATTGCTGTGATTTTGTTCTCTTGGTGCCTTTGGTTTGCCCCTTGGCATCCCCCTCTCCAGTGGTCCTTGAGGGCTCCATCGTTCTCGTTGTCTAAGGTGGCGTTTGATAATATTTATTTAAAATATCTAATGTCTAAATTTCTATATTTTATCTAAATCTGTAATTTAATAAGAGTTGTTTGATAATTAATTTAAATCACATCTAAACTAATATCCGAAGTTAAATGTCACCTCCTCCATTGATGCCTCCAACACCACCGTCCACCCCAAATCCGCCACTGGTTTTTGCTCCTCCACCACCATCTAAGCAGCGAAAAAAGAGTAGAGATGTCGCCGCAGAAGCGAGTAGAAGAAAGGGTGGGGGCGCCGCCACCTCCACCTCCCCCTCCTCCTGTGTCCTGTCTCCTCCCCTCCCCTCCCCGATTTCGACCGGTAACCCTCGGCGCAGTGGCAGATCGGAATCTCCTTGAAAGCATGTCGCGCTTTGCATCCCATAAGTTGCAACGTGCTCTGCAGGATTGGCCTTGTATACCAGAATGAAGTTGGAGAACTTGCAGGGCCAATAATCGAAGCAGACGAAGAGGACGCCTGCTGCCTAGCACCACCATTCTCCTCCTCATCGACCACCACTATGTACAGAGGCATAGGCACGTCGGCCATGGCCGGAATTCACTGGTACTATGGTACAAGGGGGGGGGGGACAAAATCTTGGTACAACAGAGATCTCAATTAACAGACAATGGAGAGAAGCAATGAATCAGAACTATCCATCGCCGCGTGGAATTCCGCATTGCGCTCACCGATTTCCGACGGTGAATAACAGAAGACACGACGGAAACGGGTGAACTCGCATCACAAGATTTAGAGAAACCAGACGCGAGGGCAATGCGGATCGCGCGAGAGATGGATCGAGTCCGTAGGACGTGATTCGTCGGAGATCGTACCTGGAGAAGAGGAGAAAGCCCGCCGCCGCTCCCTTCTGTAGATTACCGATCTTGCTATGGAGGTGCTCCCTGTAGACACCCGGTTATGACTATTGGGTTGAACCACTTTTCTTATTATCTTAGTGGGCCCCTAATTGGTCACTCACCTTGAGCCCATCATTAGCCTTGTTTTGAGCCCATTAAATCATTAAAATGCCTTAAAATCCCGCACATTATCACTTTGAGAGAGTCCTTGGGGCATAATAACTCTTATCCTTTCATGTGGTTAGCTGATAATTCCTGATAATTCAATTTTATAGTCGCGACAAATCGTGGCGCCGCGTCTCTGAGTCGCGTCGGTATAGGCTGCCGCGACAGGCCATGCATATCCATACACGTGGGAATGCTGTCGCGACGCCTCGCCTTGTCGCGTCTCCATGTCGCGGTCCTACGATACGCCGCGACAGTAGCTGCGCATGCAGGCCTCCGCAACCACCTCCTATTTATCCTCCCATGGCTTTATCTTTATCCCTAGTGATTATCTCCACCCCTTGGGGCGAGATTTCGGCCCTAGGGACTCTCGTGAGGATCCCTAAGGACTCTCCATCCGATTTTAATAGGCTTTTATCTCCCATTTTAATTTCTGAACTATTTTAAGGAGATAATATCACTTATTCTCATCCCAAGCTCTATATAAGCAAGGCCCCTCCTCAAGGACGAGAAGAGCCTCTTCACCACCCCGAAGGGCTGCTGAAATTTCCTCTCACCCATGTAGACATGCGATTTTTCCCAATGCGGGCAAGTTTTCGAGTTGCGCTGTAACGCCCAAGTGACCCTTCTTTTGCCTTAAAAGAGTGTTTTCCCACCTTTCTGGATCTCATCTATTCTTTCTCGGTGCTTTCCCAAGGGGGTCCGGTCGCGTCGGCTATAGTGGACGCCTTTCTTCAAACCGCCTTTCAATTCGTGTCCGGTATCCCCGCCGCGATTCAGACTTTGACAGCAACCCGGAAAGTCGTCGCGCACAGGCCGTAATCATGATAAAATCTTATAATCGCGTCCATGTCGGCCGACGCAATTTAGAGAGGTCAAATCCGAATGTCCCGTCCGCAGACAGCGCGTTCGTGGGTCGGTTGCCTCGGAACCATTCGAGTCTTAATCCCGTCCGGGCGTCCCGCCGCGATTCAATTCGCGGCGGCTTGCCCCGACGCGATTCAAAGAGGCGGTGCAGCGATTTCCGCGCGTCAAACCGACCTTATTAATCGCGGCCTGCTGGACGGACGCGATTTCCTTCTTTAATTGCGGCGACTGTCCTGGACGCGATTTTCATCCAGAACATAAAAGCTTGCGCAGAACCCCATTTCAGGGAGGGGGCTTTCATTTTGGGTTTTGGCCGGGGGTTTTAGAGAGAGAGGGAGTGAGGTTTTAGAGAGAGAGAGATGGGGTTTTTAGAGAGAGAAAGGGAGAGATTTTAGAGAGAGAGGGGAGGGAGTTCTTCCGGCGGAGCCCTGCTCGACGCCTTCCTCTCCATCGCCGTCCCCGTCCTCGTCTCCATCTCTCGCGAGCTCTCCATCGCCACCATCGTCGTCTTCCTCCTCTCGTTTGCCTTCCATCGCGCCGTCACACCGTCCGGCCTCCTCGGGGCAGCACCCCACTTTTCCTTCTTCCGGACCCCTCGTGGTCCTTAAGTTTCTTTCATATCAGTTGGCCCTTACGTGGCCCTTTTCATTTTCACATGCATGCACACCACACACCTACATAATTTAGGGGTTTAAAAGGCCACAAACAGGTGTGTTCTCCCCCTTTTCCCATTTATGTATTTTTATCCTTTTGTATTTGATACTGCACTTTCCGGCTAATCCGGTATTTTTCTTGTCATTTTGTCTTTTCAGGTACCCCGAGCTGAATCTCCTTCGCCGGCCGGCCGGTGGAAGGAGGAGGAAAGAAACCCACGCCCACACATCCCGCGCTTTCTACGGGTGAAAGGTACAATCACCTCCTTTCCTACCCGTCCTACTTTTGGTGCTTTTTAGGAAAAGCACCTGGCGATCACGGCTTGTCTTTATTGCTTTATTGTCTTTTCATCGCCCTAAGGGCCATTGTCTGTTTTATCGCCTTTTTCTTTTTTCACGTGTATCCGTACACGTTATCGGTGTGGAGATCGTTCTTCGTCCCCCCCCCCCCCCCGTAAAACGGGAGAGCGGAAAATAGGATCTACAACCCATACTTAGCACCGCAGCCACTCATTTTTGCCATTTTCCCTTCACATTCCACTCCACAAAGCTACTCTTTTCACCATCAACGGAGCACGGAACGTGAAGAGGGCGACCCGATGATCTCCTGGAGCGTTTGCACATCCTTGGAGCTGTACCCACGCCAGGGAGTCGCCCCAATGGGGCTCATCTTCTTCTCCCTTCCTTTCTCCCATTTCTACATGCATTTTTGTGTTATTTTTAGATAGGGCACTTTCACTGTCCACCACGTTTTCCCATACCCATAGGGGTTTAAAACCACCCCGGTGCGTTCCTACCATGATTCCCCACTTTCTTTCATCTTTAGAATAGATACTATGCTTAACATATTCTAATGGGGTGTTTCCTTTGTGTTTATCTTTGACAAGCAAGCAAGCAAGTGAAATCTACGAGAAGCTCTAGTTCTCTGGCCGGCTGGAGGACGAGAAGAAGGTCCCTACTCCAATTGTCCCGCATTCAGAGAATGCGACGGCTGAGGGTGACGCGACTATAGACGCGTCGACGAAGCTGACGCGACATCAGTCTATCGCGGCGCCCACGGCGACCGCGACATCAGGTCCGTTTCTGTTCTCTTTCCTTTCCTAGTTTAAGTCAGCCAATCATCTCATTTTATTCTTAGGCGACTTGCTAGGTGGCGATCACATCCATGTTTTCATGCTATTAGATTTAATATCCATTCATGTGTCGAGGGGAAGCACAATCCCTGTGATTACACCTTTTGGCGATCACGGTGAGACCTTCAGTGCTACCCTCGTGGATTTAGTTTGCCTGCTTGCCATATTTTCTTCCTTATTTGTTATTTTAGTGCCATGTTAGTCTTTTTGTTCTGTGTTTCCTGCTTTTGTTACTAGGTTCTTGTCGCGGTGCATCGCGATGACGCGATAAGGTCGCGGCCCCCGGAAAGGACGCGATAGCAGGTCAGTGTTTCTTATTCTTATATCTGCCTTTTCCTGCTTCTATGAGATCATGCATCCCTGTTCCTTGTCTCTGTATCATGTATTTTCGTGTTTTTGAATGTTAGAATATTGTTAGGGTTCGGGTTTTCCTTTTATTTTTATTTGTAAGTTTTCGGGTCCTGTCGCGGCGTGGATTACAGACGCTACCAGGTCGCGTCGTGGAGGAACGTCGCGTCTACAGGTACGCTTTGTTTGTTATTGCTTTGATCCATGTGTCGGTTTCTGGGTGCTCCATGACCTCTGCTAGATTGATCTTGTGATTTCATGCTCATATCATATGCTAGGTTAGTCTGTATGCTTTGTATTTGTGACTGATTGCTGTTTTCGGGGCTCTGTTCATATCGCGGCAGACCTCTCTGTCGCGATAGTGTCGCGGTGTATCCTGCCGCCGCGACTCTACCTGAGACCCTGTTGGTCACCATGCTTGGTCATTGTTCATCCTTGCATACATTTTGGGCACTTAGGCCCCTTGCATACGCTATTCATCCCAGTTATTCAGGTTCCCCCTTAGTTGAGTGAGCCCTCTCACCTACGAGCACTCGTAGGCTGACTCGGGCCCACCTTCCGAGGACCTCCGTAAGTCCTCGTGACCGTACGCACGTTGCGGTTCACCGGGCCGGTTGTACCCGTTGCACCCCTAGTTCGAGCCATCTCCCCGTGTGAGTTGTGTGTCCCCTTAGTATCACCGGAGTACTTGAGTTGATACCCATTAGGGTCTTCTTTAGCCGAGTGAATTTCAATTAAATCAATCCATTAAAAGGCTAAGTGATAACCCTAAAATCCTAACACATATCATGTTAACTTGGGTGTTTACTTGAGAACTCCTTTCTCGTCCCCTTTCTTGTGTGATTGTAACTGTTGTTGTACCCCTTATTTGTATCTTAGTGTATCCTTTTATTTCCCCATTTCTCATCCTCTCATGGCTTCTTTCCACTTCACCTATCCCCCAACCTCTCCTCCTCATGTAGACCCCTTTTCTCATGAGTCTATTCCAAATTCGGCCCAGCCCAAGGCCCATCGGGCCGATGAGGGTGCCCATTCCCGATCTGTTCCGTCGCCATCTTCTTCTAATGAGGCCGCTGAATTGGAGCGCCTCCTGCTTGAAATGGGCCCTGACCAGGCCCGCGAATTGTTGTCCACCTTTGCTCTACAGTCTTCTTCCAAGACGGGCCCAACAGGCCCACATTATCCTGCTCATTCTAGATCCCCTCACGTTGTCACTCCCGAATCGGGCCACCCTTTCGTTCAATCCACATCATTACAACCGGCCCATTATGCTCAATCTGGCCCGGACCTTGACTCTCGACTCCGCTCTCATTCCCAGGCTAGCCCTCGCTATCCACAAGCTATTTCGGCTCAGGACTTCCAATCCGAGTTTGAATCCATGAAGAGAGAGCTCAGCGACTTGCGGAGGCAGTTAAAGCCAAAACCTTCCTTCAATGATACTCTTCCTGATTTCTGTGGTCTCCGGATCCCTCCACCTTCTCAGCTCCTTGTTTATCGCAAATTCAATGGGGCTGGAGACCCTTACATCCATCTGAAGGATTTTCTCTATGAGTCGGTGTCCTATCAACATGATCGCCGCTTACTGGCTTATCTTTTTAGGCGGTCATTAGACGGGCCCGCTCTAGAGTTTTTATTCCCTGCCTCTCAATGAAGCTGAGGATTTTGAAATTGTCAAGGCCAGATTCGTGCAGCAATATCAAGACCGGGCCGGGCCCGAGTATTCAATGGCCTATCTAGTGGCTGAGCAGATGAAGCCCGATGAAGAATTTGCAACTTACGCTGACCGGTGGCGTCAGATATCCACGCATGTCCAGATGCATATCCCAGAGGAGGAGAAGATCAAGCTCATCATTGCCAATGCAACACCCATGTATCGCCACATTTTAGCTATGAACGACATCACATCCATGCAACAATTATACAGTCGTGCTCGCTTTATCAAAACCCAACTCATTGATTCCCCCATGCCATCCTTGTTTGAGGCCCAACAACCCAGTTGCACGTTTCAAGGGCCCACTTATGAGGGAGTCCAAACCCATGCCCAAGTTGATACCATCCACCACCCCACGCCTACCCACTCCACTAACCACCATGCACCTCCACCTTCATACAACCAACTCGCCCCGCTTCCACAAGAACTACCACCTCGCCCGTGCCACCGCACCACACCATCCAATACTCATCCATCCCGACATCCACTTGGCCCAAAGCGAGCCCATTATCATCCGTTGCCGAAATCCCTCTCTGATGTCTTCACAGCCCTGATGTCCGTCAATGCATTGCAACTCCCTCCAGAAAAGCCAAGCTGGGACATGACAGTGGACCGATCATAATATTGCCCATACCATCGCCATCCAGGGCATACAGTCGCAAATGTAGACTGCGTTTTCCGCTCCCTTTTTAGGGGGGACGGAGAACGGTCTCCACAAAGATAACGTGTACGGATACACGTGGAAAAGAAAGGCGGACGATAGTGCAGACAGTGGCCCTTCGGGCGATAAAAAGACAATAAAGCAATAAATCGTGATCGCCAGGTACTTTTCCTAAAAAGCACCAAAAGTAGGGACGGGTAGGAAATGAGGTGTACCTTTCACCCGTAGAGTGATCGCGTAGCGGGAAGATGTGCGTGGGCTCTTTCCTCCTCCTTCCACCGGCCGGCCGGCAAAGGAGATTCAGCTCGGGTACCTTGCAAAAGGACAGTAAAATGAAAAGACGGATTAGACAGATGTGCAGTATACAAATCCTAAAAATGAATAAAATGACATAAATGAAAGGGGGAAGAACACACCTGTTGTGGTGGCTTTTAAACCCCTAAAAAAACTGGAAAGTGGTGCGTGCATGCATGATGTGTGAAATGAAAAGGAAAAGGGGCAACGTAAGTCCCAAATGAAAATGAAAAGGACCACGTGGGGTCCGGAGGGAAGGAAAAGCGGGGTGCTGCCCCAAGGTGGCCGGACAGCGTAACGGCGCTGTGGAGGGCAAACGGAGAAAAAGAGGACGACGTGGAGCCTCCTGGAGGATCTCTGATGGCGAGAACGGCGGCGTCGGGCCGTGGAGAAGGCGAGGATGACGAGGAAGCCGATCGGCGTCGCGAAGCTCCGCCGGAATAAGAGGTTCCCCCTTTCTCTCTCTAGAAACTCACCCTCTCTCTCTCTCTCTAAAAACCCCCTCTCTCTCTCTAAAAACCCTCTCTCTCTCTCTCTCTCTCTCTGTCTCTCTCTCTCTCTCTAAACCCAACCAAAAAATCCCCCCAAATGGCCAAGTCCCCTGGGAATGGGCTTCTGCGTGAAGTTTTAACACTGTTTTAAATCGCATCCAGAACAGCCGCCGCCTTCAAAGAGCTTAAATGCGTCGGTCTTCCTCGCCGCGATTAGCAACCCCTTAATGTCCCATCAGTCTGCCAAAACATGATGATTACGGTGCGCGACGATATTTAAGAATCGCGTCAGCTTTAATCACCGCTATTTAGAGAGTCAAATTGATTTGACAGGCCTGACCGTATTCAGGTTTATAATCGCGTCCATATAGAGCGTCGCGATTAACTACTGCCTGGCGGTTTGCAAATCGCGGCGGTCCTGCTGGTCGCGATTTATGATTCTGACACCGTTCTGACATCTGACAGGGGCATGGCGTGTCAGGCGGCTAAGAATCGCGTCGTACAGGGACGACACGTTTCCTTGCTGCGACATGTCCCCTGCCATGTGTCAGGATGTGCGCGCCCTGACACGGACGTGATGGCTTGACTTTTGAATCGCGGCGGGCTGAATGGACGCCATTAAATGTCGGTTATGCGCTGTGCTATGAAGTCGGAACCAAAATCGCGTCGGTTACAACCGCCGCTTTTATATCTCTCAAAAGGTGTCGGCTATGTTGGACGCGATTTAGAACAGTGCCCAGGGTACTCTCCAGGATTTTTTGTGACATTTTCTAGTTTCTCTAAAAACCCTAAAAAGCCCTAAAAGAGGCAGGAAGACGGGAAAATTACTTAATGTTAACTTAAGACAATCACTTTTGAGGCGTTACAGTGCAACCCGAGATTTTGTCCAATTTAGGTAAAATTGGCGTGTCTACAGCAAACTGCTGCGAATTCCGGGATGTGATCTATAGTCTAGAGCACAAGATAGATTGGGCTGAAATGCACAGACTCATCATGCATTGTCAAGATAAGAGCAAAGCACAAGGCCAGGGGCAGCAATCCTCTCCACCACAGGCAGCGGAACAGCCGCCCGAGCAACTAGTAGCGCAACAAAGACAACCAGCACAAGCATTAAGGCAGTCGTCATCTTCACCAGTTCAAGGCCGACGGCACCTCTTCACTTATCCTCCAAGTGCACCACCCGCTCCGTCACAACCTCCACCAACCCTTGCTCAGGCTATCACCACCACACCTACAACATCGCACCCTGATGACAAGCTGTTAGCTCGACCCATTGTGTCGATGCGCTGTCAGTCATCTCCACCAACGCCGCAACCCACTAATCCCTCATCTATTATAAACCCTACATCTTTACCCATTGCCATTCTCTCTATGCCACCACCACCTATGCCTGAGCATACCACCATCACAACACTAAGGCTCGAGCAAGCTCCACTCACCTTTGAGCCCGAGCAAGAGTTTCCTACTCCTAAGAGTAAGGTTGCTTCAGCCTCTGAGTTGGAGAAAGAGCTCTCTCCGCACGAGCCTATCCTTGCCATCATCCAATCACCTCACATTAAGCCCTCCGCATTTGACGAATCCACCATAGCCACCACACATCCCATCGCCACCACATCCCGATGGAGCAAGTGTGCACTACCAGTAACATGCCTTGAAATTACTTCCCCTATACAAGATGGACCGAGTAAAGGTAGCTGATAACTACATATTTTTTTGTGTTAAACTTCATACATATAGTTAAGTTTAGACAGTCTTTGTCTGTAAATAAAATGTATTTTGATTTTAATTTTCATTTCGTCCAAAAATAAATTTCAAAGCATATTAGTTAAATTCTCGAGTTGAACACATAATTAAAGTCTCACTTAATAAAAATCAATAAATTTTGAATAGTTTATATTTCTTTACATTGTATATAAATAAATTTTTTATCACTTTAAACATCTTTTAATTCTTGTAAATATTAGTGTGTAAATAAATTTGATTCACCCAATATAATCATGACATATGCCCCCTTAAAATTTATTTTACCATTTCTAAACACCTCACCAATACCCTCATGCCACATACCCCATCCAATCTTATTTACAAATATCCCACCCCACCCACTTATTCTACTTAAACAAAGTCTTTTTGTTTCTTTCCACCAGGCCAAGCAGACGAATCTGCTGGAAGCTTCAAGAAAGGCTGGTTTGGGCATGGCGGTTTGGGGCTTGAAGCTGAAGGCAGAGGGCTGGCAGCCTGGCAGGCGATGGCGCCCAGGAAGGCGGTGCGGACTGGGTGCTGCGCAAGCGGTGCTGGCCAGGGCGGCTGGAGCTGGCGCATGCAGAAGGTGCTGTGCTGGAGATGGCGGAGCCCTGGCCGGTTGTGCTGGCTGGGCATGGCACGAGCTGGCGCGGCGGATGGCTGGGCTGGGTGGTGTGCAGATGGCGCTGGCTGTGGGAAGCGCCCGGATCGCAGCTGTGCAGCGGCTGGCAGGTGTGTGTTGTGTGCGGCGGCTGAGGTGATGCAGAGGATCTAGAGCTTGCAGGGCCTGTGTGAAGCAAGGTTGGGCGGAGCTCGTGCGAAGCAGCCAGAGGCGGTGCAGATGGCTGCTGTGCGATGGAGGCGGCTGGGCCCTGGCGCGATGCATGCAAGAGGCAGGCTTCGATGGGGGCCTGCTGAGGTGGCGATCCAGGCCAGCTGAGGTGGCGATCCTGGTGCGAGCTGCAGAGGAAGCAGAAGGGGCCTGGAAGCCTATAAAATGCCTCCAAAGGCCGCAAAGCGGCTGGTTCGAAATTCTGAGGATTTTAGTTTCCGTTCTTCTTTTCTTTCTGTTTATGCAGAGCAGAGGGCTGGGGGTTCGATTTTTTTGGGTTTTTCATCTTTTATTTTTCCTATATTCAGAGCTGTGAGTTGTTGGGCTGGGGTTTAGAATTTTTGGAAATTGAGTGTTCCCTTTCTCTGGTTCGACGGAGGAGAGTTTTAATTCCTGGTTCATCTCTTTTAGTCCAACTTTTTATTTCTGCTGTGGAGGATCCAATGGAATTTTTCCATTATTTCTGTGTTTAAAGTTTGATCCAGTGAGATTGTTCTTCCAGTTATTCTATGTTTTAGAATTTGTTGTTTCTTCCCCTCTTCTGGAGATTGGGGGGGACGAGGTGCCGAGATATTCTAGGAGTTGCTGGGAGCAATTTCCATTTTGTTATAGGTTTAGATTGTCCAATTATTCTGCGTTTACATGCTTCGATCCAGTGCCATTTCCATTTCCTTATGTTCCATAGGATGATCCAGGGGCGATTATTGTTCAATTTTCCTTACGTTTTCATTGTTCATTTCTGTATTTACTTGCTTTGATCCATTACATTTGTTCAGTGTTTCTGTTCTTGGTTGGATGGTTGAGCAGTGGAAGATAGTTCGACAGTTCAAGAGGTTCAGATGTGAAAGTTGTGAGGATTCCTTTTTTCTGCCATATTGGTTCTGTAATTTTCTTCAGCATCTGTTCTTCACGTTCTTCTGCGGTTTGTGAGGGGTTTTCTGGTTCAGAATTGTTGAGGAATTCTTCTGCTGCTGTGAAGGATTTCAAAGGGTTTTGGGGTCCGAGCTTTCGTCTTTGATATTTGTTCTTCCATTTCTACTGTTCTTCTGTACTGTTGTGAGGAGGATTAGCAGTTTCCCCATTTCTTTATGGTCCAGAATTCGATCTAGTGCAATTGTTAATTTGAGTTTTCTATTCCATTAGTGTTCTGTTTCTATCCCCTGAACAGATTGGGAGCATGATGTGCTATCCATAGTTCCTGTAATATTTTCTTTACTGATTCTGTCATCATCTCTGGTACAGTAATCTGATATTCCTACAGTTCTTGTTGATCTCAACTTTAATTTTTGGTTGCGTTCTTTTTCATTGTCTCATTATGATTGATGTTTGCAGAGAGTTGAGAATGTTGATTGTTCATCCCCTGAGTTATAGGGGTACATTGATTCATTAATTTCTAGTTAAGCTTTCTGTTTGCTTGTTTGATCCCTCGAGCTGTGAGGGTACAATGATATCATATCTCTTCCATTTTCAATTCTGCTTGTTATTTTATTAAGTTTGATCTGTCAAGATTGTGAGGGATTTGATCGGTGTTGTTTACACATTCATTTTTAATGCATTGTCGTTAGAATGATTTCAAGTTAAAGTAGTTTAAATCGAGTTCTATTCAGCCTCCCTGTGGAAATGACATGTTCTCACCATCATGCTAGTTCATCTTTGTTATTTTAATTTTGTGAGACAGTTTAGAAAAAGTGCGCATATTGATTTGTGCGAGGAACTTTGGACAATGAAAATGCACAGTCAACTATGCCGCGCGTTCAGTAGCCCAGTTCCGGTCATGTGTTTCGACCCTTACAACTACATCAGTCGCATGTCGGTCTGTGTCCTTATCTCAGGTACATTCGGGAAGGATGAGCCTTCATCTCCCCAGAAGAGTACTGTCAAAAAGAGTTCCCAGGCCCTAGTGCCAACCAAATCCAAAGCGGGGACGGTAGCCATTACGTTGCTTATGGGAAATGCTACCATTAATGCCGTCATCACTCCTCGCTCAGTTATTTTGCATATGGCTGGTCAAGAGAAGGGGTTCTCTACAAATGTCGTGCTATCTCACGCGGCTGCTAAGGCCATCATGAATCAGTTGTCGCTCAAGGGGCAAGAAGTCACGCTGCCCGAAGCATCCAAAGCCCTCCTTGCCATGTTTCAACCTAACCAGGGGTACATTGCTATGTCACCAAGAACACTCAAGGTTTTGCCAAGAGTCCTTTGCAATCTGCCTCAGCCTGTCAGTCAGTTGGCCGTGCTAGTGCCACCTATCACACTCCCAGAAGCCTCCCCTCTTCAACTGTCAAGGGAGTTGGTCTTCATGCCAGATTGTCAGGGCAAGATGCCAAGTCTCAAGCTTATGGTACCACGCATCAAATTCCCTTGGACCTGCACTGACCACTTGTCAAAGGAAATCCTCTCAGCAAAGGAGCCTATTTATGGCATTCTCTCATGGGTATCTGTAAAGGTTAGGTATACAAATGATAGCCAAGGGGCAAGTGCGCACACGGCAGTCACGACAACCATAATTGATGAGAGAGCCGTGTGGCTGCAGAGGAGAGCGAGGCCATCTGCTGCCTGGTCCCGCTATTTAAGAAGACATGTCAAGGTGAAACCGTCATATCTATCTGTAAGAGCAAAGAAGCTGTGGTGTCACAAGGAGAAATCTGCCAAGAAGCAAAGGAGGCTGAGATCAAGATTGAAATTCTTCAAGAAAAATGTCGGTCTCCCTATCTTGTCATCTACTGACCTTGATCTTTCGATACTACTCATTTTGGTCAATCTAGTTCCCAGAGGAGGCGCCCGATCTCTCAATTCTGAACTGGTGCCGCATTATTCCCCTCCTACTCTTTTAGGGTCTTTGGACCCTCACTTATCTCTTCCTCCTGAGCCACCCGATCACCCTCGGGGTACCCAGTCTCTCTCTCCATATCCACCTGGGTCACCTAACTTCCTTCCTAGTGCTCAGGGTTCCCCTTTTCCTCTTCCACCAGAGCCTCCTAATTATAGGTCAGGTCCGCATTCTCCAGGGGCATCTGATTCCCCTCCTTCCACTTCCCCTTCTGATCCTCTAGATCCTCCACCCTCCATTCTACAGTTCCTTCCTCTAACCCCTCCTGATCTCGAGTTCGACCCGATTCCTCCCTTACTACCTATTCGGGGTCCCGACCCTTTCTCTCACTGTTCCAGAGGTTTCAGTCCTCACTAACATTTTTTTTCCTCCTTTGTAAATCCTTCTTGTTTGAGGGTTCTTATCCCTCATCTTCATGTAGCGTCATGTCTCCTTCTTGTTTGTGTTGAGTTGGCTCCAATTCTTGCTGACCCCTACTTTTCACAATTTTCTGCAAATGAGCTAATTAAAATCAACCAAAATCAAAGTTCAAAGACTAATATAGGTCGTTCTTTCAATAAAGGGGTCATGTTGCTCACCAAATAATCATATGAATTTTGTTTAAACACCAAACATCAAAGAGAGTCGTCTCAGTTCACAGCAAGAATGGTCGAGTCGGTCTTAGGTTTGCTTTGCTTCTGCAGTACTCAAGGTAGAGATTACTCCGCGCTAGGAGTCTGACATCCCTTCCCATGTCATTAAAAGTCACTTTAAGCAAGGATCACCACACACTCACGTGGCAACTTTAGTCGGCTCCTCTATCAAACATCGCTGCTATTTAGGCCATACCTAGGTGATGCAAAAGTTGTTCTCTTCTTTGCTCGGTCAAAGTGTAAGGGGCGGACAAGGCTGTAGACGCGAGATTTGGCCCATTTCCTGCAAGGCAATTTGGCCCATTAAGCTTCGTTTGACCGTTTGTTGACTGGCCTCGGATTCCATGTAGATGGCAGCATCGACCGCCGCCTACTACTGATTGACGGCATGCCACCTGGACGCCGACCCATCTTGACGTCCACATCTCTCGACGTCTGCATGGTGTTGGCGGCAAGATCGCTTGACGTCAAGACCGTTTACCTGGTCTGCGCAACTAACCCGGGAATATAGCCCACTTGCGCCCTTGTCTCGCCCATGCAACGCATGGGGCCGTTCCCAACGGGTATATGGGCCACCTTGGCAGTCCCTTGACCCAGTAAAAATCTCATTTGGCCTCTCCCTATTGGTTGGAGCTTAAACACATGAATTGCCACATGTGCAAGCGTGTTTCTTCACACTTGAGCATCCAATGCTCTCAACCCCGAGCTCACTGTCTATATAACTCCCCCTTTGTCCCTCTGAACAAGGGGGGAGAGGCTGGACGTCCATATGCTCAAGCTTTGAGAGAGGAGAGAGAAAATCATACTCAAGCTTCACCAAGTCTTCCTCTACTTCTTCTCAACCTGTGGGACGTCCAAGGAGGCTTCTAAGGAGCTGAAGGAGCCTTTGGAAGGAGCTTGCAACAACAACAACGAGGATCACCTCCCCCCTCTTCCTCCCCTTCTCTATTCTCTCTTAGATATTTGCATATCACACACACTTTCCCACACACTCTAGGCACGTAGGGCACCTTCCTACACACCTAGAAAGGGGTTTCCCAACCAAAAACGGAGGGAAGAAGGGTGGTCATAACACTTGGCCACCCCTCTTCTCAAGTCCGCAACCGGTACGGGACTCTCCTTTTGGGCCCTCCACCTTTCATTTCGAATATTTGCTGCACTATTTTAAGTCTAATAGAGTCTTGTTCTGTGGCAGGAACGATCTGAAGAGGACCGTGGAGCTCTCTTCCTTTGGCCGGCTGAAGGAGGAGAAGTTGGAGCTTCACCATCACCCGCGACGCGAGGCTACTACTCCGGCGTGATCACACAACTCCTTGGGTACAGGTAAGGCCCTGGCGATCATTGAAATCTCCCATCCCCTTCCGGTTCTCCTTGTTTTCCTTCGGTCAACCTGGTCAAACGAGGAGTCAACGAGGCCAACCGGTCCGTCATTCATCGCCAACGAAGGAGCGGCACGTCCGTGAACCACCGTCGGAGAAGGTCACATCAGTCGGCATTCGAAGACGGAGGCGGAACGAGACGTCCACAAAGGCGACCAACCTAAGCACATCTTGATGAGAGGAAATCTCAAATAGGGACGGTCAATTAAGCCTGCAAAAGAAAATAAAAGTAAATAAAAAAGAAAAGAAGGACAAATGAAGGGAAATTGAGGAATATGGGCATGGCAAAGAGTGGCATTACAGTTCCCCGCGGGACGCCCTTGAGCCTGGTCGTACGCATGCCCCAAACAAGAAACATGCACAATAAAGTGACCTAAAGTCCCTCCTCAACAGATTGAATCTCTAAGGGGTGTGCTGTGGAAGGAAGCTAAGCCTAACTTATTCTTTAAAGCTTGCACATGACTTATCCCCAAACTTTCTTCTCTTTCTCTTTATAAGGCTGGGTCGTCTCCCAGGTATGGCCTTTGTAGTGGCACCGCAAGCTAGGGGCAACCATCTACAGGACGCCACCATCATAATGCACATCCGACCTTTTGGTGGTCTTTAATGAAAGGTGAATGAATGAGGACCCCTTGCCAGTAGTTTGATCTTGCTTTAGTGCTGTAGTAGCAAGGGTGAGTGCCTTCCGTCTCATGTGTCTTTTTAGGAAGGGCTAACGTCGGCTTCAGACGTCATTTTCAAAATCTAAAAAAAATCAAATATTGCAAAAAAAAAATCAAATATTTTCAAAAAATAAAAAAAATCAAACATTGCGAAAAATCTAAAAAAATCAAATAATTTCAAAAACTCCAAAAAAAAATCAATAAAATGTTTTCAAACTAAAAAAAAAAGAAAAAAAGAAAATGAGCAGATCTAATCATACATGCTAAGTGTGCAGGTACATTGGCTCCCAAGCATTGATCGCTCGGATCTCCACATTTCTTCATTACTTTTGTCTGAGTCTTGCTCACATCATCTTTACGATCTGTCACTCCTCCTCAGTTCCACCTATGATTTAAATTTCAAGTTTATTATCCCACCAAGTCCTTCCGAAGTTCCATACATATTCTCCTTCATCTGAATGGCTCCATGAGAGGACTCTCTATGTGTGAATCTGGTTGTTCTTCAGTGCTTTGTTTCAATCATGTGGATGACTGAGTTGTTTATGTTTGTTGTTGTTAGCTTGTTTAGTGCTTTGTTTATTGTTTCATTTACACACAAAAACAAAAACAAAAAAAAAATCAGAAAAAGTAAAACAAAAAAAATGACGAGTTCTGCGCTCCACAGGTAAGTCAGGTATTGTATCTCTATCCTTACTCCTGCATTACTATATGCTATACTACTTATTATATCATTTCAAGGACCAGCTGGTTTTCAATGTGCTCTGGGATTTGAGTTCCCCTTTACAAAAAACGGTGATAATCTAGGTGCACATTGTTAATCGTTGGATAGACCGTTGAGTTGGTTAAGTACGGGAACGATAGATTCAGGTCTGCACTGCGGTTGTGGGTAGTCTCTTGACCCTTTCTTATCCAGCTTAACAATATTATCCTTGATGTATTTTATATTTTTCTCATTTTATTTGCATTTGTTTTGATGATTTCTTTTACTTTAGCCCAGCATGCATCATGTAGGACCTTGAGCTTTCCTGACTCATTCAAGACTTTTGATGAGCCCTTGTTGAGTGTCCAATCATTTTCATGTTTCAAAACAAGAAATCTCAATTCCACTCCGAATCGGAAGGTTTGCCTCCGAGTGAGTTGTTCCCGTCAGTTTGACAATAATTTCCCTGTCTGGATTCTCTATCCAAATTTTCCTTTTCATTTGATCCGTTTTGGTTGCGAACCGCTCCCAGACAGAGTCATGAGTTACCTGCCTGGCACGCACACGTCCCTCCAAAACGAAACCTGTAGGCCAATCGGCTAGGGTACCTCTCAATCGAGGGGTTGATCATCCTCTTCTTTTCTCCCTCTCGTCCAGACCTGTGCTCTTCTTGGCATTCTGCTCAAACAACCAACTCGGGGCTTTCACGAAGATTCCAATTGCCTGTTAGTTAGATCGGGTGTCTCTTTACCTTGGCTCCCCACTTTTCAGTCCACTCCGCGTCATCTCCATTCCGCCGTCACTTCATGACATTTCCACTCCACTTCCGCTTCACTCCCCTGCAAAGTGGAAGCCAAGGAGGGGCAATCTGTAGACACCCGGTTATGACTATTGGGTTGAACCACTTTTCTTATTATCTTAGTAGGCCCCTAATTGGTCACTCACCTTGAGCCCATCATTAGCCTTGTTTTGAGCCCATTAAACTATTAAAATGCCTTAAAATCCCGCACATTATCACTTTAAGAGAGTCCTTGGGGCATAATAACTCTTATCCTTTCATGTGGTTAGCTGATAATTCCTGATAATTCGATTTTATAGTCGCGACACATCGTGGCGCTGCGTCTCTGAGTCGCGTCAGTATAGGCTGCCGCGACAGGCCATGCATATCCACACACGTGGGCATTCTGTCGCGACGCCCCGCCCTGTCGCGTCTCCATGTCGCAGTCCTACGATACGCCGCGACAGCAGCTGCGCATGCAGGCCTCCGCAACCACCTCCTATTTATCCTCCCATGGCTTTATCTTTATCTCTAGGGATTATCTCCACCCCTTGGGGCGAGATTTCGGCCCTAGGGACTCTTGTGAGGATCCCTAAGGACTCTCCATCCGATTTTAATAGGCTTTTATCTCCCATTTTAATTTCTGAACCATTTTAAGGAGATAATATCACTTATTCTCATCACAAGCTCTATATAAGCAAGGCCCCTCCTCAAGGACGAGAAGAGCCTCTTCACCACCCCGAAGGGCTGCTGAAATTTCCTTTCACCCATACTTAGCACCGCAGCCACTCATTTTTGCCATTTTCCCTTCACATTCCACTCCACAAAGCTACTCTTTTCACCATCAACGGAGCACGGAACGTGTAGAGGGTGACCCCGATGATCTCTTGGAGCGTTTGCACATCCTTGGAGCTGTACCCACGCCAGGGAGTCGCCCCAATGGGGCTCATCTTCTTCTCCCTTCCTTTCTCCCATTTCTACATGCATTTTTATGTTATTTTTAGATAGGGCACTTTCACTGTCCACCCACGTTTTCCCATACCCATAGGGGTTTAAAACCACCCCAGGTGCGTTCCCACCATGATTCCCCACTTTCTTTCATCTTTAGAATAGATACTATGCTTAACATAATCTAATGGGGTGTTTCCTTTGTGTTTATCTTTGACAGGCAAGCAAGGAAGTGAAATCTACAAGAAGCTCTAGTTCTCTGGCCGGCTGGAGGACGAGAAGAAGGTCCTTACTCCAATTCTCCCGCATTCAGAGAACGCGACGGTTGAGGGTGACGCGACCATAGACGCGTCGACGAAAGCTGACGCGACATCAGTCTATCGCGGCGCCCACGGCGACCGCGACATCAGGTCCGTTTCTGTTCTCTTTCCTTTTCCTAGTTTAAGTCAGCCATCATCTTATTTTTATTCTTAGGCGACTTGCTAGGTGGCGATCACATCCATGTTTTCATGCTATTAGATTTAATATCCATTCATGTGTCGAGGGGAAGCACAATCCCTGTGATTACACTCCCCTCCTCCTTCCCCAATCTCTGGACGTGATTACCACGGATTCTGCACAGGAAGATGTGGGCGCTGGTGATTTGGGCGGCCAAGACAGGATCTGAAAGAGAAAAAAGTGGCATTCTCTTCACTTTTTTAAGAGGTATTTTAAGATAGTAGACATAATTGTAGACATTTATTAAGAGAGTTTATCAAACAATCTGAATTTTCAAAATCTGACCGCTTTAGACATAAGATGTTCAATAAGTGTTATCAAACAGAGCCTAAGGATGTCGTTCCTTTGTGGTTTGGGGATTTATTCTCAGTGTAAGGACTCTTGGTCCATGTGTAACTTGTTTTGGGTATTCTCCGAATGAGTTCGTCGCCCATTTTCAGTGGAGGGTGGCGCATAATGTTGTGCTTATATCTTTCATCGTATGAATGGATGAAACTTTTTTCTTTGTCAAAAAAACAAAAAAACAAAAACAAAAACAAAAACAAAAAAAAGACATGCCATGACCCGATGACCGTGAGAGTGGAGTGTTCACAGCCTCATCTGCCTTTATTGACCAGACTGGTAGCTTGATTGCCGCATCAAGGGATTGGTCGACTTCTCCGGTAATATGCCCCAGAACTGGAGCTTGTTATTTGCCTGGTCGTTGTTTCTAGGGGTGTCAATGGGCTGGGTTAATTTGAAGCCCAATGGGTAGTCCACTCCAGACTCAATTTGGGTTAAAATATGATGGCCCATGGATCTCTTTTGAAGCCCATTTGTCAAACCCATCACTTGATGGGTTGGACTCGGGTTAGCCCATTGGACTAAGAGACATCAATAACAACCATACCTATCAATAACCATCATACCTACACATGCATTAAAAAATGCTTAAAAAAAAATCGGTTTCCACCACACTAACAGTTCCCTTTAAATTAAAACATGCTTAAATTAAAATAGTGAATCTATCTACATATTAGCTTGATGGGTTGAAACGGGTCCCAATGAGCTACCATGGGTTTGTTTTACTTTGATCTATTAAATTTGGGTTGGACTTGGGTTGAGTTATTTTAGTGTTGGGTTAAACTGAATTTAAATTGAGCCGGTCCAAACCCACCCAATATTGACACCTCTAGTTGTTTCCAGACTTTTGGGTACCATTCCATGTTGTCCTCTTTCCAAAAGAACAAGGACATTTCTACAGCCATCAGTAAATGATCCAAAAGAACCACTTTCCATACTTTTTTATATATATATACTAAGCCAGTTGATCTAATCTTGATCTGTATAAGAGGTTCTATGTTCAATACTCAAGATCTGCACTTCAATTTAGTATGTTTATATTTTTTTTTTTGGAAAATCACCTAATAATCTTGATAGCCTTGATAGAAGAAACATGTGAAAAGTTCATGATTTCTAATCTTCATCTTATAGAGTTCGCTTTTACCCGTGTAATTTGACTAGTTAAAACAAAAAAAAAATAGAGAAATATTTATTGCAAGTGACTAGCTGAAACTTCAAATTTTTAGAAAAATATTTATTGCAAGAAATTTTTTTTAGAAGGTTGATCTAGATTGTTTAGAAAGTAAGTTTATTGGTTGAAAGAATTTTTTAACCATGTAATTGGACTACTTAGTTAAAACCCAAAAATACTTGGAGAATTGTTTATTATGGGGTCTTTGCATGTCTCAAAAGAATTTGACTTGCTGCTCGATATGTCATAGATGATAGCAAGGTTCGACGTATCAGAGAATCGGGGTGAATCGAGTTTTTCCTGATCCGTCACGATTCGTCAGAATCGGACCGATTCGCACGTGAATCGGATGAGAATCGATCCGATTTGATGAGAATCGAGTGAATCGAATTTCTCCTGATTCGATCCGATCAAACCATGGATGATAAAACCCACTCTCTTGTGCTTTAGGCCGGCGCGGGGCACAGCAGACAACATGCGTTTTTCTTCTCAAGAACTTGGACTCTACTTAGAAACATGTCCTCTTCTTCTGGAACTTTTTGATAACTTTTGCAATTAATTTCTAATCCGTCAAAAAGGATCAACTCTCAAATAAGCTAAGTTTTTTTAGTTGGATAATCAAATTATGAAACCTAAAGCTAATTAAACGACTATAGAAATTAAGATAAATAAAAACCACAACACTATATTTGGATGACAAAGTAAGACACGAAGTTGGGACTCGAGGCTCTGAATGCTTTGACGCCCTCACGTGGTTCTCGTTAATGAAGCTCCCCTTCCTTCCTTCTTGCACCTTTCCACTAAATAAACAAGGGGAATGTTTTAAAAATAACCTTCTCCTAAAAAAATATTTATTATCTAAATATATCTGATTCTAAGATATTTATAAAATTATGCCGGAATAACTCACACAAATTTATTACACCTTACACAAATTTGTCGTAGTTTACGTAAATATGTTGTAATTTATATAAATTTATATAGCTTACACAAATATACTATAATTTACATAAATTTATTAGAATTTATACAAATATGTTACAATTTCTATAAATTTGTGTATGCACTTAAATTTACATTAGTTGCAACATATTTGTGTAAACTATCGAATATTTTTTTGTAAATATGTTAGAATTAGACATGGTTTTGTAATATGTTAGAGTTGAACATATTTTTAATAAATATTTACTAAAATATATTTTTTATAAACATATTTCGACCATCTATCGAAAGGAGGAGGCTAGGTAATGCAAATTTGCATAAGTTATAATATATTTGTGCAAACTATCGAGATCATAATTGACCAGATCAATGAATCAAATCGGATTCTCCAGATATAGTACAAAATATAACATACTACAATAGTACAGTATAATCAAGTTTGTAATTAAATCTTAAATAGTAAAAAATTTAAAAAACATATTATGTTGACTGTGTCTGGAACCATAAGATCTCAAACATTATACAATACGGCTATTACGGTTGCTACGAGGACATCGACCAAAGTCGATGTGACGTCGAAAAAATCCGCTCTTAGCTGACAAGGAGTGCACCTTGACCCTAAGATACCTGTAAGTCCACCAAAGGAATTCGATGGGGAGACACTCTGGCATCCAAATTAATCTTTTATCAAGGAGTAGGATGTGAACGGAGTAGTTAGTCTTCGCTTACCCCTTCATTGATCGAGTGCTTTCCCTATATATAGATGTTTCGGTTGCCCTCCGATCTGAAGAATGGGGACCAGGGATCGGTATATATCGTCTCGATCCAAGGTAGGTAGCGTCGTGGTACCGTACCGAAGATTCCGCGTCGCTATGTCTGCCATGCATGACTCTAATACCGTGCGCACAATATAATTTTGTAAATATGTTAAAAAGTAAATTATTTAGGATTCCCTATCAGATTTTTGACTTATTTGTTAATCTCTAACAGAGCTGTAACTCATTACAGTAAATGCTATCACATATTACAGTATACGTTAAGTCTTGTTACAGTAAAGACCTCCTTGTTCCAGTCAGAGACTTCTAATTAATTTATCTTATGTTAAAATTAAATATATTATGATAAATATTTATTTAAAAAGTTATTTTAAAAATTCCCCATAAACAAATCCAGACCAGCCACCGAAAGGGGGAGCCCACCCAATATTACCCATCCTCGTGGAAAAATATCTACATCTTCTCTAATCATCTCCGGCGCCGCCGTCACCGACGGCAGTGCAGTTTCTCACGTCACCGTCCTCAGAAAACAAACAATGCAGTGTGTCTGCGCCCATGGAGCCATCCATCAAACCAGAAGAACAGAAATTGGAAAGAAAAGGAGCTCCTTTACTTCACGGAACCGCATACAGACTTGCTCGTGTTGCTCGTTCGACCCGCGCTCCTCGCTCAAATCTTTTGTCGTTTAAGCTAAAAAACCCATCGCCATGTTTGTTCATGGGGAAGAGATTTCTGGGTCTCGGATGGATACGGGGGTTTGCAGGGAATTCTTGGAGGAGCCACGACGAGGAAGCAGAGAACAGAGGTCACGGTACCCAAATAATATGCTGCTGTTAGCAAGGTTTTTGCATCTGGGTTGGATGCAATAACAGGACAATAAACTAGAACAGGTACGTCTCGCAAGATGAACAAACCCAAGCCATCACAGGAGAGCAGGCAAATCCTTCTTGTAGCAGAAGCAGAGGAAGCCAATATGGGGTTTCAATCAAAGAAGAAGAGAATAGGAAGAACTTACATAGATAGATAAAGATAGAGGGAGAGAAGTGAGGTATCTGTCAAGCCCAAGCTCAAGAACACCAGCGACAATGGATAAAGATCGTCCCTTTCTCAGGCGGCGCGGGCGACGGCGTCGCAGTCCCCCTGCGGCACTTCGGAGGGCAGGATCCGGGGCCGCCCGCGGACGACCAGCCTCGGCACCGTGACGGTGAGCACTCCGTCCGCGTACGCGGCGGAGATCCCGTCGACGTCGACCCTGTCCGGGAGCCGGAACTTCCTCATGAACCGCTTCCACCCCGATGCTGGCGGCTCTGCGTCGCCTCCGCCCTCGTCGAACTCCGTCCGGATGATGAGGTACCGCGAGTCCTCCACCTCCACCCTGACCTCCTCCTTCCGCACCCCTACAGTCCACAGAAGCACAGAAGGTGAGACCGAGCAGGAAGAAACGGATAACACATGGCCGGGGATGAGAAGGTGCAGGGGAAGCTGGGGAAGGCGGCGGTACCGGGGAGGTCGGCGCGGAAGAGGTGGGACTCGGGGGACTCGGACCAGGAGACGAAGTTTTCGGGGACGGAGAAGGCGGGGTGGAGGAGGAAGGGGGAGGGGTTGGCGAGGAAGAAGGGCCAGGGGGGGTACTGGATCGGGTAGAGCTCCATGGCTGGTGCTCGGACAGGTTTGCAGCAGCGGGAGGTGGGAAGATACGGTGAGGGGTGGTGGTCTCTTCGGTTTCCCTCTTTCTCACCTCGGAAAACGATTGGTCGGCTTTAAATGAACTCGACGGGGAGCTTACGCCAGCAGACGGTGCAGAGCCACTCGGCGCACCAATAGGAAGAGTTATGACAGGTGCAGATACTTCCAACTTGGCTAGGGGTGTTAACTGTGCCAGACCAGCTCCATGGCCCGGTGGCTCAGCCCGGTCTAACACGGGTTTGAGCCACAATTTTTCATTTTTTTTTTTAAATTGAGTTCGGTCCGACCCGATCTAAGATTGGGCCAACTTTGGGCTTCATCCGACCCCGCCCGAGCAACCCGCCGATCCGATTTTTCAGCACCCCTACGTGAGCATTCGCGTGGGTCTAGTGGGGTGGCGCTGCTGCACTTGCACCTACTGCCGCTGCTGCTGTTGTTGCACTTGCCGCCCTACGACCGCCACCACTGTACCTGCCGCGACACCACCGCACCTGCTGCCGGGTCCGACCGTGCCTGGGCCGGGCTGCAAAAAATTACCCCGGGCCGGGCTTTCTTCCAAAAAATCGAGCTTTGGCTCCGGGTCGGGTTGGACCTGGGCCGATCTCTTAGAGATCGGGCTAGACCTAAGCCTATTCAAATTCGGTCCATTGACACCCCTAAACTTGGCCCATCTTTTCAATTATTGTTTAATGGTGTAAAATCTAGGGACTTTTTATTAAAAATATCTATTTAAAAAAATATTTATATAAATATGGCTCAATAAAAAATATTTACAAAATTATGTTGAGATAGTTACATAATTTTGACCCAAATTCTACTATCAGTCTCAGGTACATTATTTGCTCATAAATTATATTATTTATGCTCAGATTATACTATTAAGTAACACATAAATAGGTTAATATATGTCAACTTAGAAAAATGAGACTGGATAGACAATCTCTCTTTCTCAAATCCAATTATTCTTGTAAAAAAATAATAATACAAAAATTATACATTTCATGTGATAGACAGTGGAATTATGTAGAAAAACCAAAAGGACTGGTCTCTGAGATATGTTTTCTTCCCCACTCCCAGGAGATGGGTAGAGATGCTCCTGGGTAAGTCTGGGTTAACCATTTTACCTCAGTTTAGACTATACCATCTACCCAAATCCAATAAACAGAACCCCAGATTTACCTCCTTTACCAGGGTAAATCACTTACCAAATAAGTCACTATGATAGAACAACAAAGTTCCTTCACTCATGCATTCCCACCAATGGAAAAACCACTGCTAGATGAGGGGAATTTTCCAGAATCTCACAAACAGGATAGAGAACAATGCTGGGCATCAGTGACCTTCCAAGGAGATTATTGATTGTTCTGTTTGCAGCACCAGAGAAGCTCTGTGGTAGGAAAGATGCAATCTTGAGGCAAGAAACACCCAATGATGGGTACCAAATCTGTGAAAACAGGTCAAGAATCCAACACTAGTTTCAACAACTGGCAAACACTCGTTTGAATGCAGCAAAAAGATGGCAATTGCATGACAAGATCACCAGCCTTGTCACCTCCATACACAAACAATCCACCAGGTACATAAAGGTTCTGATCACTCCACAATCTGATGCAACAGAGCGCACCATAAAGATGCAATCTTTTCTCTGAAAACCTCAAACACTCCTGATCGTTTGCTCATGTGTTCACCCCAAACACAAAGCCATTGCTGAACGAAGGCAGATTACTGGAAGGCAGCCGGTCCCGCACCGGCGACCGGAACGGATTCGGCGTCACAGGGTGCGTAATGTGCAGCCCAGCTCCCCGGAGAACCTGCTTGGCATTGGCACAGGCAACCTCCGATCTGTCGGTGAAGAACGCCGGCGCATCCGATGACTTGATCACCTCCAGAGCTCCTGTCCAGCTCCCAAAGCTCTCCAACCCACAGTTAAGGGCAAGCACCACACTGGGCAGAGGCAGCAGGGGAGCCTCTTCCTGGTAGACACCCCGCACCAGGTTAACCTTCACTCTGCCGCCGCCGAACCCTGACGCCGTCCCCGACAGGTTGCTGGGCACCTCGGGGCCGACCATGAAGATCTGCACATTGCCTGATCCATTGAGCAGATGGCCAATCTCCATGAATGCAGGCATCCAGTCCAGCTCCCCTTCAGGGCCAAGGTAATGCACGATCACCTCCCTGCCCTTCACCAGGCGGCTTTTGGAGTCCATGGCCTGGGCGGTCAGTATGTGGTAGACCGTCAAGGGATAGGACAGTATCGCCGGCGCCGGGCTCGACATCGGAAGCGACCGGAGGGCGTAGTACTCTGACCAGCCGGACAGTAGTGCTGGGCTTGTCGAGGCGCCGTCCCGGTAGTTGGGGAACGCCGAATCCGGCGGGTAATCCCCATCCCTCAGGCCACCCCATGCCTCGGAATGCCCACCATTTCTGGTGGGGAGGAGGCCGAAGGGGCAGTGCGAGTAGCAGCCGCACAGCCTCCTCCACATCCCCTTCTGGTGGACGCCCACGGACTCCAGCCAGTTGCAGGGGTGTTCGACCAGGCATGGGAACACGAAGATCTTGATGGCGAGCTCCTCCTCCCTCTCCATCATAGCCTTGTAGAGGCTGCAGATGCCCCTGTGGGTCTCCTTCCAGTGCTGTTTCTGGCAGGCGGGGCTGCAGTAGACCACGGCCCGGCACCGGCCACAGCAGAGGGACTGCTCGCTGTGGACCTCCTTCTCGCACATGGAGCACTGCCTTAGGGCGGCGGACCACTGCGCCGCCTTCGTCTCCGACTCCTGGGGACCCTCCTCCTTGGACGGCGACGGCGGCTCCATGTACCTTGTGGGGCTCAGGCCGGGCTTCTTTTCGTCGTAGGCCTCACCGGGAGGGTGGGAGATGGTGACCGCGACGAGGTCGGAGCAGCGGGACACCTCCGACGGCCAATTCACGTCCACGGTCTCGATGAAGGGGTCGAAGGCGAGAAGGCGGCCCCGCCGGGGCGCCGCCTCGTCGGCGGCGCTGAGCAGCGGGTGCACCAGGGCGGCAGCCCTCATGAAGGCATACAGGAAGCGGAGTTCCTCCAGGGTGGGGTTCCGGAAGCGGACGCCGCCGGAGGGGGCGAAGCGAGCGACATCAACGACGGGGTAGCGGTCCCCGCCGTCGGGGCCGGCGGCGGCCTCCAGCGACAGGGAGCGCACCATGCGGCGGTTGGCGGGCGAGAGGAGTCCCTCGGGGAGGAAGACCACCCGGAGGAGCTCCACGTTGGGGACGCGGAGGGTCTCCCGGGGGGCGGTGGCTCGGAGGGCGTCCTGCTCGGAGCTGAAGAGGTGGAGGCCAAGGTCCCCACCGTCGCCCCCGACGAACTGGGCGCAGGGGAAGGGCTGGCGTCGGATGGAACCCCAGTCGGCGTCGCGGCCGACGCGGACGCCGATAAGGTGGGCGGGGCGGAGGCGCTTCCAAGGGTCGGTGCGGGAGAGGGCGGCTGCGGCGCGGAAGAGGGACCTGATGAAGGCCGGGGGGGCGCCGTCGACCCGGAGGAGGCAGGTGCCGGAGGAGGGGCCCAGCCCCGGCCCCGCCCCGAACTGCTCCTGGAACCTGCAGAAGAGGTCTCTTAGGTGCACCTCCATGGCCGGGCCTTGCGGCAGAGCTCCGGAAGGGGAGAACAGGAGGTGGGGGAGGTTGAGGACACCCAGATCGAGTCCCTGGACAAGACGAGATCTTTACCGCCGGAATCGGAGAATGTGCAGCCAAAGACGAGATCTTTGATGGTTTGGGAGACCTCAGAGCGGACGCCAACAGATCTTAGTTTGTGGAAAGGAGAGAGAGAGAGAGAGAGAGAGGTTTGCAGTATGCAAAGTGGGGAGGGGAAGTGGGATCCCTACTACCTCAAGCTTGGTGTCGCCGCTGCAACTCTTCTTGCAGCGGGCGATCTGGAGGAGTAGGAGGAGGTCAGATCTAAGGATGACCGCCCTGACGACAACATTGGAAGGGATTTTCTGAAATAAGTCGTTTATGGAACATGTCATCAACTCGGATTTGAATGTTAAGGTGTCATAATTTTAGATTTATTTATACTTTACTAAAACTATAAGATAACTTTTGTTCTTTATTGGTGAAAAAAGAAGTGTTATCCATACAAGTGCATAAGGGTGTTCATAATTTGGTTTGGTTTATAGGAGATATTTAAGAAGTTAAACTAAGTTAAATTCGGATTCAAACCGAACCAAATCAAATTAAAGTCTCTTGAAACCAAACCAAACCAAACCGAATTGATTTGGTTCGGTTTAACTTGAAAATAAATAGACCTTTAGATTCTCTTAGTCTTAAATAAGATTTTAATCACTTATTTCTCTAATAAATCACTATCAAATAATATTTAAAATGAAGTATTAAATGTTGATGACCATATAACCTCTATAATATGTATTTTTACGTAAATATATTGAAAAAATTTGATAAATATATATAAATTAAAATTTATTATTGTAATTCGGTTTAATCGATTTGGTTTGGTTTCTAGAGGTTAGAAACCAAACCAAATCGAATTTTCCCAAACCAATTTTTTTCCATGTTCAAACCGAACTAAACCAAATCGAATCGCTCGGTTCGGTTTGATTTTTCGGTTTGAACCGAATAGTGAACACCCCTACAAGTGCACGAAAGTGACACTATGTGTGGCATTAAAATCGATCAATCAATTTTCGTCTCTCTTTGGAGACCAGATAGATCATATGATCTAGACATTACTTTGACAGAATTCAGTCTACCGATAAGAAGAAATTGATTTTAAACTTTAATCTATTAGGCGTTTGGACAATGCTTACTATTGATTTTACTGTATTGTGCCGACCGTGCCTCGACTCGCAAATGTCGTGGCACAGTAAGATACCCTCGTGCCACTATGATCCGCAGCGGCACGACGAACCTTGCTCATGTGGCGTCATATAAGTTGTCATATCAGCAATCAGAAGCAGTAGACAACGGTGACGATCGGTGGCGACGGTAGGATCAAATATCACCTTTTTGGAGCTAAGATTTACATTTTGAAGTCTAAAGTTTATATTTTGGAGCTCAACTTTTGTATTTTAGTGTCTAAATATTAAAATTTAATTAATATTTTTAAACCCTATGGATTAGGGATGCCAATGGGTTGGAATCAAAATCCGAAATAAGTGTTTTCGCTTCCGCTTCCTATAAGAAATTTTAGAGTTAAAAATGAAAACGAAAAAAGATGTTTCTGCTTCGGCATCCATTTTCGCTTGAGTCGAAAAAATAAAAACAGAAATAGAAACTTCGGATGTAACGACATTTATATAACTAGAATAAATTTATAAATTTATAAATACATTGATTATTAAATTTATGAATCTTTTCATATGTAAATATTATAATCTCTTCTACCATATGAGCTAGAGGTATTCATCGTTTCCTTTGCTTTTGTTTGGTTTAGAAAAGATTTTAAGAAATCAAACCAAACCAAACCAAATCTAGAGTCAACATGAAGCAAACCAAACCAAAGTATGTTGAAATCAATTTGGTTCAGTTTGGTTTGATTTAACTTTAGAATAAATGGACTTTTAGAGTCCATTAATCTCAAATAAGATTTTAACCACATGTTTATCTAATAAATCACTATTAAGCATATTACATTCCATGATATATATCCATAAATTAAAGGCCTATTATTGAAATTCGACTTAATCAATTTGGTTTGGTTTACAAATTTTGAAAATTGAACCAAACTAGTTTATCTTTTTCAGTTTGATTTGGAACCAAAATGAATTTTTTTTTCCAGACCGAGCCAAATCGAACCGAACCAAACCGATTTGTTCGATTTGATTTTTTGCTTTGAACCAAATAGTGAACACTACTATCTTCTCCATCGCGTAGATTACAATAACCCTTGCTAAATGAAGTATGACAAGATCACATTGGTATAGTAAAATCATGTAATTATATATAATGGTTGAGTATTAGATAGTCAACAAATATAGGTACGAAGGCTGTCAGGAAAAAAAAAACTACAAAAATATGATGGAATGAGAGAATGACCATTAGCTAATAATTGAGACAAAGATTGATGACATTTACATATAGATTAGAAGTGAGAGACAGTGAGTTAAAAATTTAAGAGCTAAAACTTCGAGGTTAATGAGTTTTTTTTTATAAAAATACTATATAATATATATTACAAAATTATCAAAAATAGAAACGAAAAAGTCGATACAGAATTAGGTGTTTCCACTTCCGCATTCTATAAGAATTCAGATATCTTTTTCCACTTCTGCTAAGCTATCTAAAAGTTTTTTTCGAAATTTCGCATCCTATAAAAAATGCGAAAATAGGTCAGCTAAGTAGAAATAAGAGATTCATTAGCAACTTTACTATGGAGTATTTTGGAGTCCAAAATTTGTATTTTGGAGTCTAATGTTTATATTTTAAAGCCCAAATTTCGTATTTTAGAACCTAAATATTAAAAACCCAGTTAATATTTTTAAACCACTAATAATATTTTAGAGTCGAAGATTTACATTTTAAATCTCAAGGCTTGTATTTTAGAGCTCAAATATTTAAAACTTAATTAATATTTTTAAACTCTAAAAGTAATATTTTAGAACCCAAAATTTGTATTTTAAAATTCAAACATTATATTTTAGAGCCCAATCGTTGATCATCATCGCCGATTGTGACTGCCGATCGCCACTGCCGCCACCCACGATTATCTATTATTCTTGATTGCTAAAATGACGGTTTATGTGACGTCCCATAAATACCATCTTACTGTACTTTCAAGTGCAATAAATTTTTCTAGTCATAGCAACATCCGAGGGGGCCTCACAGCACAACGTCATGCTGTGCCATGGGACATGTCCTCTTATATCTAGACAAGAGAGACGGACAAAAAATGTTTTCCATTGTGTGACATGCTTCACATAATTAAACTACTGAACTATCGACGTTAACTTTTAAGATTAAAATATAAATCAGATATAGTTATAAACACTTTTTAATGATAACGGAGGTTTTGCAATCTCAGCTTTAATCATGTTTGAGAGATTATAAAAGTTGAAACTTTTAGTGACAACGTAAACTCCCAAACTACTGCTGATTGAGAGCTACGCCCGACGCGCCCTTCTGTAAAGTAGTTCGAACTTCCTCCGACAGAGATGCTAATTTGAACAAATCATTTATAGAATTTTAACTCGTCATATAACTTACATCCGTTTAGTAGATTACCACTATACATGTTGTTTACGTCTCACCACACTGTAAACTAATCATAGAGATGTACACGATCCCCAGCACTTGCTGCACCCCATGTTATGTGATAAACATTTACTTGAATAGATATACAAACGCAGTAGATAGAAGACCACCAAAATCTACACGTCACTTTTAAAATTAACCGGTTATGATTTGCTTCAGCTACTTCTCAATTACATAAAAGAGCCTCGGAAATAATTCCTTTGATTTTAGTTTAATTCTTCATTCCAATGTTTACATCAATCCAAATATAAACGATGCAAGAACCAAATACCTCATTGTTCGGTCCCAAAACAGACGACGCACAGAAAATAATGGAAACTGAGATCAATGATTGAGACGTCGCATTTGGTTTGGCAGACCTGCGTAGTTTCCGAGCCTGAAGTAAGATGCAACAAATAGAAACTGAGATAAACAAAGCGATCAGTGAAGTAAACACGAGCCAAACGGATTACCAATTCCAGACGACAAATAATACACACTGTAACTTTGAACACTCGGATCACTGTCAGATGCAGACTCTGTTCGGTTGCTCCGCAGGAAATCAAACCACCTTCTAATGATCTTATACAAAGTTTCATAATTTGATAGGTGGGAGATAACAGCCATTACATAATTTGATAAGTAGGAGATAGCAGCCATTCAAAAAGAGCGCGCACGAGAGAGAGAGAGAGAGGGGACAGCTAAATGTAAGATGAATTGATTAGGAAACCACCGCATAAAAACTAACTTACAGTGTAGTTCCTTCTTTGTTCATCCACAACAAACGAAAAAAAAAAGAATATGCTGCCATCAGCTTTCTCAATACAATAAGTAGGTCGATAAGCTAAAAGAGAGAAAAAAATGCATTTGCACAAGCTGTGTTAGAATACATAAAAAGCTGACCGAGTGAACACACCTAAGAGTTTGGTCACCACATAAATCCCTCCCTTTTTGTCACTTATAGTGATTCATGAGCACCGTTCACTTCAGGCTGGTTCGCCGAATGGGACTATCCTTATATATTAGCAAAATACATAACTGGTCAAGGGCTCCTCCTGCTTCAACCAAGACAACTGCCTTGCTAGTATCATTAGCGGTTTAAATTGCCCTTTGCACCGAAACGCCTTTCACTACCTCTGACTAGGGAGGGAGATGAGAAAAAAAATCTGAAACAGGAGAAAAATTTTGGTCACTTCAGGCCTCACCTGATGAGTTAGCAAATGCCCTGAAGTGCAAGGGAGAATGATGGCAGATGGCCAAAACTAGCGAGCACAGGAAACAGCCTATGAATCCACCATATCTTCCTGAAGCTCACTAGGGGCAATGAGGCCTGGAATGCTAAGCATCCGCTGGCGTTCTCTCTCTTGTTGTGCAGCTGCCTCTTCCGCGTAGAGATCTTTGTTGTCCTGCCAATGGAAAAGTCAGACATAAAACCAATGCAGTGCTTTATCTTTACAAACCAAAGGCACAAATCATAATCAAAGCTAGCCACTCGACTTTACTGAATATACAAGGTTGTTATCCAACTAGCCAATGGACTTCTTACTAGAGAACTCTCCACTCCCAATAACAACCAATTGCATGCAGCTACGTTTTTGAGCTAAAAGTAGAAAATGCCTTATTTTAACTTTAACTTGCAGGTCCAAGTCTTCTATTCTGTTTTGTAAACTTACCAAAACTAAATTGAAGTGTACCAAGACCATATCAGCCCAGTGATTATTAATCCACCACAATAAATTTCTAAAACGATAGGTTGACAAATACTTGAATAAAAATATCCAAACATTTTCAAGACATCAAGCATATCATATCAACATCATAAACCTCATAACACTTGTTGAACCCAGATCAAAGAAAGAATCATAAAGATATGGCAAGGCTTTCCAACTGGCTGCCAAGTGCCAACCTAGCATTGACAACCTCAAAAGGGATTTGACGTTTGAAGAGGAACATCTACATTCTCCATGCCACACTTTTACAACCATAGGTGATACAACCAAGAATCTACCCCCAGACACTAACCAATGTTTACTCAGAATAAAAAAAGGCCCATCTAAAGAGTTCAATTACTCCTTCATAGAGAAACTTGAGAGCCAAAATGTGTGTGCGTGAGTGAGAGAGAGACCTGGGCTGAAAATTCTTTGGATTGCACAAGAAAATCACGTATATGATTCTTAAATGTTGGGAGGTCATGTCTTGACTCAAAAAGGCCATTAACAAATTGAGAAACCTGAATGAGCCAAAAGAAAAAGATATTAGGTCCAAGTCTGAAATGACGAGCAGTGAGAAATCAAAACAGACATACCTCAGTTGCTGTCATATTTGGGAATGATGCACTCAACAATTTTATAGTGTACTCACGTACAAACATTGAATTGTTGGGGTATGGATAAGGAACAGTTGAGGCATCCCACAAAGGTTCTGTCAATGCACCTGAGTCCAGCTAGCATTTCAAAGAAAAAAAGTTTAGCATCAACAGTAAGACAAAAATATGTTAATGAAGCCAGCAATATGACTCAACCCCTTGAGTCAAATGCATAACAAATACTTCCCCTTGTAAGCGCTGAATGAGAAACACGAGGACAAACAAAACAATCATTGTAAAAGCAACATTCATTACCAGGCAAAACAAATGCTGGAGTACTAAAACATGCAGCTTGAAACCTGGCTTGTGAAATGTGTCCGTCAAGACCGCAAAAATCTCTTGCTCAATAGTGAGGAAGTATGTTCTGTGGAATTGATTGCAAAACTTTGATACCTGACACTCAAAAGCAGCACTAATGATCAAAGGCAATACGAATTTCATCAGCACTTTCCAACTGGCAAGTGATTTTTAAAAGAAAAAAAAAGCCAATGCTGACAAGGCCTAAGGAACCTGAACTTGCACTCACACAGACCAATGGAAGGAAACATGACTGAGAACAACCAATTTGTGACATGGATATAAGTTGTGCCAACTCCAAATGAGATGGGAAGACTAGAGGAACTACCTGAACATTCTTCAGCATTTCCAGCAAAAGATTGAGACCAGTCTCAGCAATGTTTCTTTCAGTGTGGCGAAATGCCCAGTTTATAGAGTCCATGACAAGTTTCAGTTGCTGTTATGAGAAACAAAAATTCAGAAAATGGGAATAAAAGGCAAAGGTCAGAATAAACATAGGAAATAAAATATCTCAAGACAAACCTCACTTGACAGCTGACACAATGCTGGAAAACAATGAGTTGCAATCGCTCGCAGTAAAGAGAAGAATTTGAGGCGATGCTCTGGGTAATCCTCAAAATTCTTTGTAATCATCTGTAGGGAGTTAATAATGTTTGTCAAGTCTCATGTTACATTTCACAAACAAAGAATGCAACTACCTGCAACCTGCAAGTCAGCAGATACTCAAACATTCATATGCACGATGGAGTGGCATCAGGGAGGATCCCATTGTCTGAATGATCCATGCCAGGTATGGATGCCAGATACTGGCTGACTGCAGGTGACTGACATTAAAGAAACATAATATTCTCAAATAGGATGCCAAGTCCATACCTCAAGGGTGCACTGAAAAACAGCCTCAAAGATGCGAGGCACATCTTCAGTCATAACACCACGATACCTGCATAAATTTGGAGATGGGAGGACTAAACATACTGAAAGAATAGCATATTGGAAACAATTAATCAAAAACTAATATGAGGTAGGGGTGAACACGAGTCGGTTCGGTTCACCCCCTTTTTTTTTGTAAACCGAACCGACCCGAGGCTTGTGGCAAACCAAACTGAAAACCGAACTGGTTCGGTTTGGTTTAAACAGAAATGTTAAAAAAAAAAACAGATTTGAGGTACTGCGAGTTTCGAACTCACGACCTCCTCAAAGGGTCTCATGCACTAACCAACTGGGCTACAAGATCTTTTGTGAAATTACATAGTATTAATATATATATATATATATATGGTTCATCACGGTTTCACAGTGCCAAACCGAACTGAACCGACCCGAACCGGTCGGTTTGGTTCTGTTTTTCTGTTTGAACCATTTAATGAACACCCCTAATCTCAGGTCTCCCCTCAAAGGAATCATTTCTTGCTTTTACAGAGAGGAAGCTTTCTTCTGCATTGCAAAAAAGCAATTTTCTTAGGTAGGGTACCTCGAAATTATAAGATGCCTACATCATCGTCTTTAACCTATTGCCTGTTTGACATGCTTCACTACAAAGTAGAAGCTCACAGCTCACACATGCATCAGCACAAAATGTCAAAATGATGATGAAATGAGAAAGACGGAGAGAGATCATCAGAGTATTTAAATATTTACTTCAGTGCTGAGTTTGCAAAGTCATTGCGTTCTGGAAGCCAAACTATTTGACACAATGCAATAGTTGGCTTAGTCATGTTATAACAACTTAGATCCTTTCATCAACCAAAATATCAATATCACAATTCTATACACTCTACAAGGATTTGACAGATTCTTATGGACTCATCTCCGCCTACAAGTTTGCATTTATGGGCAATGCTGGAGCTTTCAGTGAACCTTTTCCAATTCAATAGTAGGAGACAGCCAGGAGTATAATCACCAAAAACAAAATTCTTTCACATGTATACATGTTGATGAAGTGTAAATTGCCAAGAGAACTGCATCTCATGACCATATGTCAAAAAAAAGGGCATGTCTGCCTGGTTTATGAACATACTTGTTTATAATTGTCGCAAACAATGACAGTGCTTCGGATTCCCTAGCATCAGGTACATTTCTAGCATAATCACCAAGAACATGATCCATCATTGGAGGAACAAATTGCTTTCCAATGTGTGACTGATCTTCAGCTTTGTCCAAGAATGTCTCAATCAGCTTAAGAGTCTCACGCTTAACAGATCTGTTTCGATTAAAAGAGAAAAGTAAATAGCAAACACAAAAAACATGTGAAGTGAAAAATGTGCAGTTTTGTGTCTGACCTTAGAAGTTTGACAAAAGATGTTTTAGAAGCATATGGGCCGCCTCCTGCGATACTATTTGATACAAGTTCACTGTACATCCTGAAAAGAAGAAATAGTTGGACAAAGATGTCAAACAAAAAAAAGACAACCAAGTATTCTTCTACACAATGCCAAGTTGCCAACAAACTTTTACCTATACACTGTCAGCATGTCTAAAAATATCAATGATATTTGTGGTAAGAAATGTGTCCCGAGTGCGCTTGCCACACTGGTATTTGTCTGTAAGACAGCAGATTGCCACCATTCAGCATCTCATTCGGATAAGTTGGGGAGGAAAAAGGACAACACATGATATGAGAAGCTGTAAATAGGTTCATTGAACTTCATCTTTTAAAAATGGATAGAAAGGTGCTGTTGGTGTAACAGTGTACAGACAGAGGAAACAAGGACACCACTGATATGAAATAGAACCCCTATCCCCACAGCTAATTTTGCAATGGTTGGGCTCCTGTGAGTTTAGATACAGATTTTGACTTTGTCAATTTTGTCTTCATCACACCTTGATCCAGGGTTTCAAATCCTACAAACCAAGTCCAGTTAGTGCGATTCTTTGATTATCAAGAGAAAATCATAATGAATATTTTTCTCTTTTTGAAGGTGGATACCACCACCAAAAGGAAACAAGGATGCATAAATATTTTAGCAGTGTAGGATCCCAATATATAAAAACAAAGACCTCCCACCTTCTCTCTATGTTGAACCATCGACCCAAATGTTTTGCACTAAACTATGTCAAACATAGGCTGAAAAAATTATATTGATACAAAAGTTATAAAAAACAGGGCTAAAGGGAATTCGCCTAAAGTCAGCATGTCTTTCACCTTCCAAACACTAGTAATCGGGTCTTACGTACACCAAGGAGTGGCCTAGTGGTTAGCCCTACATGTACACCAGGATGAGGTCTCAGGTACAAATATCAGGAGCATGTTTATAAGGAATTTCTAAAGACATCTAATAGGCTAGTTTTCCAACCAAAAAACAAAAAAAAGTAATCACGTCTTAGAACATCATTGAAAGTTCTTTTTTTTTTTGGGGGGGGGGGGGGGGGGGGGGGGGGGAGTGAGTAGTAACAATAGTATATTAATGAAAAGGGAATGCACAAGTATAGGCAGATTACACCAAAACACAACTCCCCAACACCTATACAACTGAATGGCACACTAAGGCAGTGTGGAGCAACCTATTCCCACAAAAAAACAAAAAAGTGAAGAAGTAGAGGAATCCACATTACAAATAATAGCAGCTCATTCTTTTACTTTAACACAAACAGCAAAAAAACAACTTGCTGCTATACACGAGATGCTCTTCTAAAGATCCAATTGTTCTGCTCCCCCCACAACATCTAAAGGGTGGCATGAAAGATGAGCAGCCACACCCTCCTATCACCTCTGTGGGGCCACTCTCTCTCCTACTGTAGAAACAACTGTTGGACGTCCCTATGCTGCCAGATGCCAATGTGGGTCTTCCTAGCAACCTCCTTCCACCCCTCACTGTGAGTAGGAACAACCTACAAACAAATGGCCAAGGGTCTCGCCATTCTCCCCATAGAGCACACAGTGAGGCTAAATATCTAGGAGGAAACAACACAGCCTGTCCCGAGTCAAAAGTCTCCCATGCAAGACCTTCCAGACCAATAATCTTCACCTTCAAAAGACTCTTAGGTCTCCACACATGATCTCGAAAGATATGTCGAACACTCCATCTAACATGATGTGGTATGCTGATTTGACCGAAATGAAACCTCCCTTCTCAATTCTCCCACCTCCAAACCCACCCATCCTCTGAATCAGTAGGGTGGAAGGGAAGGTGAAAAGAGAGGTCTTGGAGCTGCAACATCTCATTCTGCATCAGGTCTCTTGAAGGTCGATGCTCAAGCCCCAACTGAAAAGAGGGAGTCGAACGCCTGGGAAATTGAACCCAATGGATCTGCCGAAATTAGGAATAGACTAGTAAAAAGAGACTGCAAGGAGAAGTCCACTCACCCATTGTCGTTCCCAAAAATAGACTTGTCCCCTTTACCAAGATGGACTCAGACTTCCGACGAGATAACATCCTTGCTCAAAAGGATATCTCATCAGAACAGAGAAGTACTGCTACTAGAAGAAGGAAGAAGAGAATCTGCTTCTACTGAAGTACCTTTGCTTGATCAAAAACACCCCTCCCCCCCTAACTCCCTTACCTCCACAACCACTTCCATAAGAGAGTCAAGTTGAAATCTCTTATATTCTCGAGCCTTAGGCTTCCCTCTTCCTTGCTCACAACTTAGCCTCTCCCATGCTATAAATGCTAGCCCCTACATCTCTTCCCACTATCATGCCAAAAGAATCAGCACTAGATAGATTGAATCTTCTTCGCCACCATCTTTAGCATCCTGAACATGGAGAGGAAATAAGTCGACAGGCTATCCAACACCAAGTTGCACAACACAAGCCTGCCTCCAAAGTATAATGCTCTAACCTTCCACCCCGCCAACTTAGACCCAAATCTCTGGATGATGGTCCGCCAATCTGCACACTTAAAGAGTACACAGAGTAAGAAGAATCCCCAAATAAGATATTGGGACCTTGCCAATCTTACGACCCAACAAACAGGCCACCCTCTGCAGAGACCTATCCTCCAAGTTTATCCCTACTAGAAACACTTGTTCAAATTGACTCTGAGACTTGTCACCTCCAATAGTTCCAATAATAACCTAGTCACGAGAGATAGTTGCTCGCCCTCAGCAAGGAACAAAATAATATCATCTGCATATTGCAAGTGTGAGATCAATATACCCCCTCTAGCTCCCTGAAATCCTCTGATCAAACCCACCGCTTCCGCCCTCTGTCACACCTAGTTAAAAACACTGGCAACCAGAACAAAGAGGAAGGGAGACATAATATCTCCCTTGCGAAGTCCCAGACTGCTGTGGAATCAAGAGGATGGCTCCCATTGAATAGGACCGCAAAGGATGCCAAAGAAATACACACTTTGACCCAACTAATTCACCTGCTTCCAAAGCTCATCCTATCCAAGATATCAAAGAGGCACTGCCAATTCACCCTATCATAGACCTTTTCAAAATCCAACTTCAAAATCAGACTTTTCCTCTTTCGGTGCTTCATAGCAAACAAACACTCATGAGCCACCAAAAAATTGTCTAGAATATGCCTCCCCGTAATAAATGCTTCCTGAAAGTGGTCAACCATCATGTCCATAACAATAACGAACCTCCCTCCAGAACTTTGGAAATGACTTTTAAATATTGTTCAACAAGTTGATAGGTTTGAAGTCTTGTAACTCCTGAGCCCCTTTCTTCTTTGGAACGAACAATAAGAGAGTCTTATTGAAACCCCCCAAGTGCACCCCATGGAATGCAATCTCGCAAGATTCTCGCGAGATCTTGAGAGAATCTCGATCTCAACGAGCCCCCGAGAAACGAGGAGGCCGAAACACCCGGTAAAAACCCCCATGTTGTGGGTGCACCCTTCAGCACTAAAATTTCGGCTTGCGATTTCCCCAAGTGGGGTCACGAGCAAGTCTGGTTTTCTTTTTAAATGAAAGGCCCCATCGTGGGACCCAATAATAATAAATTAAATATTTTTCATGTTTAAAGTAAAATCCTACAGAGAGAAAAATGAAAACCCACATCCCAAAAATATTGACTTTCTTTTTATGTACTTTTGTTGTATGATATATGTAAACATATGTGATACATGGTTAAGAATGTATGCAATTATTTGTGTTCCTTGAGAAATGATCATATTGTTGTCATACTCTCTTTTTTTTTAATGCTACCCTGATCTCTCAAGATTTTACCAAGATCTCTCCGGAATCCCTTCTCTTTGACCATCTCCAGATGAAGCCGAGATCTGATATGGCAAGCCTTGGTGCACCCTCCCCTCCTAGAACTCCCACACCACTGCCACCAAGTTGCCTTTAACAATGAGTTGGCACTTCTAAAAGAAAACCATTCAAACCAAAGGCCTTATCACCAACAAGATAGAAGACAGCTTGGTGAACCTCCTCAGAGAATGGTTGGGTGATAGCATCCCTCTCCTTAGGAGAAAGTCGAGGAAGAAGATAATCTACTATCCACAAGCTTGCAGAACTCATCCTTCGTATACCTAGAGCAAAACTCTCTCGCCTGACCCCTATCTCTTCATCTGCAGAAAAGGATAATATCACCCACCTTAATACTAGAGATGGAATTAACCCTCCTCCAAGACACAGAAATATGCAGTTTTCTTATCCCTCTCCTTAATCCACTTGTCTGTGGACATTTGTCTCCAGTATACTTTTCCTCTCTGAGTAGAATTTCATCAAATTGCTCCCTTAAGAAATCCCTGAGAAGCCTGTCCTCATCAACCATCAGCCCTACCTCCTCCAAGTTGTCAAGACCCACTATGTGATGAATTATGCCCTTCATTGCCCTCCTCGATAAGGTTTTGCTTGCTCCCCATTCGTTTAAAACCTGAGCTGTCTCAATCTTTTAACCAGAGAAACCATAGCAAAATGAGCTGAAGGCTAAGCACTCCAAGCACCTGAAACAGTGTCCATAAAGTCATCGTCTCTAAACCAAAACTATTCAAGCCTGAAGGTGTGATTCCTATCTTGCATCCGACAAGTCTTTAAGAGAATGAATTTATCATCCTATGTTACTAAAAGCAGCTGAGGCGATCGCCTCAATGATGAGGTGAGGCGACACTCCAACGCCTCGTGTCTACCAGGATTGTGAGGCAATCACGTCTGTGGCTAGCCCCTACTAAACAACAACGGATTTAGTCCGGTTCGCTCCTTCCCACCCATAAACACCCCCTGTGGAACCCTAATAGGCCATAGATAGAGATCGCGACTCTGAGCTCTCCCTCTCCTCTCCTCAAAGCGTCGTCGACTAACCCCCAGCGAGCAGCGGACATGCTCCAGTGAGGGCGAGCGGCGAATCTCTCCGACGAGGGCGAGCGGCAAAATAGAATCTCCAGCGAGACAAGGTTGCACCTCTCTCTCTCTCTCTCTCTCGCACATATGGTGCCACGCACATCCCTCTCTCCTCCTCTTTGACTCTCTCTCTCTCCAACTCACTCTCAACATTCACCCTGGCTTGGCTATCCGATTGAGAATTTAAAAAAATCCCAACTAGTACAAGAACCAAACGAGGTGCTTATTCCTCTGATAGAACCATTGAATAAATATTTCATATTTTTTAACTACATATATTATTTTATAATATATTACCTCAATCGCCTAAGCCTTTGAAGCTGAGGCGACCCTTAGTCGCCTCACAACTCTAACTAAAAAATTATCATCAGACACTAATCTAGTTAGAGGGACCAACACATGGGGAAAGTGATCCTCCTAGTTTAGCAAAACACATAACCTATCCAACCTAAAACACGCAGCATTTGCTCTCAGATTGGACCAAGTAAAGAAGTCGTTGGCCATGCCAATGTCCACCAAAGCAACCTCCTGCATGAAGATCTCCAACAAAACCCATATTCCTCGTCCTCTCCTACAAAGCAACCACTGCATTAAAATCCTCCACCCACATACCACAACCGACTGGAGAAAAGGTGACGTTGAATCAAGTCATCCAAAAGCTGTTGTTTCTCCTTGTTGGAATGCGGAATTTCTTTCATCTTAAAAAAAATAAGATGGCCCTCCGATGCCTTCACCTCAGAGGCTTTATATTTTTTTTCTCGCTGCGGGCGTGCCAGACTGTTTGCAGGAAACAGACAAAGATTTATTTTATGAGGGGTACCAGGTAAAGACCCAGAACCCTCGAATATTTCATTTCATTTTTTCCACACACGCTCGTATTTTCAGGGCGATTGGAGTGGTCGTGTGCTGGACCGTTCCCCACCGACCGGAGTCGGTGTTTCATTTACATCAAGCATAACACTCAAATACCTTCGATGCGATATGTTTGTTAAAAGACCGTATGCCGAAATTTAAAGAAATGGATGACTAAGTAAATTTTCACAAATATGCTCAAATATATTCAGGGCATTTACATTTATGCTCACAACGGGGTGTTTGTGCCTCCGTTGGGCATTTACAAAGTATGTCATTTACACGTACGTCGACGACGGGGTGCTTGTGCCACCGTCTGACTTTACACGACGTGAGACTTACATTTACGCTTATAACGGGGTGTTTGTACCTCCGTTAGGCGTTTACAGTGCATCACAGTTACATTGGCATCAACGATGTTTGTGCCTCCGTCGATTTTTCTACATCATGATAATCATATTTGAGTTGACGACGGGGTATTTATGCCTCCGTCGGACAAAGTGCCTCTACACATGTTTATTTTAAAACATTGGAGGACTTATGTATAAAACGTCGGGACCGAGTCTTGCATATAACAACCTGCGGTATTTCAGCAGGACGACCCTCTCCACGACGTTTCACGCTTCGCACGAGCGGAACACCAACACGGGGGAGAGTTTCTTCAAGGCTCCGCCCGAAGATTTTTCTCTTCAGGAATCCCCTCTGGAGGGCGAGAGTCTTGGGACATCCCTGCCATTTTACTGGTTTTTTAGGACATCTCTGCCGTTTTCTGTCTTTCTGGGACATCTCTGCCATTTTCTGGCGTTTTGGGACATTCCTGCCATTTTCTGGCTTTTCCGAGCGTCCCGATCGACTTCTGGCTTTCCCAGACGTCCCGGTCGATTTCAGGCTTTTCCAGACGCCTCGGCCGATTTCTGGCTTTTCCAGACGTCCCGGCCGACTTCTGGCTTTCCCGGACGTCCCGGCCGATTTCTGGTTTTTCCGGGCGTCTCGGCCGATTTCTGGCTTTCCCAGACGTCTCGGCCATTTTCGGGCTTTTCCGAATGTCCCGGCTGATTTCTGGCTTTCTCGGCCGATTTCGGGCTTTTCTGAACATCCCGGCCGATTTCGGGCTTTCCCGAACGTCCCGACCGATTTCTGGCTTTTCCGGGCGCCCCGGCCGATTTCGGGCTTTCCCGGACGTTCCGACCGTTTTTTGACTTTTCTGGGCATCCCGGCCGATTACTGGCTTTCCCAGCCGTTTTCGGGCTTTTCCGAGCGTCCTGGCCGATTTCTGGCTTTCCCGGACGTCCGGGCCGTTTTCAGGCTTTTTCGGACGTCCCATCCGATTTCGGGCTTTCCCGGACATCCCGACCGATTTCAGGCTTTTCCAGACGCCCCGGCCGATTTCTGACTTTTCCGGGCGTCCCGGTCGATTTCAAGCTTTTCTGAACGCCCCGGCCGATTTCTGGTTTTTTCGAGCGTCTCGGCCGATTTCTGATTTTCCCGGACATCCCGGCTGTTTTTGGGCTTTTTCGGACCTCCCGGCCGTTTTCGGGCTTTTCCGGGCGTCTCGGCCAATTTCTGACTTTTCCGGGTATACCTGCCATTTTCTGGCTTTATGAGACATTCTTGTCATTTTTCTGACTTTCTCGGACATCTCTGCCAATTTCTGACTTTATGGGACATTCCTATCATTTTCTGACTTTCTCAGACATCCCTGTCATTTCCTGACTTTCTCCGACATCCCGACCGTTTTCTGGCTTTATGGGACATCCCTGTCATTTGGTGACATTTCTCGATAATTCCCCTCGAGTCTGGCTTCAAGTCACACCCAGGAGAGCGCACGCCACTTCATGGAAGCGACATGGGTCCCGCTCCACCAGATTGGACAAGAGGCGTGAACCGTCAGGCTATCTTTGCCATTTTCCACGCCGCAAGGACGTATTTGCAACTTTCCGGACAGTGGGGGTACTTCTGCAATTTTCAATCCTTCGCATGGATATTTCTGTAATTTTATCCTTCACGGGGACATTTTTGCAAACTTCCCCTCAATCGAGATGCTTGTGCAATTTTTACACCTTTCAGGGACCTTTCTGTAATTTTTCAGGGCAACGTAGGGGCTTCCTTGCAATGTTATGCTGTCCAGGGACTCTTCTGTAATTTTCTGGAACAACAGGGTATATGTATACATTTCAATATACACATACCCAAATTTCAAACTCCCGGGGGACTTTGTGCAATTTTACACAAATTTGGGCCCACATGGAGGCGGTCCCCCTGTTGTGAAGGACAAACACATCCCCTCCAAGGAGGGGGACTTCTCCTCAGCTCAGGAAAGTTCGCCCGGATTTCTCCAGTGAGAGCCTCTCGCCAGAGCAAAAAAGGGGGAGAAGAAAACCCCGGAGCTCCCTCTCTCAGGGAAGTGCTGGAAGTTCTTTGCGCGAGTTTTCTAGGCGGATGAATGAAGACCTCGCCCTTCTATTTATAGGTGTTTTGGCGAGTGACCCGACGGGGGTGCGCGGGCACGGGTGCCGAGGTAGGGAGGCCCGGCGGGGGTGCGCGGTCCGACGGGGGTGCCAACGCACGGGCGCGGAGGCACTGGTCTGGCGGGGGTTCCCCACACAGGCGCCGAGGCAGGGAAGACCCGTCGGGACAGTGGGGAAGGCCCGCCAGGCCATTGCTGGCCCGGCAGGGGTCCCCCTGCCTGGTCTGGCGAGGGTGCGCCCCGCCTGACCCGACGAGGGTGGGCCCCCGCCCGGACCGGCGGGGGTGATCGGCGGGGGTGCGCCCCCGCGCAGACCGGCGGGGGTTGCACCCCGCCTGGCTGGCAGGGGGCTTTTTTCCCCATTTTTTTCTTTTTTCCCCTTTTTTCCCTTTTCCTTTTCTTTCTTCTTTTTTTTTCTTTTACTTTCCTTTTCCTTCTTCTTTTCTTTTTTTTTTTGAAGTTTGGGGGGGGGGGGGTTCCCCTTTTTTTGGTTTAATTTTTTGGTGTCAACACTCCTCTCTCAACTGAGCACTATACACTCCATTAAAGTCCCATGAAAAGCCATCTTTGACACTCATGAAGTGCATAGAGAGAGCCCACCTACTCATCATCCTATTAAGCACCACTTCCTCCACCTCAAAAGCATGGTTTGCTGAATCGGAATCGGAAGGCGAATCGAGTTGCCTCTGATTCCCCAGAATCGGTCCGAATCGGACCGATTCGCAAGAGTATATTTTATTTATATATATATATATATAATATCATATGATATATATATATATATTGAATATATATTATATATATTACATATATCATATTTCAGACACATTTATATTGATTAAATACATATATGTAATATATATCATATTTATAATGTATAACATATATTACAAATATGATATAATATGATATATATTATATATATATAAAGGGAATCGGGGCGAATCAAGCGAATCAGGGATCGGGTTTCCCCTGATTCGCACCGATTCGGGGGAATCGGGCCGATTCGCCCCGATTCGGCAAACCCTGCTCAAAAGGACGTCCACCTTGCACCTACTAATCAGTTCATTCACCGCCCTTCTCTTTTCTACCCTGCCTAATCCCCTAACATTTCATGAAACAATTCTCATTGAGAACAAGGGACATCTTTCTCCTCACCAACTTTACCTTCGCTCATCAGGGACCTCTTCCTAATTTGAATGCTAATGCTCCATCGTTTGTTGATTTTAGAGAACCCCCCCCCCACCCGATCTTCTCAACCGTTAAAAAAGAAATGTCGACCTTGTCTGACACCTCCCTCACCTGATTCGTACACAGGGACTCCATGTCCTTCAACATGGCCTTAACATCCTTTGCTCCCAATTTGGTATTTTGTCGGAGTTCCTTCTGTCGGTGAGCTTCTGCCACATCTCCACAATCCCGCTGCATGTTCTGCAACAATCCACTGTAACAGTCTCCCTGATCTGGGGCATCCCAAACGAGGTCCACCCCCTGCTCAAGATAGGGCACCAACATCAAGTCCATCTGCCCTGCTCTTGCAGAATCACAAGAAATTAATCTCCAACGGCACGTCATTCGACAGAGAAGCAGCAGCCACAACCGAAGAGGAGATGAGGAGCGAAGGGATCACCACAACAAGTGCATAAATTGGGCGACTAACTAAAACCCCTAGGAAATCTTCCCCTTCCTACACTTCCCTGCCGGTCTACAAGTCGTCGAGCTGCAGCTGAACCGGTGCTAGGACCTTCCCCTTCCTACTGGAGGCCCCGTGCAACTGCATCGAAGACCTATCTACGTAAGACTCGGCCCTTGCTGGAGAAGAACTGTCGACCACCATCGGAAGGTGAGCAAGCTCCGAAGGAGGATCGATCGCCACCAGAGAGTGCTGTAGCCTGAAGCACAATAAAGTGGCACCTATCGAACGGTGAAGACAACCCTTAATGGGTCCCACCAGCCCAATACGACAATCTACCGGGTAGGTGGGTAAGTCGTGGGTTGCCCTATCGATCCTGAGATAGCTTGCAAACCCGCTAGGCTGGCGGGTAAATTCTGGGTCTTCTCACCAATGTTGGATCCCATGCCGCCAACCGGTAAGCGATCTGAATCATCTGATGAAGCCGATCCCCGATCCACACAAATAGGAGGGACCTGGATGATTAGGCAATCCAAATTCAAATTGTCGGCCACCGGGTCATCTCCTATCTCCCGACTAGTAGTGAAGCACCCTAGGCAAGACGGTGGCATCCAACAAGATTTCCTCCCCCACCGCACATCAGAGGACGACCGTGGCTCCGGAGATACCCACTACAGCAACTGTCAAGAAGGCCCAGACCACCTGCCTAGATGATGGCCAAAACCTTCGTCCTCGATCCCGCCAGAAAGCAAGTCAACAATCCCTGCTCTAGTTAATCAAATTAGCGGACCAGGAAGCTAAAGCCCCCCCCCCCCTTCCCGAAGGTATATTGGGATGCCTCGAGGCCGACCCTGAACCTTCTCACCAGTAGGGTAGGGAAGATCCACTGAAAGTTATAAGAACTTTAAGCAGAGCTGATTTTAGGAAGTTATGATGATACCTTTACAATCCAAAATTTTGAAAAAGAATGTTGCCAAGACAGAAATATTGAATGCACTTGAATACTTTACAAAAATGATGTTATTTCATTGTTGCATGAGAAACACCATTGAATTGGATAACAGAAAGCCATCATGACCAGGAAACCAGCCTCACGGAAATCACTACGGTCTAGTGTCCGATGACAATCCAACATAATAATGGTTGTCTACAATGGAGGCGCCTTGCTCTCATAAGTATTTTATTAGTAAGAAATAGAGCATCTAACTTTTCCAAAAAAAAAAAGAATTAAATAATCTAACTAGATCATGTTTGTTGTGTGAGAAACCTACTGAACTTATTGCCATAAAAAAGATCAGAAATAGTAGTGCAGGGACATAAACACAAGGTTTTGTTTTTATCGAAAATGTGAAATCAGAAAACCTATTATGAAACTGTCTGGCTTAATTTGCACACTGAGGCTGCCACCATTCTATATGGAACTACTGCTACCAGCCTGTTTTGTGATATCTTCATAGATGAAAATAAATCTTAGGCAGACACAATTGGAGTACCTGAAGTATGTTAAGAACAGTTCTTATCACATCCTGATCCTTCAGGAGATCAACACTCTGGCTTGCTTGTCCAATTATTTCAGCCCATTTCTGTAGCAACAATTGAATGCATTTATCATCACAAAAGTAGTATGTCTGACGCCACCTTTGGGATAGTGAAAGATGTCAAAAGAAAAGTGAACCATGAAACTCAAATTTACAGGTGATCGGATGTGAATTGCCAACCTGGTTTGGAAGGTCCATTAACCTCTTCAGATATTCATCCCTCTTTGCTGGATCAGGTTCTGCTTGAATCATATGTGCAACCTATCAAAGTAAAATAGTGTAAAAATGTGCATCCAAGAAAACGAACCAGTTCCTGCAAATGGGCCACATGCATACCGTCTCATAAAAGGTATGAATCTGATGAGGCTCAAGATCTACTATTGTTACCGGAAGACCGGTTAGAAGTTCAGATACAAAAGGCTCATTTTCTCCCACCTGAAATGCTAGATAATGAATCATATCTAGAACATAATATGCCTATGAATATGCACATATGAAAAGAATTATCAAGAAAAACTTCCACAAATACCTAAATATTCTGAAAGGAAATAATAAATAGTATTTATTCAAATAAAAATGAATATATGTTTTTCCATAAAACATCTGACTACTAAAGAAATAAGACCATAAACACAGGTTTAGCAACAAGCACAAATATCATAAAGTCAGAAGACCAGAGAATGCTATAACACATTTGGCAAAATGCCCCAACTTGAAGACAGTAAACCTTAGCTCCAGTACAGCACATGTAGCACTTTCACAAAGTCTCACTTTTTGCATAAAAAAGAAGAGAAACGCTACCTTCACAACCACACAGGTAGTAGCTACTAGGGGTGTAAACGAGCCAATACGTTCGATGAGTAGTTTGAAACTCGACTCGATACAAACTCGATTCGACTCGTTTATTTAATTAACGAGCTGGATTTGAATATTAAAAAAAAAAACTCAGTTCATAAACGAGCCGAGTCTGAAACACATGTGAGTTCGACTCGATTATACTCGTGAACAACTCGTTTAAAAACTTGACTAAATACTCGTTAAGAGTTCGTCTAAGTACTCGTTAATAATTTGTTTAAATATTTATTTAAATATAATAAATATGAAAATATAATGATATAAACATATGTATTTATTTTTAGGATGTTATATAACAATATAAAATACTTATGAGGGCTTAAATGTCATAAAGTAAATCCACAGTGTATATACATAAATTGTGCAAATGAGGATATATACACAACATTTGGTTTAAAGAAAATCATGTAAATAGGGGCATGAACACAATATATAGTGTTGCAAGGTGCCCCAGCATAGCCAGCATCTTCTTCCTCCTGCGGCTAGCCTGCGCAGCAACTGAGCCCCCCGGCGGGGATGAGAGGGCACAGTCAGCCACTAGCGTCTTCGGAGACCGCCATGGACCATCCATCGGTGCCAGATAGATCTTCCGGCAGTGGCAACAATGGCCGCACCATCATCCCCTCCGACAATGCGGAGTCCAGACTTCCTCGCGAGCTTCCAGCAGCTTGCAGTTGCAACTCCACCCCATGCCGTCCGGAGGCCGGCGCGGCTATTCCGGCGGTGTCGTACGTCAACCACAGTGCCAGCGGTAGGGTTCACCGCAGCCCCACCCCTGCACGGCGCCGCCCACACTACCCCCATCCTATGCACCCACTACCCTTATTCTGTGACCTGTGTGTATCCCATAGGCTATAGTCCCATATCGGATACATCATGTATGTCGAGGCCTTCAGCCTTTATAAAAATGACCCCCAACACTTGAAACGCATTCAATTTTCCAAGCTTCGTACGGGTTTCAGCACAAGCTTGAATTCGAGTTCAATTTTAAATTCATTTATTTTAAACGAGCCTCAAAACGAGCTGAGTTCAACATTTAAAAAATCTATTGTGGATGCCTGGCGAGTTATGAGCCGAGCTCGGTAAAAAATGACTCGTTTAAGTAAACGAGTAGTTTGTCGAGCCAAGTTCGAACATAATAAAAATGAATCGAGCCGAGTTTGAACGTCCATATAAATACTCGACGAGTATCAAGCCGAGTTCGAGCTCGGTAAAAATAAACGAGCTCGAGTTTGAGCAGAGTATTACTCGGGTCGACTCGGTTTGTTTACACCCCTAGTAGCCACTCGTACAGAGCTCACCCAGCAGGAGCATTTAATGCTCCTTAAATACTTTTACATCATCCCAAACAGGAGCATTACATGCTCTTACATCGTTCCCCTCCATAAACTTGTCACCCTTAATCCTCAGGGGGGCAAATAGTTATGCTTTACATCATCCCAAAAGAAGAGCATTAAATGCTCTTACATCATTCCCCATAAAGTTATTTGTCACCCTTAACCCGCTAAGGGTGACAAATAGCGAGTTACATATGACGAATGCCAACTAAGGGAGACAAATAGTTTTTTGCATTGGGAATGTGGATATGCATAAAAGAAGGGGAAAAGATGGTGGGGACCATGCACTGTATGTGTGGCCCAATGATGCTCCACATGGCTGTTCTAGCAGGGCATTTCTACCCAGTTACCAGGGTAATCAGCATTTCCCAAAAAATAATTAAACAACTAGCTTCCACTTTTGGACTACATGCATGATTGTTAAGGTCCTAGGAGTCCCACATTTTCCACATTCAAATACACAGAATAAGCACAATTGTCCAGAATGTGTGACTCCATAAATACATACTTAAGCAAGGGAGAAGGTCCGCAAGGTCTAAAGACTCTAAACACAAAACCATAGACAACTGCAACACATTCTGTGCCACAGAATTGTAGAGACCAAACCATCTCTGACATAGTACGCATAACAGCTTAAGTGATTTCAATCTCTTATACAGCACATGTGACAGTTTCAAAGTAACTTCAATCTGGGCATCAGTCAAGAACTGAGCACTAAAAAGAATGCTCTAGTGGGACTGTTTTCCATTAATAGAGTAAACACCATTTATCACAGCTGCATAAAACTCAGATTCAGTTTCCTACATCTCACATTCAGTTTCCTTCGCCGACACAACATAAATAAGCACCGTGGTTTATGGACAAGTATGTAAATGATTATGGATCCAAGGTCGAGCAAGCATTATAAATAACACCTCTAACAAGAAATAGAAGAGAAAGTCCCCCATCAACTTTGGTATTATATATCATTTAGAGATAAAGAAGGGCGCAGTGCAACCGAAGTCCAAAGGTCCTCCACAGTAGTATTAAGCTTTCTAGAGATGAAAATTTTTATTTTAGAAAAGAAGGAATAAGAAGTACAAATAGGTCTTGCACCTGAGAGAGAAAGATCTACACAAAAATGAAAAATGCAAACATGTATCAAGATGATACATCAAAATGAACCTTTTGTCCAATAAAGGCAGATGATCACTTTTTTTAAAGAGCATACTTGGTTAGAACTGAGAAACTGCAAGGATAAAAACTCTGCGGAAGACAATTTTGAAATCTCACCTGAGTAATCACAAACTTACGCTTACACTTCTGGACAATTTTTAAGAATGTATCACATGCCATATCCTGGGAAGAGCCAGAAAAAAAGTGAGAGATTTCTGAGTAAATATATAGAGAGCATAGAAACAGTAAACATATTAGCAGTGATTCAGAATAAGAAGTCTGCTATATAATGCAATCTACAATGTACTACTAGAGGACAGTATATGCTAACAGATCAGAAACGATACTAAAGAATTACAACCAGTGAATCAACACTGAAGACCAGTGAAATCTATAACAAGAAAAACATAAATAAATAAAAAACAAATCCAAACCTCCGCTTTAGAAGGATATGTCAAGGAATATAGTTGTTCTGTCTAGAGTATATGCACATTTGTAGTTCAGACCAATCATAAGCTTCCAAGATCATTGTTTGAAAAGAACTTTCAATTGAAGTTCTCTAATATCGTTTCTCTTCTTCGATATTAGTTTTCTTCGTTCTTTTCTTGATATGTTTATCTGTCAACACATGGGGAATATGGATGTGATACCCCTATACATATGGTTAGGGTTTTGTTATCATCTCCCACGTGCGAACTTCAAATGATTCGGAGTTTGTGCGCTGGAGCACTCCCCGTCGATAAAACGACGTTTCTTTTACATCGAGGAGAACTAGAACACCTTTGATACATGTCTAGACCGTTTATTTATTGAAAGTAATTTATTGAACAAAAGATGCCGTTCAAAAAAATCGATAGCCTCATTATTTGTTTTTTTCAAATGAGACGACAATCGATCCATCAAAATATTCCCTCAGATTAGAGGCTGACTCATGAAATTTCCCTTAAAATGGGGACTAATTTGCATGTTTCCTTCTAAAATGAGGACTGATTCGTAAAATATCCCTCAAAATGGGGACTGATTTGCATATTTCCTCCACAAATGAGGACTGATTTGTCATATGCCCTTAAAAATAGGGAATGAGCTATGAATTTCCCCTTTACTGAGGACTGATTTGTCATTTCTTTCTCATATAAGATCTGTTTTGTAATCTTGTGATGAACAGGGGTTGTTTTGTAATTTCTCTTGAATATTCCCCCTTGAAACATTATTTCTGAATTTTCAGAAATATTTGTTCATATGTAGAACCGTTGAATTTAAGTGATTCCATATTTCTTGGTCATTTACATAAATAAACAAAGTACGGCGTTTATTTGTAATTTTCCTGTCTTATCATACAGAAATCAAATCACAGACTGAATATATTTCAAATGCAATGATCAAATATATTTCTTTCATTCATTCTTTTGATATAAACATGGGCTTCACAAAGAATAATCCATTGAGACAATTTTTTAAAACCCACAGGGACTAATTTACAAAAGAGACAGCTAATATGTAGCCTTGCCTGAAACAAACAAGTCTTCCTCACTTAACACAAAACAGAGGGGCGATTTCTGACTGCTCTCCCCTAGTTGCTTCCTGGAGTCCTCTCCGTTCTTCCTTGGAGGTGGTCTCCTTTTATAGGAGATTGGTGTTGAGTTGAGGTTCCAACGAGTTTTCCTTCCGCGCCCCAACGGAACTTCATGTGAATCTTCTACCCCACCTCTCTCCGTTTTTTTTTTATTCAGAGGATACAGAAAAAGGGGCTCCCACCGGTCGGTGGGGCCCATTGGGCACCGGTGGGAGATCCCACCGGGTGTGCAATCCCGGTGGGAGATCCCACCGGGTGCGCAATCCCGGTGGGACATCCCACCGAGCGTGGGGTCCCGGTGGAGCTGCCGTGTGGACCCCGGTGGGACCTCCTCCGGTCCGCGGACCCCGATGAGGGTTCCCACCGGTCCGCGAGTTCTGGTGGGACCCCCACCGGTCCGCGCACTCGGTGGGAGTTCCCACCGGTCTGCGAGGTCCCACCGCCCGGTGGGGAAGAAGACTCACATGAAGTTCCGTTGGGGCGCGGAAGGAAAACCCGTTGGGACACGGAAGACAAACTCGTTGGGACCTCAACTCAACACCCAATCTCCTATAAAAGGAGACCACCTCCAAGGAACAACGAAAAGAACTCCAGGAAGCAACCAGAGGAGAGTAGTCAGAAATCGCCCCTCTGTTTTGTGCTAAGTTAGGAAGACTTGTTCGTTTCAGGCAAGGCTACATATTAGCTGTCTCTTTTGTAAATTAGTCCCTATGGGTTTTAAAAAATTGCCCCAATGAACTATTCTTTGTGAAGCCCATGTTTATATCAAAAGAATGAATGAAAGAAATATATTTGATCCTTGCATTTGAAATATATTTAGTGTGGAATATGATTTTTGTATGATAAGACAGGAAAATTACAAATAAACCCCGTACCTTATTTATTTGTGAAAATGACCAAAAATATGGAATCACTTATGTTTCTACATGTGAATAAATATTTCTGAAAATTCAGAAATAATGTTTCAAGGGGGAATATTCAAGAGAAATTACAAAACAACCCCTGTTCACCACAAGATTACAAAACAGACCTTATAAGACAAATAAATGACAAATCATTTTGAGGGATATTTTACGAATCAGTCCTCATTTTAGAAGGAAACATGCAAATCAGTCCCCATTTTAAGGGAAATTTCATGAGTCAGCCTCTAATCTGAGGGAATATTTTGAGGGATCGATTATAGTCTCATTTGAAAAAAAAAACAAATAATGAGGCTATCGATTTTTTTGAACGGCGCCTTTCCTTCAATAAATTGTTTTCAATAAATAAAAGGTCTAGACATGTATCAAAGGTGTTCGAATTCTCCTCGATGTAAAAGAAACATCGATTTATCAACGAGGAGTGGTCCAACGCACGAACTACGAATCACCTGAAGTTCGCACGTGGGAGATGATAACAAAACCCTAACCATATGTATAGGGGTATCATATCCGTATTCCCCATGTGTTGGCAGATAAACATATCAAGAAAAGAACGAAGAAAACTAATATCGAATAAGAGAAACAATATTAGAAAACTTCAATCGAAAGTTCTTTTCAAACAAATTGGCACGCCCGGTGGGACAAGGATAAGAACATTGAAGTGGGGTATGCAGTGACTCCCCCTCTGTTAGTCATTCATTCATTCACTTTTTTTTTCACATTACCAACCTCAACGCCCTTGCGGGTTTTTGTCGAGATCGGCTCCCTTTAGCTTTTTCCAACGCGCTGTTACGGGTTTTCACGTTGAGGATTTATCCATTTTTTGCCTGAGACACCCTTTCAGGTTTTCACCTCAGTCGAGTTTTGAACCGTCATACCGTTAGCCACACTTATCATGGGCGTGGCTAAGTCCGCCGGGGCATCTCTATTTTGAGCCCCACTTTTTCTTTCTTTCTTTTTCTTTTTTTTTACAACATTTACCTCATGACAATCGCTCTGGGAATTCATGTTCTGAGGCATGGTATATTTTCAAATGTTTGCCATTTAACGGGGGAAATGGTTTTTCCCCTTTGCAATCGACGAGCATATATTTGCCCCCTCCATAAGCTTCTGTGACGACATAAGGTCCATGCCAATTAGGCCAGAGTTTACCAACTGACCGGCCTGCCATGACTTCTTTTTCTTTGACCATCACAATGTCGCCTTTCTTGAACACGTGAAGCTTGACTAGCTTATCATATGCTCGTGTCCTTTGAGCTTGATATGTTTGGAGATATTTGTAGGCCTCCAACCTTTTTCCTTCCAAGTTGGATAATTCTTCTAGCCTTCTTTCTATCTCATCTTGTTCTTGAGATTGTAAACCGGTGTGAACAGCTACTCGGTAGGAGGACATTTCAATTTCAATCAGGATCATGGCTTCTGTCCCATATATCAAGGAGAATGGTGAGCACCTAGTAGGAGTTTTATAGACTGTCCGATATGCCCAAAGAGCTTCATGCAACTTTTCCCCCAGTCACACTTGCGATTGCCGACTATCTTGGCGAGCAACTTACATAAAGTTTTGTTGAAGGCTTCTGCTAAGCCATTGGCTTGAGGATTGTATACAGTCGATGTCCTCCTATCTATGTGGAATTTGACCACGAGTGCATATACCCTTTGTTTCTGAATGGTATGCCGTTATCCAAAATGATCTTGCTGAAGGTACCAAATCTGTATATTGTGTGTTGTTTGACAAATTTGGCAACGGTTTCTCCTATCACCTCCCGTAAAGGAATTACTTCAACCCATCGAGAAAAGTAATCAGACGCAGCCAATATAAACTTATGCCCTTTAGAAGATTGTGAGAATGGTCTCAAGATGTCCATTCTCCATTCTGCAAATGGCCATATAGGTGCCGTTGGATGAAGGGAATTAGGAGGCCTCCTTGGTATTGGACCAAAAGCCTAGCACTCATGACATGTACGGGTGTATTGATTACAGTTCGTATACATGGTGGGCCAATAGAACCCCTTCAGTCTGATATTTATCTTCATTTTGTCTCCTGCTTGATGCGCGCCACAGCCTAGAGTGGACTTCGTGCATAATAGCCTTCGCCTCCTTCGGGGAGAGACACCTAACGAGAATAGACTTGTCCTTTTCATGAACGAGCCTGTAGAGTTGATTGGCTATTAATTGGTAGGATGTCGCCCTTCGAAACAACTGTACTCTTTTTGCTCAATCTGGGAGTAGCCAACCATTCTTTATCTTGATAATGGGTTCACGCCAATCTTCTTCTTGGGTGACGCTATCTTCTTCAAGAGTGTCAACCTCTAAAATTTCTGGTCCAAATTCTTCCTCAAGCACACTAGGTATGAGCCTCATGTGTCTGGTAGTTACATCTAGCTCTCCTTCGGAAGGAAGTTTTATGGTAGAGGCTAGCTTTGCAAGGGCATTTGTCTGAGAGTTCTTGCTTCTAAGAACGTGGCCTATTTCAAACAAGTAGAATCTCTCCCTGAGCTTCATCACCATGGTATGATAAGGGATTAACTCCTGCTTCCAGACATCATAATCCCCCATGACTTGTCGGACAATCAGTTGAGAGTCGCCATAGACTTTGATGCATCTGACGTTCATCTCAAGCGCCAATTGGAGCCCGACAATTAGCGCCTTATATTCTGCCTCATTATTGGTCAACGGTTTCATGAGGGCACAAGAGTTATGAAGGATTCCCCCCTGTGGAGTGACCAAGACAATGCCTGCTCCCGAGGCAAATGCCGTAGAACCGTCCTCTTACTTGATTGTTCGGGAGGCATCATCAAAATAAAGCTCCCAACACGACAAATTAATGGTGAGAGCCTCTTCGTCTTTTTGAGGACAAGTGGTCTCTCCTTGGCCTTCTGCCTCTTAGTGAGGTGAGAGCGTCTCTTACTCAGGGAGCTGAAAATTGAGGGGAGAATCCGCCGGAAGCGGATGTGCTGCCAAGAAATCAGCCATTTCCTGGCCTTTAATTGTTTTTCACTGAATAAATTTGATATCAAATTCCATGAGGAGCAAAGCCCATTTTCCAAGTCTTCCTGACAACACCGGTTGATTAAGAAGGACTTTGAGCGGGTCTATATTTGAGATTAGCTCCACTGGGTGGGACAGTAGGTAATGCATCATCTTTTTCACGGCAAAAAACAACGCCCGACACACCTTTTCCATGGGGGGATAGCAGTGTTCTGGGTCCACCAACTTCCTGTTGAGATAATATAGTGGTTGTTCTTTGCCTTCTTCATTTATTTGAGCCAATAAAGCTCCCAACGAAGCATTCATGGCAGCTATGTAAAGGATGAGGGGTTTTCCTTTCACTGGTACCCCCAATACAGGAGGGGTATGCAGATAGTCCTTGATTTGATCAAAGGCATTTTGGCATTTCTGGTTCCATATGAATGACGCTCCCTTCTTCATCAACTTGCCGAAGGGGGCACATCTCCCGAAAAGGTTAGAGATGAATCGCTTGATGTAGGCTAGCCTGCCCTGAAGTGATCTCAACTCAGTTATGTTCTTTGGTGGAGGCAATCCTCGGATCACTTTGATTTTGTCCGATCAATTTCTATTCTCCGGTATCTGACAATAAAGTCAAGGAATTGACCACTTGACACGCGGAAGGCGCACTTCATTGGGTTCATTTTCAACTGATATTGGCGAAGCCTTTCAAAGACATGTCGTAGATCCGCCAGATGGTCCTCCCGTCTCTTTGATTTGACGACCAGGTCATCAACGTAGCATTCTACCAAGTCATGAATCATCTCATCAAAGATCTTGGTCATGGCCCTCTGATAAGTGGCACCAACATTTTTCAAGCCGAAGGGCATTCTCTCGTAGTTGAAAATCCCTTTGGGGGATCTAAAAGCAGTATATATCTTGTCCTCGATGGCCATGCGGATTTGATTATATCCTGATGATCCGTCCATGAAGGACAATGTTTCATGTCCCGTAGTCATATCGACCATAGTTTTAATGATCGGGACTAGAAAGTCATCCTTTGGAAATGCTTTATTCAAATTCCTGTTGTCGATGCAAATTCGAAACTTAGCCGCTTTTCTTCTTCACAGGGACTGTTGGCGAGCTAAATTGGGTACAAGCATGTTCTGTGAAGTCCACCTCCAAGAGCTTGTCGACCTCAGCATTGACCTTAAGTTCTAATTCATGACGCATGCGTCTTTGAGGTTGTTTCACTGGTCTAGCCTCGGCGAATATTGACAATTCATGTTCAGCCACAGAAGGATCTAGGCCAGGCATCTCTTTGTAGGTCCAAACAAAGCAGTCTTTATACTCCAGCAAGAGTTGTTTATACGACTGCCTCTCCTCCTCATTGAGGAGAGCGCTTATGAAGATTGGTCGAGGATCCCCCAAGTCCTCGAGATTGAGTTCAATTAACTCATCTACAGTAGCATGTATGCCATCTTCAAGTTCGCGCGGGGCTGGTTATAGATCTATGAAGTCTTTCTCTTCATCGGAGTTGGCGACAGAGACATCATAATGTTCCAAATAGTCGGCAACAGTTGTCCAAAATTGCTGATCTTCTTCCTCAGGAATTTCTTGTGGTGGTAGCGCGCCTGTGGAAGTGGGCTGATCCTCCTGTTCTTGTTGTTCGTTTGTGGGTTCAAATTGTTCCCCTTCTGGCTGCTCATCATTCGAAGAGGGTAGGATCCCTAGGGTAATGACTGCATAATAGACTTCAAAGTCTGGCCTTTCGATCGTACCCGAGCCCTCTTGTGTCTTTCTTGGAGAAAGGCGATTGCCCCCGAACATGCTTTGGGTTCCACAATTGGTTGAAGTATTCGTGTCGGGAGGCTTCTTCCGCTCGCGAGACTTTCTGTTTCTGACACAGCCTCTTAATATGCTGAGGCATATCATCCATCTCTTCTATGGGTTCTAGGATGGTCTGAGGTACCTCGTTGCAACTGAAGTCGTCGACGGGAGGCACATAGAGGACTAAATCTCCCCTGTAGAAGACAATGGGCTTGATTTCTTCGCCCCTCTTCTTCATTTCCTTCGTCTAATGTGTGACGATAAACGTCTTCAACCTTTCAACTTTATATTCTTGTCTCCGAAAGGGCAGTTGCATGAATGCCGGTGGTAGGGAAATGCTTCTATCAATGGTTCGATTAATCACATTCGCTTTAAAGTTGATTTCCTGCCTTTCTAGTTGATTTGGCATTGCCTCTGAAGCGCCATTTTGGAGACTCAGCTGGTGAATTTTTAGGAGATCTTTGTTCACCGCGAAGAGCCCTTCTGTTTCCTCATCTTCTTCTTCCTCTACATCGATTTTCTGCTTGCCTTTGTCCTTCACTTGACTTGGTAGCTCAACAGAAGGTTCGCCGAAGTACAACTGAGCATCGGTCAAGTTGCATTCATTCGGCCGAAAAAGTGCCCGATCAGTGAAGACTGTATGCTGCTCCCTGCCTTTTGCATATTTAATGCACTGGCGGAGTGTAGAAGGGATGACACAATTTTCTTGGAGCCAGAGCATGGTTTGCCATATCGGATTTCGACTTCGTCTCGGAGGGGTCAGAGAGGAGATATCGGAGAGATCTCGAAAAAATCTCGGGATCTCGAGAAAATTCATAAATGATGCCAACAATAAAATCAATTCCTAGATAACATAGATAATTGCATATATTCTCAACAATGGATAACACAATTTCATATTAATATCATAAAATAAATACATAAAAGAAAGTCAATCCACACAAATAGAAAGATCAATGGTGCACATATTTGTCCATCTCACAACAAAAGTACATAAATTAAATAGAAAGTCAATAGAGATTCATGATACAAAATAGCAACCAACTGACCGTCACAATCATTATTCATTAGTCATTAATTGTAAAAATTATGCAAGAGAATCGAGATAATTAAATAATCAGGAACTAATAATACAAGTCAGTTCATATAACACTCAGAAATTAATTAATAAAATATTCATTAATTACTAACATTTTACTATAAGAATTTTTATTTAATTCTCACCTGAACCCCAAAGATCACAATGAACAAATATGACAATAACATGAAAACAAAAATTCAAACTTAATTTAGAAAAGAAAAGGGGGAGAGAGTCAGACACATACATACAGGCAGACATTGAGAGGGGGAGGAGGCACCGGCTGTCTCAAGGGGGAGAATGGGACTGTGGGAGAGGCGCCAAAGGGGATCACCCTCCGGCACCAGTACACGCATACACAAACACACACAGAGAAAGAGAGAGAGCACACGCACACAGACAGAGAGAGGGAGAGAGAAAGAAATCATATATAGAGAGAGAGGGGCACCGAAGGGGATCACCCTCTCCGACACTGGAACGCACACACAGAGAGAGACAGACAGATCACACAAAGAGAGAAAGAGGGGTGCAGAGAGAGATCACAAAGAGAGAGAGAGAGAGGTACGCACAAACACACACAAGTCACCGAGAGAGAGAGAGAGAGAGAGAGAGAGAGAGAGAGAGAGAGAGAGAGAGAGAGAGAGAGAGAGAGAGAGAGAGAGAGAGAGAGAGAGAGAGATGTCGGAGGGAATCAACATGCACACACACATACACACACACAGAAGTCACACAGAGAAAGAGGGAGAGGTCACACACACACACACAGAGGGGGGGTGCCAGAGGGGGTGATCCCCTCCGGCACCGACACACACGCACACACAGTCTCAGAGAGAGAGAGAGAGAGAGAGAGAGGTCACAAAGAAATAGATAGAGAGAGGTGTCGGAGGGGGATCCCCCTGCGGCAACGGCAGTCGTACACACCACACAAAGAGGGAGGGATGGAGGGAGGGAAGGAGGAGAGGAGGAGGCACTCACTGATTCACCGGTGTTGTGTCGCCGCCGCCGCTTGCCAGAGATAAGGTGGCCAGATCGACCGCCGGTCACCGGCTTCGCCTTCTTCGTCTTCGGGGAGGAGGGTCGGGGGGAGGGCGAGGGGGAGGAGGCCGACACGGTGGTCCGAGAGGGGGAGGGAGACGATGTCGGGGTGGTGAGGGTTTTATTTTTAAATCCCCCTTTTACATTGCGTCGGGTGGTGGTCGCGAGGCGATGAAGGTTTCTTTTCATTTTTTTATTTTTTCCACCTTTCCCCATTGCGCAGCGGGATTTGCGGCGTTTTCTTTTTTTTTTTTAACTCCCGCCCGCGACTTCGGCCATCTCGTTTCTCGACGCCCCGCCGAGACCGAGAATCTCGCGAGATGACAAACCATGCGCCAGAGTCTTCCCAACAAAGCCTTATATGAAGTATTGGCGATGATGTAGAATACGACTTTAGTGGTGAAGTCGCCTAACACCAATTCCACCTCTACCCTGCCTAGGGCATTTTCTGAATTCTAATTGAACCCAAATATTCTCACATCGTTCACCCTCTGTAAATAGGGCACCAGGTATAAAGACACAAAGGTCTTGAGAGACATTATGTTGATTGATGCCCCAGGATCAACTAAGATCCAGTTGAGTTCATGCCCGTTAACTTTGCCTTGCATGTAGAGGGGGCGATTATGGCATGGTAAGAAGAGCAACATATCCTTATCTGAAAAGGTGACTTCCGCAGCCAATGCTTCATAGGCTTGGGCCTGGACTTCAGTCACATGCGTTTCATAGAGACTTCGGGCTCTTGGAGTATCTTCACGAGGGCTTCCCTCAATTCCTTGCTCCAGGCAATGGCATCCCACACAGTTACATTGGCGGGAAACTGTTTCATGTGCTGGATGATTTTTTGATCAGCTCTAGCCCGAACCTGATCTAACGATGCAATCATTTGCACCAGAGATTTAGGTTGATACTTGAGTTTGCCACCTTCCTCAGCTTCTGGTTTATCACCTGGCTTTTCACTGAATAATGGGGACAACGAGTCTTCCTCTAGGGGCAACGTTTCAATGTTGTCTTTGCCGGAGGAGCTGGGCTGAGTAGCTTGATCTACTGGCTTCTCATGCGAGGTTTGACTTGTAATTTCCTCCTCCTTATCTAAAGGGTCAAAGATAAATGAATTGCCCCTTATCTCCACTTCTAGGATAGGTTCAAGTTCTTCACTGCGGAAGACTATCACTTTATCAATATTTGGCGGATTGGAATTTCCTCGAGGAAGTGGGGTGAAATTCCTTCCTCGTTCGCGACGTTGATAGGTCCCCGTGACTCTCTTGCCCCCTGAGGTCAACGAACTCTCAAGTGGCGGTATTGATACCATATTACAAGAGAAGTCTTTCAGCATTTCTTCCAACTTCTCTATAATAATTTCATTATCTTTATAGAAGATGGCCAATTCTTCTGGAAGAGGGAGCTTCTCGCCTTCGCGAGCCTACTGGAGCATTTGACGAAGCCAATTCTTAAGCCTAGTCTTACGCTCCATCTCCTCCCAAGGAATGTATTTGTCCAAAGGGATGTCATTGGAGGGGACATATTCTTCCAATTCATCAATTAATTTCTAAAGCTTCTGCAAGGAGTCCAGCTTTCTCGGAGCCTCCATCAGGGCGGCTTGCTCAGCTTGCTTCTTCAACCTTCTTTTCAAATTTCTCTGCCTATTCGTCTCTTGTTTCTTTGCCCGAGCCAACTCAATCAGAGAAGGGACAACAGCCTTTGTAAGTGGTTGAAAGATGCCCCCTGTATCGGGGTGGCGGTATGGAGTCCTCCTTTTGATGAACTTGGGTTGGACATGCCTTTTCGGGGTCATAAGGACCCAATTGGCTTCCTCTTGTTGGAGCTGGAAAGTGGCATCAATCGCCTGCTCAATAATGTGGGGAGGTAATTATTGGAATTCAGCTATAGGAGGGTCTTCAACTCAAGAATTCAGAACCTACGACAGGCCTCTTATCTTGTCGATCTTCGACCCGCTATATGCTGGAGTTAGGAGGCTCAAATTTGTCTTGACCTTTCAAGCTTTGCTCAGAGTCATGTTCAAATGATTCACACTTGATCTGATTCTCCTGACCTTGTATGAGAGATGACTTTCCTTTCTCCTGTCGGCCTTTTCGACCTAGCATGGGAGTAGGTTTCACAACTTTTTCCTCAGTGCTACTTCCCTGACCTCGATCAGATTTTGATTGAGATTCATTTTCTTGAGGCTTGTCTCCTTGGCTTTGCCTTGAATTCAATTCAACAACTTCTTCATGGCCTTTGCCTTTACAGGCTTCTTCACAATTCATCCCAGCTTCTGTCTGTTGAAATTTGTTCTCCGAGTTTTGCTTCTGAATTTCGGAGTCCTGTGTGAGTTTAAGGTTAGATTTGGCCTAATGGCGTTGACTTTTTCTTTCGTTTAAAAACCCAGTCTGGGGCTTGCTCATCTTGATCATCCAGTAGGCTTCCAGGATCAGGAAGAACTCCAACATATAAATCCAACCAATCTATCTCATAATGATCTTCTACAAAGCCAAATTGGCGCACAGTCTCTTCCATCAGAAGTTTAGAATACACATTTCTGGTGAAATTTCCCTGGGTATCAATTTCTCCATCTTGGACGAAGACCTCAATTAAGGTCCACACTGCTTGGCATTCATTGGTGTGATGTAACACCATACAATGGTATTCGCAGTATGAAGGATGATTCTTTTCTGCCTCTGCGGATGGCCCGTGAACCCAGTGCCAATATTCGATCAGCTTTAAGAAGGATATTAAATATATTGCTGGGATCATATCACCGGGATAATTCTTTTCTTATCATACAGGAATCATATCCCAGAATATATTTCAAATGCAAGGATCAAATATATTCTTTCATTCATTCTTTTGGTATAAACATGGGCTTCACAAAGAATAGTCCATTGGGGCAATTTTTTAAAACCCACAGGGACTAATTTACAAAAGAGACATAGCTAATATGTAGCCTTGCCTGAAACGAACAAACCTTCCTCACTTAGCACAAAACAGACGGGGGATTTCTAACTGCTCTCCCCTTGTTACTTCTAGGAGTTCTCTCCATTCTTCCTTGGAGGTGGTCTCCTTTTATACGAGATTGGGTGTTGAGTTGAGGTCCCAACGGGTTTGTCTTCCGCGTCCCAACGGGTTTTCCTACCGCGTCCCAACGGAACTTCATGTGAGTCTTCTTCCCCACCTCTCTCCGTTTTTTTTTATTCAGAGGAGACAGAAAAAGGGGCTCCCATCAGGCGGTGGGCCCCATTGGGCACCAGTGGGACATCCCATCGGGTGCGCAGTCCCGATGGGGGGCTTCCACCGGGCGTGGGGGTCCTGGTGGGGCTGCCACGTGGACCCCGGTGGGACCCCCACCGGTCCGCGCACCCCGGTGGGAGTTCCCACCAGTCCGCAGGTTCCGGTGGGACTCCCCACCGGTTTGCGCACCCAGGTGGGGAGTTCCCACCGGTCCACGGGGCCCCCAATGGGGGATCCCACTGGGTGTGAGGTCTCGGTGGGACTCCCCACAGGGGTGTCCCACCAGGCCTTGGCCCACTGCAGGTGGCCCCCGGTGGGACTGCGCCTCTATTGGAAGTTCCAACGAGGCGCGGTTCCCGGTGGGATCTTCAACGGGGTTCTTCTTTCCTATAAATTCACAACACGTGTCATTGTCACCACGTAGTTTATCCTTTTGTCGTTCGTTTGTTGTGCGAGGATCCGTGCTCGTGCCACGTCGTTTTCTTGTTGACATGGGTATTGGACAGGCCCTTACACTTATTGACAAGACATTAAAAATTGCTCACCCCAGGGGAATTTTATTCCAAAAACACCGGGAATTTATTGATTTCTGCTCCAGCCGATCCCGGAACAACTTTTCTTCAACATTTCAAGATATGCAGAAATATTTCTTTTTTATGCTGTTAATTTATTCCGAAAATTCAGAATAAATAGTTTTCTTTCATTCATTCATTCTAAAGATTGTGAATAAATAGATTTGAGGGTTATCTTTTGTCCGATATTCCGGATAAATATTCTCCTCTTCAAACAATTGCTCTAAATATCTAAAACAAGTGTTTCAGATGTGATATAATTCATGAGGGGCAATTTTTTTTTGGGGGGGTTTCAACAATCATTAACTAAGCTGACATTTCAAACCAGATGCAACCTACATATGGTAATTTGTATTGTTTGTCTGACAAGGACTAAGGGATTGTAGACATATGTGGTGCTTCTACCACTCAGCAGATATATCTTCCCCATCTGCCATACATGCCACAGTAATACTCACAAACAACTTCCACTCCCTCCCAGTGTATAGGTGCAACACTTATTCATAAAGCATATCTACTTTGATGCCATCAACCATGTTTCCAAAGTATTCCGGATCCCTTCCGTATTTTGATTGCGTAACAAAAACATAATTTTCATTGCTCATGAAATGAGCTTAAATTAATCCCTTAAAACATTCTATCTCTGAAAGGTTGCCATTGAGAAAACCCAATGAAGTAATGCAGTAAACTAATATAAAGTATAAGATGCGGGCAAAGAGCCAGGAGGAAATAATCAACTTCAACAGATTATGCAATGCAGCCACATACTTCTGAGAATATCACATGAAGCGAGAAAAGATTACATAAACAGATTTCACAAAGATGATATATCGTGCACAAAATTTCAAAAACAGAACAAATATAAGTATTTATATGGAAACTCATGGTTCATTAGAAAACTTGGTCGCAAGCCTTCAATAAATTCATAAAACGGAAGTTGACCTGGACTCCTGGATGTGTTTCATGCATGAACTCAAACAACTTATTCACAACTGTTTTTAGAAACTTCCAGTGAGCTCGAAGAAACTTTGGATACTGCCCCCAACATACTGAAAATGCATTTCAATGATGAAATAAGTAAGAAAAAGGGCAACGCATAAATAACAAATAGTGGACATTATTCTTACATGATGTTACTAGCAATAACAGCCTTGTTGTCTTTTCCTTTAGTGATTTCACATAGATTCAGCAAGTCACGGATTACCATCACCAGAAACCTATTTCCTGCCAATGAAAGTAAACGATTATAAAGCTGACTTATGAGAAGAAAGAGTGTCATGCTTCTAGTAGCTACTTTAGAAGTGAAGCTAAAACTGCAAAACAGACGTGCAACACAGGGGTAATTTGCTATCAAGTTGCAAAGGTAATAACTCCCATCACACTGCCACATTGCTGCCTAATGTAAGGTGAAGAGACGTGATTTAAGTGTGCCTCCCAAGAGGTATTGTCCCCATGCTTGGGGTTTTGTCCTTTAAAAGGGCCTTCTTGGGAGAAGAGATGAGGCTCTTGCTGATAAGCACACACTTATTCTCACTATCTTTCAATATGGGACTAAAGAATACCTCTACACAGCCCCCCAGTGAGGATAAAGGTGTGCGGGTCTCATGAAGATGAGACGCTCGGGTAGGGCGCATGGCCTTTCGTTCGTTCCCACAGACGGCGCCAATGAAGAGACGTGATTTAAGTGTGCCTCCCAAAAGGTATTGTCCCCATGCTTGGGGTTTTGTCCTTTAAAAGGGCCCTCTTGGGAGAAGAGATGAGGCTCTTGCTGATAAGCACACACTTATTCTCACTATCTTTCAATATGGGACTAAAGAATACCTCTACATAAGGCATTGGCACCAACCTTAACATTCAAACAAGTACGTCTTGAAGAATTGAAAGAGGCAGTTCAACAAAAAGGTGTGTGTGTGTGTGTGTGGGGGGGGGGGGGGGGGGGGGGGTGTGAAGTGTGAAAGCTGTCCATCAACAAAATCCAGAGACAGCTATAAAGAACATGGCAGACTCCTACACCGCCCCTCAAGGAAATATGCATGTAATTCCAGCATAATGATTGCACGTCTCAAACTGTACAAGAGAGCACTGCAGTCAGAAACACGTAATGATCAAGATTTCAGTAGCATCTGACATCCTTTGTATCACCAGAAAACGTAAACATGCACTAACATCAGAAAGCAACTAGGAAAATACAAAATAAATAACGACAACTAAATAAGGAACTTTTTGGTACAATAAAATTCTTAATTAAAAGCCTCTATAACCAATATGAGCAGAATTTCATCATCCATAAAATGTTTAGCCTTTTGTATGTATATCAATTAAATCATACCTCTTCTCTTGTAAGAAATGCATCCAAATGTATACCTTATTGCATGGAATCATGTCCACATGAGTCAGATCAAAATATTTTAGCTATTCTTGCTCTAAACCCTAGGCTGAATATAGAAATTTCAAAAGTGTCCCCCAGTCATATAATGAGACAGGGAAATGGATAGCTTATTATTTAGCCAAATGATGGTATTCAATCAACAATCAATTTCTCATCCATTGTTGGAAGGAATACTCGTTATTCCAATAGCAACCAAGCAGCAGATCTCATAAAAACTTGGAAAATTAGAGTATATAATGTAGACTGCTCTTAAAGGTTGATTCTTATCCCAAAATAAAATGCTCTAACCATAGTGCTAAGGCATCCAGAGAAGAAGAAGGTCTTCCATCTTGCTGCTTAAGTGAACCCTAATTGGTTTTATATTACTGTAAGTAACATATATTTCAGACAATCATTCCTATCATGTTAGCTAGCTAGTGACTAAATAGTACCCCTGGGACAATAAAAACTTGGAGTACCCAATGAAAAAGCTCCCAGAGAAAATGCAGCAGAAAAAAGGTTGAAGACTCGGTAGCAAGGGACAACTAAGTCGAAAAATAACAGGAATACCTGCTCCTCTGCCATAGACCCCGATATTGATCCAATTGCCCAGCAAAGGGTGTTTAAGTTATTCCAAGTCCACTCCTCCCCACTCAGCTGTTTGCTCAACTTCTTTAACATCTGCAATAACCAATAAAAAAATGGGAGAAGTAATCTCACAGAATCTGATGTGAATACAAAGATCAGCATCATTACATGTTGTTTCATGAATGCCCAGTTCCCTGGGCATCAGAAATACCAAAAAACAAAGCAAGCTCTTAGAAACACATTTCAAGAGAACACAATTATAAGGATAACAGATCAAAGATCACAGAGGATGAAAATTCAGAAATCTAAAAATTGTATGTCAAGAACTTAAATTGGAAATTCCCATAACAGCTGTTTTTGGCTGGTAGATGGATCTCCTCTTAGAGAATGCAGGAAGTGAAACTAAAAGTATGATTTTCATAATATAGATTACGGCGACATAGAGGTAGACAGAAAATACATAATAAAACAGACGGGAACAGGTGGGAAAGAGAGAGAGAGAGATATAACAGTTGTTCAAACAAGAAAAAAAGAATACTAATAAGAACCTGTGGAACCAACCAGTGTAATTTTAGTCCATATATTTCTACATCAGATGATGTAACCATCCATTATAGCAAGAGGTACTCGGGCCAGATCCCAAGGGTGTTGAACAAATGACCAAAGGTTTTGCATCTAACTGATAACTTCCCCAACTATTAGATCAAGGGCTTGAATAGGCTATACCTGCTGTTCAGTATCCTCATGGTCCAAGTGTGACAAGTAAATCAGTGTCTCCCTCATGATCTGCAATGTGAAACTCGAATAATCAATGCCTAATAATAAATAATAAACTGCAATAATTTGACCCAAGAAGATGTCAACCATAAAAAACCTATGTAAAAATGTTGAAAAGAGAAGAATAGGCAACAGAAGAGAAAAGCTAAATGGGGCAAAAGCACCTTCTTTCGAAGCAATTTAATCCAGATTCTCCATTGTATATTCAACAGCAAGTCATTTGTAGGATCTATAGTTGATAATCTCACACCCATATCACTATAGGCATCATGCTGAAAAAAGGTAGTTTATTGGGATACGAGAGCAGGCCTCAAATAACCTCACTAGCTTGGGCTACATTGCTAATACGAGAAATACTTGTTGCAAGAGGGGCAGGACATGCCCCTATTGCATGGCGCGTGCTGGTTAGTGCCAACACATGCCTGGCGCCAGTGTGGCACATGCACTGGCCAACCAGCACATGCCACATAGGCACCACGTAAGTGGGCATGTCCCGCCCCCTCTTGCGGCAAGGATTTCTCTGCTGATACATAAAGGTGCAAAGCCCAAAATTTTGTAGTTATAAGAGGTTGCAGACTACCTGTTTGTTTTTTCCCCTTTTTTTGGAAATGTGGATAGTACTACGGGTGTTATAAAAAGAGAAAATTATACATGAAAAGGGGAGAGCTCCCAAATAACTCCCCCAAAACAAAAGATAGCAAACCAGTGTGTGCCAGGGGAGCAAAGAAAAGGAAAATCAGAAGAGACGTACACTCCCAGCTAAACACACCCAACAGCCCCACAACAAAATCACACCTCAACTAAAGGTCCCACTCTCATCATGCATCTTCCAATAAACAAACATCACTTTACATGATAGATATGTGACCAGATAGATATGGAGACTAGCTGTTTGTTGACCAGATAGAAATGTGAGCACGTGTCATATGACACACTTTACATGAAAGAACATAATTTTCTGATGTCAACAGTCTAATTTGTGCTTTGATCAGTGTCTTTACTTATTTGTAAATGATAAAGGGTCCTAAATTGATGCACATCAAAGTAGTTGCCTAAGCCTTGCATAAATGAGCCACCAACAAAGTGTGCACATCTGGCGGAGCAAGGTCAGTCAGATCAGTGGTTCACACCAAATCGGTTCTCTCATGATCTGGCTCAGTAGACATCGGTTCATCTCAACAAGATTGGCTCAATGGCCTAATCTTAAAGTCTTTTCAAGGAAAAGAGTGTTTACATGAAGCTTTCATTAATTTTAATCCACCAAACAAAGGATCACCTCATATTACATTGTCTTTGAAACATTACCACCCTATTACCAATAGAATCAATCCCTCAAAAGTCATAAATCATATTACAAATTGAAAATAAACTAACATCAATTATTCATCATAAGAGATCCTGCACACCATAAAGGAAAATGAAGGCCAATTATTTCACTTCATTGATTTCTAATACCCAAATCATCATCTAAATAGGACATAAAAATGATGACCAGTTCGGTACAGTTCACACCATGTCATGAATCAGGAACTCCATGATCTGGTACAGCACAGCCAGTTTGGGCCAACTGATGCGGGACAGAGAGAGCAAACGGGTTAAGGAAGAGGGGAGAAAAGGGGGAGGTTGCAGAGAGGGATAAGAGGTGGGAGTGTAGGCTTCACACCCTCCCTTTCACAGGGACCACCTTGGGGGTTCTTACCCGAGGGCATCACACCCACACACAAACTCTATTTTTGGAGGCACACATAAAACTCAAATTTTTCTCTTCTTCTTCTCTTCTTGGTTACAGGACTCTATAATAGAGTTTAAAACAAAGAGACACTTCATACGAAAAGACACTTAATAAGACCTTACTAAAGACTTAGGAAACTCAAAGGACTTACACTTACTTATTTTAATGACCCTAAGAATTTGTAAAGCCAAACAAGATTACATCCATTGGGTCTTTTAATAGGCCATAATAAATATTTTTATTTAACCATCCTTCATTTCCCATCACACCCCCACTCGACCGTGTTCCCCATCTAAACCGTCAAGTCCACTCCAATCTAGTAGAATCGAGGGAGCAGGCGATTCAAAATCAAATCGCCCACCCAAACTCAGTCTTCACCCTACGAACCCTGAGAAGTTTGCCCTAGGGGCGCCAGCGGTGCACAGAGAGCTTCCTCCTGAAGAACTTGGTATCAGATGACAAGTCTCTCCCCATCAAAGCCCATCGACGACTGACGCCAGCAACATCTCCAAATAAAACACCAAGACCTAAGCCTGGACTTTCAGCCTTGTCCTAGACATAAAAAACTCAAGTGAGCCCTGAACCAGACGGCCAAACTGACGAACTAGGAAACACCCACACACTCTTCATCGCACAACCAATGAGCAGCCCTTCCAGAACCACCCTAAAACATCATTCCCGCAGCAGAGGGAAAGTGTCGAACTTCGACGACCAACGACAGATGCCAAGGAAAGCCCCCTCCGCCGCGATGAATCCTGCATCCACGCCTTCTCTACCCCCTCCACATTGCTTCCCACCCCCAAGAGCAACTTCGGGGGAACCCTAACTACCCCCCATCCAGCCCCAAAAAGATCCTCCAACCTTCGCTTTATCACATCCAAGGTTCAAAAACACGGAGATCGGTACCGAATCTGGCAGCCCATAACCAATCGGGTCGGACGATCCTGATCCTAAGTCGGCTGATCCAGTCCAATCCTGATTGAGTCAAGGGTAGCTGGATTAGCCACTTGAAAAATATATAAAATAGGGGGGAATAAGTAAAAATAGAATATATATATAAGGATTGCATTTATTAACTAAAATACATCAAAATAAACTTACATTTATTGGAACCTCAAATTATATTGTTTAGACATAAGATCCACATACATGACATATATGACATTATATAATATCTTATTTACCTGAAGATCATTTACATGTAAATAAAGAAGTACCCCCATTTGAATCTAATAAAAATATTTTAAAAAATCATATCTCTTATTAATAAAAAGTCAACTTTCTCATCTAAGAAGAAAATCATGACTTTGGTGATTCTATCAAAATTCCAATTTCTAAACTCTTAAAGAAGTCACATGTATGTTTGTTTTATTTCACCAGACTTTGAATTTTTAGCATTTTATGCAGTTTATTTGAATTATGAAATTTTTAATTAGGTCAAATTATGAGAGATTAGAAAATCATCATTTTGATGGAATCATCAAAATTAAGATTTTTTCTTAGATGGGAGAGTTAATTTTTTTATTGACAAGAGATACAATTTTTTTTATTTTTATTGGATTCAAATGAGAGGTATTTCCTTATTTACATGTAATCTCTTAGTAAATGAAACATTTACTTAAATGATATTCAAGTAGATAAGGTGTTATGACCATGGTTTGTCGGATCGTCGATTCAGACCGAATTGGGTTTCCCCTGATTCGATCTGATTCAGGCGAATCGACCCAATTCGGTTCAATTCGGATGGATCCAACCAGAAACCCATGGATCTAGCCTGATTCGCATGGATTTGGTGTTTTTTGGCCGATTCTCTGATTTAAGCCTTCTATGAAGAATTTCATGCATAACCAATGATATTTATGTCATCTAATGCAACACAAACATCTATTTTCAATCAAAAAAATCATTGACAGATTCATAACTAATGAAACTCACTGATATGATGAAGTTGATGATGATTGTCTTTTAGAAATTGAGTGCAAACATGAAACATTAAACTCAATTCCAAATACAAAATACAATGAGTACAGTACAAACATCAAACTCAAATCCAAACACAAAATACAATGAGTCTAATACTCCCAATATCCCTACTGATATGGATCATATGTACCCCACTGAGGCTGGACAGGTACCGACTCATCTGACTCCGAGGGCAGCTCTCCAATAATACGATGACCTTTGCTTTAAGACACAAAAGTACAAAACTCATCTCAAGTCATCATGATGTTGTATCTGGTCTGAAACTGCCTTACATAGTGGTCCCACATTTGGCAGCGAGGACAAACTAACTTCAGTGCCGCCATTTGTTCATTCTCAAAAGGAGCATAAATCACAACAGGAACATGTGGAGCTAGATAATAATATGGTGCAGGGTAGCCTGTGGTGGCGTACCCACTGAAGTAGCCTGTGCCAGATGACTATGTCTGATAACTATGGCCCCCATATGATCCCACAGACTCATGTGTGCTCATTCTCTCAAAATCAGATATCATAGTGTTATATCTATCATTGTCCACTGCTGAACCTTCTGCACGGCCACCTTTGACAAACTTCCGCCTTCTATTGTACTACACTGAGGCGCCATGATTAGTATCTTGGGTTGCATACTGATAATATTGCTCCTGTGTGAATACCATGCCGCCACCTCCTCCCTCTCCATGTCCACTCTCACCGCCGCCACCTCCTCCCTCTCCATCATCTCCATCTGTAGACCCACCCGATGAACCAGTAATCATGGAGTCATGGAAACAACTGTTGGGTAATCGGGGCGAATCCTCGGGAGAAGGTGTGTCTTCTACATTGGGATCTAAGGTTTATAAATCTGCAATATTAAGTGGATCTTTAATAGGGGCAGCCATTTTTTTCTCTTTCTTGGATCCCCAACAAAACCAACTTTTTTTTCTTTTGTGCTGGGGGAGGTGGCTCTTATATGACAATGTCTTTGGTTGGGCCACATGCTTGACATTTGTCCTTTCCCTTTGCAGGTTGGGACGACGCCACCGCCTTTCCCTTCGCAGTTTGGGATGAAGCAGCTAGTTAGGTGGATGACCCCTTCCTTCTTGACTGTGAGGAAGCAACTATAAGTGCTTCTCTCATAGATTGTGTGCGGGGAAGGGGCCTAGCATCAATCTTTCAAAGTCAATTTCATCAACATGCTCTCGACCTGTAATAGTCCCCAACATGACAAAATAAGGTAGAGTCAAACACAAATTATTGAATTATTATGTACAACAAAATGTCAACTATTGTCTCACCTCTAGAAGGCGGAGCACTTTCCATTCGTATCTCGGCCAAGAAGATCCAACTCATCTTCCGGTTCAACCTAGAATTGAGAAGAATGTGGATGTCTCACATCTTCATGTTCTATCTACTCCTCTTCTTCAGCTTCTATAGCCCTTGCTAAGAAAGTGTTAGGACGAGGTGGATCTTCAGGATCATCTGCCTCTTCATCTAACTCATACTCTTTTTGCTCTGTGATTGCTCGTGCAACCCATGCAACCATTGGTTCTTCATCATCTCGTAAGAACCCAATGTCAACAGGATCATACTCCACCTCTCTACGCTTTGGATCTTTTATGAGATGTTTCACCCTCAATCTCATATTGTAATGCACATACACCAAATTGTCCAAACACCTATGTAACAATCTGTTCCGCACTTTGGTGTGTATCAAGGCAAAGGTGTTGCAGTTTCTCTCACACCCACTAGATGAAGATGTCTGTGACAAGATCTTCGCTGTAATTTTCTTCAATATGGGTGCAGAATGCCCAAAGTTAAATCATCAATCAGTTGCAAACAAGTTATTCATACGCAATTAGTCTTTTATTGGGTCTACTAATAACCATACTCAAACAGAAAAACACATTACCACCATCAATGCGGTTTCGACCAACAATGGCAGAGGGCTCCACAAAACTCCCAACTCCCACTCGAAAGCTCTTCATCTACCGAAATAAAGTCTATTAGCATAAACTTCAAATTTCAATTTGACACCGTGTAGTGAGATTAATACTCACCTTATCAATGGCATCTGCTGCATCCAATGGACTACTTGACAGTCTTTCAACAACTCTCGTAAAGGCGGACGTCAAGTCATCATCATACGAAAGATTGTCTGCATAATGGTAAGCAGGGTGGAGATAGTAAGCTGCAATAGGGGTAGAAAATAAACAAACATGAAATATTGGAATGTACTTAATTATAAAGTAAAAGGATGTAAATTTGTCTCACCAACCATGCAGAGATCTCTACTCATCTGTCGATCCCACCGATCCTCAACATCGTCCAAGACCAACTATGCATAGTGAGGGGACACCTCAAAGATCTTCTTCGCGGCTTCAATTTTAAACCAACCCTATGATCGGTCTCCTATCCCCATCAACCACCCTCAAAACCTCATAAAGAGGTTCAATGATCTGGACCAACTTGAAAACTCAGTCCCAGAAATTAGCGCTGTAGATGATGCCCTCAACCTCCTTACCATCCATGTCCCTACAAAAGTGCTATGCAACCATTGCTCGCTCCTAAACATGCGTTTTAGACCATTTTTGTGCTTCAAGAGGCAATGTAAGGCAATAAAAGTAGTTGCAAAGCGTGTGAGGGCCGATCTCAACAACTCTCCACCAGTTGACTCCCTCATCTATACCAGAACAAAATGGTGGCTATAGATGTACCTTGTAATCTTCCGCCCAGTCTCAACCACCATCCTCACGGGTTGTAGTGTGCCAATCTCGTTCAACATCAAATCTACACAATGAGCTACACAGGGGATCCAATAAGATGGGGGTAGATGTTTCATAAACTCCTCCCCTGCCTTCTTGTAAGCAGAGTCATTATCGGTCACCACATACACAATGTATTGCTCTCCAATCTTATAAACAACCTCCCGCATCAAACTCAAAATATATTTAGTATTGTGCACTCTATCTGATGCACCAGTAGATTTGTGGTAGAACACTCACAATAAACAAAGAAGTTGATGAGGCTGCTCTTGGTAGTACCTGACCAACCATCACACATCAATGTGACACCATATTTCTCCCACTTTTTCTTGAAGCTTTAGATATATGACTTGGTCTCATCTACTTCTTCATCTAGATATCTCCCTGCCAAGTCTTTTGACGTGGGAGGTTGCATATGTAGACCATGGCGTTGTACCTCCTAGATCATGGTTTTGTAATATGGGCTATTAGTTGCATTGAATGAAATGTCTGAATGATGTCACCATTTTGCCATTGCACGACCCACTTTGTATCTAGGCCCTTACTAGTTATATGCATCCTCAATTCTGGTTTGTTTGTCATACTCTCGAGAATATATGTTAGCATCCATCTCTTCTAAGATCACACATGTGAGTCTCTTCCTCTGCGGCCCTTGGTCCTCTGGGATTGGGACTAGAATTTAGGTGAAGTAATCCCCCACATTGGAAAATCAAACAGGAATGGGCCTCGCCCCCAACCCTTGAACCACTGCCACAGCCACTACCAACCTTAAAAATCCCTCTATGCTCAGCTTCCCATGACTCATCCACCTTTGATGTTCATCAAGCAAATGCTCTGCATAAATTTCTGGCGCATCATCGTCGTCTTCATCTCACTGCCTTCCTAAGTAGATCCTCTCCTACATCTCCATGTCCGCCTTCTTCCTTGCAATCTCAGCCCAAACACCCTTAAGGTGATTAACCATGAGCCACTTCACTTCAGAAGGCACCGACTTGCAACCCTACACATCATGGTACCCTGCTAGCCACCCACCTGCAAGGTGCTTCTTCAGGCGAGAGACACCACCTCCTTGTCCCGTATGGCCATAGTAGTTGCACTTGTAATTGTGCCTACTGCCCAACATGGTCCCATATTGCCACCCAATGTCCTCACTATTGTCTTTCTTCGATGCCATCTACGAAAAACAAATAGGCATTACTTTCGGACAAATTTTTTTTTTTTTTTTTACGTTGGAGTCACATACAATCAATTTCTAACAACACGTTAGAAGTTGTAAGTTGCATTGCTATGAAATGCTCATAGGTCGCTATTTTTTATTTTTTAAAAAATTAATTTCAATTTTTTAAAATTTGAGGAAAATCCCCAAATCAATATGAAAACAATGTAGATCTAAGAGGAAAATGGTTGCAACTGAACACTAATCACTTGCAACATCATTTCCCATCAATATATTTCTCATACATCAACAAAAAAACCAAAACATGGACCATGGTGGGTTACCTTCAAAATAGTAAAATAGGTGAAGAGATGGATGAAAACAAGGCCTTCAAGCACCTTCAAATCCACGTAGGAAGCCTCCTTAGGTCTCTTGGAGTGTAGATCTGGGGTTTTTTTTTAGGGGAATGGGGGAAAGAGAGGTGGAAATGGGTTTCCGGTGTGAAACCCTGCGAATCGAGACTGCACAATCCCATTTCGCAGGGTCTCGACCGACACTTAATGGTGCCAGCCGAATCGGATTGAATCGGATCCGCCAAATCGGATCGCATCGAATCTGAATCAGGCGAATCGATTCCAATGCGCACGATTCAGTCGGTCCGCATGTGACCCGAGCGAATCAAGTGAATCATGGAGCGGGTTCACCATGATTCGCTCCGATTCGCCAGAATCAGGCCGATTCGCTCCGCTTTGGCAAACCTTGGTTATGACAATGACCACTCTGACGGACAGAGTAATGCCCAAGGATCACGATCCGCACGACAAGAAGAAAGGAGAGGGAAAAATAATCAATCACACAGACAAGAACAAGAGGATTTACGTGGTTCAGAGAGACTGTGTCTTCCTACGTCCACGGATGACAACGACAGGGGAAACTTCACTAGATGTGGAGAAATGTACAATAAGCACTCTCCCTAACCTGGATCCTCTCACACAACTCTCACCCCTAAGACTCTCTAAGATCTCTCTCTAAGAAACTCTCTTGGCTCTCACCATGGAATGCTTAAACAAGGAGGAGAGGGTCTTCTTTTATAAGGGTCGCACCCCCCTTCGTGCTGCTGCACTAGAGAGGATGACCGCATGAAACGGGCTTCGTTTTGAACCTTTCATGGCCATCAAAGTTGACATTTGGTTCCATGACAAGTTCCTTCTCATCCCACGCAGAACTCTCGCATGGAAGAAATGCATGGGAGTTTGACACCCATCAGATGAGTAAATGGAAGACCGTTCCCTGCCATCTACATAACTGCATGGGCAGTTTTCTTGGTGGCTTGGGAAACCGAGACACACACAATATAAGGTATTCAATCCCGCCGATCCACCCCAAGGCCACTGGCAAGGTTAGTACGAATCGGATCCCAATCTAGCCGATTTTTTGAAACCTTGATCATATCCTCATCCGCCTCCCCCGTCAGAAGAGAATTGGCGACCGACTTCAACCCCCACATCCTGCGACTGGAAATATACTTCTCCAGGAGGTCACTTGCTTCCAACACCTTACTGCTCCACCTTAATGCCGCCACAGACCTGTCAACCCGCTGATAACCTTGCACAAAAGCCTGAGACCTCACCCTCCTGCACGTCTCTCCCTGCCTCGGACCTTCGCTGCAAACCAGGACACCATCTGCGGATGTGTCTGATCCTGCCACACCCAAAACAAGTTTGGGAGAGAGGTGCCTTACCTCCACACCCACGCCAACGACTAGAGGCCATGGGGCTCGTTGAACTCTGGCAGACCTCCGATGAACTACCACCATGGGGATGCTGCTCAGCCATCAGATCCCCAGAGCATCTCTCTCTATGAAAGTTAGAGAGAGAAAATTGAACTATGTGTTCAAATGTTAGGTTTGACAATGGACCAAAGCTGCAACATGCATCATCCCCTTCTGATAAGTCCATCATTGTAACGTCGTGACCGTTCGGATCCATGTTAAATGGTTCTGCCATGGGGCTCATGACCAATGTGGGGTCATAGAATCTTATTCGTAGCCTTTGTGCCTTGCGTGGGCGTTGTGGGCCTTAGGTTTTAGCCATTTAGCCTGCAAATTTTCTGGCGAAAAAGGCGACAGGGTATGTCGTCGCATTTTGAACGCGACGGCTTCAGTGGTCGCATTCTTCATATCGACTGTGGCGTTGTTCCTAAACGCATCGGGATGGTACGTCGCGATTTGAGAAAGTGACGGTTGCCTACGTAGCGTTTTAGGAACCGTCTATCTGGCGAGGTTTTCGATTGGCGACGGCGTGGGTGGTCGCGTTTAAGGTGTTAAACGTGACGTCTGCCTACTGTGGCATTTATTGCTCTGTTCCAGGCCAGACAAAGCAGAGGTGGGTCTGTCTAGCCGTGGAGAGCTTCTGTGCGCTAATTCTTGGTGTTTTCAACTGGTTGGTAGCTGGTTCGGCGCAATTTCCAAGCGAGGAGGGCGTCCGGAGCGTGGACTTGCCGGTGGTGTGGTGTTCTTCGCAATATTTGGGTTCTTCGTAATGGTGGGGAGACTTTCTTTGTGTTTCCATCCGATTTAAATGCTTTGGAGCTTTGTAAAGCATGCTATAGTGGTGTGTGATGGTGTGGATTTCATTGTAGAGATTTAAATGTTAGCTTAGATGTGGTTTGGAATGGTTTTATGAAAGAGGTTGGGGGTTCAGCCGTCTGCCTGATAAGGCGACGGTTTGAACCGTCGCGTTTTGGTGAGAACACGACGGGATGGTCCGTGCGTTTCTCTTCCAACTATTTGGTTGTTATCGATTGGTGTAAACATGACAGTGTAGGCCGTCGCGATTTACACTTCGATTGCCGGTGTTGTACCGATTGGTGTGAAGGCGACGTATTGGGCCGTCGCGTTCATGTCCCAGCTTTGGGCCCTATCGCGTTCTCCTTGTGGACGTGACCGGTGGGGTCGTCACGATTTGAAAGGCAACGTCTGTGTCTGTCGCATTTTAGCTTCTGAGGTCTATGACTGTGATGGTTGGGCAGTGATGGTCCTATGTGGGCCTAGCCTTGGTTATTTAGTGTAGATTTGAGGTGTTTAAGTGTGTTTAATGTTAGATAAGCATGTTATATGTTTAATGGTGTAGTTAGTTAATGAGCTATGATAATTGTGATCATGTTAATCATGTTATTTATGTTATAAAGGTTAAGTGATTGATATGTATGCTTTATGGGTGTGTTGCTATGGAGGTCATGTATGGACTAATGACAAGTATGTTTAGTGTATGTTTGATTATGGTTTATGAATATAAGTATTATGGTTATGAAGTGATCGGCGTGTGTGTTTGCCGAGTTTGGTGGTCCAATGCCTATTCCGAAATACCTCTTCAGTCGGGTACCCCAGGTTTTGTGTGAGCCAAGCACGTAGGTGCTCAGGGTTTGTCTCGGTATTGTGTGTACCATCGAGGTTTGTGTCGTCTTCTTGGACACCATCACTCCTGTGTTTGAATTGTACGTCTGGTTGAGGGAAAGACGACAGGGGACAGCGACTTGTGTAAGAGTTTGTGCTCAGTCGCTTGTAGTGCGCTCGTGGTTGGAGATACGGACATCAGTAGACGTACTGAGCCCCAATTAGTCATGTTTCCAATGCCTCACTTTAGAGAGCTCAGGCCAGAGTCTCTAAAGGTGCCAAGCATAGGCCTGCAATGGTGTGATCTGCAGGTGTGGTGTTGGTTGGTCTCCACAGTTCTTTAGCTTTATTGTGTGGTTGTGGAGCGGCAATTAGACCTTTCGTCCTTGACTATGAGACTGAGAGGTAGTTCTTATGCTGTGTTGTCTAGATTGGATATTGGCGTCATGAACCAGTAGTCTTACCTGTGTGGTAGCGTTGTTCCTTCCGACTTGTGCTTTGCCAGTGGTTGTGGCTTGCGAGTGGTGACTCACCGGTTGTGGTTTGTGATCGTTTGTTGTGTGCCGTGCTGGTGGCACGATAGCACTTATGGTTCAGTTGTAGTACCTCGTGGTTTCAGGTACCTATACCCTATGTGGGTTGCTGGCTGTTGTGGCACACAGTGTGCTAGACTTTTCAAGTGTTAAGGTGGATCGGTGTTTGTGGGGGTCGTGTTATGTGACCTTCCACTTGTGGTGTTAGTACCCTTGTGTGGGTAGTTCTCTGAGGTGTTTGTTACTGTGGGTATTGTGGTGGACTGACCCTTGTTGTTAGTCTCGATACTCTTTGTTGGTGGTTGGCATGTGTGGCCTGTGGTTCACTCGTTCATTACTGTGGGGGACTGGTGCCTTTGCACTAGTCCTGTTGTTTCCTTTACTATCCGATGAGCTGTGTTAGTTGATGGGTTATGTTTGTGCTAGTGCGTCTTTACTACAGTTCTCCTGTTAGTGCTCTCAGTGAGACCCTTAATGGTTGAGGTCCCGGTTACTACGTTGTGTGGCTGTTTTTGAAGGTCTCTGCTGAGCCTGTAACTTGTTGATGCTCACTCCCTTATAATTCTCTTCAGGTGTTTGTCGTGTGCTTGGCTTGCAGCAGCGTCGTGGCAGGCTTGGACCACCAACAGTTAAGTTGTAGTTGTGTTTAATGTGAGCTTTACTCTCTCGGAGTATGCCCCAGGTAGTTGTACTTTTCTCTCGGACATGTAATAATGTATTAAGACAATGTAAATTTGTGGAAAAAGAGTATAAATACATGCACTTTCTTGTATGTTATGCTCTTGTGGTTGTTGACACTTGTGTGAGTTATCCCTTGCGAGATTTCGGTCCGATCGCGGGAGACAAACTTGGATATGGAGCCTCATTAGACATAAGTATTCAGGGTAGCTACAATCATAGTCCAAATAAATACGACAAGTTTCTCCTGCAAGAGCTGGAATTTAATCCAGCATTTCATAACTCAGAAAATAATCAATATACAAGCCTGAACACTAACATAATTCTTCTGAAAAAGTTTATTGTGCACCATAAGCTTATATCTTTAAGGGGAAAAAGAACAAGTGGCTTAAGAGCAGACAGAACATGAATACAGCAAGGGACATCGTGCAACTTAAAATGTAACAAAGAAAAAAATACAGGTTGAATTAGTGAAATAAAGTCTACCTTGTTGAACATTAATTAGAATTACATGCAGATGACAGAAATTGAATATCGAAGAAAAAAACAACCATCTTCTCTGTACCAAATTATAAATAGCTCCAATATCACACTTCCAGTGAGTTGATGCAGATTTGGTAAGCGAAAAAGTCAGTGTAACAGACAAGAAACAACCAGAAACACGTTCTTCTGCAAACAAAGCAATGCATGACTAATGTTCCAGCACATTTTCTTTGCGTGAAATTCAACTACCTTGTACTGAACAAGGACATCATTGTCTTTCATGGTTTCACGAACTATATTCCCATTCTCATCTTCCACAATGAGAACCTCTTCGGGTTTTGCCATACGACAAATCATGAGCATTCTTAGTTTTGACATAGGGCCTGCATAAAGCTGCCGACGTTGTGAAATTTGCGAACCAAGCCCATCAACAACCCCAGGAATCAATGGCACCTAAAAGTTAAAAAGGCAATTACATCAATACATGAAAACCAGGTTACTTCAAGACAGCTACACCAAAGAAAAATGCCAGGGGAGGAGCATCTTTTAACACACCAGCAGTCACATAAACCCTTTATAACCTAAGAAGGAAAATCAACACAAGCATCATGTCTGGGAATAGATAATCAAAAAAAGAATTCAAACATTTGGCAGAAATACAGTGTCTGCTGCCCTGACATGAACCCTATAGCAGGTGGTGCAGCCATCAAAGTGAACCCAAAAAACAAGTATTCCACAGCACTTCATTAATAGAACCATGCTTATTTCAACTTTGAATCTACAATTGAAGAAAACACAGAGCACATACTGATATGTGAAGTTGGTGTTGCAGAAACAGTAACAATAAATATATAACACTCATAACAGTCATGAGCAAGAAACTAAACAACCTGGAGCCCCAGTACCCCTGAAACAGCGACAGGACTGTCCAAATTGTGGTGCGCCTCAATAACTCCAAGACAAGCAAGTTCCAATAATCCAAGCAAACCTGCAATTCATTCAATATGAACACAACACTCCACATGCCTTCCAATAGCAGCAATAAATAGGGAAAAACACACCCACTGACCCACTTACCTTGAAAACCTCTGTGTCATCAACATATGAGATACCAATCAGATACTCAAGGCCCATCAGCAATGCAGCTCTGTTTTCAGCTGTGGATTCAAGTACTCGAATATGAGCCTGAATGAGGCAATCAGGATCAGTGACAAAAAAACAACTTTCACAGACATGAAATAGACTGCGGAAACAGATAGCAAACCTAGAAAATCGACAGATTTCACACTCAACAATGACTGGCATAAAAACAAAGGTCTACAAGATGAATTGCTTAAATGTTACTGAATAAGTGTTACATAGTAGTCACCAAAGCCACCAAGCCAGGACAGCATTGAAGTATAATTGATATATGATACACTTCATGTTAGCAACCATGACATGAGCATTCCCACAAAACAATGCAGTAAAGAGTTCTTCAACTGAGAAAAACTTGCCTTGAAAAACGAAGTGAAAAATAGAGCAAGATTTTGAATGAAGGCCTGAAAAAAAGCCAAAGGAAGTGAGTACACATTTAATCTTTCGTATTTATAAATAAAAGCATTATGTTCGTGCCTTCATCTTGATACCAAGGCACTTTGTTGAACACCTATGTTTTGCACAAAAAGAATCATGTGGAACAGGAAAGATTCACCTGATCTTCACTCGAACCGTTTGCATAGGCATCAGGAATATTTGTTCCAGGGGGGAGGATAGCCTGGAAATCATGGATAAGTACGCAAACATACTTATATTTAATTGTGAAAAGTCAATCCAAAGTGGAGCAAGACCATACGTAGAATGAAATGGACTTAAAGAACACAGAAAATACTAAAAAGAGATAAATACTAGACATACCCCTGGAATACATGGAAATATCGCATATACCCTTGAAATCTTTGCCTCATCAAATATGCCCTGTATTTGAATGTATTACAGCACAAATACCCCTACCGTTAAGTTCCTTCAGTTGAACCCAACTATGGTTGGGTGAAAGGTAGAAAAGACTAACCTACTTTGAATCCAACAATGGTTGGGTTAAAGGAACCTACCTTCAACTTAAAATCTCCGCCTTGAATCCAACTAAGGTTGGGTCAAAGGAGCCTACCTTCAACTTAAATCTCTCTACTCCTTAGATTCTGACGGCCAATTAATTCAAACGATAAACTGATGCATTCTCTCTCTCTCTCTTAATACTCCTTAGATTCTGATGGCCAATTAATTCAAACAATAAACTGATGCATTCTTATCTGAAATTTGATGAGGTCAAGATTTTAGGGGATACATGAGAATATAGTAGTTTTCAAGGGTATGTATGTATTTAACTCTATTAGAAATTGAGAAACCATGTGAGGAAGCTACCTGCAGTTGCATCATGAAGACGTTATACATCTTTACATACTGCATGTCGTAGAAGTCACCAAATTGAAGAGATGCAACCTGTTGCCATAGATAAACATTTATTTCTAATCCATTGATGCAACATTCTCCAAAATGCCACAATGTAACAAAAGACCAGATACATGCCTCAGTTAGACACTGGACGGTACGGTTTCTGTATGATGCCACAGGAAAGAAATTCAAGAGTGTTTCAAGCTATGCCGCCACCAAAATGAAACAAAGGATAAAGTCAATCCATGAGGATAATGGTGCAACCATACTGTTGAACAAGTCCACAGAAACCCAAAAAAAAAGAAACAAGAAGCCTATAGTTAGGAAAGAACATACCAGTGGAGATTCAAATATATAGCCTAGGGGAATCCAGGATAGGAAAGCATGCAATGTGGCCAACGTAGCCCGAATAAGCTCTGTCCTTTGTGATGCCGACAATACATAAAGGCACAACTCATGAATGAGTTGAAATTCACTGTTGATCAAATCATTTCATGAGTCTTACGATGTAATTGAGAATCCTGAAGTAAGCAAAAGCCTAAGCAAAAATCTGTTTGGCATGTGGAGATGACAGGACTCCAATTGAATAAAATAACTGAGCTGTAAAATGCGAATACAACAATTTTCTCAGAGAAAAGGTTCCAATAATGAGAGTACCAAGAGCTCAGGAATTATCTGGTTCCTGAAGTGTTGACTCCGCTATAAGCAGAGTCTTCTTTTTCGATTCTCATGCACTGAGCTTGTACCATAAACAGAAGCTAAGTATTGAAGGATGAGCACAAAATATTTAAGCCAACAACATCACATAATCAACAGGGAAACTTTGAAGGGAATTAGAGGAATAAGAGTCATCTATTCTTCATAGGGTGTTTGGGAACACTTTTTTAACCTATTTCTATCTAAAAAATTATGTTGTGTCAGTTTTTGACTTAAATTTTAAAATTGTAAAATTTGATATTACCTATTTGGCAGAAGTGTCATAATTTTTAAAATTTGTGTAGACCTGTTTGGCAGACACTTTTCATTACTTTTGTTAATTAAAGTGACGAGAACAGGAGGTGGAGGAGCTACAAATGGTGCTGAACCACGGGGTCAAGACCTCCCCAGGTTTCATAAAATGGAGAGTGCCACACCATTCCCATGCGACTCGAGGGTTTCCCTGTTGTTGTGGGTGAAGGGCAGGTGCTATCAAGGGTTTGTACGCAACGGTCGATTGCAGTTGATGCTGAAGAGTCTAGTCAATTCCCGTGGGAGGGCGCCGCAGGGGCACGGCAGTAGATGCTGAGCAAGAAGAGGATGCGGCAGGAGCCCCAGGTGACCACCTCCGCAACCGCTACGCGGAGAAGCCCCCCGAATTCAGGCTCCTCGCCAAAACCTCTACCCCTCATTTGAGCCCTTCATCTTTCTCTCCTGTGCCAGCTAACCCATCCTCGACTGGACCGACTTCAATGCCACCCGCAGGCTCAATAGTATCAGTTTTACGGCCCAAATAGTCTTTCAGAGCTTGCTTTTGTGCAGTGGAGGTTGGTTGGTGGGGGGGAGGAGGCCGACGCCAGCACCAGCACATCCATGGGTGCCACATCTGCAAGGTGACCAGAGGCGGCAGCCATGGTCAGGAACTAATTGAAAGGCTCAGGCGGTGGGGGCGAGGGCCTTGTCAGAGAGGGCGAGGGCCTTGTCAGAGAGGACAGACGAGGGAGGGGGATGAGGCACAGTAGTGTGAGGTGTTCCCAATTTATTAAAAAAAAAGGTGGGAGCTATTTTTATTTAGAAGAAGTTTTCAATGCAGTAGGATTCTTTTCCAAAAATTAGAGAAACAACCACTAAACGTGGTGAAGTGGAATACATGTTTCTAATTTTTAGTTTCCGAGAAAAGAGAGGGGAAAAAATAGAGCAACCAAACACCCTATTATACAAGGTTCTAGAAAAAGTATGTTTATGTTGAGACAGGTACCTTTATAAGAAGTAACTCAGAGAGTTCCCAAATCATTTGAATGCTTTTAGTGTTAACCACTCTACCCTCAAAGGCATTACACAGATTTCAAAAATATCATTCTGATGACCACATAAAAAGATCCCCCTCTGAACATGCATACAGGGATATGTTTTCTCCTTCTTAGAATGGTAGTATTTTCTAATTACATTAAAAGAACTTCCGCAATGATTAAAAGATGCTAAAATAAACATATATGCACATAAGATACTTCATACTTCCATGGAAATTGAATAGCAAAAGTTATTTTGCTAAATTGTGAGATATTTAATGCCAATTTAAAGAAATTTAAGCAAACAGATTGAAAGCAATTTGCTGAAATAAAATCCTCAATGAAAAAATTGAATATACAGCTCGTGACACAGTTACCGGTTTAATGATTGCTTTAACTCCTTGATCTTCTGCTGAGTCATTTCACCCCTTGAAAAGTCAAAAACCTCTTCACTAAGCAGCTGGAAAGTTCAGATTTGATTTCAGTTTAGTAGCCAGGGCCTAAATGAAATATTGTTGCAATCAATAAAATTTACCTTCAATATCGCCATACAATTTTCACATATTGTCTCACTGCTCTTTGCAGCAGAAACAAGGTCTGGAATGAAGGATTGCCATCTTGCAGGCCACTCATGTTTCAGAACCTGTACTTCAGGATCCAAATAATTTAAATATCTAAATAACTTAGTGATTGAAACTTGAAAACGATGGCAGGAAATAGATTTGCTGTTTCACATCCATTAATTCTAGTATTTTCAGCAGACGTACAACAAAGATCTTCCATATATGACTCTATTTCCCTCAAATCATCATTAAATTATACGCCCACAGATATATGCCAGAAATGCACTACCCATGGTTTAATGGTTAATAGCCATTCTTTAAAAAAGAAAAAATCCAAGCAACATTTGCAACATTACTAAGAAAATCACACTTTTACTGCTTGTTAAATTTAAAAATTCCTTAACATCTCATGATCTTTGGCATCAAAATCAGCTGCCATCCCACTGGCAACGCCAAAGAGGTGGTTTTGGGGGGATGGGATGTGGAAGAGCAGCACTGGGAAGGGGCCAGCAGCAAGCCTCTCATCTACTGACAGACAGCCAGTGCCAGGTGGTGGGAGTTACCAAAGTAGACACAATAGTAGGACCTCTGATGGGAAATGAAGGGTGGCTAAATCAAAGTCTTCATTATGTTTTATTTGGCCTATTAAAAGACCCAATGGTTGTAACTTTATTTGACTTTGCAAATTCCTAAGGTCATTAAAATAATTAAGTTTAAGTCTTTTGGGTTTCCCAAGTCTTAAGTAAGGTCTTTATTAAGTGTCTTTTCGTATGAAGAGTCTCTTTGTTTTGAAGTCTATATATAGAGTCTTGTAACCAAGGATGAAAAAAATAGAGAAGAAGAAAATTTTGAGTGATTGCCTCCGAGAATAGAGTTGTGTTTGGGTGTGAAACCCCGGGTGAGAAGCCCCAAGGTGGTCCCTGCGAAAAGGAGGGTGTGAAGCCTACACTCCCACCTCCTATCCCTCCTTCCGGTGAGATTCCGGCGACCTTCCCTTTTCTCTCCCATCCTTACCCTCTTTTCTCTCTCTGTCCCGCGTCAACCTCCTTTGCATAGCAGGATTGGCCAATTCTGATCTGATCAGACTGGTTTGGGACAGTTGTGATCAATGCTAATATAGTCTCAAAGGAGAAAACCAATCTCTGTTCTAATTTGAAAAGGGGGGGAAGGGGGGGGGAGGAAAAATAAATATCAACTTAAATTGGCCAAAAATGGTCTGTGATTGGCCAACAGCTGAATCTAATCGAATTTCAATCCCAACAGAGATCAGATCAAGTCACCAATCCAAGACCTCAATCCCTGATTCACTTCCATAATCATTGTTCCTCTAGGGAGTATGAGGGTGATGATAGAAAGGAAAAAGAAAAAGAGATATTAGTGCCAGGGTAGCACATGACAAGATATTAGAGATTTAAAAATATAATAGCTAACACACAGATTTGGATGGTCATATCAAAAGTAAAAGATTGTAGGAGTCAATATAGGGAAAGATAAAACACCTAGGATTGGAAAATCAAGTTCAGAAGAACCAACTGTCAACATCAAAATGTCAGACCAAATTTTGGACATGGCAGAATAGCTGATATACTGACAAATCACAGAATAGCTATTTAGTCCGTTACCTGGACCAATATAATATTGAGTTTATTAACATAAAGCCGCTCCCCCCGGAAGAGGCTTCATACTTGAAAGCTGTAACACAAGCAACAAGATGAACAATGTTAAATAGGAAGCCATGAAGTATGCGTGATTGCAAATTCTAGTTTCATCCCAAGTACAGTGATTAGAAGTAGATATGTCAAAAGAAATTGACTGTGAAAACAAAATTTGTACCTGTACAATGTGATCAGAATGTAATTAATTGTTCAAGTGGCAATGCATTCCACCTGTATTTGATAACACCTTCCAGAACCTGCAAATCAGTGGCAAAAAAATCAATAGTACATTCAGTAAGCCAAGGAAACAATCAGTAACAGCCTAAAGATCCTTTTAGATGGTCCACTTTTTTTGGGCAGAACATGGTTAGGTATGAGTATGTGCTACTATCAATGAGAGGTGAGGAGATGTTCTTGAAGAAAGAAGTGAGGTTGCTACCCTCAGATGACAATGATGACAATAGAAGAGAGCAGAGAAGTCCTTTTAATGGCTTTTGTAAGAAACAAAACAAAGATAAACAAAACCCTCATTTTCATTCCTTTGCAATTAGACAACCTTCGAATACAACTATTTTATTCTAACGTGAAACTATCATTGCCATCAATATAACTGATCATCATCTAATAGAAAAAGTATTGAAACATGATGCTGATGATTTAATTTGTAAAAACAAACACAATTGCAGAGGATATAAGACCAGACAGAAGCATAACCAAAAAAATAATGGGTTTTTTATAAACATGTTGCCAGGGAAAAAAAAATAGCAAAGCCACACAGCATGATTTTAAACAAAAAACAAAGTTAAGCATGGGATTGAGATGTTGCAGCAAAATGTCTCTGTAATTGCCATAAAGCAATTACAATAAGCCCTTCCTGTGGGTAGACTTGTCTTAGTAACCAGCCCATGACTAGATCAATAAAATGCCAATTAAGCAATTATGACTTGTTGGACATAGGATGGCAACATCAAAAGCGCCCAAGTCAAAGTTTGGAGTGTGGCAGGAAGGTTATTTTCAGCAGAATCCAGGCATATGCTATGTCCTGTTCAAGGATGGCAGAGTCGGGTCGGGTGGCTGGGTCGGCCCCAGCCGATCCCGACCCCGAGTCGGGTCGGAGTCGGGCTAAGTCGGACAATGGACTTTGCAAACTTAGTCTCGTGGGTGGGTGGGTGTCCCCCCCCCCCAAGTCGGGTCACCAGGGGCCGACCCGACTCAGAGTCGGCCGACTCCGCTCGAGTCGGCCGACTTTGCCATCCATACTGTTAGGCCCCAAAAAGGAAGCCAAGGCATCACCTAGGCAGGCCAAAGCCCAGTCCAGACTGCAACATGATCTGGGAAGAGCTGGATCGACATAAAACCCAATCCCATACCCACTTTTTGAACCCAGACTGCAGCATGATCTGGAAAAAGACATATCTACCTAAAAACCCAAACCCCCCCCCCAAAAAAACAAACTTTTGAATCCCTGATCTGAAGAACCAGATCTACACGAAAAAACCAATCCCATGCCCCCACCCCAACCCCTTTGCCAGGATTCCAAGCCCATCCTAACAGCCTTTGGTCACCATTCCTTCCATGGCAGCCTATGTCATCAAAGGCAACTGAGGTGGTTTTCTAGGTGATGACGCCAGGTGAAGCGACCCCAAATCACGTTACTCAGGCCTTTTTTGCCTAGGTGAGCCCAGGCCTCCAGTTGTCACCTTCTTTGCCCCTGTCCAGCCCACAAATTGGCCCACAAGAAGGCTCATTTAAGCTAGTAATATTCACTTTCTATGATCATTTAGGGTACTTATATATATGAATGTGAACTTGTTTATTTGCAATTTCGTTTGTTAAATTTTACGCATAGGAATGAACGGATTTAGTGAGATATTTATTCATATTTCTGAACTCTATGTTGTTTAATAATATATCGCCTCAATCACCTAGGTCATCACCTAGGCATCGGAGGCTGAGGTGACATCACCTCAGAAGCCTCTGACTACATAGATGGTGGTCAATCTCTCTCCCCCCCCCCGGGTTGTACATGCTCAAACGTGCACACATAGTGATGCACACTACCATATCTCTCTCCCTCCCTCCCTCTCTCTCTTATTCCCGTGTCAGCAAATGTCATGGCTGCTAGGATCCAGAAATTGATGTCATGCTTGTATTCTAGGCAATCTGCAAAAGATGGCTTCCTATATACCACCACACCTTTAGTCAAATGCATTCCTATATGAGACCTAATATGACAGAAAGCAACTATCCCCTAATTGTTTCCTTTGACACTACTAAAAGGATTAACAAGATCATTCAATCATGCAAATGTTAGGCATCGTGAGTTGTGACTATTATGCCTTGGAAGTCAACCAAAATAGATGATAGATACCATTCCCATTTTGTTTGTTCAGTTATCTTGAGGCTATACCAGTAGAGAAGACAAACGATAACCTACCTGAAGCGCAAAGAACTTGGTGTTCAAATTCTGCGAGTTCTGTAAAATGTGAACAACTTGTAGCCATGTGTCTGGGTTGTTCTGCAACTCTCGCAATATCTGATCTGCTGCGGCCCTCTGCGATGATAAGTGGCCCATCAGCACCAAAATCGTTTAGCATGTGAAAGGTTATAGTTTGAAATTGAAGAGACTGGCAATGGCCCTTATAAATTAGTTTACTCAACTCCATGCAACTAATCCACCAACTGTAACAAAGTGCAAAAGGGGACAGAACAATGGCAGGCATCGATGTCCGTGTTAAATAACAACTTGATCGACAAGACGGTAACAACAATGCATGCTTCCTCCCTCCCGGAAGTCCATAAATTAACGCCATGAGACGACCAACACCATTCAAAACCAGAAAACCAGGCATTCCCGGGTTCCTCCTCCAAAGTCTTGCAACCAATTCCAACCCAAAAGAAATGTGATCAAAAGCCAAACAAAAGAGAGAGAGAGGAAAAGGAAACAAAAATCTCAACCACCATGTTCAAAACCAGACTTCCCGCCCTCAAGGAAAACAAAGCGACCAACAACACAAGACACCGCCTCGAAGCACTAGACTAGCAGCAATAGAAACGCAGACGAAGAAGGCGGCACAACATCCCCCCTCACCTCCTCCTTGGATCCAGTGCCGTAGAAGGCCTCGACGGTGGCGTCGAGCAGCGACACATCGATCGGCTGGCTCAAGTCCCTCAGCTTCTCCGCCGCCATAGCCGCACTACTCGATCAGAACAACCTCTCCCAAGCCCTACCAACCACACCTCCCCCACCCCCCAATAACTCCCGCACCCGGGCAAAAACCCCGCCGGATCAAAACAACCTCCCTCCCACTAACCCTAGCATCTCCACCTCCCCCGCGAATCCCGCCGGCGGCGCCTCCCTCCTCCTCCTCCCTCCCTCTCTCTCTCTCCCAGCAAAGCGGCCACAGGGCTGGAGATGGCGGATGGGAGAAGAATGCTTCTCGAAGAGAAGGAATTATAAGGCGGAGATGGAAGGGGAGAGGAATGTGTTGCCGCTGCGATGGAGGTGAGCCCGCCCGCGCAGGCCCGGGCTGGGGTTTTAGGGCGAGATTATGGAAATGCCCCTCGAAAATACCGAAATTACGAAGCTGCCACTCCCCATTTCGGAACGGTGTTCGCGGGGAACCCGTGCGGGCTCGTGACGCGGTTTGAAGGATGTCGGGAAGGGGCGAAACGAGGAAATGAGGGCGGCAGGCAAATGGAGGGAACGCCTTTCGTTTGTACTTGTTTCCTGTTTCCTTTTTCTCTTTTTTTCCCAAAGAAACTTTATTTTTATTAATGGATCTATTTTTTCCCATTCGAAAGTTTTATGTAACATGGATCTTTGAAAATATAGTGGGGCCCATCGTCCTAATTCAATGTGAAAAAAAATTGTTACATACTTTGGTGTCCATTAAAATGGCACACCCAATAGACTTGTGTCACTTATCTTGAGATTTTTTTTAAAATAAGGATAAAAAAATTTATTAAAAATCTTCAAGATAAATGATACCACTCTATTAAGTGTGTTACTCTATACTAGTACACATCTTTTAGTGTACACCAAGTACTCCTCTTTAATATAAACCCTTGAAAAGGTAACCTTAGCCTCATAAAACGTTAGAAATGATCAAACTAAACATGAATTAAATTACTGCGACTTGGATTTTTAGTCGGAGTGAGGGTCCATTTCTTTCAACGTAAAGCATCATGTCGAAAAAGGTTTTCAAAAAACAACTTCATACAATAATTTGTTTGGTACCACTTAAAAGTTAATTAATAAAAAAAATTTACCTAAAATTATAGATTTTGACATTCTTGATAAGACTCCATAAATTATTTTCCTGAATTTCTCTTTCATATAAGACTTTCATGAGTGTGACTACAATTTTCACTATAATTCTTAGTGTCCGATACTTGAAACTCGATGGCCGGCGGTTGGCAACTCGGCGTCCGATATCAGGCATCTGTCGTTCAGTGACCGTGCACCAGGCACCCGACGTCTGACATTCAGCGACCGCCGCCCAGCGGCTAGCACCCGACGTCAGGCGTCCACTACTTGGTGTCTGACGTTTGTGCGTCCGGCACCTAACGTTTGGTGTCCGAGTCGGCTCTCGACACCCTACTCAATTATGTTTTAATTTTTTCTGTAAAAAATAATTTGTAAAAAACTTTTTTCTATAAAATTATTTTACAAGCAACCAAATAGATCTTAGACAGAAATTTTCTGATATAATTTTTACCTTACCAGATCTAACCGATACTTTTTTGACATTAATCCATCTTACAACTTATCTCGACTACTTAGGTAAGACAGGGTTGTAGCACTCGACTCAAAACGAAGTTGGTTGATCTCAAAAGTATCCATAATACTCTGTACTAGATTACTCCACTGCCATTTGAGACAATTTTTTTTAGAAATCACCTTTCAAAAATATACTTGGTTATTAATCACATTATGATCATGGATCCAATACTTTAGAAAAAAGACCTTCAAAAACATCATATACGTTAATTAATGGGCCTGTCACTTTTACCAGTTTGGGCGTGTTGACATGTATATGATCTTGATTTCTATTTTTTTCTCATCAAATTTAATTATCGAATTGTAGAAACACACCTTTTGATGTGACTTTTTTATTATTTTTTCAAAAAAAAAAATAGAAAAATAGTACACTAATTGACGGTGCAATAGTTCAGTAATAAAACTCCACCTCTAGATACAGGGATGTTAATGGGCTAAACTTGGAAACCGGACCGTGGGATCCGAATTCGGCCCGCGGGTTCGGTACTGGCCCGATAAATCGGACGCGGGTTGGGCCGTGATAGAAACTTTCCGAACAATCAGGGATTACTCGGATAAGCGGACTCTTTACATCCGGATCGGTGGCATAACCGGACTCTAATCAATGCTCCCGCTTATCTTCTGGAGACCCAAATATACTAGTTTATGGACATATTTAAGTGATATTTATAGATATATTTATATTTTTTAACTATTATATTATTTCATATATATCACCTCAATCACCTAAACTTTTGAGGTTGAGACGACCCCGACCAAACCCATGCTTGGGCGAAAAAAACAATCCCTGAGTCAAGTGGAGTAAAGACAATACGGATCTACATAAAGTAGAAGCTACCAAGTCCTGATCTTGAAATTCACGAACACCAATCTCTGAGTCCACAAAATCACACGGGATGGGATTTCCTCGTTACCAAAAAAAATGTGGAAAAGAATTATTACTAATTTTGGAACCAACAAAGCCCACCATTATAGACTTCAGATTGGTTGCAGAAGCTACTGGAGTTCAACTTTTGCAAGTAGGATCCAACTGGTTCACATGTGGTTTCAACCTTGGAACAAGAGGACGAGCTCAAAAGCAACCACTCCGACAAGAAGAATGTGGTTTTCTGTAGAAGGTGGGGAAGAAGAAGAATGCCACAGGCCCACAATAAAGATAACACAGTCGGGACAGAGTAGAACATCTGTAAGGTAAAAAGTGGAGGAGTGCTAGAAAGATACACCTGAAAAGATGAGAACATAAATAAGCATCCTGTCTGATGAGTTACATAATTATGACAAATGTTTGTCCAGACATTAGTTTCAGAGTCTACAAGAAAAGGAACAAGGTTCAGTGCCCATGAAGGACAAGTCCATGTGAAACACTTGTGAAACCATGCCTCTGCCATGCCTCTGCCGACAGACCAGCAGCTTACATGCACAACAACCATCTGCCAGACTAAGTTGAAAGAGAAAAACTTGGAAGGCCACTTCAGTTAATCTGCACAAGAATTGGGAAACAATAAAGGGATTTAGAGAGTGTCCTTAAAATGTGAACGTACTGGCAAACAAAGGATGCATGGTATCAAAAGTGAGTTACGTTTGTGATTCTGCGGATGGTATGAAATTTACCCCCAGTTTGTATTTAAGGGCTCCAAGAATGATGCTAGGATCAAGTTGAGTTTGCCTGTATGCCTCGATCTTGTTCAACTCCTGCAAGGAGGATTATATCGAGGAAAATATTACCCGCATTACGCCCTGATTCCCAAAAGCATATGGACGCATAAATATCAGGAGGAATCATCCAACTCAGTACAAAGCAGTATTGAAAGGCAAATCTCGTCACTTAGCAAGTGGAGGGTGCAATTAGATATAAGGCTTTAAATTGTACATACTGTGTATATACATATATATATATACGTATATGCATGTATTTGCTAACTATCTATATGTATATGTTTGAGTCTGCATGTGTGTGTATACGATTACTGCTAATTCACCTGCATGTTTTTTTATCATTCCTCTTACCACTCTTATATCAGCTGTACAATCATGATCCAACAGTTGAGAACTTAAACTCGATCACTTGGGAACAAATGAGCTTATGTTCAGATCAGATTGGAAGAAAGGAGCCGTAAAAGAGGCGGTAAAACTTGTGGCACCACAGTGTTCCTTGCGAGCACCAGAAAAGTGTCTGCGTGTGTGCGTGCGCATGTGAGAGAGACTCATGATTCTGACAATCACAGTTAGTGTATGTCGCAAATGCTCTATCTAAACAAAATCAACATCATTATTATCGAAATAAGAGTCGGTCAATAATAGAGAAAGCCCATCATCTCTGTGGATCAAAATCCACGGTACTGCTCATCTGAAAGTTTGTTGATAGACATGCACTGTTCTGTGACCCACTTTTCACACGGTTTTCAGTAAGGTATCATGCATCAGCATCACATGCCTCCTTCCACAATATGGATATGGCCAAACACAAGTTTGTTGTTGTATGCTGAACATTCATACATTCAAATAGTTTGGTGGGCGATAAATGGTCGATATTCTAATTCTAACTCAGTTTTACCGAAGGCTTACCTGGATCCACAGCGCTAACTTTGGCCTCCCTTTTGTGATGTCATAGTTCCTTACTTCTGCAAAGAGAGGCTGGAACCTCTCAATGAATGGAGCATATGCTGCATCTACCTGCATGTTGAATATTTCTACATTAAATCCCACCCGTACAAGAAAAGATAAAAGAGAACAGGCTTGAGGAGAGGACTTGTTCCTATAGCGCAGAAAGCAATCTCTTTTATTTCATGATTCATATGGGGAAAAAAATGAAATCATCAAATATTAGCAAGAAATAAACCTTTCAGATCAACAAAGAGGGGTTACAAAAGAATTTGCAAGAGTGCCAGTTCTAGTTGGTCCAAGTAAAATGTTGCAGATTCTATAAAATACTAGAAACAGGAAAAGAAGAACAAAAAGAAAGGTTCTAACTTGTTTAAGTAACGCAGATTCAAAAGGGCAAGCAGACACAGAAAGAATAGGAGAAGAATGATACAAACTGTCGTAATGGTATTCATAGGGATTCTCAATTAAGCTCCTCAAGTTGCAATGTAGTAGTTTCTAGAATATGTGAACACTCTTAAGCATCACTTATTCTTCACTCATCAGTATATCAACTAAACAACTAAAGAAACATTCAAAAAAAAAAAACAACTAAAGAAGCACTCATAGAAGAATCACACATGGAGTTTCTAGACTAGAGTGAAAAGAATTCTTTTGAATGCTTTCTAGTTACGTTGATCTTATTAGTTCTTGACCTTGCCATCAGCTTTTGTGTTATAAACATAGCAAAATCAAACCAGTATAATGTGATGGCCATCTCCTGTATGATGTCACTTTAGGATCTGATCTGAAGCTGTGTAAGAGGATAGGGATTATATAGGTAGCAAGACTTAATGATGTATGTTTCAAATTCATGTTGTTATTGCAACATTATGACTCGGAGGCCACAGATTCAAAACAGGAAACAGTGTCTTGCAAAAAGTGAGGAAGCTGCGTAAGATTGACAAACCCAGACCCCTGAAGCGGCAAGCACCTTGTGGTACCAGTCTACCAGATGCCCTTTATCTCCCCCCCCCCCCCCCCACCCCACCCCCAATATGTGCAAAATCTGTAGCAAACAGATTTATGAGGTCTAATTTCTTACCAGACTGAATTGGCCAAGGAAAAAGGGTCCATCATCAAATTTTGAAAGAGAATCTTCTATTCTGTCATAAGAAGGGCCTAAAACGATAAGAAAATGCTTGTTAACATCTACCAATATAAAGCAAGCATCAAGGAAAGGAGTCCAATTTATGCAAGTTCGGTTGTATTACCAACTTCCTTTTCAAAATCGTCATTAGAGGTGAATGCCTTCAAAGAAATGTGGTTGAAGGCATCACTATATGAAAGAAACTCCTCAGCGAACTGTCTTTTTGCAGGATCCTACACATTCAGCACATTTGTCATGTACTCAAAACTTAAAGATGGAAGTTGAGTAACACAAAAACTTCATTTGCCTCTTACATTGGGGAGCAAAACAGGGCCTTCAAAATGGGTATCAATATACTTAAGCAAATCAAGACTCTCCCCTTTAACTTCATTATTGTGCTCCAAAGATGGAACCTGAGAGAACATACAGATGCGAGAAGAAAACATTTCTAGCCAGGTTAATTATGTTGGCTTGCAAACAATGAATTTTGAGTATGGAACTGATAAACAGTTACACTGATTGAACAGAATTGAAAGCGATTGGAACCGACAGGAATTGCCCTGTTCTAATGGGAAGGAGCTAGTTAGAACCAGTTGATCTCCGCCCAAGTGAACCAAGAACTAGGACCAAACAGGATCAGTCAGGTCCCAACTCCAATTTTATAAATTCATTTCAAAATGTTGTGTCAAAGGTAAAAGGCTGTCATTTTTGTTTGAAGAATTATCAGGGTGCCTAAATTCTATGGACTGCATTGCAGCTCCAAAAATTAGTAGAACAATGAAGAAGTTTGTGGACTAATCATGATCCAATAATAATGACATATTGAAATGTTTAAACTAGAGAAGAATCAGGTTTGTATAGACTAGTGATTGAAAGATAAATCACACATTAAATCTTGACCATCGGTTTGTTCTTCCGAGTCTCAGAAGTTTGAAATGGCATGCAGCAAAAGGTTTGTTCTTTCGAGACTCAGACAAAGTCCTTTTTATTTCTAATTCCCTATCCAAAGGAAATCTGGGAAATATGTCAATGGGAGACCTCTCCTGTCAAGTACCTAGAATTGATAATGCAAGGAAAGGTTTTATGATCTAACTACCGGCAACCACAATGATCTTCCATATTACGTTTCATGGTTACTGTCAAGAGTAGAGTAGGTTAGTGTTCCTTAGGACAAGTTACCTTATGTACTCTAAATACAAGGAGCCTTGCTTCAAGGAATAAATCATCTTTCAGTTTTTCTTTCCCACATGGTATCAAAGTGGGATATCCCTGGGCGAGAACCGCCATCTCTCCCCTTCGCCCTCTTCTTCTTCTTCTTCGTCTTCTTCTTCTTTGTTTTCTTAGCAGCTCCGCAGGCGAGGCACCACAATAGGACCAACCACGGCGTGGGCACAGTTTGTCACGTGCGCAGCAGGGGCACAGAGCACCACGGAGCAGGTGGAATCTGTCGCGCATGTGGGCAGGGATGCAGCCACTGCGTGTGTAGAGTCTGCGGTGCAAGGGCAGGGGCGCAGCGGCCTCTCCTCCTGCTCTCCTCCTATCTGCAACAGGATTTCTCCCCACTGCGGCAGAATCAGATCTGCTGGCAGCTCCCCTCCTTTGCCAGCCCAGCCACTGTCTTTCTCTTCTCTGCCATGATCAGTGCATACGGAGGGGGTGTTTCTGATGTTTCTCATCATTCTTCCCATCTGCTGATCACTCCGAGGTGTCTCTCTTAGCTTCGCAGCTGCCGCAATGGCTTTCCCATCCACTTCATCGGATGCACAAACGACTATTTCGGCTCTTGGAATGATTGTCAAGTTGAATGGTTCCAACTATATCCTTTGTTCGTGCGCATGCCTGCTTCTCTATGGCTCTCAACAGAAGCTCTTTCATATAGATTCCCCTCCAGCGGACAAGAAGGATGAGGTGAAGTTTGCAACGTGGCAGTCCGTTGATTATTTTGTGATGACTCTACTCCTCAATAGCATGGAGCCCCATCTAAGCTCTAATGTTGTTTTTCCTTGGTACTGCAAAAAAAATGGGATGCTCTGAAGGAAACGTATTTCAATGAAAAGAATATCTCCCAGATCTGTTCTCTCTATGAAGAAAACTTTTTTCCTCTCAAACAAGAAGGTTTCTCCATTCATGAGCACTTTGCCGCGCTGAAGGTCACGTGGGATGAGTTACAGGTGTATCATCTTCTTACTGTAGATGTGGCTGCCTTGAAAAAGCAATGCGATGAGATCTTGGTCGCCAAATTTTTTGTCTGACTTGGATAACTCCCTCAACCACATTTGTTCTCTTCTTCTCTCGGATGATGCAATTCCTTCTCTTGTGAATGCTATGTTTCATGTTCTTTGGGTCAGTTCCTCCACTACTGATGTTCAGCTCTCCTCGAATGGCCCAGTTGAGCACTTTGCATATGTTGTTGGTCGTGGTCGCGGTCAAGGGCGTGGTCATGGTCGTGGCCGAAATTCCCATCCTCCAAATACTCATTGTGGTCGTCAAGACTCAAAATCATGCTTCTGAACATTGCTAGGTGAAGTTTGGTCGTCTGGACCAGGGTTTTGCAAAGCAAATCGGATCGGCCCAATTCAGCCGAATCGGATCAGATCAGGGGAGATCCGATCCGTGATTCGGGTGATCCGATCCGATTCGCATGGGTACATGCATACACACCCTTTCTTCCCCTTTCTTCTTCATACTTATTTACTTGAATATCATTTAAGTAAATGTTAGCATTTATAGTTTCATTTACTTAAGATATTACATGTAAATAAGTACCCCCTATTTGAATCCAATAAAAATATCAAAAAAATCATATCTCTTACCAATGAAGAAAATCGCGATTTCGGTGATTTTAGCGAAATGCTAACTTTCTAATCTCTCATAATTTGGCCTATCTAAAAAATTTGATAATTCAAATAAACAATATGGAACAAAAAAAATCCAAAGTCTGGTAAAAAAAATCAAATGTGTTTGTGACTTCTCCAAGGGAACCGCTCTCCTACTCAAACTATAAATACTAACATTTACTTAAATGATATTCAGGTAAATAAGTATGAAGAAGAAACCGTGTTCCCCCATGGGTAATATACACATATCTATATATATACATAAATATATATATTAATCCTATGCGAATCAAGCCGATTCGGTCCAATTCCATACGCATCGAACCGAATCAAGGAGAACCCGATTCGATCTGATTCACCGCTCCATCAAACCATGGTCTGGACACCACTAAACTTGCAACCAATAACCCTCGACCGGCTCCAGATGCACAAGTCAATCCATCTACTGCAAGTTTGCACCACAAGCACACCCAGCGAATGCAATAGTTACTTTGCCCAAGGCTAACTATGAGCGCCTACTTCAGCAACACCCGCTTCATGTAGTTCCTTCCACTTTTGGTAGTGCATTTACCGTCTCTCATAATACGTCCTGGATTATTGATTATGGGGCTTCTAGCTACATGTCAAGTAATCGTTCATATTTTTCCTCTTCACGTCTAACCTCTTCTTTGCCACCTATATCTATTGTTGATGGCCCTCCATCTCCTATCCTTGGCATTGGCACTATTCGTCTATCTCCCACTCTCACCCTTTCTAATGTGTTATTTGTTCCTCAGTTTTCTGTCAACATTTTTTTCCCACCAGTTGTCTGGCTCATGATTTTAATTGTTCTGTTACATCCTTTATTTCTTACTATATCTTTCAAGATCTTCAAATGAAGGTAACGATTGGCGGAGGGTGTGAGTCTGGCGACTTGCACTACATGACGGACCATTCATCTACTTCTTCTTCGGCTCTCGTGGCAGCTTCTCTATATCATTGGCATTGTTGTGTTGGTCATTCGACTCCCTAGGTAACGATTGGCGGAGGGTGTGAGTCTGGCGACTTGCACTACATGACGAACCATTCATCTACTTCTTCTTCGGCTCTCGTGGCAGCTTCACTATATCATTGGCATTGTTGTGTTGGTCATTCGGCTCCCTCGAAGCTTCTTCACTTTGTTTCAATTCCTCCAAATTTGTCTCAATTTCAATCTGATGTTTGTGAGCTTAACAAGCATCATTGAGTGTATTTTCCTTTTCGTGAAAATAAACAGAATGCCTCTCCTTTTAATCTAGTTCACAATGATATATGGGGTCTTAGTCCTGTTGTCAGGACACTGAAGTTTAGATATTTTGTCACTTTCATTGATGACCACTCTCGGATGACTTAGGTGTTTCTTCTGAAGAGTTGGTCAAGTCTTCTATATTTTCAACAATTTTTTTATGAAATAAAAACTCAAATTTTCAATTCTATTGAAATTCTTCATTCTGACAATGTTTCAAAATATTTGTCTTCTCAGTTTAATGAGTTCTACACCACTCATGGAATTCTTCATCAAACTTCTTGTGCTTACACCTTTCAATAGAATGGAGTTGTTGAACGCAAAAAATCGCTATCTTCTCTCGAGTGCTCATGTTTCACATGCTGTTCCGAAACAGTTTTAGGGCGATGCTTTTCTTACGACCTATTATCACATTAACCACATTCCCTCATCTATTTTGTCCACGGTAAGCCCCCCCTTTGTGCCTCTATCTCTTCTACGAATCTCTTCTCTCTTCCCCTTGGGTCTTTGGCTATCTCTGTTTTGTCCATAATCTGGGACAGGGTCACGATGAACTGTCTCCTCACGCGATTCACTGCGTTTTTCTTAGTTATTCATGCACTCAAAAAGGCTATCGCTGCTTTGACCTAGTTTCATGGCATTTCCTTGCTACTGTTGACGTCAAATTATTTGAAAACTAATGTCACATTTTTCGGCGTCTTCTATGCCATCAGCACCTCTTTTACTACCTCTCCCTCCATTGCTTCCTTCACCGGATGATCTCAAACAAGCTGGTGATACCATCCCCAATATGGCGGATCCTACTTCAAAAGGACATAAAGTCATGGTGTCGCTAACTCCGCCATCACCATCGGCGCCCTTCGTTGAAGATCCGCCATCTTCTACTCCGGACAACTCATTGGATCTTCCTATTGCTCTCAGGAAAGGTAAACGTATTCTTCCATCTCCTTCCCTACTTGAAAATGATTTTTTCCAGGCCTTCTCTTCACAAGGTGCTCATCATACTGGTTCTCATCTTATTACTAGATTTGTGTCTTACGAGTATCTCAACCCGTACTCTCAAAATTTTGTTTTATCTCTTTCGTCCACTTGCATTCCTACTTCCTATCAAGATGGTCTTACACACCCTCAGTGGAAGGCCGCTATGGATGAGGAGATGTCTGCTCTCCCATATCGTGGTACGTGGGACCTTGTCGCTCCTCCTCCAAGGGAGGTTCCTGTGACATGTAAATGGATTCATATGATGTATCTTTAGGATGGCACTATTAACTAGTACAAGACCTGTTTGGTAGCAAAAAGATTTACACAGACATATGGGATTGACTATTTTGAGACATTCTCATATGTTGCTCGTATCACCTCTGTGCATGTACTCTTCTATGTGGCTGTCAATCTTGGTTGGCACATGATTCAAATGGATGTAAAAAAATGCCTTCTTCTATGGTGATCTACAGAAATAAGTTTACATGGAACAACTTCTAGAGTATGTTGCATAGGGGGAGACGAAGGCAAGGTTTGCCATATCGGATCTCGGCTTCGTCTCGGAAGGGTCAAAGAGAAGAGATATCGGAGAGATCTCGGTAAAATCTCGGGAGATCAGATCTCGGGATCCCGAGAAAATTCATATATTGATGACAACAATATATAACACAAGTTCACACCAACATTAGTCCATATAAATAAAATAATGGTGCACAACTGCATATAAATTAACATATGTCCATCTCACAACAAAAGTACATAAAATACGCAACTCAAATGATAATTAAAAAATGCATATTTCTCCAAACTCCCATAAAAATGGAACAAAATGTACAAGTAAAGAGACTAAATTATGGAAAAAAGAATCAGATCAAATAATAAATAAAAAATGTACACAAATTCAACAATATCATAACTAAAAATGTAAATAATTTCAGTTCAAAGAATAAATAAAAAATACATGCTTCTGCAAACTCCCATAAAAAAAGAACAGAATGTACACAAATGCAAGTAATGAAAATAAATTATACAGAAAAGAATCAACTCAAAGAATAAATAAAAACGTTCACAAATTCAACTCAAATAGTAACTAGAAAATGTAAATAAATTCAGCTGAAAAAATAAATACAAAATACATGCTTATGCAAACTCCCATAAAAAATGAAACAAATTCTGCAAACTCTCATAAAAAATGAAATAGACATATACTAATATACATATGCATTAATGTACAGACATAATGAATATCGTATGTATATACATATATATCATATTAACGAACAATATACATGTGTTAATGTACACAATCATTTGTTAATGTAAATATATAATAATATGTGTATATATATATAATGAATATATACATATTATCTGTCAATATATCTTGTTGTACCATGATACTACCATCCACATTTTTAAAAAAAGTGAATGTATACATATATGTATTATGTATACATCATACAAAATTACAAATATGTATTCATTATACATATAAATTTACACATTCATATATTTATATAATATGTAATCATCTACATACATACATATCATATTAATGTACAAACATAATTAATCATATTTATGTACATATATAAACAATGCTTGTATAGATATATGTAATATGTATACATTACACATACATGTGTTGATGTATAGTCATATATTATACATAATATGATAATATACTATATAATATATGTATACACTATACAATACTTACAATATATATGTAATCATAATATCATATACATATGTGTTAATGTACATACATAACTAATATTGTATCTTCATAGTATATACTATATATATCATATTAATGAACACTTTATAATATATATATGTGTGTGTGTTTATGACATTATGCTAATATACACATGGCACCATCGCATGTCAAACAAAATTTAATGTACACAGAATCATATATTAATGTAAATATAATAATATAATGTACATATATGATATATATACAATGACTGTATACATATAAGTAGTACGTTTATTACATATGTATTAGAATATGTAATCATATACATACATCCGTGTTGTTGGGGGGGGGGGGGGGAGTGGAGACAGTGGAGGGGGGGGTGTTCTGGGGAGTGGAGAGTCTGGAGACAGTGGAGGGGGATGTGTTCTGGGGAGTGGAGAGTCTGGAGACAGTGGAGGGGGGGGGCGTGGAGACAGTGGAGGTGTTGGGGGGAGTGGAGACGGTGAAAGGGGGGGGGGGGGGGGGGGGGGGACAGTGGAGGTCTGGAGGGGGGACAACAGTGTGGGTGGGGGAGGGGGGAAGAGTGGAGGTCTGGAGGGTGGGGGGACAACGGTGGGGGACCGGGGAGGGGGGGACCATCGGGGGGGACGGTGGTGGTGTGAGGGTGAGAGAGGGGGGGCCGGGGGGCATGGAGACAGTGGGGGACCGGGGAGGGGGGGCGACCATCGTGGAGGTCGGGCGAGATGTCCGGGGGGGGGGGGTTAGGGGAGGGGAGATGTCCGGGGGGGTGACCCCAGACCACCGTGGAGGTCGGGGGGGGAGGGAGATGACAGTGGAGGGGAGTAGACTGACCGATGGGGGGCGAGGAAGACCGCTGCCGCGTCGGTGATGCCCGAACTCCCGAAGCCCGGAGGTGTCGCTCGCCGCGTCGGTGATGCCCGGAGGTGTCGTCGCTCGCCGCGTCGCACGTCGGAGTAGGCCGCAACCCGGCGTGAGAGACAGACGGGGTGGCGTGAGGATGGGGGAGGGAAGCGGAGATGACGGTGGACGGGGGGGACCACGGTGGAGTGGAGCAGCCTGGAACTCCGGTCGCCAGTCGGGAGGGAGAGGAGAGGGCAGAGTGCAAACTGGCGGGGGGGGTGAGGGACCTGAGGGTGGAGAGGGCTTGGGTCGGGAGGGAGAGAGGAGATCGCCGCGAGAAGGGGGGGCGAATGGTCATCGCGAGGGGGTTTATAGTTTAACATGTTAAAAAATATTAAAAAAACAAAAAGCTACGTCGTGACCCTTCCCAATTCCCGCCCGTGACCCCGCCTGCCCGTGACCCGCCCAGCCGCGCGCCGTACCGCCTGTGACCCTCCCGCCCGTGACGCGCGCGCACCATGTGGTCTCGGCGGTCTCTCTTCTCGGGCTGCCGCCGAGACCGAAAATCTCGCGAGATCTCGCGAGATTCTCGCGAGATGGCATTCCATGGACGAAGGTTTGCAAATTCTGAATGGCGATTTATGGCCTCAAGCAAAGTCTATGGGCATGGTTTGATAAATTCAAATAGATCACCTTAATTTTTGGTCTTGTCTATAGTTAATCTAATCACTTGGTCTTTATCAGGAAAAAAGTTTACAATAATTGTTGTTCTTGCTGTTTATGTTGATGATATGATATTGATTGGCAATGATGAAGAAGGTATTACAAATATAAAAGAATATCTACAAGAATACGTTGTTACGAAGGATCTTGGTCGGCCACAAAATTTTCTTGGCATAGAGGTGGCATACAGCAAAAAGGGAATCTCTCTTCAAGGTTTGGCGTGCCGGATCGAGCCGGACCGATACCCCCGTATCGCATCGGATCAGGGAAAACCCGATCCTCGATTCCATCGATTCGGTCCGATTCGCCTCATATATATAATATTATTATATCATATTAATAATATATACTATACATTATAAATATCATATATATGATATATTATATATTATACCCATGAGAATCGATCCGATGCGGATCGATTCGGGTCGATTCGGGGGGATCGAATCGGATCAAGAGAAATCCGATCCGCCTCCCGATCCCGATCCGTCAAACCTTGTCTCTCTTTCTAAAAAAAATACACATTGGACTTACTTCAAGAAATAGGTCTCGCTGATTGCAAACATATAGATACGCCCGCAGTTACTCGACCTGAGTTCTAGAATCAATCTAGGGATGATTTTCTTGATGTTGGCTACTATAGATGCCTGGTTGGTAGGCTCATGTATCTGACTAATACTTGATCGAACATTACCTTTGTAGTTGGTCTAGTTGGTCAGTTCATGCAGAATCCAAAGCAATGTCCAGGGTGTTTCGAGAATTCTAAAATATGTACAAGAGGCTCCCTAGAAGGGTCTGTTGCACAGGAAACATGGTCACTAACGTGAAGGCCTTTTTTGATGCAAACCATGTTAAATCTGTATCTGACAGGAAATCCACCTCAAGTTCTTGCTCTTATATTGGTGGTAATTTCGTCTCTAGGTGAAGCAAGAAGTAGAGTGTGATAGCCCACTCAAGTGCAGACATGGTTGGCAGTATCGGTTGAAACCAATACGTTTCGGTCGAAACGTATCAATTTCGGACCTAGCCTACTAAAATCATAGTCCGAAATAGGACGAACTTCCCTCTTAAGGATAGTTCAAGTCCGCCCGATACACCTAAAGCCAAAACCGATCCATTTCGGTTTCAAACTCGGCCAAAACCGACACTGCCATCCTTGAGTGCAGAAGCTGAGTATCAGAAGATGGCAGACACTGCCTGGGAGATGTTGTGGCTCCAATCTCTACATCAAGACCTTGGTTTTTCATATTCTGAGCCAATGTTGATGCTATGTGACAACCAAGCAACAATCTACAATAAGTAATCATGTTTTCCACGAACAAACCAAACATATTAAGTGTAGCAACTCTAATTTTTAAATTGTGATAAATAATAATAAATTGAATTAAAATAAGAAATTAATTGAATAAATATGATAAATAGATTTAAATTAGAATAAAGAGAGAATAAATTGAATAAATGGAATTAAACTAAAACCCATTTAAGCTAAATTAGATAATGGGTTATATTAATGGTCCAAACATGCATAAATCGGTCCAATTGTGAAGAGCTCAAGTTTGATGAAAGATAATTAAGTAGAAATTCGCACCTTAATTAATAATAATTAGAAAAGGGTTAAGATAACTACCAATTAACCCATATTTATCCTAAAAAGGAGTCATCATCCCATCCTAACCCCTTGGCCACGAAATTAGACCTCTCTCCAATCCTATTAGGTAGATAAATGTTAGAAAAGATGGAGATAAATGAGAAAATTCGGTGTTTGAAGGGAGAAAGGAGTTTTACAAGTGTAGGACTCTTTAAACAATCAAATAGACCTCCAATTCGTGTCTACCAAGCCCTAGTTCATTTCTGGAGCATTGAAGAACGAGGGAGGAAGGCTTTGGACGTGGAGAGCAAGGAGGAGAAACTTGGAGCAAGAGGATTTCGTCTCTCCACTCAACCCCAAACCCTAGGATCTTTACAACGTGAAAAGGTAGACAATCTCTCAAGCTAAATCTAATTAAATTCGACCCTAGGTAGACTTTGATCCCCTCTATCAAAGCCCCATGTTTGCCCTAATTTTCGTTGCTCCATGCAAGAGTATTTAATGCTCCAATCTCTGTCATCATCATGTACCCGAACCTACTTGTTTGCCTTCAATCCATGTGTATACTTGATCTCATGCCTTACAAATATTATCATAAATACTGCATGATGTTAGGCTTTGAATGATTCTATTTCCCCCAATTTCCATCATGCATCCTATGCGAATTAATTCGGATTCCATGACTGTGCATGTTTTAGGTCACCGAAATGTAACCTAATAAAATCATGCCCGTTCCATGCCTATTTTCAAATTACTCATGCCAGATGATACCTCTGCATGTCTGCTTTCGTTTAAAACTAGTTTCATAATTTTTGGACATGCATGCGATTTTCTATTGAATTTTGAATAGCCCTGTGTCAAACATGGAAGGATGGATTGAGAGCACAAATGGGGTTGTTTCCCCTTTTGGGCTTCGGCCCGCCTTCTGAAATCGCGACGGCCCGACCCGTCGCGATCTCAGAAGGTCGCGACAGGGTGGAACGCCGCGTCTTGAACGCGATGGCCCGGCCCGTCACGGTTTCCACCGCCCTTATGGGCCCGGCCCGATTCAGCAGAACACGACCAGCCCTTCTGTCGCAACTTGAAACGCGACGGGTACCCCCATCGCGATTTCACTGTTTCGGCCAGAACCCTAAATTTTCATATAAACCCCATAAATTATGCCATTAAATCCCTATTTAACCTTAATTATATACTGTTGTGAACAGTAGCGGTCTGGTTACTAATATTAGGCATTATTTATATAAACTCAATTAATTAAAAGCTATGTGCACGATTATACTTGCTCTCGTGATTATCTTACACTTGCACACACTAGACATTAATGTTTGCCATGAGACTTTATTAAATTACTCAATAATATATCGAATAATTAAGTGTAATTATTCACTTAATCCCCCTATTAGTTTAATGAACTTGTTTTCGTTTTATCCGTATGATTTTATACCATTATCGCATCCCTTTGCCTTTGAGCACTCAAGGCACGACGGATACTTATTTTGTACACACTTCTTTCTTGACTTAGACCACTTCTCCGTTAAGAATACTCCTGACCGGACCAAGGACTCCTTGTCAAGGTCTCCGTAAGTCTCCTTGGCTTTGGCGGACGTCCATTGCCGACGAGCGGGTTGTATCATTAAAACCCTTTACACCCTTAGGGATCAGCACGATCCAACGGCCTTAGTGTGTTCTCTCTTACCTTTAGATCATGCCGGACCTCTGGTCTGTGTTATGGCACGGCTAGCGGGCGGTTGTGACTTCTACCGGACTGCCAGCACAAGACCGAGTGCCGCGCAACTGTTCTTATCATCCGTTTATCGTTGTTTTACTATTTTAACCATGTTCTCATCTACTATCTCTATACTCACATCTGTTCATGTTCTCTCTAGACTCTCGTTTATTCGTCATTTACTCTCATCTATTCTTAGTACTCTATTGGCCATCCTGTGATTGTCTAAGATAAAAAAACATAATTATGTCAGGCAACATTATAAAGGGCCCGATCTGGTCCTAGGGGGTGCGCCCGAAAGGTTATAACTCGCGGGGGTTTAATGATCAGGGTGTTCGGCATGCACCTAATGCATAACTCTCAAGATTTAATCTATGACAATCAATCATTTATTTATTTTTATTTGAACTCGTAGTTGAAAGAATATCGACTAATACATGCTATCGTGACTAGTGCACTTTTGTGCAACCATACATGCTATCTCGTTATATGGTCAATCATTTGTCATACTTGTTGAGCTATTTACATGTGAAAATATTGTTATCTTGTGACCTTACTCTCGTGATTGTACTTGATCATTCTGTTAGTTATCCTGCTTGATAAAACATTAATCACTTAAAGCATGTCTGTTTATACGAGATATTAAGTCCTACTGAGTGTTATCGCTCATCCTGCGCTATTTATTTCATGTGTTTCAGGTGAGTCTGATGGAGATTACCACACTCACGAGGAAGGGAATGAGGAAGAGCAGGAGTGACCAGCATTTCAACAACCCGTGCTTTTTAGTTAGTTAGTTAGTTATGAGTTAGCTAATATGTAATAGTTTGGATTTAAATAAAATACTCTAGGCCCTAGTTATGGCTTTGATTAGTGAATGTAATAGTTGGTTGATGAATTATTAATGAAGTTGGATTTCATTTGGTGTTATTCCAATTGTGCAATGGTTTGTTGTTATTTCTCGCTCGATACTATTTAAATAACTGTATTACCGCTCGGATATTCTGCGTCGGGACGTTATATTAAGGTAGACTGTGACTTTGTTCAGGAAGAGGTGATGTCAAAAAAAATTGCTACACCATTCACCTCCTCTAAGAGATAGCTAGCAGATTTATTTACTAAAGGTCTTACATCTCCCAGGTTCTCTACCTTGTGTAACAAGGTGGGCGTATTAGATATATATGCTCCTTAGGGGCCTTGCTTCAAGGAACAAATCATCTTTTAGTTTTCCTTCGCACAATTACATTACTATAATTATGTTGCCATCACACCGATGACAAAGGTAAGGCCAAAGGACCTCAAGGGCCATGCAAAAGCTCCTTTGTTTAAGCCACACAGCTCAAAACTTTTCACGTGCTATACAATATGGCAGATAATCAAAACTATAAACGCACAAATCTCACCTTATTGGTGGGATAAACCTGCTCCTTGTACCAAGAGGGCCTGTTTTGCAAATCAATAGGGACCAACTTTATCTTTTTCTGCAATCCCTGCACTCCCCAAAAGAAAATCTTGACCAATTATGATGAGACATTTTCCTCCATTAACCAGGGCAAACTTCATAATATAAGCATACATTGAGATACAAAGAGATTGACCTTATAGTTCCTAGCAATCCATGTGCGTTGTGCATATGGGCAGATGTAAGATATGTACATCCTTCAAAAAGAACGGGGAAAGTCTAAATTAATACAATCAAACCAACGAAAAAGGGCATATGCAATGGAGAAAGTACTATGAATTACCAACAAAAATCACAATCAAGAACCAGAAACTCATATACTATTCCTGCACAGTTATACTGTAAAGCAGATATAATGGAGCATTCCCTCTTCAACCTTATCTATCAAGAGGGAATATCAACCCCACATCAATAAATCTGATATCTGATATTCGCACCATTCTTTCCTCCGAATGATTGTCTTTTCCGTTTGCTCATCTCCCTCTTAGCACCATTCTGCTTACCTCTTGGACTGTGATGACTAGATATGACACAAAAGGATAGTCAAAATTCATTTTTTTCCCTCCGCCTCTTTTAAGGAATAATGGGAGGCATTTCACATCCACTCTCTCACACTTCCACAGTAACTACAACCACATAATTAGCTACGATAACTTCCCAAACGCCTTTTTTGACACTGGTCGTGTAGTTTATCTAACCACCCTGCATGTTTCGTCCCCTTCCCAGGACATACGAAGTGAAAACATAAGAAAGAAGAAGGTGAAGAAGAGGTCGGAGACGGCTGATCTTTCTATCTACTACACAACCTTGTGATTCATAAGGAGCACAGATGGGAATGAAGCTAAGCAACGGGAGATTAATGTAAGCACGAGAACATCACAGGCGCAGAAAACAGATCCGGCTGGTGATACTGATGATGCTTCTAACAACAATCACCATTTCCACTTCTAATAAACAGCAACGCCCAGAAGCAATGAACAGCAGGAACAACATCCACTTAGTAAACTATCATACCGTGGAGAAGAGAAGAGCAACCCAGTACCTGGTAGTCCCATCGAAGAGCAATGGAGGTTCCGCGGTCGAATCCAAACTCGGTGGCAGCACCTCCCCTTCCACGCTCCTGAGTCGGCCACTCAAATGGATCAAAAAGAATCCCAGGAACGAGCCGCCAAGGGTTTGGGGAAACAAGCGAGCGTGAGAAACCCATCAACAGAACCCAGCAAACAAGCAAAGATCAACAACACGAAAACGAAAACCCCCCGAGACTGCACTCACTCGGCCGCCGCCACCGCCGCCATCGTAGCTGCCTTAGGAAGATGCTCCTGGGAACGACCGGAGGAGGGCTAGAGCAGCACGGGAAGGTGCAGCGCGGACGGCGGTAGTACACTGCGGGGAGCAACGGCAGCTCTGCTAGGGACGCACGTGTCGTTGGAGAAGAATAGTCATGGATCTACCCGTAAATGGGTCCGAGTACATTAAAAAATTAATTAGAAAGTCCTATCAAATATTTAATTTATTTTTAAATTTTAATAAAATTATAATTTATTATAATAATTATTATTATTTATTATACTATATTTTAAATTTTGTTTCGAATTTTTTATTGTTAATTAATAGACAAATTAATTAGGAGTCCCTAACAAATATTTAATTTATTTTCTAATCCCTAATAGAATTATAATTTATTAAAGTAAGTATTATTTTTATTACAATATACGTTAAATTATGTTACAGTAAAAATCTCTCTATTATAGTTAGAAATTTCTAATTATTTTATCTAAAAATAAATTTTAACAAATCTAAAAGAGATTAGTCGACTGTCCGTGCACCGGACGTATTCCCCATTCTAAAAATAGGAAGTACCTCTTGCAAATATTTAAGTAATTAAATAACCACGATAATTGAAAAATAAAACGGGCTGCATGGGAGTTACTAAACTAAAGAAAAATATTTATTTCTCGTCTACCCATCAACAAGAGGATTGATTGGAGAAGAGGAGTGAGAGCCCCACTCACCGTAGTGCCATTAACCACTCTCCATGTAAAATCTATTATCCCACCTTATGGTTATTTGTTCCATAAAAATATCTTCAATTTATTTTTTTTACCTATTTCAATATCAAATATGACGGTCTAATTGGTAACGAGATAAGTCCTAGTAAAAAATAGGAATGTCAATGATAAGTTGATAACCAATAATTTAATAATTATCTATTTCAATAGTTTAACAAATAATAAACGGATAAAAAAAAATCTCGATACAAATATAGATATATCTAATTTTTTGACGGATACTAAAACAAATATACCTCATTTTGAACATATATCCATCTATTATGGCTAAATAATATATTATATTATTATTATTATTATTATTAGAACAATTTAATTAGAAGTCTCTAACTGTAACAGGGAGGTCCTTACTGTAACATGACTTAACGTATATTGTAATAGGTGATAACACTAACTGTAATGAGTTACAGCTCTATTAGGGACTAACAAATAAGTCAAAAATTTGATAGAGACTCCTAATTAATTTACCCTTATTATTATTCACCTCATTAGAATTAGGAAGAAGAGACAGCAGGACTCATGCTTTATGAAATAGGTTGGCAAGGACAGTAGTTTTAAGGGCCCGATAGAACTCTTTCTTTCTGAGAAGCCTATCCCTCTTTTGATGTATGATATCAGTCCGAGTACAAAAAGCTTAGCAATAATCTCTTGGTTTTGGGCTTTTAAGTTATTTCCCTACATCGAAAAAAAGATGTTTACCGCTGCCATCACCCTCGGTTCATGCCTCTACCCTCCATGCCACGCATGTAGCTATTTAACACTACGTGCCTTCGCTTCGCAATGTGCGACTTCTTCTACTATTGCTCTGTAGCAATCCCTGCTATTTGTTTATGAGACTGAATCAATAGAAGAAAAAAATTTACAGAGAATTATCAATTAATTTTTATTTTTGATGAATTTATTTTTAAATTTTTAATTTACATAATTTTTTAAAAGAAATGAATATGTAACCACATAGTTTTTTAAAAGAGTCAGTGAATTAAAAATAAGTCTCCCAAAAGTAGAGATTGATTGATAATTCTCTCACAAAAAATGTATTCTGTAAAATGCTAACACCCTTTGCTACCAGGGAACTGGGTATTAAATATAATATGAATAATGCCCTTTATGGGATTGAAAGAGGTCTATTGAATGGGAACTGGATCCGTCCAGTCCATAGCGAAATTGATTCTCAATCTCAATTTTAATTAAAATCAAAGTGGCTCTCTACTCTAATATGGGCGAGATAGTGCTTTTACTTGAACATCAATGGAGTCAACTTAATCTCTCTCTTTTTCGAAGTGGCGTGGATGTATACATATTTAAGGAGAATAATTTAGTGTACTTGAGTTTTGTACTTTACACTTGCATCTCTTATTTTTCATTAGATGGGTGTATTGTGCTATTTTTTCATTGGCCAATAAAAAATAAGAGATGCAAATATAAAGTACAAAATTCAAGTACATTAAATTCTTCTCGTATTGAAATTCCCACCACCCCTGTGTGTGTTGCAAAGAGTGTCCATCTCTCTTTTCCAGTCCCACGAGATAGCCACATTTTTATAGTACACTTAGTTCCAGGTTCAAGTTTCCACCAAGCAAGGAAGCATGATTACCTTTAATGCAATAGTCTGTTAGCACGTTGATTGCAAGTCTTAATATTACCATTCTTATTCTAGTTTAAAGCCAATAAAAAAGTTGTCTTAAATAATGGCAACTTTTGCAATACATTAAATAAATAATATCCTATATATATGTGCATACTTTTGTATTTTTAATATCACTTTATGTTGACTCATGTCAGATAATGATATGAAAATTAAATTTAAACATATTCGTTTAACATATTCATTATTTTTAATTTAAAATTTATTCTATTTGAGGTAATTTACTTATTAAATTATAATTTTATATGTATTCTTATAACTAGTAACTATTCGCTAACTGTCTGTTAACTATAATTTTTGGATACTAAAAAATAATTTTCGAATATACCATTACCCGAATATTTAACGAACAACAAATGAATACAGTCTTTCCTTAATAGATACGGAAACAGATAATCCACTGTCTGCACCATATATATCCGACATGTTGGCATCCCTAGTAAAGGTGGTCGTAGGTCGTGTAAGTACTTTTCCATTTTGGAAACCCGAGTAGCTTACTTGAGACTTATTAGGATTTCGTCCTAATTAGTGCAAGTAAACTAAGAGAGGGAGAACCCTCTGATAAACTTACCCGTGGTTTACAAAGATAGGTAACCGAATTATTCTTGCACTTACCAAAGGTTACCTTATATGTACTTATACGGAATAATATTTGGTATAATCATGTCAAGTGGGGTGTGTAATACCTCAAGTTTATTTATAAAATAATTAGTCATTTTTATTGTATGGTAATTTTCTGATTAATTGAATTATTGCTACTTCGCCATTCCTAAAAATAATCATTGGAAATAAGCACACATGAGTTACATAAGTTGACAACCTAAATAGGTAAATTTTCATTAATAGAAAATGATTAAAAGAAAATATATGTATGTGACACAGTGATTACGTAGTCATTTCACTGTTCACCTATAGTACCCCGGAAAATTCATAAATTAAAAATTATAGATAAATAGAAATTTTATATATTTATAAATTCAATTAATTAAAACGATAGACATCATTATTGCATGCGTATAAACCCCTATAAAAATTTTTGTAAAAATAGTAGTTATACTTTAAATAATGTTCTCTAATGACCCATCATGAAATCTGGGCATAGAAAAATCGTTTGGACTTAGTTTAAGAATTTGTGCGACTTATTAGCATAATTAAGGAATAAGTCGAAGAACCCATTATTTTCTTACCCAAAGTAGATTATAAATAAAAATAAACATGTGGGTAGACTTTAAATAATATTGGATGATAGTCCATTATGATATTTGGACTAATGGACAATCTTGGCCCATAAATAAATTCTTTAATGAAAAGGGTAAATAAAAACACATTAAGTAAAGTAAGTACATGGGTTGTACAATTAAGCTCACATGAGTTATTGGGCCAAGAGTAATTGCCCAAATGATGAATATTAGAAATATTGGCATGAATAATATTTATTCAATTTAAAATTATAAAATTACTTGAATAAGTGTGATAAATAGATTTACATAAGGATAAATGGTGAATAATTGGAAACTAAATCAATACTCATTAAGTTAAATTAGTAATGAGTTTGGTTAATGGACCTAACATGAATTGTTGGGCCTAAATGAGAAGAGTCCATCATGAGATGGGAAGTAATTAGTTTAAATTCGTACCTAAAAATAATAATAAATAGAAAAGGGTTAAGATAATAATTATTTTAACTCTTACTTATCTTAAAAAGAGTCTCCATCCCATCCTAACACATTAGCCATGAAATTAGATCTCTCCCTAAGCCAATTAGTGGATTAATGTTAGAATATGGGAGATAAATGTGTAAATTCGGAGTAAATATTTAAATAAATTAAAAAGGGATACGATAATGACATAACTAGCTTATAAATGTCTCTATAAGAGTCCTAGACCTATCCTAAACCATTACCCATGAAATTAGACCTCTCGTCTATCCTATTAGGTGGGATAATGCAAGAAATAAGGGGATAAATAAAGAAATTAAAGAGTTGGAAGAAGTAGGAAGAGTTTTAGAGAGGATGGACTCTTGTAGAAACCAAATACATCCTAATACAACCCTATCAACCCTCATTTTCGTGCTTAGACTTTGGGAGATGAAGGGAGAAGCTGGAGAACAAAGGAGCAAGAAGAAGGAGCTTGGAAAGGAGGGATTTCATCTCGTTCTTCATAAAAAACCCTAGCTTTTCATTCTTGCAATGAAATGTAGGCAATCTCTCAAGCTAAAATCATGAAATAATTACCATAGGTAGAGTTCATGTACATCCTCAAAAGCTCTATGATTTCGTGGTATTTTGTGCATGCATTTGGGTGAATTTAATTCGTGAAGCCCTGCTGTACCATGAACCTGAAATCTCATGTTTTCTTTAATTCCATGCATGTACTCGTTCCCATGCCATGATAAAATTCTCAGTTAGACTACATCATACTAATTTTCAAACGCCTCTGGTCTTGCTCTATTTCGACCTCCCATGAGGGAGAATTAAATCTTTGAATCTCTGTCTGATGCATGTACCCGACTCTTCAAGTTTATCTTTAAACTTCGTGCATACTTGATATCTTGCTATGATAAAATTCTCTAAAATACTACATCGTATTAGCTTTCGAACGCCCCTTTTTTCGTAATTTTTCATCAAGTATACATCCCTAATTAATTCATTGAACCCTAATTGTGCCTGTTTAGGTCACCGAAAAGTAACTCGATCAATACATATCTAAACCTTGTCTATTTTCAAATTAATCATGCATGTTGATAGATATACATGTTTACTTTCGTTTAAAACTAATTTCGTACTTTTTGGATCACCGTGCTATTTTATATGGAATTTATAACGTCCCTGTATCACAGAGGACTCGCCCTGGGAAAAAGGGAAAAAAAGGCAATCTCACCTGTTATCGCGACGGCGCGATCCGCCGCGATATTAGTGAAGTCGCGCCGGCTGATGGCGTCGCGTCAAGAACGTGTCGGCATAAGCCGCCGTGATTCACTCCGGACCGGGCCAGACCGGCCACGCCCCGTGTCGCGCCCGACCGCCCCGTCGCGACTTGAACCGCGACGGGTGAGTCTGTCGCGTTTTCATGAATCCGACCAGAATGGAAAATTGTACATATGCCATGTTGTTTAAGCTTTATACCCTTTAATTAGCCATGATTAAATCATGTTATATTTAATTCGACTTGGTGGATTAATAAATGATATTAATGATATAAATTTAAAATGACGTTTGCACGACTTGTCATATCTTCAAGATTTCTTTGCACTTACACACACAACATTATTAAATATCATTTGACCTTGATAAGTTATGCAATAATGTATTCGGTAAAATAGTGAAATAAATGACTAAATTACCCTATTATATTAAATACAATTGTCTTCGTCTTTGCTCGCGCATTTTAAATATCGTTATCGTTTTCCCTCGGCCTTCGAGCACTCGAGGTACGACGGACCTGTTTTCTACACACTTTTCTCTTGACTTGGACCACCTCTCCACCGGGAATACTCTCGACTGGACTAGGGACTCCTTGTCAAGGCCTCCGTAAGTCTTCTTGGCTTTGGCGCACGTCCTTAGCCGACGAGCTGGTTGTACCTTTAAATCCTGTTACACTTTTAGGGATCAGTACGATCCAATCGGCCTTAGTGAGATCTCTCTTATCTTGTGATCACGCGCGGACCATCTGGCTCGTGTACGCGGCACGGCTAATGGGCAGATGTGACTTCTACCTGACTGCCGGTACCCGACCTGGTGCTGTGCAACCGTTACTATCATGGTTTATCGTTGTTTTACGATTATACCCCTATCTCATCTACTATCCTTGTACTCTCATCTATTCACGTTCACTCTACTATCTCGTCTATTCATCTAGTACTCTCTTGAGACTCTTGAGCTGTTGCGGCTCCCATTGCTTGTACTATACATGACTGTCTAGCGCCATAATATGGGTCCGGTGACCCTACTGACTTGAATGCGTAGTGTGCAGGGCACGGAGAGTGTCCGAGGGGCACCAATCTAGTCCTGGGGGCAGAGAGCCACCCGAAAATACATGCAGGGGCTATTGACGGTGTTCTGCATTGCACCGGTTCTGACTATCTCGACATTGACTAGACATCTAATTATTTTACTATTAGTCTGAGGAGTTTAGACATATTGTATCAGTTTTGTGCTATTAGTGTGCTAGCACTGACTGTTATAACATTAGTCTAAGGAGTTCAGACGAAATGTACTATCGTTAAACGGCTACTGTCCCAAAGTGACTATTGTCGTACTCGACTAGTGCACCGTTGTGCAACCATACATGTTATCTCTTTACACGCTATCTCTTTATATGCAATCTCGTTACACGCTATCTTGATATACAAGCTATCTCGTTACACGCCACCTTGATACAAGCTATCCTATTACATGTCATTTTGATACACGCTATCTTGTTATATGGTCTTTTCTCTATCATCCTAGTTTTGCAATACTCTTGAGAAATGTATTATCGTTCACTTGTTATCTTGTACTATTACTCTCTTGAGTATATATGATCGTTCTCTCTAGTTAACTCGTGTTACAAGACATTAATCACTTAAAACATGCTTTTTTACACGAGATATTAAGTCCTACTGAGCATTATCGCTCACCCTTCGTTATTTGTTAATGTGTTTTCAGGTAAGTCAAGTGATGACCTTACATACAACAACGGGATTGGACTGGAGTGATAAGCGTCCTAAAGTCATAGCGATGGAATGTTCTTAGTACCTTAGAGTCTAGTTAGATATTTGCTTTAGATTTCTTTTCCAATGTAATGAATTCATTGAGCCCTATGTTTTGGCTATGAATTAGTGGTTGTAATAGTTTAGATGAATTATCAATAAAATAATGAGTTTTATTGCAATTATTGTTCATTAGTTGCTCTGATATTTGCGAATGTATGCGCAATTTACATTACCATACACGTTGTTCATGCCTCCCCGATTTATTCCGCTGCTAAATTGGCGGGGCATGACATCACCTACATAATACACATTACATATTAGCACCTTTACGTGTTAACTTCGGGTTAAATTCCTCACGGAGCTCATCCCCACCGTCCACGATTTCACGCACGCCTAACATATGTAATCTCTATATATACATCCCCCTAGTGATCCTTATCTGAACCTAGCGTTGCTGCTTCTACTGAGGTCTGAAGAAGAAGGAGAAGGAAGGAGGCGCTGGGTGTTGTTTGGAAGGAGCTCCGAAAGCTCTGCTTCTTGAGATTATTCTCATTTTCTTCTAGCTAAGGTAGAAAGCCTTGTTCCTTCTCACTTGCTACTCTTTTTTAGTATTGTTCATGGGGAATGAGACCCTCGTGTATCAATCATAGCCATCAAACCCTCCTCTCCATTCACCACTTTTGAGAAAAAAAAGAAACCAGTTTTATGCATCGCCGGAAATCAGTCGACCGATCAATCATTTCGGTCGATCGATCCCCTCATTTTCTACCTTCTCGAGAGAGAAAAAGAAGAGAGATATGGGACTTAAAGTCTTCCACTTTCCTTGAAAAGTATATATAACTATAGACTAGTCCCTGCTCTTCTATTCCTGCTTGTTTATTTCCATTTCCAAGTCAGAAAAAGTGGTGCGATTTCGACCTATGTATTTTTGGGTTTTCCAGAATTGGTCGACCGAAACCAGAGATCGATCGACCGATCCCACCTTTCCGGTCTACCGACTTTATCATTCTAGTCAACTGATCCCTTAGGAAAACCAAAACGACCATTGGATAGGTCGGTCGACAGACCCTGTTATTCCGGTCGACCGATTTTCCACTAAAAACCAGCAACAACTATGGGCTAGGTTGGTCGACCGATCTTTCCTATCCGGTCGACTGATTTGGTTATTCCGATCAATCAATTCCTTCTGTTCGGTCGATCAACCTTGTGTTTTTCGGACATGATTGATTCTTCCTAAAGTGTCAACAGAAACCCTATGAAACTGAAACTCATACCTTATTTACACACACTCCATATCATTTAAGTAAATGTTATAATTTGATGTTTCATTTACTTAAGATATTAAATGTAAATAAGGAAGTACCCCCCATTTGAATCTAATAAAAATATCAAAAAATTTATATCTTCTACCAGTAAAAAGTCAACTCTTCTATCGAAGAAGAAAATTATAATTTTGGTGATTACATCAAAATAGCGTCTTTCTAATCTCTCACAATTTAACCTATATGAAAATCTCATAATTCAAGTAAACATAGTAGAATGCTAAAAATCCAAGGACAGATGAAAAATGATAAACATGCATATGACTTATCCAAGGGAGTCCCTCTCCTACTAAAAAAGAAGTCAAACATGCCCTACCTTTCTAGTCGACTGATTTCCTCTTGAATTTGTACATACTGTCCTAGCTTGTGTCTTTTTCCCAGATTCATATATAACTTTATATTACTTAAACTTAGACCAACCTAACTAGCTAGCCATACTTTGGCTTGCTATTGCACTAGTCTTTAGTATTAATGGTATTTTGAGAACTTTCGAACCATATTAAAAAACTGATCAAATGGAAATGATGACACCTTGGGTCTTCAGACTCTACTGAACCAATGTCTGTGCCATGGGGTTGATCCAGTCCCGGGAGGAGCACCCGAACTCGACCACTGAATCGGTCAATTCGAATATGTACCCGTCGAGAATGGATCTACTGGGTGTTTGGCATAACACCACCTACAGCTAAATTTAATCGACATTTTTATGAACTATATTATGACATGAAATTTATTACTATTTGGTTCCAGACAAATTCTATTATGATATCTTCGTTGAATTGTACTACAGTATCATTATGTATGACAGTGGTATTGTCACGTCCCGTCATTTAATATATCTATAAATGCCGGAACGTGAGCTAACGAGAAATCAAGAGTAAAACTGAACTAATTGAACATTAAATTTGCTCAGAGGCTTCACTAAATAAAAATCATTATTCACCATTCAATAGGTGTTACATGGTTCTTGATTTACATTGTAAAAATAAAATGCCACCATGGTTGGTCTCTCCACACACATATCCCGATGTCCCGCCTTTTAGAACTGCAGATACCTGAAAAAGTAGGATTTGGTGAGCTAACTAGCCCAGTAGGATTCAAATTCTCAAATCAAAGGATTAAATTGTATGATGATCAAGGAAAAGACTTGACTGATATCAAAGATGAACGAACAAGTATCTTAACATGATAGTGAAATTGGAACAGTAGTACCGAAATACAAAATGTGCTCAGGAATTCACAGTGAATCTCATAATCTGGTTCATATATAAATTCTCACAGGATAGGTAACATGATGACCATAATCAAACAGGTATTGATGCAATGCCAAACATCCCGACAATCCTTTATCATTCTGCGCGACCCGTAAATGAATTTGGGTGCTCCTCCCAGGACTGGACCAGCCCTATTTGCACAGACATAATAATCATGTGGGGTCCAAGGACCCAATAAATGTCATCATCATCAATTAATCATATCTCACATGGTGTTCAAGAATTTGAACTCTCAAGACATCAAGTTATAGGAACTCGGATACTGAACACAGGAGAATGGACTCAACGGAGTACCATTCGTAGTTGACAACTTCAAGAATATTTCAAGGGTGAGTAAGGTATCTCAAGTGGGTATTCTTTACAGTAGAATGATAATAAATATCAAAGTAAATAAGAGGGTAACTTGGTAGGTTATTAGGATGAACTTTGAGCAAGGATTCACACATGAAAATGTGCTGAAATCCAAGGCAGGGCAATAGCTGTCGACAGCTAGGAAGGGGCTGTCGACAGATGGCTACAAACAGAGCTCAGGTTTGCTGGCTCTGTGTGTATCTGTCGACAACAACAATGGATCTGTCGACAGATCCACACAGTCCAGAAACCTGGAGTTCTGGAAGGCATGCACCTGTCGACAGTTTTGGGCTGGCTGTCGACAGGTAGCAGCAGAACTTCCAGAAATGATGTTTAAATCCGTTCTAAACACCATAATTATAGAACTTATAAGTCAAGGCATGGTTTATATCAAATGGAAGAGTTTAATTGGAGTTCTCACAAGGGTTTATAAGCTAAACAAGCAAGATGAAAGAGGAGATTTACAAAGCGTACTTGTCTAGCTAAAAGTTAACATGACGTAGCACTGGAAGAATGGCCCTTATAACAAGGGTTAGATGGAAAAATTCCCACAAGATAAACACTAAAACTCATGGTATTTAACGCTCTAAATCAAGGTTTGAGGTACAAACCTCCAAATGGAAAGTAATCACCCTATTCTGAAAATATGGTGACTTCTAGCAAGACTCTATAACATGTACAAAGACCAAGGGTGGAAGAAGAAGATAGAAATCAGTTTTTAGAGTAGAACAAGAATTTTCTTCTCCCAACAAGAATGTAGTTACCATAACTGGAAGAAAAATAGAAAAACTTCAGGTATAGTATCTTGTCTACTTATCAACAAACTCCTTGTCATGTGTGTAGGACAGAACTGAATTAGAGGGAGATGTATCCTACACTTATACATGGACTTCTTAATATGAAGGAAGTATAAGAACAAGAAGAAAGAGGATCATTAAGAAGGAGTCCTATCAATGCATAAGAACTCAATGGTAACAAGGTAATCAAACAAGCTTACTGAATCCCATGCCATATGGGATCAAGACTGATGCTTTAATTCCAAGGCTTAGAAAAGAAGGAGAATTACATGTTGATGATCAAAAGAATGAATTCTACCAATACCTATTTATGTCCAACAAAAGGAATTTCCCTATTCGCAGGACAAGACAGATTCAAAAGAGATGAACTCATAACTCTTAAGATGGCTTACAAGGTTGGAAAATAGGTATATATGTGGACATGAACATTTAGCAAAGGCAAGAGACAAGGATTGGGAAGAGAAAAGAGAATCCTACCACTACATAAGATTATAATTAATGACATGAGTGTTGAATAGCAACCATATGAACTCAACAGTACAGAAGTAATCAAACAAGCTGACTAAATCCCATGTTCTCATGAGGTCAAGATGGCTATTGAATTCCAAGACTCAGTAAGGAAGGGGAAATAGAAGATAGTGATCAAAGATTGAATCCTACCTGAGAGAGAGCAAGTTCTTCTTCTTGATGTGGAGGTCTGTGGCAACGAAGAGTAACAAATGTAGCTGGTGTAGGGGTATTGCGACTTTTCAACAAAGCAGTAGTGGCAGCTTCTCCCGACAGTGATACCAGCAAAGCACAGCACAACAGCAAAGGAAGGGAGTAGCTTTCGTGACAACTCACTCTCACACAAACAGGAGTGGAAAGATGTGTACGATGGATGTGGGAGGGTTTTTATAAACCCAGGCTATTAACATGCACAGGGCCATGCAAGTGTACAAGTGTTGGAGTAGAAACCCCATTTTACCTCCCTCAGCCACCTAGCCCATGCATGCTTCGCAAGTTACACATGGTAACTGAGGTGTTACCTTCACCACCATGAGTGCTGGCCTCACCAAAAGCTCCGACGTAAGCTTAACCGAAAATTCCCAAAAACCCATTACGTAATTCCCCTTTAATTCAGCTGGCCACTTGTCCCTTATATAAATTTCTCCAAATGGGGTCCATTTGTATTGAAAATTTAACCATAGGCTAATATAATAGTTTTATAAATTATGATAATTTTTATTTAATTTTTAGATTTTATTTCACACAAGGTGAAAAATCACCCGAAAAATAGTCGTGTCGACTTATCCTCGAAGTCCGAACGCCAAAAAATTAGGATATTTATATTTATGAGATCTCCACATTTTTCTGGAAATTATGATATTCTCAAATTTTTATTTCGTTATCATTTTCCGATGTCGCCCTGTGGGAGCGCGCACGTCCGAGTACGACACTGGGGAAACGTTCATTAATGCTAAACAGTCTCAAATATCAATTAATTTAATTTAAGAATAATGGTTAAGTCTAATAACCTTATTTTTCAAGTTTTTCAGCTAAAATAAAAAATTACGGGGTGTTACAGGTATCCTCTCATCGACTAGTATACATATTGTTCTTTTCATGCTACCGTCATTCTTTACTATTTTTATTGATGACAATTTTCTACTGGGCACAATTGCTCATGAATCCTACTTTCCTTTCAGACGTCTCGGATGGGACTGACTCCTCAAGAGAATGTGCGCCGAGTGAATCATAAACTAGCAAACCCTACTGCCACCTAAGTTGTTGTATTATTAAGCTCAAAGCTATCAGTTCATGCAATATATTTTCCGCTGCACTCGTTATGAATATGCATGACCGCCTCTGTTTGTATTATCTCGATTATTCTGTCACCTCCGAAAATAGTCTATGAGTAAGGCGTCACATGGTGGGACCCACATGTCACTCACAAGCCAATTTTACGTGCCATTAGTGAGCCAATCTCAACCTAGGTAGTTGGAATAGGAAGTAAACATTTATCTTCATAGAGATGATTAGAACAAGCAAGTAAAGAGTTAGGCCAAACCAAGCCAATAGAGTTTGTTCTCAAAGTAGCTTGGCTATGTGTTGGATCCATCAAATTTGGCCCAATTTCAAGTATGTAGGCCCCAATCTCACGACAAAGTCCATGTTGGGCAGAGACAATGAGCCATGCTCGAGTTGTGCAACATGTATACTTTGATGAGGCTAGTCTAGTCCTAGTGGTGTTGGTGGGTCGACTTCAAGAGGTTCGAAATTAGAGCCTAGGTGCAAAGCACTTTGTACTTGGAGGGGGAACAAACATCTACTTGCAGTTGAAGACGATCCAACTTAAAGAAGGACAATGAACTTGTGAAGGAGCTTATGGGGTCGATTATCTGATAGTCAAGTTAATCCAACTCAATCTAAAGAGATGTGACAAAATCAAGAAGATAAGTGAGAAATTGATGAGCTAGACCAGACTATAATGGCCATACATCCTCCCCCCTTCCCTACACCAGTTGACCTTCCTTTGAAGGTAGCTAGGGGAGAAGGATAGCCGATGCAGGACTAAAATCTATTTGGATGCTCCTCCTTTCGATGATGGGAGCCCTCACTATGATAGACGCATTGGGCTTGCTAGCTAGACCAAATGGACCTATTATGTGCCCCTCCACTTCAAGGCAAAGACTTGGGCTATCGACCGCTGCGGGGTTTACAAGTGTTCAACATCAGTCTTGGTCCTAGGGCAAGTTGGGGTTTATATAAGCACCGACTAAAGTGGGAGGAGATTCACTTGGATGTGTTGCTGAAAGTAAGAGGTTGGGAGAGAAATTATGATCCAAAAATATCATGTTTGTTCATGATCATCTCTTTAATATGGGATTCGAGTTTTATTCTCTATAAATAGACCTTGTGGTGGTGTGATCCTGTTTGGGCCTGAGCCAAACGGGCCTCCACTAAAGAGAGGGAAGACGGTCGCTGGTGAGGACGAACACCTGCAAAACCAGAGGAGGATCAGGGGGCCCAGTGAAGACCGGGAAAACCCTCCGATGCCTAAGTCAGTGGAGAACTCGAAAGGCAGGGGGTTTTGGAATGCGAGAGTGTGTTCGCGCGGGGAAGAGAACGTACCTTGCATGGTACTGTACCTGTACCCTTTATAGGCGTCAATGCCTGGGCTGGTGTGCGTAACGCCAGGGGATCGTGCCTGAAAAGGCGCCACGATGGGCGCGCATAACGGGAGGAGTTATGCGCCCAGGTGCCCGTTGGGCCGCCAGGCAATTCGTGCCTCTTGATGGTGGTGGAGTACGTGGCCTGGGACGGTTACGACCGTGCCGTAAGCCAGAGAACTTGTTCGGTACCCTTTGGACTCACCTTCCGAGCAGGTGACTCGCATAGGGGCCGAACATGCTGTTCGGTGATGTCCGGGGTTATTCCGCACAGTAGGGCTACTACTCCTGTTCGGAAGGCGCCTGCTAACGAGCTCGGTAACGCTTAGCTTGGAACAGCTGGCGCGTGGGCCCCTTCTCCATCCGATCTTCTTGGAGAACGTGAGACCTTGCGGGAAGGTCGCATCGTAGAGAAGGCGTTGATGGGCCTTGACGGTTTGGGCTTAGGTGGCAGGAAACGGTTTGGGCTTAGGTGCTGATGTGAGTCTTTTCTTCAATTCCATGAAACTTCTTTGACATTCACCGGACCACACAAAAGGCACCCCCTTTCTGGTCAGTCTAGTCATAGGTGCTGCAATTTTAGAAAAATCTTGAATAAAGCGCCTATAATAACCTGCCAACCCCAGAAAACTTCTAATCTCGGTTATTGACTTAGGCACTTCCCACCTTGACACAGCTTCCACTTTACTTGGGTCTACAGCTACTCCTTTAGCAGAAATAACATGACCCAAAAACTGAATTTTCTTTAGCCAGAATTCACACTTACTGAATTTAGCAAACAGCTGGTTATCCCTTAACAACTGCAAAGTAAACCTCAAATGAGCTGCATGCTCCTCTTCAGATGCTGAATAAATTAAAATATCATCAATAAAGACCACAATAAATTGATCTAAATATGGATAAAATATTCTATTCATCAGATCCATAAAACCTGCAGGAGCATTAGTCAACCCAAAAGGCATTACCACAAACTCATAGTGACCATATCTGGTTCTGAACGCTGTCTTGTCTATATCCTCCTCTTTAATTCTCAACTGATGGTACCCGGACCTCAAATCAATTTTGGAAAACACTTTTGCTGATTGCAACTGATCAAATAAATCATCTATTCTTGGCAACGGGTACTTATTCTTGATGGTCACATCATTCAACTTTCTATAATCTATACACATCCGAAAACTTCCATCTTTCTTTTTCACAAATAAAACTGGCGCTCCCCACGGGGAATGACTCGGTCTAATAAACCCTTTTTGCAACAATTCTTCTAATTGCTTTTTCAACTCCTTGAGTTCTGCTGGTGCCATCCGATATGGGGCTTTAGAGATCGGCATAGTACCCGGCAGCAACTCAATAGTAAAATCCACCTCTCTATGTGGAGCTATACCAGACAAATCTTCCGGAAAGATATCAGCAAATTCCCTAACCACGGGAACTGCTTCCATTGACTGACTGGCTTCTACCAAACTTACTGAGGCTAAATAGGCCACACACCCATCATTTATCAACTTTCTAGCTTTAATTGCAGAAATTAGAAACTTTGAGGTATAAAAAGGCATACCTTGATATTCAAACTCTGCACCATTAGGATGATAAAACCTGATCCTTTTCTTTCTGCAATCTAGCATTGCTCCATACATCTCTATCCAGTCCATACCCAGAATAATATCATAATCTGACAATTGCAGGGCATACAACCGACCCGGCATCTGGTTCCCTTCAATCATAACAGGAGCTTCATCTATGTAGCTCGAAGTGAGTAAGAACTCACCTGAAGGAACCTCTACCACTAACTCACAAGACTTCTCTTCTAATGGATGAGCTATGCAATCCAGAAATTCTTCAGAAATAAAAGAATGAGAGGCACCCGAATCAAATAAGACTCTTGCTGAATATTCATAAAGAGGTAAAGTACCTTCTATCATATTTGATGCCTCTGCCTGGGCTCGGGTGATAGCCATAACCCGGCCTCTCCCTTGCTGCTGCGGTGCTCCTCTGCCACGACCTGCTTGTGGCTGCTGAAACTGCTGAGGTTGCTGCTGCTGCACACCTCTGCCATACCCATATTCTCTTGCATAGGGACAATTGCGGATCAAATGTCCCGGCTGATTACAATTATAACACCTGTATCCTGGAGGAACTATAGGCTGCCTGGCTGTACTCTGCTGCGACTCCTCCACCTCAGGCCTACCACGGCCTTGCTGATACTGCGGACGACCTCCCCATCCTTTTCCTTTTCCTTTAAGTGCTTGCTTTAATTTTTGTCCCCACTTCCCAAAGCCTGATGAAGAAGGTCCTGCTGGTGCCTTGCCCTTGCTTGCACCCACTGTCTGCTGCGGTAGCCGAGAACTACCTGAGCCTGACTCACCTGCCTGACGAGTCCGAATAGACCTCTCTAAAATAGCTGCTCTTTGCGCTGCCTCTTCCACTGTCTTGCACATAAGGGGTACTATCGCATTCTGCAATTCCACTCTCAATCCTCTGATAAAATACTCAACCATCATGTTATTATTAGAAACAACATAAGGTGCATAACGGCTGAGTGCCATAAATCTCATCTGATACTCTAGAACCGAAGAGTTACCTTGCTGAAGAGTCCGAAATTGCTCCCTTTTTACCTGCTGTACTTGGATCGGAAAGAATGTATCATTAAATACCTCGAGAAACTCCGACCAAGTGATAGCTTCTTCTCTTCTACCTGCGAAGGTGGTCTGCATCTTCAATCGCCACCATTCTAAAGCAAAACCTCTCAACTGATAAGCAGTCAATACAACTCTATCTGCTTCAGGACACCGCATAGTCGCAAAAACCCTCTCAATTTCATGAATCCAGTGCTCAGCTGTATCTGGATTCGGCCCTCCTGAATAAGTAGACGGCTGCAATCTCAGAAATTTCTCCACCTGTATCACTGGTTCTTCAACTAACTGCACTGGCGGTGGTGGTAGCACAGGTGCTACAAAAGGTACCTCCACCCTCGGCAGAACTGGAGCAACAGGTACTGCCTCTCCTTCCCCAGATGGCACTGCAACTGGTGGTATAGGCGCCTGCTGATCCATTCTCGCTCGAATATCCGTAAGGCTCTCCCAGATTCTCTCAATCATACGCTGGGTATTTTCCTCCGGATCATCTCCTCCACCACCCCAATCTCTCCTATCAGCCATTCCAGAAATTCTACATACACAAAACACCAGGCAAAAAAATCAAAACCACAAATTATCAAAAACCAGGGTCCTTACCAGCAGTGTATAATGACCAAAATAAGGCTATGTATTCTTCTAATTCCCTTATATTAACACGGACCTTGCTCTGATACCAACTGAGACGGAACGCCTCGGCCAAGCCCGTTAAACCAATAACGCACTTGATCCAAGTCCGCCTCCCGCGAACGGGCCGTAGCCTCGCAAGGGAAACCAAACCACAGTCCGTGTAAACATAAAGGAACACACCACATTTCATATATAATTTTTTTCACAATTTACATAGCCATATTCCATTAAAACTGAAAAGGTGTACAAAGGCCTGGGGCATACCCCGAGGTACAACAAAAGAAAGTAAACAACTACAAAACTACAAAACTACAAGGCTACACTGCTGAGTACTACTCCGCTGGAGGTACTGACCCTGCTCCGCTACGACGCGGCCCAGAACTGGACGTCGGACGGGAAACGTCCTCCTCGCCCTCACCTGTGGGGGTAGGGGTGAGCCTCTCTAGTCACTGGCTCAGTAGGGAACTCCCCCAAAGCCGAACAAACCACAAATCACAGGTACAAAACAGTAAACAGTACCAACAACATATAAAACAGCTAAGCAGGTAAGTAAAGCTGTAAAAGTACTCACCGTCTGCCGACTACGAGAAACAACTGTAGTAACTAAACGGCAAACCCAAACAGGTGTACAAGCCAAAGTAGAGACAGCCAACACGAGCCACGTAAACTGGTTCGCGACACCAGAAACTGGCTCGGACAAACTAACACAGGTCCACCTCTCAGTCTCGCAGCCACGGACGAAAGGTCCAGCTGCCGCTCCACGTAAAAAGGTCAAACAACTGTGGAGACCAACTAAAACACCACAACCTGTAAACCACACGGTCACAGGCCCATGCCTGGCACCTCCAGTGACCCTGGCCTGGGCTCGCTAGAGTGAGGCACTGGAAAAGGACTAGCTGGGGTCCAGTACGTCTACTAGTGTCCGTACCCCCAACTACGAGCGCGCTACAAGTGACTAAAAACAACCACAACTGTCACTGTCCCACTGTCGTCTTTCCCTCAGCCGGACGTGCAACTCTAACACAAGAGTGAGGGTGTCCAGGTCAGACGACACAGACCTCGACGGCACAACTCAAGTACCGGGACAAGGCCCCGAGCTAACAGCCTGGCTCACAAAGAACCTGGGGCACCCAACTGGAGAGGTAACCACGGTAGGCGTCGTACTACTCGTCACGTACACAAAACCACGTGCACGTCACACACAAACCACGTGAAACCTCACGTAAACCACAAGCAACCACTGGTCCACTACACGTGAACCCAACTGACTCGCGTACACAACGCGCAGTCACCGAAATAAACAATTAACAGCATACCTTGTATGCTAAACACGTAAACCATGTGCACTTAGTGCACCTCATACGTTAACACCCACGCATTAACGATAAAACACCATAAATAGCCATTTCTGTTCATGTAGGAGTAGGCGGCCACATCGATTGCCGCTTACAGGAAGTAGACGGCAAGGTCCCTGGCCGTCAACCTCCTGGCTGAAGATCTTGGCGGCAAACGATGTTGACGCCAAGTTCCCCGGCCTTAAACCCTGCAGAAACCCTAATCCGGTCCTGCGGGTTCTCTAGCTGTTCTAATTTACTGGAAAACATGCAAATGCATACCCTCTAGCATGTCAGTACCCAATGCAACCCGTTTAAACATGATTCGAACAATAAACTACTCAAACCACCCATTATTCCATATGGTGCAACTCTATCTAAACATGGATTATCATGCAGATTTAAGTAGTTATGATGTGTTTTAATGTTTCTACGGAGCTACCAGGGTTCGTCCCCTACCTCAGAACGCGTTAGAATCTCCCGCAACTCCCCGGTTTACGCCGAGCCCTCCGCGAGCTCCCACGCGAATTGCACCACACCGCGACGTTTCCTCGCGCAATTCTGCGACGCCGCGCGTCTCACGATCGACCAGCCACTCCTCGATACCTGTTAGAACCTTCAGAAACACCAGGGCGCAAAGCTGGGGCAAGAGGGAGAGAGGGTGAGCTGAGAGAGCTGCCCTCGGGTGAACATATAACCTGCTGAACTGACAGGTTGGCGTCAACCCCCTTGTCGCCCACATGCATCGCCAGACTAAACGTCCACAAAAGCTGCCGTCAAGTTCATGATGTAAACGTCCATGAACCTGGACGCCAACAGTCAACGACCACCCCTTGGCCGCCAACTCAGACAGAACAGCAGCAGGTCCCATTCCAATTCAGGACCTACCATGCTCTTCACCTGCTCAAGCCACGCAATCACACCATACATTCCACACACCCAACTCACACTGGCCTCACAACGGCCACCACAACCACAATGCACATGATCCGCATGGATCCGAAAAGCACGCGACGTTACAGCACTGATGGAGTGTTCAGTGACCGAGAGATACACGAACAGAGGTTCTCCGAGCACAGGCTTTGAGAGCACAGGAGGGGCTGCCAAATATGCCTTCAGCTCGGTGAAGGCGGCTTCGCATTCGTCAGTCCACCGTACTTGCCCCCTTGCTTCGAGGAGCTTTTTGGGCCTCGGAGCAACTTGAAGAAGTTAAAACTTCTTTCTGCTGCTCGGGACATGAACCGATTCAGTGCCGCAAGACGCCCCGTCAAGCGCTGGACGTCGCACACTGTCTTTGGACTACTCATTTCAAGCACTGCTTGGATTTTTTCCGGTTCGCCTCTATTCCCCTGTTTGATACGAGGAACCTGAGGAACTTACCCGACCGAACACCAAACGCGCACTTGGCAGGATTGAGCTTCATATTATACCTTCGCAGAGTTACGAAGGTTTCCTGGAGGTCGGAAATGTGGTCAGTACTCGGAAGTGTCTTGACCAGCATGTCATCAACGTAAACCTCCATGTTGCGCCCGATCTGCTGCTCGAACATCTTGTTGACCAGCCGCTGGTAAGTCGCGCCTGCGTTCTTCAGACCAAAGGGCATCCTGGTAAAACAGTATAAGCCTAGGTCTGTGACGAACGTTGTGGCGTCTTGATCCGGGGGATGCATGCTGATCTGGTGGTAACCAGAGTAGGCATCCAAAAAGCTGAGGAGCTCGTGCCCGGCAATAGCGTCCACCAGCTGATCAATGCGCGGCAACGGGAAGTTATCCTTGGGCGTTGCCTTATTAAGATCTTTGTAATCCACGCAAACACGCCATTTTCTATTGGCCTTGCGCACGAGGACCACGTTGGAGATTCATCTTGGATATTGGGCTTCTCGGAGGAGTCCAACAGCTCGGCTTTTGACCACGTGATCCTGTATCACGGTCTGCCGTTCTCGGTTCACGGGTCGCCTCCTTTGCTGTACTGGCGGGATTCGGGGATCCAACCGGAGGCGATGCACCATAACTTCCGGGGGAATGCCTGGAAGCTCGTCATCAGACCAAGCGAACACTTCCAAATTGGCCAGCAAGAAAGCTGTGTAGCGTTGCTGCTCGGCCTCTGTCAACAAGGCGCCAATGTGCAAGACGTGTTCGGGGTTGTCGTCCACTTGAATGGGGATTAAGTCTTCAGCAGGCGTCCCTCGGCTGGTTGAAGGCTGATCGGAAGTTGGGGGAGCCGGATCTGCGAGTGGTTGCTTGTCTCTTAAGGAGAGGACATAGCAACGACGAGACTCGCGCTGACACCCGAGCACTTCGCCCACTCCGCTCGGAGTAGGGAACTTCATCTTTTGATGGAGCGACGAAACGAAGGTACTGCTTTGATACGCCCGATCAGCCCTCTGCCAAGGATAGCATTGTATCCAGGCATGTTGTTGATGACCAGGAAGTCAACAATTTTGGTCACAGCCTTTGGAGCCGTTCCCAGGGTAATCGGAAGGCGAATCCTTCCCATGGGCTGGACCGAAACTCCCGAAAAGCCGAAAAGTGGCGAGTTTACAGGGGTGAGTTGATCGGTTAGCAGACCCATGAGGACAAAACAGTCGTAAGCCAAGACATCGGGGGCGCTTCCATTATCTACCAGAATTCGGCTCACATTACAGTGGTTGATGGTGGCCGAAACGACCAACGCATCAGAGTGTGGGGTCGTAACCCCTACAAGATCTTCATTCGAGAAGGTTATAGCCTCCTCGGGTGGTGCGCGTGCAGGACTGGCAGGATATGGGGCCGACCGAACAGCCGAAGGCCTGTCTACGACATGCACTCGCCTTGCGTAATCGCGTCGACTTCGAGTGCTTTCTCCGCCCGCGCCAAAGCCTCCCGCGATTACGTTGATCTCCTGCCCATTGGGCTAGTTGTTGATCGGCTGCTCGGGAGTGCGGTCTCGGCGTCGGGGGCGCTCTTCGTTCCGGCGCACGAACCGTCCAAGGTAGCCGCGCTTGATAAGGTCCTCGATCTCGTCCTTAAGCTGGAGGCACTCGGAGGTGTCGTGGCCGTGGTCGCGATGAAAGCGACAGTACTTATTTTGATCGCGCTTCCGGGGGTCGGAGCGCATTCTCTGGGGCCACCGAACAAAAGCTTCATTCCTGATCTCTGCCAGGATTTGTTCGGGAGCCACGGTGAGGGGGGTATAGTTGGTGAAGGGGCGCGGACGGCGCGGAGAGTCGCCATCGCGCCGTCCCTTCTTCCGATATCGGTCGGAACCGTTGTCGGAAGGCCGCTTCTTGTCCGACTGTTCCCCATGCTCGGCCCTGCTCGCCGCCAGGCTCTCCTCGCAAGCTGCGTGGCGCTGTGCGATGGAGAGTAGTTCGGCGAGGGTGGCAGGCTGCTGGACGCCGAGGGTCCTCTGCAAAAAGCCATCGCGAGTGCCCTGGATGAGGGCACTGGTGGCCAGAGGGACGTCCAGGCGCGAAATGCGAAGCGCCTCTGTTCGGAACCTCTTGACGAAGTCCCAGAGTGCCTCGCCTTTCTTCTGGCGCACAGCCAGAAGAGAAGCCGCCGTTCGCGGCTGCGATCTCCCGCCAAGGAAGTTGTCCCTAAAGGATTTCTTCAGTTGGCCGAAGGAGGTGATGGAGCCCGCAGAGAGGGTTTCAAACCAGGCCCTGGCGGTTTCCTTGAGCGTTGCAGGGAAAGCCCTGCACTTGGCCGCGTCTAACGCTCCGTGGAACACCATGTGCGACTCGAAGCCGTGGATGTGGTCGGCCGGGTCGGTTGTGCCGTCGTAGGGCGCGATGGTGGGCAGAGGGAGCTTGGAGGAGACCTGGGCCTCCAGGATCTCCCTGCTAAAAGGAGAGCGGAAGTCCAAGTCGTCCTCCGCTGGAGCCTTGCCCTCCGCACGCTGAACCATCGCGTCCATGCGGCGTTCGAGGTCGACCACACGCCTTAGGCACCTGGCGAGCTCCTGCTCGGAGTTGGCGGGGCCCCCTCGTCCGGAGGCGTGGGAGTTGCCTCCCACGACTGATCGTGGCGGACGGGGGGAGATGATAGAGCGTTGGGGCGAGCGCCCGCGGCGCTCTAGTGCCCGTTCCTCCGACGGGGCCCGATGAGACCGGCGCGGCGACTCCACCTGCTGCTCCTGAGGCACCGGAGGGACGCGGGAGCGGCGATGAGACGATTCCGCCTGCCGCTCGCGTGGCAGGGAAACCGCCGGAGCCGCTGCTCCCTCCAACTGGGCCTGTAGGGCGAGGCAGACGCCCGTCAACTGCTGCATTTTCCCCCGAAGCTCCGCTACTTCGAGGGCAGTTGCAGGTGCGACGGCCGGCGGTGCTGGGACGTCGTGATTAGCGCCGGCGGGGGCGATGGCGACGTCGCCAGGGGGGGATCGGCGGCGAGAGTCCCCTCGTGACTGACGGGACCTCGTCGCCCTGCTTCCTACGTTCTGGTATGAGGATCGTCCTCGAGCCATGGCAACGTCGATTCCCACAGACGGCGCCAAATGTGGTGGTGTGATCCTGTTTGGGCCTGAGCCAAACGGGCCTCCACTAAAGAGAGGGAAGACGGTCGCTGGTAAGGACGAACACCTGCAAAACCAGAGGAGGATCAGGGGGCCCAGTGAAGACCGGGAAAACCCTCCGATGCCTAAGTCAGTGGAGAACTCGAAAGGCAGGGGATTTTGGAATGCGAGAGTGTGTTCGCGCGGGGAAGAGAACGTACCTTGCATGGTACTGTACCTGTACTCTTTATAGGCGTCAATGCCTGGGCCGGTGTGCATAACGCCAGGGGATCGTGCCTGAAAAGGCGCCACGATGGGCGCGCATAACGGGAGGAGTTATGCGCCCAGGTGCCCATTGGGCCGCCAGGCAATTCGTGCCTCTTGATGGTGGAGTACGTGGCCTGGGACGGTTACGACCGTGCCGTAAGCCAGAGAACCTGTTCGGTACCCTTTGGACGCACCTTCCGAGCAGGTGACTCGCATAGGGGCCGAACATGCTGTTCGGTGATGTCCGGGGTTATTCCGCGCAGCAGGGCTACTACTCTTGTTCGGAAGGCGCCTGCTAACGAGCTCGGTAACGCTTCGCTTGGAACAGCTGGCGCGTGGGCCCCTTCTCCATCCGATCTTCTTGGAGAACGTGAGACCTTGCGGGAAGGTCGCATCGTAGAGAAGGCGTTGATGGGCCTTGATGGTTTGGGCTTAGGTGGCAGGAAACGACCACCACAGACCTCTAGGGCCAAAAATCCCAAAAGACTACCAAGGGACTTGAACATTGCTCAACTGCTTCCAACCTTCCTTCACCCATCTCCAAGTTAAGAAGTTCTTCTCAGGCATCCTTATTGTTGTTTGTTTCACACAATCACCCCCCCCTCCCCCGCCAATTTTCATTAATAGGGTTCAAGCCCATCCTCTGATAAATTTATTTTATTTATTCACGTTACTTCTCGTTAACAATAGATGCTACACATAATTATAAATTTGTAATGAGTTTCCCTCTGTTTTGATCTTCTTGGCAGATTGACCAAGGTAGTAATAACATGAGACCCTCACTCCTTGGCTTGCTAAGGAGTGAGGAAGAAAGGAAACATAGTCTCCTATCCTGAAGGTAGAATGCAGTAGCAAGGAGCGTCGTGTTCCGAACATGATGTCGACTATTGATACATTCTCATATACATTTCATGATCTCTCCCATTTTTCAATACTTTCAATATAGCTAGTTTTTGTTTTTTCGTTTTTTTATCTATAGTAATTATTTTAGTGGCGATCACAATTTATTATTTATTTCTATCCATGTTATATTACAGTAATTTCATATCTATACTCACCTAAGTTGGCCCAAGTTATAAACTTCAACTTTTGATGTACCATCAAAGGTATGTTGATGATCAAGGCTAGGATGCCTCAATCAATGATGGTGTTATACACCAAAGAGACGTGAACCACGATGAAGTTGACCTAGATGCTAATTTGGCATGGGTCAACCACCAATGAGATCAAGAGAGTAACTACTCCCTTGACATTGGCTGGGGTCCCATTGAAACCATAAATGGGAGTGAAGATAGATCGGATCCAGTGCGGGAGAATATTGAGCTTTTGGAAGCAATCACAAAACAAGACATTAGTGCACTTCCATCATCTACCACGAATATTTTTACATCATATTGATTAATGATAGCCGAATTGACCAAATCATCAACACTGGGGAACCTAACATTTTCCAAGTAAGCCAACAAGAAGGATATTACATCTTTGTCCTTAGGTCAAGAACACTTTGGGTCGTCTATCTAGTAAACTACACATAAGTGAGCATTCCTCTTTCCCAAGTTTTGTCCACTGGTGTGGGCCCACCTATGATCATCATTATAATTTCTTTCACACGTTGGTTGTCATCTCAGCCAGAGCTTAGAGCTTGCGTCCTTTCTTTGTTTTGATAGCAGCAACTTTTGAAGCTCTAGTCAATGACTCCCTTAGTTATGAGAGATTAAAAAGTAGATATTTTGATAGAATCATCAAAATAGTTATTTTATTCTTAAACGAGAGAGTTGATTTTTTTATTGATAAAAAATATTTTTTGATATTTTTATTAGATTTTAAAAAAGAGATAATTTTTTATTTACATATAATATCTTAAATAAATATTTAAATAAATAAGATGTTATACATATATGAAGGGAATTGGGTGAATTAGGAATCAATCGATCTGATTTTACAAACCTTGCTCACACTCACATGAGTGCAGCAACCAAGTCTTATTCTATTATAATAGCCATTTTACATAGCGGTGATGTTGATCTGAAATTGGAAGTGACATGTAATGATTGCCAAGGTAGAGGATCTCCTATTTGGAGATAGGAGGCGCAAAGTTTGATCATCGGAGGAGGGACTTATATAATTTACGTGCAATTCTTGAGATGCATAAGTCAAAAATTTTCCGATTCAGTGAAGTAGAATAATATGAGTATATAGATATTAAGAGTTACCGAATTTTAACATTGAAACTCACGAGCACCAATCTCCGAGCCGACATAAACTCCACCAGCCGAAGTTCCTCATCACAAAAAAAAAGAAGAAAAAAAACTGAGATAAGTGGGTCAGATGTAGTAGGGGTGTTTACGTTCAATTCGGACTTATTTTTTGAGAAAATCAAATCGAACCGGTTGACTGAAAATGGGAAAAAAAGATTAAATAGGGAGTTGTGAGCATCAAACTCACAACCTCCCATGGGGAGGAGTCACCTCCAACCACTGCGCCATTGTTTTTCTTATGTTATTATATATATATATATATATATTCATTCATTCAGTTCTTCAGTCCCAAACCGAACTGAATTGTGAAACCCTCTAAACCGGTTCGATTTTTCACTTTGGACCGATTTTTGAACACCCCTAACATCATACAATACAGCTTTACAAATTAGTAAAGTGGTGGTCATCATCGACCATATTAAAAAGGTAAGCAACCCCGACTAATGAGGATGCCTGGATGGTCCCTACGTAGAACAATCTATGCTTTAGATATTAGTAACTTTCTTTAGTGGGCGACCAATCACCACCATTCAACTACCCACAAAAAATAAAAAATCACCATTCAAAGGTTGAGAAATAGTTATTGCACTTACACTACTTACTCATGTTCACAGGCTGTTTGAACATCCTACATAATAAGAGGACTACTTCTGAAGTCCATGCTACACTTTAAATATTTAATCATTCATTAAGAGCATCATCACCATTACCTACCCAAAAAAAAGAAAGAAAAAGAGTTGATGGAGTTGGGAGAAAAAAAGGATGAGAGGAGTTTGTTCTTGAATCCTCGAAATTACATAGACTTCTCCAAATCTCCACATTCTACAAAACTTAAATCTGGAAAACCCAACAAGATCCATGCTTTTATTCCCACACGAAAGCTAATGCAAGCACATATACATAATGGCAAGTATTCGTCTCAAACTTTATTCAAAATTTCAAATAACAAGATGCAATAGCCACATAGAAGGGCATGCTCATACACAATATTAAAAGATATCATATATTTTCTCTGTGTAAGCGGCTCTGTACGTCATGATCCTGACTCGGGTTCTTCAAAACTCTTCATTCAATCTGCAAAGAATTGGTACAAGAAAATAAAACATAACACAAAAGTCTTATAAATTTGGCCAGTTACTATTTTTTTTTCAAATATTATGAAGTTACGTACCCCAAATCTTTTCTTGAGGGCCGCAACATGCTCTTGAGGGTCACGTTGGGTTTGCTTATAGGCCTCGATCTCGTTCAACTCCTGCAAAGGAGAGTTATATCGTAGAAGACATCATCAACACTATACTGTAATCCTAAAATGCAAATGGACCCAAAAAAGGCTGAAGAAATTAACTCAATACAGAGAAGCGGATGGATGAGATCACTGAGAGGGCTGTATGGTTCAGACATACAAGGATCAGAAACTTCAAGTAAAACAAACTGATGATCTGTGAAATTTTAGTGTGCCCACAAGAGGTATTGTTCTGGTGTTTTGTCCTTTTTCTTGGGAAAAAGGCCCTCTTGAGAGGAGAGGAATGGATCTTGCTTATAAGCACATACACTTAACTTTCACTACATAGAACATGGGACTAAACTATACCTCTACACTCATAGATGACACTAATGATGATGTGTGAAGTTTCAGCTTACCCCCCAAGATGTATTGTCCCCGTTTGGGGCTTTGTGTCCCCCCCACTCCCACCCTTTCTTTTTTGGTGTGGGAAGCGGAGGTGGGTAGGTCCCTCTTGAGAGGAGAGGAATGGATCTTGCTTATAAGCACATACACTTAACTTTCACTACATAGAACATGGGACTAAACTATACCTCTACACTCATAGATGACACTAATGATGATGTGTGAAGTTTCAGCTTACCCCCCAAGATGTATTGTCCCCGTTTGGGGCTTTGTGTCCCCCCCACTCCCACCCTTTCTTTTTTGGTGTGGGAAGCGGAGGTGGGTAGGTCCCTCTTAAGAGAAGAGGAAAGGATCTAGCTTATAAGTACGCACTTATTTTCACTACATTCAATATGAGACTGAACTATGCCTCTACACGAACAATGGGATGAAGAGAGCAAGAAGAGATGTCACATGCAGCCTTCTCTTTCCTGACTTCAGACAAGGCAACGACAGAGTATGACAGGCTACGAGATGAATATACAACAAATGTCCACATTCTTAGTTTGGTTCAAGTTTTACCTCAATCCATAATGCTAATTTTGGCCTCCCTTTTGTGATGTCATACTTCTTTACATCTGCAAAGAAAGGCTGGAACCTTTCGATGAATGGAGCATATACTATGTCTACCTGCATGTCGAAGCTATCATGTTAAAGAAAATAATAAAGTAATTTAAAACAGTTGCTCATACAGTCTGAAAACAATTAGATTTTCTAATACATGAGGGAACTACTATTATGATAAAACAAAATTGGAAACTGTCAAATAGTGAAAACAATCGCAATTGGAAAGAATCAGCCCACATCAAGTGGTGACCAAAATACCAATGTGCTTGTAGCGGTGGAGCCCTTCCACTCAGTGCCTTAAGGTTTTGTGTTGGATGACCACAGCAATAATATGTAAAAACTGATGCTCCCACTATGTGTATGTTGGGACTGCTGGATTGGGGGAAAGGAGTTCATGTCACCAAAAACTAACCTTAGGACATAGCAATTAGAGATGGGATCCTTTTCTGTCATAGGCATTCTATTTTTCTTTCTAAAGCAATGACATCAATGGCAAGCTGTAATGCCTGGCTATGAATGTGCAATCATGTTCTCGTATAGCATGCAGATTCAGGTACAGCAAATTCGTCAAGTTATTGGTATACTTCAACTGCAACCAAGGATGGGAGAGAAATATCTTTTCTGATATGGGAATGATCATGTAGCAGAGTACCTCAGAAGATTTGTATCAGATAGCTTGCAGAACCTAGTGACACTTATATATCACATTCAAGCGCATTACTTGATTCTAATACTCACAGTGCATAATAAAATAAGTAATATGTCTGAGTTGCATATGGAAATGGATAGAGGCGGGAGAATCATTTTCATCAAAATAATTGATTAAGTTTGATCTCTTACTTGACTGAATTGTCCGAGGAAGAATGGTCCATCATCAAATTTTGAAAGAGCATCTTCTATTTTGTCATAAGAAGGGCCTGAATCAAACCAAGATGCTGATTAGAATCTATCAATGTAACACAAACATCTAAAAAAAGAGTTCACTATGTAAATTCAGACAAATTACCAAGTTCCTCTTCTGCATCTCCATTAGAAGTGAATGCCTTGTATGAAGCAAGGTTGAATGCATCACTATAAGAGAGCAACTCCTCCGCAAATTCCCTTTTTGCAGGGTCCTACACATTGAAGGCACATCTCACATATTCAGAAGTTGATAATACATACTTGCTAAGGTGAAAAAGGTTCTCTCTTACATCAGGGAGCAGTGCAGGGCCTTCAAACTGGGCATCGATGTATTTAACTAAATCAAGACTCTCTCCTTTGACTTCATTATTGTGCTCTAAGGATGGAACCTTTGGGAGTAAAAATATACAATCAGGACAAAAATATTTCCAAAGAATGAATCATGATTCCTACAAAAAAAGAGCAGTTCTCAAGAGTGGCACCAAAGAAAAAGACTACAAATTCAGTTAGAAGGATGACCAAGTCAGCTGTGATGGGAATTGAAGAGCTACAGCAAGAGCCTTTTGTTTATTTTATTTGGCCCATTAGAGGCCCAATTGATGTAGTGTCTATTTTAAAATTTTAGGTTTGAGGTTTGCTTTGAATAAGGGGTATTTAGGTCATTTGGTTAAATAGGGTTTCTTTGGGAGTACTTATAAATATGTTGTATCCCCTATTTTCAGAATCAATGATGAATGAATGAAAGCAAAAATCCCGTTTGGAACTTCTAGCTGTCTCCCTCCTTCCCCTCTCTCGGGTCTGAAACTCTAGGCGCAAAGCCTTTCTCCTTCTCCCTCCTGGTGTGAAGCCCATCTCTCCGTCTCTTCTACCTTTGTTCCTCTTCTTCTTCCCCCTTCTTGGTTCTGTCCCACATCAAGCTGAAAATTATAAAGTTGGCAGAAAAATGTACAAGTCGCGATACCATGGTGCGGGAGGGTTTTCTTATTTGAGAAAAATTATTGATGGGTTTATGGATGATTAACCTTAATTTTACCCAATTCTGTTGTTATTCTAAGGTTTGTTAATTTTCAGAAAGACAACAATAAGAAAACTGCTCAGACAGTCAACAGATCTAAATAACATCCACCAAAGGGTTTTTCCTTAAATGGCAATTAGAGTTTGATTTGATGGAGCTAAACCATAATACTTGCTCCTAGAGAAGGAAAAATCCCATCTAGTTTTCATGCTATGCATACTAGAATCAAGCAGAAATGTAAAAACAGGGTGAATAACAGTTTACCACATAAATGTTTGGATTGATAATTAAATTTACTTGTATCAACAATAACCACATGTTAAAGTAAGTGGTGAAGGGATTGCATAGTGTGATTCTTAACATACCATAGCTAGTTATGTTTCATATCTGATGAGCATCAACTATACTATGACCAATGGAGGTAACAGAGGCATACTTCAAGGCCTCAATTTTTTTTTTGTCTCGTTTAAAAAATATTCGATGGGTAGAAACCATAAAACTAAATCTTCCTTCTCTGAAATGTGGGGATTGGCAAAAAACTATAAACTTGCTACAAATCTCACCTTATTGGTAGGGTACACCTTCTCCTTGTACCAAGCCGGCCTGTTTTGCAAATCAATAGGGACCAAAGTTATCTTTTCCTGCAATCCCTGCTCTTCGAAGAAGATGAATTTGCACTATCCATTAATTAATGGAAAACACCATCAATCCAAGAAAAATATGACATATGGTGAATCTCACCTTAGCATTCCTAGCGATCCATGTGCGCTGTGCATATGGGCAAATGTATGATATATACAGCCTTCAAACAAGAGAGAGAAAACAATCCAACGTGTCAATTGCCCACCAAACGAACAATGCTGGAGCGTCTAACAAGAAATGCATAACCCAAAACGAATACTCACGATCAAGAATTGAAATTTTCAGTACACACTTGTAAGTGTATAGACATGGAGCAGATAGGCACTCAGAGAGAAGGTGGAAACAAAGGCTGGTATCAGATGGATACATAGATAGAACCGGAAAGAAATAGATTTTGAGCATGTGCAAGCAGCAACGATGCCTTTGTTGACAAACAAGAATGACACAGAAAAGAACTACATTATGGACATTAGAAACTTATACTGCTGATACTACTGATGATGCTTCTACTGATTGAGGGGTGAAAACAGTGTTCATAACATTTTCTATTGACAACAATGATGCCAAGGCTGAACATGGAACCAAATCCAACCGATTTAGCTTTGGAACCGAACAGAACCAAACCGAGGTCCATATAAACTGAACCGAACTGTATTAATTTGGTTTGCTTCACGGTTTGGATCTTTTGATTAAAGTTAAAAATGACTTTTCTTTAATAGTTAAAGTATTATGTAATATCAACAACAAACAGAGCCACTGTAACACTTGAAAGTATTGAAAAAAAAAACTTGCATATCTTGGTAAACAATGGGAAAAAAGAATACTATCTTACAACCCAAATTCATTTAGATTAGTAAATAAATAACAAAAAATAAGTATTGCCTTCATCTAATTACTCGACAACCAACAAAAAACTCCTAACACAACATAAAGACAAGTAGAGCTAACTTTTTACATCCATATTCAGAAAGTAGAATATAAAAATCAAGAAAAAATAGTGAAAGATAGTCAAACGATGCTATCCATTAGCAGAAAATGTTAAAGTATAAAAATCATTGAAAAAAAATCATGCAAAAACCAGTGAAAATAAAAATCAGTGATAAAAAACAGAGAAAGATGGTTAAACGATCCTATCCGATGCTATGCGCCACCTAAACTAGGAAGAGGACAACATAGAAAAGAAGAAGAAGCCCACTACCTGGTAGTCCCATCGAAGAGCGGCGGCAGGTCGGCAGTAGAATCCAGCGACGGCGGCAGGACCTCCTTCACGCCTCTGAAACATCCACCAAATCGGAACCATAACACCAGCAAAGAGCCCCCAAAATTTTTTTGGAGGAAACAGACAGACGTGAGGAACCCATCAACGAAACCCAGCAAAAAGGCAGATCAACAACATGAAGCCACTGCACTTACTCAGCTGCCACCGCCATCGCAGCTGCTGCAGGCGAATGCTTCTGGATGAACACGGGAGAGTGGAGACGGCAGGAGAAGTAGCGGAATGTGTGCTCCGGGGATGGCAGCCCCGTGTCCCTATTTCTAGGTGTTCACTGCGGGCGGTGACATCAGCGGTGACGAGTCCGCCGGAACGGTACCCAGGACCCGCGCTGCCGTCTTCCAGGTGGCAGGGGGCAAGAGTGGGCGATCTAAGATTTACAGATGTACGCTTACCGCCCGGGCTATCCAGTACAGATTCTATGTAGATTCCAGACTACGGCTCGTGGTCTGGACTCTAGTCTCACCCAATGAAGTCGTGGAATAATTGCAAAATTAACTTTAAGATATTTGCACTAAAAACTCTGTTAAAAGTCTGTTTGCGTGTTTATCTATCTTAAATTTGTATTATTTTTATACTCTTCTTATGCAATAAAATTATCTCTAAAAACTCGGCCATCACGTCCACGGAAGTGAACATAAAAGATCTGAAATAATCATCATTATTTAGAAAACAATTCCTTAGATCTGAAATACTCTCTCTCTCTCTCTCTCTCCATGTAAATGGGGACACCCACATCAGTGTCATGCCCACAAAACAAATGTAAGACAGTACAAATTTAAGAAATACAAACACGTAAATAGACTTTTAGCAAAGTTTTTGGTGCAACCCTTAACTTTTTTACTACATAATTACAAAATATATAGAAACAAAAAACTATTTTAAATAAATATGTGTACACATATTGATTAATTTCTGAACAGTTAGCGATATTAAGATCGTGATACTTTATCTTTAGGTGATATAGTTATTTTCATATTTATACGATGTAAATTTTATCTTTATAATCTCAAGTCAAGACATTTATGAGTGAAAGTCTTGACGCAGATTGTTCAAAAGTCTTAGAATAGGGAAAGATCAACGCTGCTTGAGTTCGTTAAGGGTGGATCTAAAATGAAGAATGAAGGATCACAAATAGGAGTGTTGATTTGATTTGATTTGATTTATAGAAGATTTTTAAGAAACTAAATCAAATCAAATTTAGATTTAACTCGAACTAAATCAAATCGAAGTCCTTTGAAACCAAACCAAACCAAACCAAAATAATTTCGCCTTGGTTTGGTTTGGTTCGGTTTAACTTGACAATAAATGGGTCTTTAGATTCTTTTAGTCTTAAATAAGATTTTAATCACTTATTTATCTAATAAATCACTATCAAATAAGATTTTAAATGAAGTATTAAATGTTGTTGATCATATTATTCTCTGTAACATGTATTTTTATGTGAATATATTGAATAAACTTGATAGATATATACAAATTAAAATTTATTATTATAATTCAATTTAATCGATTTGGTTTGGTTTATAGAGCTTAGAAACAGAATCAAACCGAATTTTCTTTTTCGATTTGGTTTGGAACCAAACCAATTTTTTTTCACGTTCAAACCGAACCAAACCAAACCGAATTGCTGGTTTAGTTTGATTTTTAAATTTGAACCGAATACTGAACACCCCTAATCATGAACCCTAAGAGATGGTTTCCAAGAAAAACTCTCCAACATTTAAATTAGAACTAGAGGACAAAGAGCATCAAAAAAGGGGAGAAGCCGACTCAATATCATTTCTCCACCAGTTTGGGTGCTTAGAGTTTCATTGTCTCAGTAATTTTTTTTGGAGGGTTCCAGGATTATGTTGACCAAGGTTTGCCATGTAGGGCGACTCAGCTGTGCCGGATTCGTCTTGATACGGTATGGATCGAATTATGTCGGGATGGTTGAGTTCGTCTTGACAATGTATAGATCGAATTGTGGCATATCGGTACGGTTAGATCCAAATGATATAATAATAATAATAATAATAAAGTAATAAATAAAGAACAAAAGAGAGGAGATCGAATCGACCGTGTCAGGGGCTCGCCAAACCCCTGACACAGTATGATACTACACGACAAACCTTGATGTAGACATTAGTCTTTTTCGATGATCTTTGCAAGACGTGGAGGTCAGTATGGGCAAGACATTGACAGATCTCCTGACAGAGTGACAGTCTTGGGGTAGCGACCTCCCTCGAGATCTAGGGGCCCTTACATGGATAATTATGAGACAAATCTCTATCTTTATGTGCACTTTCAATGTCTTTTTGATGTTGATGAGACTTGCTAGTTTTATTATCAAGTAGGAGTCTAGGCTATATTGGTCTCCTTCTGGCTGAGCTAAGGACTCATTGGGTTGGAAGGTAATTAGATCCTCAGTGTTAAGGTCTCACTGGCTTGGCAGAGTAATTAACTAATGACTACAGTTAACTGTCCTACTTTAGCACGTTTCAAAGATGATACTTTTAGAGCTATCCACTTATCTCGGACTATCTAGTAAAACTTCCAGTCAAGTTAAAAAAAGGAGGCCCTCCACATAGGTGGCAATATGGGATACTGTAGCATTTTTTGGGCCGTGCTCATCATCAAGACTCACTTTAAATCGGCCGTGGTTTATTGATCGAACTGTCACCTACGTGGGTCGGATTTAACAATTGGATCTTACGATTTGAGTCAAATGATCGAGATTCACACTCTTCAACAAGAATCATTCACCCTCTTCAGTGAGTATAAAGTGTTACTAAGTTTCACTTCAAATTAAGTTTATTTTTCCGTATGTAATAAGGTGTAGTCAAACTCATATGACTTGGTTTTTAACCAATTTACTAAATAGATTCGGACTTCTTTTAAACACCTCCCATAATTAGTCTCCGCAGCACGTGTCCACCGGCAAAAAAAAATTGGGACTGGGAGGAACCCAGCACAGTGGAGGAACGCCGTTTTCGAAGGGTGCTTTGCCTACTCTTTGCGAGAATGTTCCAGAAACGTTTGCTGAACCGAGACGGAAACGCGTCCACCGAGAGCCCAACTTGGGATGCGGTTCGATTTGTGGGCTCACTACTTACACGTTTATGGGCAGAAAAAAAGGACTACCTACGTTCGCTGAACCAAGACGGAAAAAAGAGACAACTTACGTTCACTGAACCTAGACGGAAAGGAAACGGCGTCCACGGAGAGCCCAAGTTGCCCAAGTCGGGATGCGGTTCCATTTGGTAAGTTTATATGTAAGACTTATTTATCTTATTTTCTACTAATTTTATTTCTTATATTTAAATAATTGTAAAAATAACCTGGCCCCTTTATGGTCATCGCCTGTTATTATTTCGATTTTAGTTAATATTTCACTGTATTAAATGAGAAAGACCCAGATCCACCTAATCCCCTTCCAAACTGTTTTTTTTTATCAGTCTATATTTTTTTAAAGATAAGAATTTAGTAAAAAATAAACAGAGGGCTATATATAAAGGTACTTATAAGATTAATAGGCATTATCCAGGCTAAGGACAATATGAAGGTCAACTACTCAAAGAACGGGAAAAAGATTAATTTAAGAGATTATACAGTGAAAATAAGTAAATAAAATTAAGTTGAATAGCAGATTCTCTAATATTTACAAAGAAGAATGATCTCACGAAAAAATAGGATGAAGTAAAAATATAGGATGAAGACCTGAGCGATAGGGTTTATCACTCTATATCTCTCTCTAATAATTAGATTAGAGGATTCTCTTATCCTTGTTTATCATTCGTCTCTCTATGTGTAATGTTGAGAATAATCGGATTCAAGTTTAATAAGTTTAATGTGATGTTTTGGGTTAATGTGTGGCTGTTGGATCTTGTTTGAGATTTTAGTGTGTTGGGTAGGTGTCGTGGGCCGAATATTTGGATCCACAAAATTTACTGGTTCTCTGGTTAAGAATGCGACGGGGGCAGATGTGGTGTTCTTAACGCGATCTTCCCCTGTGACGCGTTCTCAATGCCGCTTTTTATGGGGTTCTGTCAGCTTGCGTTACTCGTGGCACGTGTCGTATTGACACATGGCGGTGTCTTTGTGAATGCAATCTTTGTATTCGTTGCATTCTAAACGCGACGGTCAGCTAATAAGCGTTCACACTTCCAAGGGTTTTAAGTGAGTTTGGTCGACCAAATAAGAGGAGGATGTTTTGTTCGGCTGAGGAGGAGCTTGTTGGCGGAGATTCTCGGCAATTCGGTTATTTTAAAGATAAAAATTAATAAAGATAAATAAAAGATTAAAAACCACTTATAGGATCAATAGTCAGACAAAGATCAATGTGAAGTCAACTCAAAGAACGGGAAAAATTAAACTAAATTAAGAGTCTAAGTGGTAAAAATAAATAAAACGACTTGAGCCACAGGATTTATCACTCTCCGTCTCTCCAATAATTATAAAGAGGATTCTCTTATATCACTCGGTCTCTCTATGTTTACGGCCTATCTGCCTTTTTTCCCCTTTCTTTCTTCAACTATTTTTGACATAAACCAATGAAAAATCCTTTTATAGGCCGTAATTTTAAGACCTTGGAGGCAGGTACATTGAGGTGAATTATCTGTAGCCGTGAGGGGTTCGATTCGCCAAACTACAGATATTGACGTCATGGTTTCGCAATATCAACGTCACCAGCAGCACTAGGTCAAGGGTCAACCTTGTGGAGAGGCAGGTGATCAGCTCCTGGTCAAAATTCCCGGAGAAATCTCCTTCCCATTATATTCGTTAGACGCAAGGCATGTGAGAGAGATTTTTTATGCTATATTCGAATTAAGAAATAATATCGAGTCTGCCCACTGCCATGCAACGATAAGATAGGTGCAAATAAGATAGTTTTGAAAAGAAAAAAATCTGTTTGACCCTATTTATTTTTTTACCATTTTAATAGTACTATCTGAAGATATAATTATAAGAAGTTTATCTCAACTAATAAGTGGTTTACTAACGAAATTTCTTACCTAAGTTAAAATAACTTTACGGACTTACTTGAGTGAAAAGAAATACTTAGTGTAAAAAAAAAAAATCTTCCGATAGGATCCAAGTGGATGGCATATTTGTAGCCAGTCTCTATTTGTTCACTAATTGGACGACCAACTAGTATAGTGACCGAAATCATTCAATCGTAATATCGGTCATCAAATAGTGACTAAAATTGCGATCGAAAATATTCGGTCGCTAATACTTAGCAGCAACCGAACTTTGTTTAATCACCATTTTGGTCACTAATTTGTAATCAAAATTGCGACCGTAAATGTCCGGTCGTTGACTTCAATTACTGACCGAACTTGTTCGATCGTAATTTTAGTCACTATTTAGTGACTAACACTGCAACCGAATAATTTTGGTCACAAAATTAAATATATACAAGATATTGCGACCTAACTCTTTCGGCCGCTAATCAGTATCTAATTTTTCGTTTATTTTTTTAAATTATCTAAAAAATAATAAAAACTTATTTTATAATAATAATAAAAATATAAAACACACAATCAATGAACACAACAATGCATAAAAAAATATCTACAATAATTCATCCTCAACTCTGGCCTACGCGATGGGGTCTACTAGCGCAACATCTGCACCTTCGCGGGGGGCCTCTCTACTGTGCAGGTGGCTCCGACGTAGTTGGAGGTGTTGCTGCTCACTCACCCGGATGTCTTCGCCCTTCACATCGACGTCGCCCCGCCATGCTGCTCGCCTGCGCCGTGCTGCTCGCCTCACCCCCCCCCCCCCCCCCCCCCTTCTCCCCCCAGCGAAAGTGGCGAGGCCACCCTCCCCCGTCCTCTGCTCAACGGATGCATCCTCGAACCCCTGTAGCAGTTCCTACTGGAGAAAAGCGGCAAGCCCACCCTCCCCTGTCCTCTGCTCAATGGCTGCATCTCTGAGCCCCTGTTGCTGTTCCTATCCACCTTCTTCGCCGGCAATCTCCCCGGTGTAACCACCACCTCCATCTCCGCCTTAAGCCTGCTTCGTGCTGTTCTTTGGCAGGGTGTCGTGGTGGTGGCCTCCGAGAAGTTCAAGGTTAATGCGGAGGAGAGATGGCGCCGACCCGACATGAAGAATAACGACATGTACGCGCTATGGACAAGGAGAACGAGCTTTCGAGTAGGGGATTCCATCTGTGAGTTGGCCTTTTGGCATTCTCTCCGTCTTCGCACATCTAGAACGTTTGCAAAAAGAGCTTCTTGAGTCGTCTTCCTACAGTTTTGCAGTTGTTTTTTTATAGTTTAACATGGGTCTCGACCTCTCTCTCTCTCTTCTCCCGTGCTCTAATGTCTAAAACTTAATTTGTTTGAGCATGATGTGTGTTTATTCCAACAACGTGTGTATATTTCGAGTACAGCAACGACTCGACACTTTTGGTGGACAAGAAGGGTTACTACCATTGCAAATACACCACCATTGTCATCGCCACCTTCCACAACGGCGGCAATTCCCGCCATCCCCACCCCCTCCCAGTCGCCCCTACCAAGGGCAATGGCAGGCTCTGCCTAGGAGCCGACGCTACTTGCGTCAGCGGCCCGTTCCCCCTTCGTGCAAGCGTCGTACGTAATGGACACCATGCTCCATCAGCCTATGCGAAACTGGAGCAACACTCTCTTCTCTATCGACTATCGCCATGGACCTTAGTGCAGGCAGCTGCACCGATTGGTGTCCTCGCCTTCAGCCGCATCTGCAGGGCGTGGATGTCTGTCGCCAAGGACAATGACAGGGCCCTCATGTCCTCTGTCTCTCCCTCCGATGCTCTTTCGGGCAGCTACCCCCGATTTCTTCTACCTGACCGATGGCAAGTTATATAGAAGCAAGCGTCTCATGCATGGCATTATTTCTAAAGCATGCACGAGGGGTTTCCTCCGATCTCTAGCTCTCTTAGGGCAGGAGTACATCAAACCTTATTTAAGTTATTTAAATGTAAGTAAAGCTTTCTTTTCTTCGTCCACTGCCAAGCCAAACTAAAGGTCTAATAAAACCTTAGTCATTTGTTAAGGTAACAAAATCTGGAGTCCATCTGATTCAATCCTCTGCGGCACACTCCACATTGCCGCCCCCATCTGATGACATTTTCACAGAATAAAAGCCTCCCTGCTCTCCAACGGATATGGACCAGCAAGCTTGGAATATCGACCACCAAGCCTCCCTGACCTCCAAGGGCAGAAGCAAGCAGGTGTTGCCGCCACCAACGGCAGTCGGAGGTGACATATCACCGGCACCGGCTCTTCCATTGAGAGATATAGCGAGGGAGAGACGAAAGAACAAAAAACACTGTAGTTTCTTCTCTGTGTCCACGTATTGTACGGGAAATTGTCAAATTTGAATAAATAGATTTTGTAAATAATATTTATGAAATTAATTTTTTAGGACTATAGATTTCAATACATTTGCATTTGTTTTATAATAGCTATATAAAATATGTATATAATAAAGGTATCATGTTTCATATTATCCATGGTCATAATGTTATTCTACTTCTATTTTTACTTTGTCTACGGAAGGAAAGACCAATGAAAGATGGGAGAACGTGCTTTAATATGTTTTGTGTGAATTTAGTTAGATAGCCTGTCTTTTAATTTGTTTGAAAACAATTTCAAACTCATACATTAAATTGTGTTTCCGTAATGTATGTTCTTCAACTTAAGATAGATAATATTTTATATTTTTATATTATTTTTTATTTCAATAATCCTTTATTATTATGCAATAACGATCGTATGAAATTTAATTTTATAGTTTATAAATTTATTACAATTTAATACATATTTGAAAAGAAATCGTGCATCGGCATGGGTAGAGACCTAGTTTTCTAATAAACTCAAAGCTAATTAATCCATCGACAATAATAGTTGAAGAGGGAGAATTTCAGCTCTCTAACTCAAATCGTAAGATCCAATGATCTAGTTTGACTTAATAGGCGATAGTCCGATTATCAAACGTAGTCTATATATTCCGGGAAAGCTCAACAAGGGCCTGCTTGATAGAAATTATATAATTGATTACCAAATCAGGCCTTGAGCACTAATGAGTACTTGACTCACTAACCCTAAGGGGAGGGCCCCTTGTCCCGACATCGATGTCAAAAGGACATCCCAGATGACAAAGGATGTTGTCAAATTAATTGTCTCGAAACGCGTAATGATAGGATGTAATGATCAACTTTTTTTTGGTACAGTTACACCAACTCACGTCGAACAAGAGAGAAATGTTATAGGGAGAAAGACCCCAATGATAGACACATAGATTGAGATTTACACAAATAAAAAAAGAAATTTACAATGAGAAATAAATAACTATTATTCCATCAACTTTATAATCTACATATCACCTTCTGCACTATAGTCTAAGTAATTAAAAGAAAATAACATAACACCATGTAATGTACATAACATATCCAGTATCCCAGTACAATGTTATAAATGCTTAAATTATAACTAACTCCACATACTAAGTACTAAGCTAGAAGTCTTAACAACTCTACTTTTTTACACTCATCGTCAGATCTAACTAATTCTTTAGCTTCTAAATCTTCAACTTTTTCTGAAAAATTAGCAAGGATAAATCTACGTAATAGACTCAACAAACAATTTAGAATCACAAACCATAACTTAATTGCCACATATGCATTCTAACAAGTCAATCACTTTACTCACTATCATAATCATATTAACTTACTAGCAACGTATAACAATTTAACTCTCACACATGTTAATGTTCATTATATAACATTAGACATGGATAAACTAAAACATGAAATCAATTAAATAAAACTATATTAACTCATGCAATGCAAGATCATTAAATATGATTAACTTTAAACATGAGATGAATAACATGCAAAGCAATTATTTTTTCTTATGTACTTTCGCATACACATGACTGTCAAAAGATGAAAATCCGAAAACCTTATCAACAGTGTTGCCGCCAACCCAGTTGATGTCAACATCATGTGACATCAAGATTCAACTTGACGTCCAGGGTATTGATGCCAAGAGGCTTAATGTCAGACACCCTATTGACCCCCAAAAAAAAAAACCGTTTGGAGATCAGAACAACACAAAACAAGTCTAAAGAAAGGATAATTATGAAGAGAAAATATAGGGCATCACACAGGATGATAGCTCGGCCCACCTCATGCTCCATAGATCTTAACCTAGTAGACAACTTGATAGCCTAACTAAGAGAATTTTTTGTCCAGCTAACTCCTAAACCAATAGAGTCTTAACTCGGTGTGGTGAAGCGACAAACAATTATGACTTGATTACTTATTCCCCGTGCTAGAGAGGGATCGAGAATGTACTCTAGAACCCCACGATATTATGTTGAGCACCTCTCCACGCATTTGCCAAATGGGCATATCCCACATCATCTCTGCTCCTCCTAGAATCAACATGAAAGCATGGTGTACGTATGTACAAATAGATGACTTAAGGACCCCCCCCCCTCTCCTCATGGCCAATGAGATACTCTGCGTATGGTTGATGGAGACTCCATCAAATCCCACGTACAAAAAGCTCCATCATGAGCAGGCCAGAGATCCATGGCCATTGCCATGCTTGCAGCCTCATTGTATGAGACTAGCGAGAAGGCTCAAGGCAAATAAAACCCAGAAGGAACCCTTCGATGCGAGGGATGTCCATTGTCCATCTCCCCAATGCTAGAATGTTCTAGTCCAACCAATACTATGGGACGTGATCTCAAATCGCTCTTAGTTTAAGCTCTTCAATTGAGATCTGACTTAGGCATCAATGAGTATTCCTATGAGCCACTCATAGAACCGGGCCCCCATCCAATTTTTTTTTCATCTCATGGCATCTAACATTTTACTATAAATCTGAGATCGAGTCTCTAAAATCTATATCTATACTAATACAATATAATTCTAAGCATTAATGTCACATGGCAACACCATGATGCTTCCTTTCTAATAATAAAAAAAGAAACTCACAAAAGATATGCATCAGCTTCTTTTACTTTTAAAAAACTATCTTTCATGATACATAAAAACCCGATATATCTCTTTGTTAGGCGGCAAAGTGAGACAACACGTGCATATGTATCTTCTTCTAAAGAAATTTTTGTTTTTTCTTCTTCTCCCCCCTTACCCAACCTAAGCGCTGCCGCCTCTTAAGTCGTTCTAACTTTTGTGAATTTATATATCCCTACTAAAATCAAATTTAAAAGCTTGTGTTTTGTACGAAGGATTAAATTGTTACCAATATTCACCGGTTTTGGACTGCATATATATTAATTTCCCAAGCTAAATAGTAAGCAATATCCCATGTACGCTGAACATATTGTCCTTGCATGCTTCCGTTTCACCAAAATCGGTGCACCCGAAGAGAACTCGAACTCATGTAGCTAGATGGAATATTTGGCCCCATGTATATATAATTTATACGAATCAAACGGATCCTACTAAAAAACCGGCTCACTGTGGTACTCGTTAATAGAGAGAGGCCCGTTTTCTTATAAACTCAAAATTAACTCGATCGATCTCGACAATAATAGTATTTCTAGTACTCTTAACACAATAATATTCCAACTAGAGTTTGAACGATTTGAATTCAAAGTCTACATCCACTCAAGATACCACAAGATTATGTTTGATATTTGGATAAGTAAGAGATAGAGTGAGGATATCCTTCTTATTTAGTATTTGAATAGATTGAGATATCCTCGTATATATATATCCTCACTCTTTCTTCAGTCTATTCAAATATTGAAATTTTTCTACTTATAAAATATAAATTAACGACAACTACAACTAAGAAGCTAACAACAGCTGAAAACTCGTAAAGCACACATCACACAAGATTTGGAGTTGATCTGCCACGCGGTCTCTGCAAACGCTCAACAATTGTGCAGATTATATAGTACTCTTGGGGTCGCCACCAAGATCAGAGGTGTCTTCCTGTGGCTGACGATTCCGAACGACTCAGCCATGTCCAGGTCCTCCTTGCTCACCCCCTCGGGCAGTTTCCAGTCGAAGCTGTAGAGAAGGCTGGCCAGCGCAAGCTCGAGCGCCGCCACGCCCAGCGCCATCCCCGGGCAGCTCCGTCGCCCGGCGCCGAAGGGAAGGTACTGGAAGTGCTGCCCCTTGTAGTCGACGGAGCTCCCTTCGAACCTCTCCGGCCGGAAAGTCTCGGGCTCCTCCCAGTACCCGGGGTCCCTGTGGATCGCCCAGACGTTGACGTAGACCATGGTTTTGGCCGGGACCTCGTAGCCGTGGACCTCGCAGTCCTCCCTGCACTCCCGAGCGGGGAGAAGTGAAGCCGGCGGGTGCAAGCGGAGGACCTCCTTCACCACCAGCTTCAGGTACTGAAGCTTTGGGAGGTCGCTCTCTTCCACTTCCTCCCCGGCGACGGCTCCTCTGACCTCGTCCTGTGCCTTCTGCATCACGGTCGGGTTCCTGATCAACTCGGACATGGCCCACTCCACGGAGGCCGCAGAGGTGTCCGAACCGGCGAGGAAAAAATCCTGCAACAGGGCCGATCGATCAGATCGATTACCTTTTATAGCTAGGAGGAGGAGGAAGTCGCAGAAGGAGAAGACAGTTCGACTACCATAAGTATCCCCTTGACGTGTTCTGTGGAAAGAAGGAACCCGAGGTCGGACTTTTGCCGGAGATGGAGGAGGAGGTCGATGAAACTGGCCGAGCTCGTGGATGCAAAGCCCCGCCCGCTGCCGTGGCTCCCGCTGTGTGCCGCGATCTCTTCCTCCATGAGCCGATCCATGTCGCCAAAAGCCTTCTCCAGCCGTCTATGCGAGCCGGTGAGCACGTTGAGCCACTCCATTGAAGGGAAGAAGTCCCCGGCGCAGAACCCGCCCAACAAGCGTATAGCCTCCAGCACCAGCTCATGAAACCTGCTCCTCCGGCACTCCCCCTCTCCGGAGCACCTCTCCCCGAACACCTCCCTACACGTGATGTTGTTGAAGAGGCAGAGCATCATCTCGCTCAGGTTCACCGGCCGGCCTCCCGCCCGGCGGACCTCTCCCACCAGAACTCTCACCTCTTCCTCCCTCACTGGACGGAACGACTGCACCCGCCGCGCGCTGAAGAGCTCCAGCGTGGCCAGCTTCCTCAGCTGCCGCCATGCCTCGCTATAGGGGGCCAGGCCTATGTCCATGCCGCCGTAGGAGAACCTCTCGGAGGCGATGAAGGGATACCTGCTGCAGAAGGAGAGGTCGCGTGTCTTCAGTACCTCCCGTGCGGCTTCGGCCGAGGAGACGACCAAGGCGTGGGCTTGGCCGAGCTGGAGGTGCATGAGGGGGCCGTACTTGTCCGAGAGGCTTCTGAAGGAGACGTGCGGCACCTCGCCGAGCTGGTGCAGGTTGCCGAGGAGTGGGAGCCTTGGTGGGCAAGGAGGGAGCCTTCTCCTCCTCCTCCTCCTCCCCATCCGTATGAGTGCATGAACATACAGAAAGATTAGAAGTATTAAAGAAAAGTATAAGAGAAAATAGAGGCACCTCGGAGCTCCAACACCGTTCTGATCTCCAGCGTTGCTGCCATGCACAGGCTCCATTCCTCCCTCCTGCTCTCTATGAACTGTGCCGACGTTTGGATCGAGGGAGAGTAGTACTGCTGTTGCTGCTTATCTACTACGTGCTGATAAGATTGAGACGGATCTCTCAGTGCAGAGACGAGGGGATTTCGTCGGTATCGAGAGAGGAGGGTGTGGTTTTTTATGTTAAAGTAAAATTTTTCATGTTTGTTATAAAGATCGAAACGTAAAAGATGAAATTTCCTCCTCATCTGTACTGAGAGAAATCCGTCAGGATAAGATTGCTGTCATACGCATGCAAGATTCCAATTAAGATGGTTTTATCGTCGTCAGGGTTTCGTCGTCGTTGTAGTACGGATATGTACGGTGATGTTTATTATATTGTCCCCGTCTCAAGTGATGTCATCGCCGCCGCCGCCTTTTTCTTCTTCTAGTAAGAATATCCGATGTTTATTTTGCCAAAAAAAGATTAATATCTGATGTGTCGCTGTCATCGAGCTCCAAGTTTCGATCGGCTGTGGTACGTTCTGCATGCCCGCTCATGCCAAGCTGATCATATTACTTCCTAATTAATTTGGCTGTGTCAATTTTTCCTCAAATTTATTTTTATCTTTGTAGATGGTTTTAATTAGGATTAATTAAGTTTATATCTAGGAAATTGTACAGTCAGACCTCTAACCCCAAGTTCTCTGGAACATGGCAGATATGCCTTGGTGGATCACAATGATATGATGTTGTTTTAATTCATCTGTAACTTCCATTGTGACACTAAAAATATGTGCAATATAATACAAGGACGGTCACAAATTGATTATGTGGGGCCTTCTGTTCTCTAGTCTTTGTTTTATCTCCATTTATAATCTCTGTTTCACTTAGAATTTATAAGTACGTTTTCACAGTATCAGAGCATATGGCTGCCGCCCAATTAAGAGTACTGTGCATGCACTACTGTTGCTGCTGCTGCTTCGTTCTTCTTCACTTCCTACCACCTATGTTTCACTTTTTCCTCTGTTAGTAATTCTGCTCCTCCTTATTTTGCTTCCAATGTCATTTCATTTACCAGCGTCTTACATACATATAGTGGCGGATCCATCTTAAGATCAGTGGAGCCATATGATCTCAATGAATTGAAACTTTTCATTAGACATTGTGGGGGTGATTTCTAATCTCCTAGGTCTATAGGTCCAATATGACTCAGTATAACAAAAGAGCGACGGCTATTTTGCCACGTGTCCTCGAAAACAGTCAAACACTTCCGAACACCCCTCAGTCATCACATGTCCTAGGGTCTCAAGAAGCCTGGCCTCTGGACACTTCCAAACCTGTCCAAGCAAGACAGAGTCACTGAACACTTCTATTCGAAAGAGGACAACCTCATCGAACTAGAACTCGGGCTCATGATCGGATCCTCCACTATTCGAGCATCCGATCACCGAGCACCGAGCAACCATGTCAAGCAGGTCCGTGGACTTCTGTTCGGTACCTCTATAGCCTACAACTTTATGCGACCCTTGAACTCCCGGTAGCAGTTAATGGGACGACGTGGCATGCCTTCCTACAACCTGGAATAGTCCATGTGCGAAGTCCCAAGGGACGTCTCGAACATACATCCCCCATCTTGGGAATTCAACCATCACATCCTTCCAATCATCATTAGATTAGAGAGACGCGTTCGGACCCGTCGGGCCCCCTTCCTATATAAAGAACATGTAACTTTCATGCAAAGGTACGACAATCATTCCACACAATCGTCCAAGCGCAATATCACACACCAAGGAACCCTCCTCCTTCAAAACATCCCCGGTCATCTTTGACTTTGGCATCGGACCACGGTCCTTTGATCGCGCCCCCCTGATCTTTTTTGGTCTTGCAGGTCCTCCGTCCGCACCAACGACCGTTGGCCCCCAGTATTCAAGTGGAGGCATGCATGTTCGGCACATTACCGAACAGAAACACTACCATATTTTGACTCCGTCTGTGGGAACGAACGATAGACCATGCGCCCTACCCGAGCGTCTCATCTTCATGAGACCTACACACCCTTATCATCACAAGGGGGTATGTGGAGGTATATTTTAGTCTCACATTGAAAGTATAGAGGCTATTTTTAGCCTCCTAGGCCTGTAGGCCCATCAAGACCCAGCATGGCAAAACGGCAATGGCCCTCGCACCACATGTCCTCGGCTTCAGCCAACCAGCTGCCGAACACGCTTCAAGCTGTAAATGCCCAACGGTTCCACCGGTAGTTTCCGAACACCGCACATGTTTGCTCGAATAGGATTTGCCCTTACCGAGCAGACCAGGCGGCTCCTGCTCGAACCTGCAATCACCGAAGCACCCGAGCATCGGGCACCAAACGGCCTCCACGTCGAGCACCCTCTAGGTCTCCAAAGGTAGTCTCCGGACACCCCTCATTCTGTTCGGTTCAGACACTGTCTACCGAACAGGTCCTGCAGGAATCATGCCATAGACCCGCTGGCTTTACCATAGCCCGGGCAGCACGTATACCGAGCAGCCACTGCCGTTACCGAACAGCAGGGTCGGCCTTTGTAAGGCTACCTGCTCGGTAACCCTGGCTAAATACGTCCGAACAGGCTGTTCGCCTCCCCACAACGGTTGTAACCGCTGCAGGCCACGCGCCCCACGTCTTGGAGCATATTAACTGCCAGACGGCCCTACGGACGTCTCAACGGATAACTCCCCGGACGATGCGCCAACCGGCGCGACCTTTCAGGCACGATCCCGGGACGTTTCACCCCTTCTCCGCAATACTCATGCCTATAAAAGGCCCAAGTAACCTCCATCCAGAGGTACGTGATCTGGGATACACACACTCGCCCTCGCGCGATTCACACACGAGAGCCCCCTTTCCTTCAAGCCTCTCAAGTCTCATTCTGACTTAGGCATCGAAGGGTTCTCCCCGGTTCTTCAACCGGGCCCCCCTTGATCCTATTCTGGTTTTGCAGGCTTCCGTCCGCACCGGCGTTCGTCTTCCCCATCTTCTTCAGTGGAGGCCCGTTTGGCTCAGGCCCAAACAGGGAAACACCACCACAGTTTGGCGCCGTCTGTGGGAACGACAACAGCCATGGCTCGCGGACGTTCCTCTCACCAGAACTACAGTAGTAGGGCGACAAGGTCTCGACAGCCGCACGCGGACTCGCGCGTCAGAGTCCCCCCTGTCGACGCCGCCATCACCCCCACTGGTGCACCTGGCGACAATTCTGCTGCTACCCGCGACCGCCGTGGAGATAGAAGAGCTCCGGCGGCAGATGTAACATCTGACAGGAATCTGTCAGAACCTCCAGGCCCAGTTGCCCAGACAACCGGCCCTGACGGTTCCCCCCGCCACCGGAGCAACTAGCGGAGTCGTCTCACCGACGGTCTCGTGCCCCTCCAGCGCTGCAGAAGCAGCATGCAAAATCGCCCCCGTTCACACGCCGAACACCAGTGCAGCAGGCCAACTCATCTCGCCGTGCCGCGGCGGCCCCCACGCGTTCTGACGTCGATTGCAGCGCCCACGCATCTAGGCGTGGGGGCTCAGCACATACCGACCAGGAATTGGTCAGACGCCTCCGCCGCGTCGCTGACCTGGAGTGCCGCATAGACGCGATGATCCGGAAGGCAGAAGGCAGAATTTTGGGGGACGACGACCTGGACTTCCGCTCCCCGTTCACCGCGGAGATACTGGAGGCCTGGGTCTCCCCAAAACTGCCTCTACCTTCCATCGCGCCCTACGACGGCACCACTGACCCAGCGGACCACGTCTATGGGTTCGAGTCGCACATGGTGTTCCACGGAGCATCAGACGCGGCCAAATGCCGGTCTTTCCCGACCACGCTGAAGGGGGCTGCGCGGGCATGGTCCGAAGCCCTCCTCGCAGGCTCCATCTCTTCCTTCCACCAGTTGAAAAGGTCCTTCTCGGACAACTTCCTGGTCGGAAGGTCTCAACCGCGCACCGCGGCATCACTTCTGTCTGTTCGGCAAAAGAAAGACGAAGCACTATGGGACTACGTCCAGCGGTTCCGGACAGAAGCACTTCACATTCCGAGCCTCGACACCTCTTTAGCCACCAGTGCCCTCATCCGAGGCACTTGTGACGGCTTCCTTCAGAGGACGCTCGGGGTCCAGCAACCGCCTACCCTCGCCGAGCTCCTCTCCACTACCCAATGCCACGCTGCGTGTGAGGAGAATCTAGCTGCCGGCCGAGCCAACCAGGTTAACTCGCCCCGAAACGGGAAGGACCTTATAAGGTCATTTGAGTTCTCGGAAGAGGTTTCTACAAGCTACCTACCTTCGGTGGCAAAACCATACCGAGAACCTGACATGTAAAAGGCTTATTATTTATAAAAGCCTCTCTGCTCAGCGTCCTTCTCTCTTGGCTGTTCTATCGGTTGATGTAATGGGCGAGTGGTACAACCCCTGGTCATGAGCTCTTCAGCTCAAAAGACCAGCGCGGTACCCGTCCTATGACAGAGGTGTTCGGTTCAACCCCGGGTTGACGAGCTCTTCAGCTCGACCTGCGCGGAACCCACGAGCCTCTAGACACCGACGAATTTCGATTCGGACAGAACACAACTAAGAAAAGAGAGAGAAAAAGGACAACGCTAGTTACAGAAGTCGGGCGAACGGTACAACCCCTGGTCACGAGCTCTTCAGCTCAGAAGATCAGCGCGGTACCCGTCCTATGACAGAGGTGTTCGGTTCAACCCCGGGTTGACGAGCTCTTCAGCTCGACCTGCGCAGAACCCATGAGCTTCTAGACACCAGTGGAACTCACCTTGCCTGCCACTAGTTCGGCAGCTGCGCCTGCCAAAGCGACCTTCGACCTCGTTTACAGGCGCTCCTCAGCAAGACGTCGCCTCGTCGCAATCAACCGGCTGCTCCGCCGCAGGCATGAAGACATCTCCCCTTCTCAAGTGCTCACGATCACATCCAAGCAGACTTGAGAGGGTGGGAAGCAAGTGTAGAGGCTATTTTTAGCCTCCTATGCCCATAGGCCCATCAAGATCCAGCAAGGCAAAACGGCAATGGCCCTCGCGCCACGTGTCCTTGGCTTCAGCCAACCAGCTGCCGAACACGCTTCAAGCTGTAAATGCCCAATGGTCCCAGCTGTAGTTTCCGCACATGTTTGCTCGAACAGGATTTGCCCTTACCGAGCAAACCAAGCGGCTCCTGCTCGAACCCGCAATCACCGAAGCACCCGAGCATCGGGCACCGAACGACCTCCGCGTCGAGCACCCTCCAGGTCTTCAAAGGTAGTCTCCAGACACCCCTCATCCTGTTCGGTTCAGACACTGTCTACCGAATAGGTCCTGCAGGAATCATGCCATAGACCTGCTGGCTTTACCATCGCCCGGGCAGCGCATACCGAGCAGCCACTGCCGTTACCGAACAACAGGGTCAGCCTTTGTAAGGATACCTGCTCGGTAACCTTGGCTAAATACGTCCAAACAGGCTGTTCGCCTCCCCACAACGGTTGTAACCGCTGCAGGCCACGCGCCCCATGTCTTGGAGCGTATTAACTGCCGGACGGCCCTATGGGCATCTCAACGGATAACTCCCTGGACGACATGCCAACTGGCGCGACCTTTCAGGCACGATCCCGGGACGTTTCACCCCTTCTCCGCAATACTCATGCCTATAAAAGGCCCAGGTAACCTCCATCCAGATGTACGTGATCTGGGATACACACACTCGCCCTCACGCGATTCACACACGAGAGCCCCCTTTCCTTCAAGCCTCTCAAGTCTCATTCTGACTTAGGCATCGGAGGGTTCTCCCCGGTTCTTCAACCGTGCCCCCTTGATCCTATTCTGGTTTTGCAGGCTTCCGTCCGCACCGGCGTTCGTCTTCCCCATCTTCTTCAGTGGAGGCCCGTTTGGCTCAGGCCCAAACAAGGAAACACCACCACAGAAAGATAGTGGGAACAAGTGTGTGCTTATCAGCAAGAGTCTCATCTATTTTTCCAAAAGTATCCTTTTAAAAGACAAAACCATAAACATGAGGATAATACCTCTTGGGAGACACACTTAAATCACGTATCTTCATACATGTAAAATCTTATCATTATTGACTCCACTAAATTAAGAAAATATGTCTAAAAATGCACCCAATGAATAAAAATTTTGGGTCTGCTACTGTATGCATAACCTTTCCATCAAGCTTAATGAGAAAAACTATGTTGTCTGGAAAAGTCAGTTCCTTAATTCCCATTCTCAACGCTTACAAATTGCATGGTTTTGTTGATGGCTCTTAGCTCTCAATGTCCACCTCCTCCTGTTCCTGATCATCCCATGGTCAACTCCAAAACTATTCCTTATCCAGCAGTAGAACTATGGCATGAGCAATTTGATCCTCTTGTTCTTAGTTGGATTATTTTTTCTCTCTCAGACCAAGTTTTCACTCATATAGTTAGACTGTGTGGTCGCGTTTCCCTGTTTGGGCATGAGGCAAACGGGCCTCCACTGGAGAAGATGGGAAGACGATGTCGATGGTGGACAGAAGCCCGCAAAACCAGAAGAAGGATCAAGGGGGCTCGGTTGAAGAACCGGGGAGAACCCTCTGATGCCTAAGTCAGTGGACTGTAGAGAGGCTTGAGGAAGGAAGGTTTAGTGGTGTGTGTCGCTCGAGGGCGAGTGTGAGTCTTTTTGACCACTTACCTCTGCATGGAGGTTACCTGAGCCTTTTATAGGCAGGAGTGCTAAGGGAGAGGGACAGAATGTCCCCAGACAATGCCGAAAAGGGCGCGTCGGTTAACGCCCTTGACGGGGAGTTACGCATTGAGGCTCCTGTTGAGGGGCCCCGCAGTTAATGCCCGCTGGAACGTGGGGCACGCGTCATACAACCGTTGTAACCGTTTCTAAACGGTGAGGAGCTTCTCTGCTCTCCCTAGTCGGGAGGTACTGAACAAGCAGCCTGCTCGGTAGCCGGACCGACTGTTTGGTGCCTAGTGCCCGGAGGCACAGCTTGTGCAGACGGGGCCGCAATGTGCTTCGAACAGGGTCTGTTCGGTGGGCTAGACCGAGCAGGTTGAGGGGTATCCGGAGATTACCCTTGGAGAACCTGGAAGTTGTCGGGCGCGGAGATCATGCGGTGCCCGGTGCTCGGGCACTTTGGCGATTGCGGGCTTGAGCAGGAGCCCCGTGTTCTGCTCGGTAAGGATAAATATTGTTCGAGTAGCCTGTGTGATGTTCGAAAACTGCCGCTAGGACACTTGGGCACTTAGCAGCTGAAGCATGCTTGGCAACTGGTTGGCTGAAGCTGAGGACACGTGGCGCGAGGGCCATAGCAGTCTTGTCTTGGTGGGTCATGATGGGCCTACAGGCCTAAGAGGCTAGAAATAGCCTCTACACTTGCCCCCCACCCTCTCAAGCCTGCTCGGATGTGATCGTGAGCACTTGAGAGGGGAGATGTCTGCTCGACTTGTTGGATGAGGGTCTTCGTGCCTGCGGCAGAGCAACCGACTGATCGCGATGAGGTGACGTCCTCTGAGGAGCGCCTGTAAATGAGGTTGGAGGCCCAGAGGCCGCTTTGGCGAGCGTGGCTGTCGAACTGGTGGTAGGTGAGGTTGCGCCCTCTGCCGAGTGGGTCGCCGGGGTGGCTGGAGTGGACGATGAGTCCGAAGTGAACTGCATGACTGGGAGTACCCCTGCAGTGCATGGAAGTGTGCTCGGACGACGATGAAGCCGGTGAGGTGATAGGAGCAGAGCCGACACTACGAGATCGAGCTTGTGTTGCCTTGAAGGCTTCCGAGCTAAAGGTTTCCGTAGCCAGAGCTGAGAAGAAGGCTGCCGCCATGGTGTTTCATGAGGCAGAGGCTCGGGGCATGGTGGCGTATAAGTCCGGTCCTGTATTCCAGACGGATCTGGAGCTCTTTCTTAGTCACATTCTGTTCGAATCGGGATTCGTCGGTGTTTAGAGGTTCATAGGTACCGCGCAGGTTTTGCGAGCTGAGGAGCTCGGCGACCCGAGGTTGTACCAAACATCTCTGTCTTAGGATGGGTATCACGCTGGTCCTTCGAGTTGGAGAGCTCTTTGCCAGGGGTGAAACCGTTCGTTCTGTACATATACCGATAGAATGGATAAGAGAGTTTAGAGGCTCGTGGGTACCGCGCAGGTTTTGCGAGCTGAGGAGCTCGGCGACCCGGGGTTGTACCGAACACCTCTGTCTTAGGACGGGTACCGCGCTGGTCCTTCGAGTTGAAGAGCTCTTTGCCAGGGGTGAAACCGTTCGTCCTTTACATAAACCGATAGAATGGAAAAGAGAGAAGTAGGACGCTGAACAGAGAGACTTTTATAAATGATAAGCCTTTAGATTTACATGCCGGGTTCTCGGTATGGGTTTGCCGCTGAAGGTAGATAGCTTTTAGAAACCTCTTCCGAGAACCCGAATGACCTTGTAAGGTCCTTCCCGTTTCAGGGCGATCGAGTTCGCCTGGTCGACTCGGCCGACGGCTAAGCTCTCCTCACACATAGCGTGGCGCTGGGCAGTGGAGAGGGTCGACGGCTACTGTACCCCAAGCGTCCTTTGAAGGAAGTCGTCGTGAGTGCCCTGGATGAGGGCACTGCTGGCTAAAGGGACGTCGAGGTGCGGGATGTGAAGCGCTTCTGTCTGGAACCGCTTGACATAGTCCCAGAGTGCTTCACCCCTCTTCTTCCGAACAGACAGAAGAGATGCCGCGGTGTGCGGCTGAGACCTTCCACCCAAGAAATGGTCCCGGAAGGACTTTTTCAACTGGTGGAAGGAAGAGATGGAGCCTGAGGGGAGAGCTTCAAACCATGCCCGCGCAGCCTCCTTCAACGTGGTCGAGAAAGATAGGCATTTGGCCACGTCTGATGCTCTCCGTGGAACACCATGTGTGACTCGAACCCATGGAGGTGGTCTGCTGGGTCAGTGGTGCCGTTGTAGGGCGCGATGGAAGGTAGGGGCAGTTTTGGGGAGACCCAGGCCTCTAGGATCTCCACGGTGAACGGGGAGCGGAAGTCTAGGTCATCGTCCCCCAAGAGTCTGCCTTCTGCCTTTCGAATCATCGTGTCCATACGGCGCTCGAGGTCAGCGATGCAGCGGAGCTAGGCATCTGACCAATTCCTGGTCGAAATGTGCTGAGCCCTTGCGCCTGGACGCGTGGGCGCTGGAATCAACGTCGGAACGCGTGGGGGACGAAACCGCCACGGCACGGTAGGGTGAGTTGGCCTACCTCGCTGGTGTTCGGCGTGCGAACGGGGGTGATTTTGCATGCTGCTTCTGCGGCGTTGGAGGGGCACGAGACCGTCGGTGAGACGACTCCTCTAGTTGCTCCGGTGGCGGAGGAACCATCAGGGCCGATCGCCTGGCCAATTGGGCCTGGAGTCCCTGACAGATTCCTATCAGATGTTGTGTCTGCCGCCGAAGCGCTGCTAACTCCAGGGCCGTTGCAGGCACGGCAGCAGCAGGATCATCACTGGGTGCACCGGTGGGGGCGACATCGGCGTTGATAGGGGGGACTCTAACGCGTGAGTCCGCGCGTGGCTGTTGAGTCCTCGTCGCCCTGCTGCTGAAGTTTTGGTGAGAGGAACGTCCGCGAGCCATGGCTGTTGTCCTTCCCACAGACGGCGCCAAACTGTGGTCGCATTTTCCTATTTGGGCCTGAGCCAAATGGGCCTCCACTGGAGAAGATGGGAAGATGATGCCGATGGCAGACGGAAGCCTGCAAAACCAGAAGAAGGATCAAGGGGGCCCGGTTGAAGAACCGAGGAGAACCCTCCGATGCCTAAGTCAGTGGACTGTAGAGAGGCTTGAGGAAGGAAGGTTCAGTGGTGTGTGTCGCTCGAGGGCCAGTGTGAGTCTTTTTGACCACCTACCTCTGCATGGAGGTTACCTGAGCCTTTTATAGGCAAGAGTGCTGAGGGAGAGGGACGGAACGTCCCCAGACAACGCCGGAAAGGGGGCGTCGATTAGCGCCCTTGACAGAGAGTTACGCATTGAGGCGCCCGTTGAGGGGCCCCGCGGTTAATGCCCCCTGGAACGTGGGGCGTGTGTCGTGTATCCGTTGTAACCGTTGCTAGGCGGTGAGGAGCTTCTCTGCTCTCCCTGGTCGAGAGGTATTGAACAAGCAGCCTGCTCAGTAGCCGGACTAACTGTTTGGTGCCTGGTGCCCGGAGGCACAGCTTGTGCAGACGGGGCTGCAACGTGCTTTGAACAAGGTCTGTTCGGTGGGCTAGACTGAACAGGCTGGGGGGTATCCGGAGATTACCCTTGGAGAACCTGGAAGTTGTCGGTTGCGGAGACCGTGCGGTGCCCGGTGCTCGGGCACTTTGGCGATTGCGGGCTTGAGCATGAGCCCCCTGTTCTGTTCGGTAAGGATAAACCTTGTTCGAGCAGCCTGTGCGGTGTTCGGAAACTGCCGCTAGGACCCTTGGGCGCTTAGTAGCTGAAGCGTGTTTGGCAGCCGGTTGGCTGAAGCTGAGGACACGTGGCGCGAGGGCCATAGCTGTCTTGTCTTGTTGGGTCATGATGGGGCTACAGGCCTAGGAGGCTAGAAATAGCCTCTACAGATTGCAAACAATGTTGTTATGGTGTTGAGTGCTCTGGCTCATTTTTAGTTGCAGACTATCAAGAAAGGAGGGTGGTCTATCTCTGATTACTTCCATCATATATGCAAAGTTTATTGTAGATTATGGGTGAGTACAGTTTGGTTCGATTTGATTCACCTCTATTTTTTTTTTATAAACTGAATCGAACTAAAATTTATGACGAACCGAACCGAACCGAACCGAACCGATTCAATTCGATTCGATTCAAACCGAAATAAAAAAAATATTTTTAAGAAGTTGTGACAACCTCTCAAAGGAAGACCAATGAACTAACAAAATGTGCTAAATAAAAAGATAATGATAGGGAAGAATGCAATATCATGTTGAGAGAGCCAAATAAAAAGATAATGATATTATGACGGTCCTTTAGAAAATGTCAGGAAAACTTTTGGGACGGTGTTTTTTATTTTTAAATTTTTTATGTGGGTGCTATTTATAGGGCATTCTATGCACTTGCATAGGGCTGTTCACGGTCTAGTTCAACCCAATTTTTGGGTTGAATCGAACCGAAAAAGAAAAAAAAACTTAGGCAATGCTGGGTTTTGAACCCAACACTTGTCCATGTATATGGGAGCGCTAACCCACTGCACCATAGTTTCAATTGTGAAAATGTATATATTTATTTATTTTTATTATATGTTCGGTTCAAGTTGGTTTAAAAAAAAAACCGAACTGAACTGACCACTCTCTCAACCCGAACCGAACCGACCCGAACCGGCCGATTCGGTTTTTCGAGTTAACCCGAATAATGAACAGCCTTACACCTGCATATATTGCTACTACGATGGGAGGTGATCATCATCCTCCTTGGCTGCCTATGACCGTCACATATGTCCTCTTCGGACCTGCAGACATCTAAGGTGGTGTTTGATAACACTTAACACTTAGGGGGGGGGGTTGATAATAAGATAAGAGGGTTTATCTCCCTTTTAGCACGGTTTTAAATCCATAGGTAGTTTGGTAATTGAGATTGGATAAATGTTGCTGCACAAGCAAAGGGAGATTTGACCGGAGTCAAATCGGATGGGCCCCAAGGCGCTAGCGATGTCGTCGCCGGCTCAGACTTCCTACGCTGCACCTGCAAAGAACCACCGAGTGATCTCGGTGGGGAGACACTCCGACGCCCAAGTTAATTGCGAGAGAAGATGTAAGAGAGTTCAAATGCCACGAGTAGCATACCTTGGCCTGAAGCGTCTCCTTTGTTTTTATAGGGTGAGGTTTTAGCAAGATGGGTTTTCCCCCTGCCTTAGTTAGCCACGTAAGTTTCCTGACAGGCTCAACGTCCCGAAGTAAGGGGGCGCGATCGCCGGATGCTGCTCCTTGGTTTCCAGCTGGCAGTCGCCAGCTAGGGACGGAGGGGCTGTCGCGACCCGAGATCTCAGAGCCTTTCCTTGTTAGGAATGAGGTTTCGGAGAAGGTAAGCACAGCTGGGATTTCCTTATATGGGGACGCCGAGGACCTTGCCAATTGTCCCGACGACCAAGCCTCGTCGGTCAAATCCGTGGACCCCACGCCGGTGGTCCTTATCCGTATCACCAGTCCCCCCGGCTTCTTATTGGATCCAGGGGATCCGATGAGAAGACGAGCGGAATTGACTTTTCGTCGTAGCTTTCCCGAGAATTTCTGGACGCATAAGCCGAGGAGGGTCATGTTGCTCCCAGGCGACGGCTTTGACAGGATGTGTCGAAGATCGTGCGCATTAATGTGTGATTTGAGAGGCCGATCGGCGCGCGATCGCCTCGATTTTATTGCTAATGATGGCTTCCCGAACGGCGGTAAGCGTTAGCGATCCTGGTGTATAGCACTTTGTCCGTTCAGCTTCTGACACGTGGCGGATTTTACCTCCTCTGATGCGCCGAATTTGCCCACGACCGTCCGATTGTACCACGGCTATATCTCTTATAAATGGCCGGACCTGTCGCGAGAAAGAGTTCTATCTACTTCTTCTCCTGGACGATTACAGATAGCCTTTTCCGACGTCGTGTTCTTCCCTCTTCCGCTCACGTCCGTGTCGTCGGCTCAGCCTTCGCTTGCACTCCTTCGAGGTAAGCCATGAGCCAAATGCCTTCTCCTCCTTCCGACGCGGAATCCTCTTCCAAGACGGATAGTGATGCCCCTTCTAGCTATGACCCCCGAACCGGCACCTTCATCTATGGTCCGGTCGAGGAGGATTTTACTTTGAGAATCCGACCCGGGAAGTATGTCCCACGCGCCCCTTCGGCTCACACCTCTGGGGATCGCCGCCAAGCCGACAGTGTCGAAGATGCTTGGTGCGCGACAACCTCCGAGACCTTCAAGTGGATCAGGAAGCGCCTGAGCCCCAAGCTTCCCGCCGATGTGGTATTTTTTGCCAATAAGCGGTTTCGAGCCCATTACGTCCAAGATGGGGGGGGGGGGGGGGGGTTTGTGTGTATAATGAGGCGGTCCGTGGAGGTCTGCGTTTTCCTTTTCACCCTTTCGTCATAGCCCTTCTTTTCGAGCTTGGGGCCGCCCCTTCGCAGTTGACGCCCAATGCGTGGCGGGCGATCGTCGGCTTCCTGGCCGTTTGCGCCACTGCCGCCGTGCCTCCGATGATTCGCCTATTCTTTTATTGTTTTTCTGTCAAACCTTTTGGCGACTGGTTGTACTTCACGGCTCGATCGGGTCGTCAGCTTGTAAAGAATCTTCCATCGTCCGTGCACGGGTGGAAGAGGGAGTTTGTCTTCATATATTCTCCCGGTGGTTGGCCTTTTCCGACCGAGTGGTCCTCGGTTAACGTTCGTCAGAAGGCGTTTGAGCCCCCAAAGCTTAGTGCAGCCGAGCTTGTGGATTTCGCATACCTGCGAGAGACGGAGAAACCCGACCTGACCGAACCATCCGACGACCTACTGGATTTAATTGCTGAAGGCCTAGAAGGTCGTCGCGCGTCGTTTTTGCCTTTTCCCGAGAATCCTTTGGTCCTTTTCTGACAGATCATTGGCTTCGTTGTCTATACAGTGATGGCCGAGATGAAATCCCCGACGCGCAAGGCGAGGCCCGGGCCTTCTCTGGCCGAAATTACGCGTACTCGGAGGGACCCGCAGCGAGCCGAGAAGCGTCCCTTGGAGGGCTCGGAACCTGTCGTCGTCGCGGCGAGAAAAGAGATGGAGGGGAGTTCAGAGGCAAGGGCTTCGACTCATGCTGTCGTGGAGAGGCCGGCAAAACGCCTTCACAGTTCGACGCCTTCCGCACCAGTCCCCCCTCAGGAACCCGTTGCACCCAAGATCAACCTTGATCCAGTTAATTGGGGGCAGACGTCGATACCTGTCGAGTTGAAGACCGACAACCTGGCGAAGTCCCCGCGGAGGTTGGTTAGCGAGTTTTACCCCATGATTCTGGCGCTAATGGCGAATTATGACGCCTTCGTTTACCGAGCCGAGGTGAAGGCCGAGTCGTTTGGCAAGCGCGTCGCCGAGTTGGAGGGCTTGGTTGCGTCCGAGAAATCCCTTCGTCAGAAGGAGGCCGACGAAGCGAAGAAGACCGAGGGCGAGCTCCGGGCGCAGCTTGACTCTGCGAACAAGGCTCTCCAGTCCGAGAAGGAAGCGCTCCAGGAAGCCAGATCGGCGCTCTCTGCCGAGGCTAAGTTGTTCCAGTTGTACCGCGAAAAAGACGCAGCTTGTGTCGGACGAGCGAGAGGCGACGATTCAGGAGTATCGGTCTTCGGAGGAGCTCGCCGAGGAGATAACTAGCCTCTTCGGAGAGGGTTACAACGATTGCCTTGCCCGCGTCGCAGAGCAATTTCCTGATCTTGATCTCTCGGCCGTCCGCGGGATGAAGGAGGACGGGAAGCAAGCCGCTGCGGCCGTGGTTGACGAAGCCATGTCAAAGGCGGCCGACGAGATTTTCGCCGAAGCTGCCGAGAAAGTATTGGCCAAGGACGTCGCGTCGAAAGTGTGCTGAGTTTTCGTACTTATTCTTCTTTTACTAAACATTGCGCCGAGGCGCTCATTTCTTCCTTTTGTCGAATATTGCACGACCGCGTATGATTTCATTCGGTTAGCCTATCGGGGCGATTTTGTCTAATTCAGAAGGGGGCCGATGTGACCTCGTATCTTCAGAGTGTCGTAAGCGACCTCGTATCCTTAGAGTGCCGTATCGACCTCGTATCCTTAGAGTGCCGTAGCGACCTCGTATCCTCAGAGTGCCTAAGCGACCTCGTATCCTTAGAGTGCCGTAGCGACCTCGTATCCTCAGAGTGCCGAGGCGACCTCGTACCCTTAGAGTGCCGTAGCGACCTCGTATCCTCAGAGTGCCGAAGCGACCTCGTATTGTATTCTCAGAGTGCCGAAGCGACCTCGTGTTCTCAGAGTGCCGAAGCGACCTCGCATTCTCGATTAGGCGTAAAATTTACGCAAGTGCTCCGCGTTCCACGTCCTCGGGACGACAGAACCCTCTAGGTTTTCGAGCCGATGGGCACCATGGCTGAGGTCTCCGATGACCCTGTAAGGTCCTTCCCAATTTGGCGATAACTTCCCGCTAGCCGACTTTGGGTCCGAGATGGCGAGCTTCCTGAGGACAAGGCTTCCAACAGCGAAGTGTCGCGGTTTGACTTTCTTGTCGAAGTTCTTCTTGATTCTCCTTTGATGAATTTCCATCCTGGTGGACGCATTTCCACGTCTCTCTTCGATGAGGTCGAGTTCGTCGGCAAGGATCGGTCGTTGCTTGCCTCGTCAAACCCGATTACCCTCTTTGAAGGGACAAGCATTTCCACGGGCGATACTGCCTCCACCCCGAAGGCCAACGCGAAGGGTGTCTCGCGAGTGGCTTCTCTCGGCGTTGTCCTGTATGCCCACAGCACATGCTGGAGCTGGTCGGCCCAGGCGCCTTTGTGGCCTATAACTCTTTTCTTTATTCCATCTAAGTTAGTTCGGTTGGTTACCTCGGCCATCCCATTTGTCTGAGGGTGGGCTACTGAGGAGAACCTGTGCTCAATCCCGAGATCTCCGCAATTCTTACGGAACTTGAGGTTGTCAAATTGTCTTCCGTTGTCGGTGATGATCGTCCGAGGTAAGCCGAACCTGCAAATAATATTTTTCCACACGAAACCCCAGGCGTTGGCGTCGGTGATTTTAGCCAGAGGCTCGGCTTCGACCCATTTGGTGAAATAGTCAACGCCAACGATTATGAATTTCCTTTGGCCCGACGCTGGGGGAAAGGGTCCGAGGATATCCATTCCCCATTGCGCGAATGGCCACGGGGAGTTTATAGTCGTGAGCTCTGTCGGAGATTGTCGGTCGATTTTGCCGAATAATTGGCATTGTTGACAACATTTGACATATTCCTCGGAGTCCTTAAGCATCGTCGGCCACCAGTACCCTTGTCGGGTTATTCTTCTCACCAGGGACCTGGGGCCTGCATGAGAGCCGCACGTACCTTCGTGTACCTCGCCGACGATTTCTTTGGCTCGGATCGGATCCACGCATAGGAGGTTCGGGTAGCTAAACCCTTTTCGGTACAGGTCGTCGCCGAGGATGAAGAACCTTGATGACCGCCTTCTAGTTTGCTTGGCTTCGCTCTTGTCTTATGGTAGCACATTGTTTCTGAGGAAATTCATCAATGGGGTCATCCACGTCGACCCTACGTCGATGCTCATCATATCCTTGTGCGCTATGGTTGGCTCCATTAACTCTTCTATCAACAGGGATGGAGGTGACTCCAGTGCCGACGACGCAATCTTCGATAACTCGTCGGCTTGCTCGTTCTCGGTCCTTGGTATCTTTATGAGCTCTGCTGACTCGAATTCGGCCATCATTTTTAGCACCTCGGCTTTGTACGAGGCGAGCTTTGCCTCTTTCGCCTCGAACGTCTGGGATACTTGGCTGACGACCAGCTGGGAGTCGCTGTGAATGCGTACCCTCTTTGCCCCAAGGGTTTTTGCCATTTTCAAACCCGACACCACCGCTTCGTATTCTGCCACATTGTTAGATGCTTCAAAACCGAAACGAACAGCGTACCTTAAGTCGAGGCCTTCAGGAGAGCGCATTACTACACCTGCCCCGCCTCCTCTGGAATTTGAGGCACCGTCGACGAAAATTTCCCAACTTTCGTCGGGTTCTTCGTCGACCGCTGCCCGAGCGGTGCCCTCGGAAATAAAATCCGCGAGGACCTGGGCTTTGATAGCGACCCGGGGCCTGAAATCGATATCGAATTCGCCGAGCTCGACGGCCCACTTTGCCAACCTCCCTGAGGACTCGGGTCGCTCGAAAATTGGTCGGAGCGGAGCGTCGGTGAGGACAACGATCTTGTGCGCTTGAAAATACGGGCGTAATCGTCGGGCTGCCATTACGAGAGCATAACCGAGCCTCTCAAGGTTGGTGTAGCGCTCTTCGGCTCCTCGCAGCGCCTTACTTGTATAGTACACCGGGAGATGGGCTCGGTCCTCTTCTCGGACGAGCACCGAGCTGATGGAATAGTTCGTTGCCGACAGGTACAACAGCAATTCCTCGTGGTCGCTTGGCTTGCTTAATGTCGGTACGTTCGCCAGGTATTCCTTTAACTGGTCGAAGGCTCTTTGGCACTCCTCGGTCCATTCGAAGCGACCCTTCCGCAGTATCTCGAAGAATGGTCGGCAACGTTCCGCCGACCTGGACATGAACCTGCTAAGAGCAGTTATCCTGCCATTAAGTCTTTGTACCTCTTTTACCGTCCTTGGAGCCGACATGTCGAGGATTGCACGAACTTTGTCGGGGTTGACATCAATGCCCCTTTGAGAGACGAGGTAGCCTAGGAATTTTCCAGCTTTGACGCCGAAGACGCATTTTTCTGGGTTCAACTTCATCCCGTAATGCCGCAATACTTCGAAATCCTCGGCCAAGTCCTTGACGTGGTCCTCGGATCGTCGGCTTTTAACCAGCATGTCATCAATGTAGATCTCCATGGTTTTGCCGATTTGCTTTTCGAACATTTTGTTGACCAGCCTTTGATATGTTGCTCCTGCATTCTTTAGTCCGAAAGGCATACGAGTGAAACAGTACAAACCTCTCTCAGTGGTGAAAGATGTCTTATCCTCATCCTCCGGGGCCATCCTTATCTGATGATAGCCTGAGTAGGCGTCAAGGAAGCTCAACAGCTCGTGTCCGGCGGTCGAATCTACCAGTTGATCGATCCGAGGTAATGGGAAGCTGTCTTTTGGACATGCTCGGTTTAGGTCGGTGAAGTCAACACACATTCGCCACTTGCCATTTGCCTTGCGCACCAGGACGACGTTGGCGATCCAGTTGGGATAGAACGAATTTCTAACAGTTCCTGCACGCAAATATTTTGTTAAATTGCTCTCGACCACTTCCTGCCTTTCGGCCGACAAGGGTCTCTTCTTCTGGCGGATTGGTCGGGCCTCGGGATTGACGTTCAAGTGATGTTGAATAATGCTCGGATCCACCCCCGGCAGGTCATCGTCTGACCAAGCGAATACGTCGCCGCTTTTACCGAGGAATTTTGTGATGTCATCTTCTAGTTTGCCGAGTTCGGTCCCGATAGTTAGTAGTCCGTTAGCGATTTTTATTTGCTTAGTAAGTTCGACTGGTTCATGTTTTTGGACATCGTCGAAGATCGCATCGTCGGCAAGTGGTACGTACTCAGAAATAGCTAGCTCTTTTGCTTTGATCGAATTAACATAGCAGAGGCGTGCCTCGGCCTGACTTCCCACGACTTCTCCCACTCCGTTAGGAGTTGGGAACTTCAATTTTTGATGATATGTCGACGGCACTCCCCCGAGCTTCCCGAGCAGTCCACGTCCGAAGATCGCGTTGTAGGCCGACTTTACCTTCACAATCAGGAAGTCGACCTCAACCGTCACATGTTGAGGACGGGTGCCCAAAGTCACCTTAAGCCTGATGGATCCCTCGGCGGTCACCGGTGTTCCGCTGAATCCGAACAGAGGTGTGGCGACTGGCTTGATCTCTGCGCTCAGATTCGTCATCTTCAAGAAGCAATCGTAGAAAAGGACGTCGGGCGCAGCTCCGTTGTCGACGAGGATGCGATGCACTGTGTATCCGTCGATGTCGGCATGGATGACCAGTGCGTCATCGTGAGGGAAGCTCAGTCCGATCGCGTCTTCGGCGGAGAATGTGATCACCTCCTTCAGGTTCGGCGCCGGTTGGCTCACACCGAGGATGACAGCCGACGCGTACGCCTTTCTTTTTCTGCTGTTGTCGCCGCCTCCTGCCGGTCCGCCTGCAAGGACCAAGACGGCCCCTTTCCCCTCGTGTTCGCGATCTTCTTCTGGCTCCCTATTCTTGGGCTTGCCGTCGACGATGTCCTTCCCGATTATTCCTCGGCGCAGCATCTCCGCTATCTCCATCTTGAGGCTCCTGCATTGGTCAGTCAAATGTCTGTAGCCCCTATGATACTCACAATACAGATCGGCCCCCCGCCCAGATGGAGGCCTCGCAATTGGTTCAGGTCGCCTGAACTCCGGAAGTTTCTTGATGACGGGGAGGATCTCCGATGGCAGCCTCCCGAATCGAGGTAGGTCCCTGACGCGGCGGTACTCGTCGGGTCGTTGGTCCGATGATCGCCGGCTTTCAAGCTCCCGGCGCCTGTCTCCGCGGTGCTCCTCCCTCCTCGGCCTTTTCTCGCTCGGCCCCGCGCTTGCGCTTCCTCTCTCTAACGGTCGTTTGAGACGCCCGACGGCTCCAAGGGTCGACTCCAGTCGGACGTACTTCTGCATCCGGGAGAGGAGGACGGAGAGGCTTACCGGTGGCTTTTTGGCGATCGATGCTACGAACGCCGCGTCGGTGCACACCCTTGTGAGGATGTTGACTGCGGTTCTCAGGTCCAGGTCCACTACTTTCATTATTTCGACCTGGAAGCGCTTGGCGTAATCGCGAAACATCTCGCCCTCCTTTTGCGCTATCAGCCATAGGTCGTCGGTGCACAGCGAATGCTGCACCGTGTTATAGAAGTGGTCTAGGAACCTTTGAGCCAGGTCGGCGAAGTTTGCGACCGACCGAGCCGGCAGCGCTTTGAACCATTGCAGCGCCGCATCATCCAATGTTGACATGAAAGCTCTGCATTTTAAAGCATCAGTCACATTTATCATTTCCACCTGCCCCTGAAAATGATCAAGGTGGTGGACGGGATTAGTTGTTCCATTATATCGCCGGAATTTGGGCAGTTGGAATTTCAACGGGACCGGCGCCGAGGTGATTTCCTCTGTAAATGGCGAGGAGGTGAGAAGCGTCGCCACGGAGGGAGCGCGGGTTCCGAGCTGCAAGGCCTCTATCTTCCTGTTCATTTCCCGCATGTCGTCCTTCCACCGCGAGTCGAAGGGAGACTCGCTATTAGTACCTGGAGCGGACTCCGCCGAGAAGTGGTCGGCGAGGTCGGTCCTTACTGCAATTCCCGCGGCCGCCATTGGCGTGACGGGAGGAGCGTTGTCAGCTTGAGCAGCAGGCGGTGCTGGGGTTCCACCTACCAACGGTGGAACGTCGGCGTGGCTTGCCGACAACGCCGGAGCCGAGCGCTGTTGGTTGGGAGCCTCGACATCATTTTGCTCACCTTGAGTCTGCTCCGCTGGGCGACTCGGACCTTCGTCCCTAGCGGGGGAAGCCCGCTGGTTCTGCTCCAGCCTCATCAGAATCAGTTGGAGGTTCGCTAGTGTTTGCTCGACGCGTTCAAGCCGCGACGAGGTCGATGAATCTTGGTCCCCTGTGTTGGATGCTCCCACCGCCGCTTCGGTGGTGTTGACAAGGGTGACATCTTCCTCCGACGAGCGAGCGACCGCCTTTGCCTTGGGTGCCATTGGGGATAGCTTTTGTATCGAGATTTCCCACAGACGACGCCAAATGTTGCTGCACAAGCAAAGGGAGATTTGACCGGAGTCAAATCGGATGGGCCCCAAGGCTCTAGCGATGTCGTCGCCGGCTCAGACTTCCTACGCTGCACCTGCAAAGAACCACCGAGTGATCTCGGTGGGGAGACACTCCGACGCCCAAGTTAATTGCGAGAGAAGATGTAAGAGAGTTCAAATGCCACGAGTAGCATACCTTGGCCTGAAGCGTCTCCTTTGTTTTTATAGGGTGAGGTTTTAGCAAGATGGGTTTTCCCCCTGCCTTAGTTAGCCACGTAAGTTTCCTGACAGGCTCAACGTCCCGAAGTAAGGGGGCGCGATCGCCGGATGCTGCTCCTTGGTTTCCAGCTGGCAGTCGCCAGCTAGGGACGGAGGGGCTGTCGCGACCTGAGATCTCAGAGCCTTTCCTTGTTAGGAATGAGGTTTCGGAGAAGGTAAGCACAGCTGGGATTTCCTTATATGGGGACGCCGAGGACCTTGCCAATTGTCCCGACGACCAAGCCTCGTCGGTCAAATCCGTGGACCCCACGCCGGTGGTCCTTATCCGTATCAAGCGGGGGTGATAAAATTTATCCAAAATAAAAGGGTGATAAAAGGGGAGATAACTATCTCTCCCATGTGGGGATGATAAAAGTTATCCCTAAGGATAACTCATTAATTATTATTATTGTACTCTTGAAAATCTTGTGTATACATTTATACACAGATAAATGGTGTCAAATTAGGGATAAAGGGGTGATAACTATACACAGTGTGTCACATCAAACCACATCATATTAAACGTTATCCCCTGCATAGTTATCCCTCATTTAAACCATCTCAAACCAAAAAAGCCAACGTGAATAACTTATACCCGATTTACTTATATACGGTCCCCTTATCTCCTTATCAAAAGACTTAAATCTTAAATTTTATTTGTCATCTATTATCTGAATTTGAAATTTAAAAAGAACTTAATATATATCAGACATAACTTAAGAGATGTTTGATAATCAATTTAAACAACATCTGAATTGTAACATAGTTGGTTAAGATGTTAATATTTCTAATAGGTAGGTCCGGGGTTCAAAACTGATCAGAATGACCAAAAATATTTTTTTTTGAAATTGAGTAATCAGAATCTGGTCTTCGACGATCGTCGAATTCCGGCACCGGCCGCCGAAGGTTGTCTGTGACGATCGCTGGATTCCGACGACTGGCTGTCGGAGGTCGTAGGAATCTGATGGCTACGGCCGGATTTTGGCGAGGTTGCCGAAATCCAGCGGTCGCAGGCGGTGGTCATCGAAATTCAGCGACGACGATCAGATTCCGGCGACCAGCCGTCGGAGGTCGTCGGAATCTGGCGGCGGCGGCCGGATTGCAGCAACTGGCCGCCGAAGGTCGTCGGCGGACCATCGACGACCGGATTCCCTGACATCGGTGGTCTGAAAAAAAAGTGATTATTCTTGCTTAAAAATTAAGTAGTTTTTCATATTTAAGCGATTAATTTAGATATTATTTTAAATATTTTATTAAACAATCTGAAATTTAAAAATTAAGTATTTTAGGCTTTAGATGTTGATTAAATGTTATCAAAAGGGGGCTTAAAGTCGGACTCTTTCCAACATTAGTATTTGTAGTCGATCGCATCATATGTTGTTTATAAATGTGTGCATGTAATACATAGTACTGCACACTTACATAGCAAATGAGGACCAGTTCACACGAGGATGATAAAATTTGAGATAAGATATAAAAAGGTACTTGTCGACTTCTCATTTTTTGTCATCAAACTTAGGTGGTCTACAATGTGTGTTCTCTACTCACAGGGGTTTTGGGATCGTGGTCACTGCCTACTTCTTCTCAGCATATTTACTTTCCATTTTTAAGAAAAAAAATTTGGATCGGAATGACTATAATTAATTTTGATTGGGGACATGTGATTTTTATCATTTTTATTTATATCAAGGTATTTCTTTATTTATTTTGGAACATACCGCGGGCAATAAAAGCATAAAGATGTGGTAGAATATGATATTACAATTTTTTTAAAAACAAAACTTGATAAAAATTTTCAGTGCCTGGACCAGACGATGCAGCTGGTTGCCCTTGAGCAAATCCAACATCTTGCAAGCCTCCACAAAAAGAAGCAAAAGGACAACCCAACTGTAAAATGGAAGCCCACCGACCTGGTCCACTACTGCCCTTATCACCTCTGCACGCAAAGTGACGTCGACCTCGCCCAGTCGCCCTCATTAAAAAAAAAAAAAAACTTTTTAACATTTGTAATTTTCTTTTTGCAAAAGTTTGTGATTTGGCTATCTCACTCTGAATTCAGAAAACTTGGTTTAAAAAGTAATATGTATAATTTTGTTTAGTAATTTTATATTATTTTTTAGTTCTTGAAAGGTGTTGCAGATAAAAAATGGTTGGCTTCTTTGATAATGTAGGTTATTCATGCCTCAGCTATCCTCCCTCCATGTTTAGTGATTTTTTTTTGTTTGAGATGATAATTATTGATACGGGTCATTAGCAACCGACCTTCCGGTCGTCGCAACAACCGAAAATCATCAGGGAACGTCCGACCATGGTTTAAACCGACCTCCTTCCTAGGAGAAGTGCGCCGACGACCTATAACCTGATATGGTCGTCGGCTGGTCAATCTCACACATATCAAGCCTGTTAAACGATCTACCTGTTCGGTTCGTTTAATCATGTGTGCTGTCATTAGCGGGGAAATGCATGGCTGGACTTACTTGGCCCAAATCCGCCTGTTGAGAGGAAGGGCCCGAGAATCTCGGTTCACACCCGCGCTAATTGATCTCGCACTCCCATAGTGGGAAGTTACTATAACGGAAGGACCTTGGATCGTGGCTAACTGGCCGCTCCACGACAGTTGGCCCGAAGTGTCCGAGCCCTCTCCAGCAGTTCCTGCCATCCACGACCTCACGATTGCGTGAATCAAGGGCGAAATCTTGGGTCTGTCCACAAACCACCTCACGGAACCCTGTACGCTAGGCCCCTATAAAAGGTAGAGACGCCCCACACAAAAACGGTACGCTATTCCAAGCACTCATACTTGGTTCATCCGACCACCCGATCTGACTTGAGCGTCAGAGTGTTTCCCCACCGAAGGCACTCGGTGGTTTTTGCAGGTCGGAGCTCGCAAACAACGACGTCGGCGCATCATCTGTCATCCCTTGGGTCTCCCTCCGCTCGGCTCAGGCTGGTTCCACTTGCTCTAGCAGCAACAATTATGAAGAAGAATAATTTTTAATGTGATGTGATGTAATATGATAGAATGTATAAAATTATCACTTTTTATCCAAATATCGTTTATCTATGCATAAGAGGGGATATACTATTTTTCTTGAAAAAAAAATAACATTTAATGCTCGAGATAACTTTTATCCACCTTCCATGTGCGAAATATCTATCCCCTCGGCTAACACCCTTTTTATCTTAATTAACTTTTATCACCTGAGATTAAACTAAATTGGTTATCAAATTGGTCTATGGTGGCCAAATAAGTCACCTTATGTTGTAACACCTCATATAAGAATATATTAAATAGAATAAATCAGTAAAATATCAATAACTCGGACTAGTTATTTTCAGAACTCGAGTAAGAAAAGAACTTTGAAGTTAAACTTGCTCAGTTGGGAGAAGTCTCAAGATGAGTGATATTTCTAAGAAGTCTACCAACTAGTACAATTGTTGAGCCAATTTGTTAGTGGTCGTTATATATGTCGTTATCAAACTCGCCCCAAACTTCTAGAATTCAAAAATATGTGAAAAGTTACTGCACTCACTGTAGCAGTAAATGCAACAAAGGTGGCGCCACCTTGGATGCCATGCTGTGATGGCAATATATAGTGACTGACGATCAGTGACTAGCAGCAACGATCGACGGTCAATCGGTGGGCGTGATCGACGATCGGCGATTGGCGACCAATGACGACTGCAGTATCGACAGGCGACAATTGGTGACAGCAATTAGTTGTTGGCGACCAGTGTCTTGGACTGTAAAATATATACTTTAAACTCTAAAAAAATTGAACTTCAAAATATAAATTTGGGCACTAAAATACTACGGTTAGGATTTAAAAATATTGACAGGATATTTAATAGTAATTTTGAACTTCAAACTAAAGTTGGACTTCATAATATAAATTTTGACTCCAAACATACAAAGTTGGGCAATAGTAGTTTTGGACTTCAAACTATAGTTAGTCTCCAAAATATAAACTTTGGCTCTAAACATATAAAGTTGGACAATAGTAGTTTTGGATTTCAAAATATATAATTTAGACTCCAAAATATAAACTTTGACTCCAAAAATATAAAGTCAGAGTTTCAAAATACTTCTATCAGGGTTTAAGGATATTGATTGAATTTTTTCTAGTAATTTGAGCTCCAAAACATACACATTGTATTCCAAAATATACCTCCAAAATAGTGATTTTAGATCTCAACATCGTCTATCCGGTAGCCGCCGCCGCCGCATACTACTATCCTAACGCACTAAGCCTCAAGTTTGGCAATGGGTTGGGATTAGAGATAACTCCAACCCATGACTAAAGTTATACAGGGTTAACTCATTTTTTAATTTATTTCTTATGTGTTAACTCAGTTTAACTACAGTGAGTTAACCCACTTTCTCTCAAAGATTGTTTTGACAAGATAAAGTGAGTTAACTCACTTTCATATCAAAAAGTGACTTGAAAAAAAAAGTAATAATTAATGTTGTGTTGAGAAAAGGGAAAGTAGCAATTAATGTTGTGTAATGTCAAGACAAAAAAGTAGTTAACCCACTTGAGTTAACTTCAATCCACCTCTAGAGGTGGGTTAGAAAATTGTGAGTTAACTCACATCTGACCTACTTTTAATCTAACCCACTTGAGTTAACTTTTTTTTGTTATCAAACTGCAGTTTGAGTTAACTCTGAGTTAACTTTGAATTAACTTTAAGTTAACTCGTTACTAAATTGAGGTTTAATGCATTTGCACACTTTTGTAGAAGAGTTTAGGCGATTGACAAATATTTGGTGCACATCTTTGTAGAAAAGTGTGCCCACACACTCTTATTGCTATCGGGCGATTAAACAGGCGAAAAATCTCAAACAAACCATTCACGAGAGAGAAAAGCTTTCTGCACTTGTGAAAGTGCAAAAATAGCTAGTCATCTTGCACTTCCCCTCTCCCATTGATGTGAATGAAACTACCACATAGACCCTCTCTCTCCTCTTTTCCACCAATGAAAAGGAAGAAGTGTAAGATGACTAAATATTTTTACACTTTCACAAGTGCAGAAAGCTTTTCTCTTCACGAGAATACTCGCTTAAACAGGCGGAAAATCCTAGACACGTCCTCTTCTTGAATTTTCTTTTAAAATAATATACTTTTAAAAAGTTTTTAGATGAATAGCAGTAAAAAAATTTAAATTCGCAATCTAATATTGTTTTGATTGTCAACACGTTACTTTTAAAAAATATTATTAAAAAAAATCGATCTACAGACTAGAAAATCGGTCAAAAGAAGACCGATTTGCTTATCGGGAGCAAACTTTCCCAAAAAAATTAAAGTAAGTCGCTAAAGTTATTTTAGGTTTTTAATTTTATATTTAAATAATATCCAATCAAAATAAATATTTAAACACAAATTAATTAGAAGGTGGTACATTTTTTGGTGATTTTAATTTAATTTTTAAAAATAAAATTTTGTTAAATAAAACTTATCTAAAAAATTAATAAATCAAATTAATCTCAATTATTTAATAAATGAGAGTAACATAATCTGACCAAAACAATATCCACCGTGATAATCTTGAGTTACGCAGAGTGTCTGTGAAACGCGACTTTGACGCGAACTAACACATGACCGCGTTAAGGTGACGGGTTATATGATCCCACATTTTTCTCAATTTTTATCATGCACATTGTGAATATTTTATCTTTCAAATTTATACATCTTCATGTATTCGACCCTTTGTTCTTCATCTTAATTCATGTTCAATTCATATCCTCTTGTCAAATTTTTTAATTCCACACATTCACGTTAGCTTTGTTTTAAAATAAGTTGAGAATTTTTTTTATATTTTTTACGATGAGATTTATGTATTTTATTTTATGTGTATCATCTCAGATTCACTATAAGATGAATGTGGTGATGGTATAACTCGCTATCTTAAGTCGGTCATATATAACATCCCATGTCAAAGTTGCTTTATACATTATTAGCTTAACCTATGTATACGCACTCTGATATTGCGTCATCAAATTTCAGTAATAAAATTAAATTTGAAACTATCATAATTATTAAATAAATATAGTGATTCAAAAAATATGAACACCGAAGATTACTAATATACGACTCGAGATTATTTTAATTTATTAATTTTTTTAAAAAATTTTTTGATGAAATTTTATTTTAAAAAAATAAATTAAAATAACCACAAAATGTATCACCTTTTAATTAACTTGCATTTAAAATTTTATTTTATTAGATATTATTTAAATATAAAATTAAAGATCTAAAATAATTTTAATTAATTAATTTAGTTTTCTGAGAGCAGTTGCTCCCGGTGAGCAAATCGGTCTCCTTTGAGTAAAGTAAAACGTTGATGGTCAAAATTGTCTTAGATTACGAATTAAAATTTTTTAAATTATTATTTTACTTAATTTTTTTAATTTAAAAAAAAACCCTGTCCTTCTTAGGGTTTTTTTAAAAATGACATATTTTGATAATTTTATTAGATAAATAACAGGGTAAAATTTTTAATTAATAAAATAACACATTTTGAACTGTCAAAACTATGCTGGCGCGTGGACCGGTGCTACTTTTTTAAAAAAAAATATATATATATATAATAAGGAAATCGGTAAGGGAATCACCGATTTCTCACTGTACAAGGAAATCGGTCAGTCCCTTGCAGCCTTGCTGCTGCAGCAGTTTCTATTTATTTTTATTTTTAATTAAATTAATAATTTTAATTTTATATCTAAATAATATTTAATTAAGATGAAATTTTAAATATAAATTTATTAAAATATGATATATTTTATGATAATTTTAATTTAATTTTTTGTTAAGTAAAAATTATCTTAAAAATTATTAAAGTAACATCTAAGGAGTCTAAATATTATTTAATTGAGATAAAATTTTAAACATAAGTTAATTAAAAAAAGTTTAAATTATTATTTCACTTAATTTTTTTTTTTTTTTAACCCGTGTCCTTCCACCACCACGGAATATCTTGCCAGCGGCAATCGATGGTGGGGAGGCTGCGCGCGCGCGAGGCTGGAGTTGATCGTTTTCCTCCGGTGCGTATCGCGTGGTGGACATGGAGAGACGTGGGCACGACATCGATGGAGATTATCGGGGCCACGTGCTGGAGATTATCGGGGCCGGGGAAGGCCGCCGGCCTTCGCCGTCACGTGGCGTGCCTCCGGGGCAGCTCCCCGTCTTCCAGCAAGACAAGGAGTCAGGGACGGAGGAGCTGGTCCGGCACATGTGGTCGATGATGTCGCGGCAGCTGCCGAGAGAGCCATTGTGGGAGGCCAACGTCGCCAAGGTGATGGGTCCCCTGGCGTCCAGCATCTTGGCCGACGGCGACGACTACCGCGACGCCTTCGTCCCCAGCGTCGTCTCCATCGGTCCCATTTTCTGTGGAGAGGAGCGCCTCCTGGGCATGGAGGTCCAAAAGTGGCTGGCGCTGTTGTTCATGTTGCGTTCCACGACCCATCCCCTCGCGTCGCTGTTTACCATTGTGTCGGAGATGTGGGCGTTGGAGCAAGATGTCCGGCGGGAATGCCCGGAAGATATGGTGATCATCCCTAGTGAACTTGTGAGGATGATGGTGCTCGATGGCTGCTTTATCCTGCACTTGCTCAGGAGCAAGCTCTTCAAGAACCTTCAGACCCCCGGCGACAGGCGGGCCCTGTTGATCCTGGCAAAGGACCTGCTCCTGGTGGACAATCAAATCCCCTTCTTCATCCTCGAGAAGCTGTGGCTTCTGTGCGGCGACGGCAAGGACCCCCATTTCGTCAAGAGAAGCGCCATGAACCTCCACGCGCTCTACGACTTCCCCGAGCAGACCATCAGACGCGAGGTCGGCGAGCCGAAGCATCTCCTCCATCTGATGCTGCTGAGCTACATGAACAAGGCCCCGGGCGGCTATAGTAGGTTTATTAACCGCCGTGAACGCGTCGGCCACCGCCAGACGAGGAGGTTGGTGTTCTCCGCCACGGAGCTCCGAGCGGCGGGGATCAAGTTCACGGCCAACGAAGCCGCCTCGTCCATACTCGACGTGTCCTTCAACCGGGGCACCGGCGAGCTGCGTATCCCGCAGCTGATCATCACCAGGAGCACCGCCTCGCTGCTACGGAACCTGCTGGCCCTGGAGCAGCGCCTCCCTGGCGGCGGCCACAAGGTCAGCGTCGTCGTCACGGACTACGCCCTCTTCATGGACAGCATCATCGACACAGCCGCCGACATCAGGTTGCTCGCCCGCTGTGGCATCGTCAGGAACTGCATGGCCTCCGACAGCGCGGCTGCCAAGTTCTTCAACACCATGAACGAGGGCATGGCGGTGGCTAGATCCTCGTACTACACCGGCATCCTGCAGGACATGGAAGGGTACTGCAGGTCCCCCTTCCCCGGCTGGTGGGTGAAGCTGCATGATGACTACTTCGGCAGCCCATGGACCAGCATCTCCGTCGTGGGCGCCATCATCGCGCTCTTCCTCACGATGGTGCAGACCTACTTCTCGGCCTTCTCCGGCCGATCCTAGCTAGCCCGCCATCCCTACATGGGGATCGTCCTGACCAGTCATATCCATATGTTTCTCTGTCTTCCGAGAATGTCGCGTTCTTTAGATTGCTCTTCTTCCTTCACGATGTTCTAATTTTGTTCTTAAGAGTGTCCTTAATTGCCTAGCTTGAACGGGCGCCACCTCTATTGAGGTCGATATTTTCTTGATTTGTTAATTACTCTAATTTTTAGTGTTTGCGATCCTTTGTTAGTTAATTTTTTTATTCTCATATAATTTAACTATTGAGGAGAAAGAATTAATATGACCATCACACTAGATTCATTAATAGAGAGGGAAAATAGTGGCGGCAATCTACCTACGAGCCCGTCGATGCCCCATAACGGGTCAATTGAGATCGATGTGAGAGTGTGAACGCCTTTGCCAAAGCGCAATTCACTAGGCCCATGAGACCCCTAACACTTCGTCTAGCTGTTGTCCTCCTCATATGATCTGTCAATCATCAAGTTATTTAAAATTTTTTTTTTTAAATTTAGTTATTGATGTGACACAGTTTTAATGATGATATTACCAAATTAATAATGTTATAATACTGTTTCTCAATTAAGAACGAGTCCTCCGAACCGCGTGATTAAGAGATCACCATCCATCTAGGCCACGGCAAGACTTACCCCTAAAATATCAGAACATGACTGCACTTTCATCAAGGCATGCCCCTGTTACTCCAACACATGACAAAGCTAGTTGCATGGGACATCTATATGACTCGAGAACTTAATTAGTAATTACTAGGGCAATGCATTGCCCATGCGCAATAGACTTGGTCAGAAAATGTGTCGGCTCATATTTAAGACTATTTTGTTCTTACAAAAGCTCCCAACTATACTCCCAAAGTCAAACGATATGAGAAGACAAAAAAATGGCAGGGGAGCAAGCTAAGAGAACCCCTTACTCATGCTTACAATGGGGAACATTAGAGCAAAACGAGGTAAGCCCTTCTGAGATTTTCACATCTACACACAAGAGCTTCCGACTCTCTTCTCTCCTCTGGACTACTTATATTACGTTCTTAACAATTGTCTCGTGCGATGACCATCAAGCTAGGTTCCCTGGTTGCATTCTCCTGAGTACAAGTCCTACGTACCGGGCGTTTCTTTGCACATCAAGTGCAGAAACTCGTACGGAGCTGGTGATCCAGCTCACAAGGCCATGCATGCTTTTCGGCCTTTACAACCATAGATAGTACTTACGAATGTAGAAAACTTAATTTTTCTTACAAACACGTTATATATATATATATATATATATATATATATATTTACGCATAAAAGCTAATTATAGAAATTATCCCCTTGTTAATTTTTCTTGCAGCTCGACGTACATCTCTCTAGAAAGTATCACAAATTGGACATGGAACATTTCGCTAGCTTGGGCCCTAACATCCTACCCTTTCGCTTTGAATTGATCACCTAAATTAATTTTTTGGTCCATAAGACGTACAATTTGAGGTAGCTAGCTAGTCCAATTTGCTCACCCTTTTCGCCCTTGTAAAGTACTGTGATAATTACTTACATGCACATGCACGTACGATGCCCAACCACGACCACTTTATCCCTGCAAAAACTTTGGACTGTCGTCTCCAGATCTACCCAAGAGGTATGAGGAGGTGATGAGATAGCAAAAACAATGGGAATCCCCAACTCACTTACAAGAAGAAACAACTAAGACCAAACGATCGATATATATAAGCTCTTTTGAGATTTTTCACAACTGTATATAAGAGCACCCAACTCTCTTCTCACTTTCTGACCGCATCCGTCTTCTCCATCTTTTTTTATTTGAGCATTAGAAGATTTTTCTTAATTACGACGATCAAAACTCAAGAAAACTAAGTACGTACAAAATAATTGAATTGTATCGTACTCCAAACATACGAAAAATTCCATTTCCAAATCATTTGGTATGTTTTGGAACGCGCGTTGGTACACACCAAGCCTCTCTCTCTCTACAACTCGCAGAGGTATACAAATTGGGCAAAGCTTGGAAGCACGCGCGTTTCGTCGGCCGACGACCTTTGAGAGAATTGGCGTACGTTCTTTTCCTTTTCCTTTTTACGCAACAAACAAGAAAAGTATTTGGGAGAATCATCAAACCAAGCAGCAAGCAAAGAACTAAAGTGGTTTGAAAATGTAAAATAGTTAATCTTGGTTCAAAATAGATTGGATCAAGGGTAATTTATGTTGACCCAGGACCCGGGCTATTTTGTTTGAAAGTTAGACTACCCAAGGGTAACCTAATCAAGGGTAGTTTAACCAAAAAATACATATTTTACTTTAATTGTTATCTTTAGGTTAACTTATTTTTTTGGGTCAATTATCATCTTTGACTCTACTTATTTTCATGTGAAAAATAAAAAAATAAAAAATATGAGATATATAATAGAATAATAATTAAAATTTTATGATACTTTTTTCAAATATTTTAAGAAAAAAAACTAACTCCCTCTACCCCACCTCTTAAGGTGGGGTAGACTTACCCTGGGGTAAGTAACCCTGTCAGAGTAGAGTTACCCTACTTTGGAAATCCAATTTACCCCTTATCGTACAATGTACCTATGATCCTGTACAAGCCTCTCATTCTAGAGGGTTTTGATGGCTAGGGTTTACATGATTCCTTTCTTCCACTTTTGCTGGGGCATCTGATCCGACCTTCTTCCGCTAGATAATTGTAGAGAAAAATTTATTACACTGATCTCAATGTAATAATATCAATTTTAAATGTATTTCAAAAAAAAGATGATCAGTGATCAATAGTAGCGACGACGATTGGTTATTAGCAGTTGATTGGCAATTGACGGCATTGACAGGTCAATCAATAACGGCGATTGGTCACCGACGACCAACGAATGGACTCCAAAATATAAATCTTAGACACCAATATACAAATTAGACTTCATAAAGACCTTGGTTCTAAAATACTACTTTTAGGATTTAAAAATATTGATAGACATTTAATATTAGTTTAACTTTAAAAATCTGATAGGGAGAGAACACAAAGGGGGGTGGGGAGCTCCCTGTCATTGTCGACAAAGACAGTGAGGGAGAACACCAAGAGATAGGGAGAAAGAGTGAGAGGGAGAGAAGACAGAGAGAGGTGGCATGTGGCTGGTGGGAAGCTTCTCCTTTGTCACCGATGACAAAGAGAGAATAAGAGAGGACACACACACACTATATATAAGAGAGAGAGAGAGAGAGATATATATATATATTGCAACGAGGAGGGGGCATAGTGACCATGGAAGGTAATAAATAAGTAAGAAACAGTTGAAAAAATGTAATGTAATTTTTTGGTGGATGAAGATATTTGTTATTTTCAGATTTATCCAAACCCTGATTGAAATTATGCTAAAGGATACTAATATTAATAAATGATAAAGTTATTGATAAAGGATAAGACTATGACTAAAGGTAGCCTTATTGGTAAATAAAAGGATATGGTAAATGATAAAGGTATTAATAAAGGATATGAGTTAATCCCTGTTCACACTAACCCTAACCCTTGTTCACACTCAACCAATTGAAGAGAGTTTAAATGTAAATAAAAATAGTTCAAGGAAGGGTATATCTACAATTATCAAAAGTATAGTGTTAACATGTGATTGTCAATTTTTGTAGGTCTCCATTGAAATTTTTATAGACCCCCAATGACACAATCGAAATTCCAATCGAAAGCCATTTGGAGCTTGAATGGCCGAATTGAGAGAGAGGAGTGGGTATATCTTTAATTTCCAAAAGTTTAGGGTTGAAATGTAATCAATAAAGTTTACAAGGGGTTAAATGAAATTATGTTGAAAACCCTAGAATCCTCTGAAAGCCCCTAGAGCTCTATGGAACCTCTTGGAAGCCATGAGATAGGGACAGTTGTCCCATATCGGGATAACCCTTGAAAGTGTGGCCAGGGTTGTGCCACTTAGGAGGGACACATGTCCCTCTCCTACCCACATCTCTCCATGGGGTGTCCCCTCCCCTTGGCCTATAAATACCCCCCTTCTCTCTTCATGTCCTCCCATCCAAGTGAAGGCTAAGGGGGTGGGCTGTCAAGCTAGGGTTTTGGAGAGAAAAAAGAGGAGATATAGTGTCTGTTCCAAGAATGTCAACAATTAGTTAGGTTTTCGATAGTCTATTCTTAAGGAGAGATGCTGCCAGTTTATCCATTTGTGTCTTCTCCGTTCTATCCCGAAACTCTATCGATTTACCATCCAAATCTCTGTATCATCCAGGAACTCTATCGGTTTGCCATGTTGATCTCCGTACTAACTTAGAACTCTGATGGAATTTAGTATGGATGTTCATTCTATACCGAAATGTTGTTGATTTGATTACTCAGGATTCCTCTCTATGTCGAAATTTAGTGTGCATTCTTATATTGTTTGTATGCATTAAATCACTATTTGTATGCACTAAAATGAGTATTTGTGTGTACTAAATGAGTATTTGTATGCATTATTTAAGGGTTAAAAAAACAAACAAACAAACAAACAAACGGTGTATTAAATGCATCTGGGGCCGCTCCCCTCCGCATGGCGCGCTGTGGAGGGACAATATGTGTTGTGCTTCTAACTAACCAGGAGCATAGCATTTCTTTGCATATATTGCCGCGAGTCTGCCTCTATACCTTGGATTAAAATGTTGGGTTTTGTCACACCCCAATGTTATGGCAGCGGAAGAAGTCGAGGAGCAACATATAAGAAGGTAAAAGAGAACTCACTTGTAACACGAGGGGTTTCAGTCGCTCGGCATATTTCCCGTCCACATTATTTTATAATTGAAATTTTTCCTTAAAAATGTTAACCAATTTAATTAGCATAAAATGCCCAGTAGGTTAACTCTAACCAGTCTAAATCATTAGTTAGTAGTTAATAAGTTTAAATTTCATTAATAGAGGTCAAAGGATATTGAGGGAAACACATCTAAGATGCACTAGTCACTGAATAGAATTAGTAATTGATCAGGAGTTCACGATGACAAGGAATATCTACTTGAACATTGTGTCGATATGAAAATGAGTTAACATGAAGGATGAAAGAATGAGAAGCACTTGAACTTATTTAATGGGTTTGCGTGAAAATATGAAGACCACTAATTAATTAAATGGAATTACATAACACGAGAATCTGGCATGAAATCTATATCATAATAGGGATCACTAGGGTATTAAGCACTAAAATTCAATGTTCGGTTTTAACAGAAGTATCAAATAATGAAATATTTAATGTAAATTGTATACTAGCTTATGAAAAATGATCACTGATGAATCATTATGAAAATTGATCATGGAATCAAGGGAAAAGAGATCACTAGTACAAACGGAAGGTCATTATCAAGATTGTATTGCGAACATTTAAATTGAACAGGACATCTCAAGAATCTGATCACTAAGCCATTTCATTAAGCACTTTCACTGAATACTTTTACTAGACTTTTTCACTAAACATATTCACTAAATATTTTATCAGAATGGATTGTCAGGCGAGTTAATTAATAGCTTTCTTTTTTGTGGTGTATGCTGCACCTGATCATCACTCTCCATATGGTACCACTAGAAACTAAGAGCATTCAGGATCTTCTCAGGACTAGATCGAACCCTCTAATCTAGCAGAAAGATCATCTCTTGGGGTCTGCAACCCCTTAAACGTACTTGCTGACAATCCAATAATAGAAATCTGCTACACATAAAGAAAGAATTTTTGGATTAACTCTTACCAAAACATTGGATGGTACTCTCTAGTAAATTAACAAGAGATTATTCAAGGAATGTAATAGATTCCTAGTAAGAGTTCTGAACTAAAATTTCAATAGAGTTTCATTCAAAAATGGATTTAAAGTAATACACTGGCAGTATCTTGACTTAAGAAAGGGTTTGACAGAAACTTAAATCAACACTAAATATAATACTAAATGATGCTCTCTAACTTATTAACACAAGATGAATAAGAAATCTAGAAGATGACTAGCAGAAACTCATGATTAGGTAAGAGATCAAATTTTATTTCAGTAGAGATTTAGCTTAAAATAAGGTTCAACTAGATAGACTGACACAATTCTGGGTTGAAATAGGGATCAACTAAACAATTAGAGTTTCACTTTACAATGGGATTTAAGTAAATAAAATGATAGCAATTCGGCTTAAAGAGGAGTTTAGAGGAACCACTCGGTAGCATTTTGACATGGAGCGAGGATTCAGAATATTATTTCGGCGGTGTTCCGCCATAGAAGAGAATACAAAAAAGAGAATATAATGAAACAGAACCTCGACATGATATAGGATTTGACTAAACAATCCGGCAGCATTCCGACATGAGAGAGAAGCTCTAGTAATCAATTCGACAACATTTCGGCAAGAGAAGGAATTCAAGAAAACATTTTGGTAGAATCTTGGTATTGAGGGAAACTTATAACTCACTAACTAAAGACTTAGAGATAAACATAGGAAGCCTACCTGTTAGTTGAGAAAACTATATCCTTAATCTCCTCCTCTTCCGACAGAACTCCGGTATGAATTAGAGATCAATGCAACATTCCGACAGAGTTTCGGGATAGATCGGTAAGGAAACTAAACAAATGTGCAGCATTCTAACGTAGCAAGAGACTCTGAGAAATCGAACTAGCAACGCTCCGACGTAGTGAGGGAATAGAAGAACACCACCACCAGCACTTCACTCATTAGGGATCTAGAACTAACTTAAAAGAACCTATCTCTTTGGCATATTTTCCCCAAGAACAAGTACTCTCTCTCTCTCTCTCTCTCTCTCTCTCTCTCTCTCTCTCTCTCTCTCTCTCTAGCCCTGGCCTTCCTTCTCTTCCTTGGATGGATGGAATGGGATTATGGGAGGAGAGGAGGTGGGATATTTATAGGCCGAGGAGAGGGAGGGGGGAAGAGGGAGATGAGGACACCTCACCCCTCCATCTCCCCGAGGAGGGGGGTCCTTGGAGATAAGGATGAGGGGACATGTGTCCCTTGGTGATGAGGATGGATGGGGGAAGGACAAGTGTCCAGGAAGTTTTCATAAAAGTCCCTCAAGTTTTGAAAATTAGAGATATGTCTATTCCACACTCTTAATTCGACCATTCTAGCTCCAAATGGCCCTCGACCGAGATTCTAACTGTGTCTACGGGGGGCTATAGATTTTTCGCTGGGGTCCCCAAAAAATTTATTAATTGCAATATAACCCTATATTTAACAATTGTAGATTTACTTACATTTATAGTTTTTCCCTATTTAATTTGTTGGCTCAGTGTGAACATGAATATATCCATATCTTTATCCTCTTTCTTTACCAATATATTTACCTTTAGTAGTATCATTTAACAATATCATTATTATTTACCATTAACAATATTATTTGCCAATAATAGTATCTTTTAGCATATTTTCAGTTAAGGTCTTGATAGATCCAAAATTACTTGATCTCTCTCTTTTCGTCCACAAACTGTATTATGTTTTCTCAACCGTTTCTTATTTATTTATCATTTTATATTTTGAGATATTACAGGTTTTCTTTAAAAATGACACTTTTAAAAAGTTATTAGGTGAATAGCACCTTAAAAAACTTTAATTCGCAACTAAGCATACTTTCGACCGTCAACGACTGCTCCCGCGTGTGCACTGGTGCCACAGTTAAAAAAATATATAAAATAATAAAATTGGTCATTTGATGACCAATTTACCTACTGCATGTGTAGCCAAACCCTCTTTGAAAAAAAAATATTAAAGTCTTTAGTTTTATATCTAAATAATATCTAATCGACATGAAATGTCAAAAACAAGTTAATTAGAAGTGTTACTGTAATAGTAACATAGCTCGGCTCTAGCCGAGGTGACCGTTGAGGCGCTTCTCGTCAGACGAAGCTGAGACGACCAAGCCGAATCAATGTTACTGTAATAGTAACATAGCTCGGCTCCAGCCGAGGTGACCGTTGAGGCGCTTCTCGCCAGACGAAGCCGAGACAACCAAGCCGAGGAATCCCTTTGAGGCGCGCTTGGCCGAAGAGTGACGCTGCCTCCGACGTCCCGACCTGACATGCAAAGCCCGCCGAGTGGGCTCGGCGGGGAGACACTTCGACGCTCAAGTCAGTCGCTAGCCGAGCAGAATGGCGTAGCGTGGGGGGAGAATAGCGTACCTTGGCCTGTGGAGTGTCTACCCTTTATATAGTGTTAGGACACGTACGCGTGAGCTGGACGAGCCGCCAATCTCGCTGGGAGTTACCGAGATTCCCGTCGAATTGGGTACAGTTGCTTCTGCTGAGTTGCGATGATCGTGGTTGCCACCTGTAGGCCTGATCGCTGAGATCGTGGCCTTAATGGCCGCGATTTGCGGGTTCGTGATTCTTGGCGGTTACCTTATTCGTCCGTTGACCCCTAGGGACTGATGGGGCGCGCGAGGACCCCGAGCTATAGGTCGGCGTGGACTGAGCTTTGACAACCCGAGGTGCTCAATTGGAGACTTATTCGCGGGTGTTACGAGAATGCTCGGATCGAGATGTAGACGGGCCCTCCTGAGCCGAGCTGCAGATACTGAGGTCGGGTGACCCGAGCTGTATCTGACGTATCTGGTGACACTAGATGGGATGTCGGCCAATGGCCTTACTGAGGTCGGATGATCCGAGATCCGAGCTTATGGGAATGCCCTGATCAGTTCGGACGTCGCCCTTCTCGCTGACTGCCGAACCGGACTGGTTTTCACCCGAGGTGAGGTCCATGCCAATCAGCCAAGGCTGCTGAATGTCGGGCTATCCTCAGAAGTGGTCGGCTACACTCGGGGTTAGCCGACCTGCTTGGAAACCCCCGTAACATTGGCCCCCTAGGTTCAGGTCGGACCGTGAAAGCGGGCCGAGGTGAAGCTAAAATTTTCGTTTCGGAAGCAGATGCCCCGCCACGTGGCACTACTGACCCACGTGCTCGCAAGGACGCCGAACGTCAGAGCCGCCGAACGTCACTTCATCTGACAAACCGCCTGGCGTCGCTACGGAAACCGTGCTGAAATCATTGCGCGGCCTCGTCCTCCGTGCGCACTTAGCGCTCCTTGCCTCACGCTGATCAGGATCCGAGGGGTCGGCCCCCAGCCAATCCGGTGATGACACGCGGGCCGATCTCGACCCTTGGCTTAGAAGCCGGATCTCTGCCGCTGGATTCGTTTGGCCTCCTGACCCTATAAATATTGGGGTCTACTGCCGAAAGCTTGCCCTTGCTTTCGCGCGCGACCACAAACCAGACGACCAGCCGGCCAGCCGACGTTCCGACGTCTCCGTCATCTGTCCGAGCTTTCGCTCGTCGTTGCTTGCTTCCTTTCGAGGTAAGCGATGTCTTCGAGTTCTTCTTCTTCCTCTCGTCCTCGTCTTCACGAGGGGTCATCGTCTGGAGGTTCTCCTTCTGAGAACTTTTCCTTCGCAACAGGGGCGGTCTCCTCTAGGGGAACGTCCCATTCTTCTCGGCCTGACGGCGAGCCGTCGGACCATTCCGATGGTTGTTTTATTGTTGATCCTGGGACTTACGTTCCCAAGGAGCCTTCCTCTCACACTTCTGGAGCTCGTCGACCGGCTGACAATGTCGCCGACGCTCAATGCGAAACTAGCGACGAGACCCTTGCGTGGATGAAAACTCACCCCGGACTAGAGTTTCCGGAGGGTTATTCTATGTATCGCTCGAGTCAGCTTCGTGCTCACTACGTAGCAAAGGGTGGAGTCTGCATCTATGCCGAGGCCGTTCGAGCTGGCTTCCGCCTTCCTTTGCATCCCTTCGCTATTCTTCTTCTTTTCAAGCTGGGAGTTGCTCCGTCGCAGCTGACCCCTAATTCGTGGAGGTCGGTTGTCGGCTTCCTGGCAGTTTGTGCATTGGCTAAGGTCCTTCCGACCACGCGCCTTTTCTTTTATTGCTTCTCGGTCAAGGCCTTTGGGGACTGGCTGTACTTCGCAGCTCGGTCTGGCCGACAGATCCTTGGTCGGATGCCTTCTTCTGTTCACAATTGGAAGAGGCAGTTCGTTTTTGTTCACAGCCCGACGGGGTGGCCATTTCCGACCACCTGGACGGTAGTGAACGTTCACCAAAAAGCCTTCCGAGCTCCGAATCTCATTGAAACTGAGCTCTCGGAGTTTGATTCTCTACAGTGCTGGATCCTCCCGACCTGTTTCAGCTCGATGGATTGTTCAAACTGATTGCCAAGGCCGACAAAGGTCATTTTCTTTCCAATGTCTTCCTTTTGTGATTTGTGAATAAGAGCTAATCCTGTTGCTTCTCGCAGTGATGGCCGACAAGGGCAAGTCGTCGGTTGCTCCCGATGTCGGCCGGGGGAGAGGGACCTCTCTTGCTGACCGAGCAGCGCAGAGGTTCGCGGGTCGCGGTAAGAAGAGTGCCGTGAGGGCACCAAAGCGCCCAAGGGAGGAAGCCGGTGACTTGTCTCGTCAGACGAGGCGGCGATCGTCGGATCCTAGACCGACGTCACCTCAAGGACGAGAACTACCGGAGCAGCATGTTGCCGACCAGCATGTTGCGAGCCCTCAACGACCATCGGGACGCGCTGTGCTCACTGCTACCGAATGGGCCCGTCGGGCGACCCCTGTGGAGAAGTTGGCCCATTCATCGTCCAAAAGAGCCAACGAGATCGTGGAGGAGTACTACGATTCTGTGCAAACTCAACTGGGCTTGGTCGGGGCCTTGTTCAAGAAGGTCGAGAAGTCTCAGGCGGCAGCCGATCAGAAAGTTCTTGAAGCTGCAAGCAAGACCAAAGAGGCCGAGAAGAGAGCGAAAACTGTCGAGAAGCTCCTGGCCGAGGAGCGGCTGAAGGTGAAGAGAGCCGAGGACGAGGTTGCTCGGGTAATCGAGGCAGCTGAGGATCTCAAAGTGGCTCTTCGCGCGAAAAAAGAGTTGCTCGAAGTGGCCAGGGCTCGGAGCTCGAGGCTAGCCGAGGAGGAGCGCGAAAGAATTATTGCCGAATACCGCGACTCCGAGGAGCTGAACGAAGAGGTCGACAAGCTCTTCGAGGCGGGATACGACCATTGCATCAAGCGCATCCGAGAACTGCATCCTGAATATGATTTGTCGGTTTTGGAAGATGCTGCGGACGAGGACGCTGAAAACGCTCATGAGCAAGTCGAAGCAACCGACGAGGCGCGGACTGCTGCGGCCGAGGCGATGCCTAGTGCTGATGAGGCAGCCACGACCATTGCTTCCGATCAGGCCGCTACAGCCGAGACTCAGGCTGTTGCGTCTGATGATGTTGTAATTGACTGAATGCCTTGTGGCTGTACATGGCGGTCAGCCCTCCAATGTACCTCTTTATTAGGAATAGAAACTTCCAACTTTTTGATCATTGCTCGTTTGTTGTTTGGTTTCATTTCATTTCTTACGTCGGTCTGCTGCATCGGTTTTTGACGAGTACCTAAGCGACCTCGTTCCGCGAATACGACGTTTGCGTCTACGTGTTCCGAAGCGACCACGCCTTCACACCACGTCGGATGTCGTCTTAGTTCGTGGTGAGCGACCTCGTCCAGGAACATGGTGTCTACGTTCCTTGTGTGTCGGGGCGATCACGCCTTCAAGAGCTCGAGGCGACTTCGAACGAGCTATAATATACGTGTGCCGAAGTGATCGTGCCTTTAGGAGCTAGGAGGGTCGAAGTGACCTCGGACAAGCTGGGAAATACGCGTCCCGAAGCGACCGCGCCTTCAGGAGCTCGGAGTGCCGAAGCGACCTCGGACGAGCTGTGTGCGCGTGTGCCGAAGCGACCACGCCTTCAGGGGCTCGGAGTGCCGAAGCGACCTCGGACGAGCTGTGCGCGCGCCGGAGCGACCACGCCTTCAGGAGCTCGGAGTGCCGAAGCGACCTCGGACGAGCTATGTGCGCGCGTGCCGAAGCGACCACGCCTTCAGGGGCTCGGAGTGCCGAAGCGACCTCGGACGAGCTGTGCGCGTGCCGGAGCGACCACGCCTTTAGGAGCTCGGAGTGCCGAAGCGACCTCGGACGAGCTATGTGCGTGCGTGCCGAAGCGACCACGCCTTCAGGGGCTCGGAGTGCCGAAGCGACCTCGGACGAGCTGTGCCCGTGCCGGAGCGACCACGCCTTCAGGAGCTCGAAATGCCGAAACGACCTCGCCTTCATTTTATCGTATGTCGGATTCTCGGTTTCTGGAAGCCGAGGCGATCTCGTCTAGAACCTACTTTTCGAGAAATAGTCGTACGAAGGCAAAGACAAGGAGTGGAGTGACAGGCATACCTCGTCGCCCTCATGACTGAGGACATTAAGCGTGTGACCGCGGCCTCCTGTTTAGAGGGCTTAGGCTTCCGAGGTTGGAGATGACTGTTAATAGGAACTGCAAGATTACCCTGAACTTCTGGAACTCGTCGGCCCCCGAGCCGACCTCAAATGAATACTGAAGGGCTTTACGATATTTGAGCTGAGCCGGGCCCCGAGCCGACCTCAGGCATAGGGGCTTACGATCCCCTGGTCGGCCCCCTTGCTGCTTGTGCCAGGCCTTGGCCGCCTTGGCGATTGCGATAAATGCTATAGGGGTTATTTTGTTGTCTCTGTCTGGAGTTCTGTTGAGAACAAGAAAGGGGAAACCGTACTGACCTTTTGTGACGTTTCCCACAGACGGCGCCAATGTTACTGTAATAGTAACATAGCTCGGCTCCAGCCGAGGTGACCGTTGAGGCGCTTCTCGCCAGACGAAGCCGAGACGACCAAGCCGAATCAATGTTACTGTAATAGTAACATAGCTCGGCTCCAGCCGAGGTGACCGTTGAGGCGCTTCTCGCCAGACGAAGCCGAGACAACCAAGCCGAGGAATCCCTTTGAGGCGCGCTTGGCCGAAGAGTGACGCTGCCTCCGACGTCCCAACCTGACCTGCAAAGCCCGCCGAGTGGGCTCGGCGGGGAGACACTCCGACGCTCAAGTCAGTCGCTAGCCGAGCAGAATGGCGTAGCGTGGGGGGAGAATAACGTACCTTGGCCTGTGGAGTGTCTACCCTTTATATAGTGTTAGGACACGTACGCGTGAGCTGGACGAGCCGCCAATCTCACTGGGAGTTACCGAGATTCCCGTCGAATTGGGTACAGTTGCTTCTGCTGAGTTGCGATGATCGTGGTTGCCACCTGTAGGCTTGATCGCTGAGATCGTGGCCTTAATGGCCGCGATTTGCGGGTTCGTGATTCTTGGCGGTTACCTTATTCGTCCGTTGACCCCTAGGGACTGATGGGGCGCGCGAGGACCCCGAGCTATAGGTCGGCGTGGACTGAGCTTTGACAACCCGAGGTGCTCAATTGGAGACTTATTCGCGGGTGTTACGAGAATGCTCGGATCAAGATGTAGACGGGCCCGCCTGAGCCGAGCTGCAGATACTGAGGTCGGGTGACCCGAGCTGTATCTGACGTATCTGGTGACACTAGATGGGATGTCGGCCAATGGCCTTACTGAGGTCGGATGATCCGAGATCCGAGCTTATGGGAATGCCCTGATCAGTTCGGACGTCGCCCTTCTCGCTGACTGCCGAACCGGACTGGTTTTCACCCGAGGTGAGGTCCATGCCAATCAGCCAAGGCTGCTGAATGTCGGGCTATCCTCAGAAGTGGTCGGCTACACTCGGGGTTAGCCGACCTACTTGGAAACCCCCGTAACAAGAAGGTAGTACATTTTATGATGATTTTAGTTTAAATTTTTAAGCTAAAATTTCCTAAAAGGTTAATAAGTTGAATTAATCTAGATATCTTTACTTTGGTAATTCTAGATATTCATCTTTTTAGAATCAACACATTTTTTATAATTATAGTGATTTCATATTATATTATGTTATCGAAGTCCAGTGACGTCCTATCGAGATGTACACGTCTGAAGATAATATCAGAGTTGTGCTAATAATGTAAGACTGCCTCAAAATAAAAAATTATATATTATTAATATAACATTGACACTATAGAAACTTGATTATTTAATAAATAAGAGTTAATTTAATAGACGAGCTAAATTAAAATTCTAACGATCAGATGAACGTTAGATTAATAATTAAGGTGGCCAGTTATACCATTGCCTAGTTATACCATCATCGCATTCCTATCTTATCGTTAATTAAAAATTAAGGTGGCCACCCATTTTAATAATAACCTTAATTTTTAATCTAATGTTGGTCTTAATGTTAGATTTTTAATTTAACCGAACATTTATTTAACTCTTATTTATTAAATAATCAAGTTGCTATAGTATCAAATTTATAGTAATAATATATTATTTTTTATTTAGCGACACTCTTACATTATTAGCATAACTTTGATATTGTCTTCTGACGTGCACATCTCGATAGGACGTCACTGAATTTTGATAATATAATTAAATATGAAATCACCATAATTATATAAAAAATATGTTGATTCTAAAAGTATGAATATCGAGAATTACCAAAGTACATATATCGAGATTAATTTGATTTATTAAATTTTTAAGATAATTTTCACTCAACGAAATTTTAGTTTAAAAAATTAATTAAAATTATCATAAAATGTATCACCTTCTAATTAACTTGTGTTTAAAATTTCATCTTGATTAGATATTATTTAGATATAAAATTTAAAACTTTAATTTATTTCTTTCAAAGAGAATTTGACTACAAAATAGGTAAATCTGTTATTGAATGACCTATTTTCTCAACTAAGAAAATCAGATTTTATTATTTTATATTTTTGACGTTCAAAAATAAAATTTTAAAATACTATTCACTTAATAACTTTTTAAAAGTGTCATTTTAATTAAAAAAACCCTAAGATGTTTGAACAATTAAGTATGGAAAATGCAAACTTTGTGCTCCTTCGTCGTGTCGTCCTCGGATACAAGACTCGAAGATCTCGCAGTTGGGAGCCTCCCAAATCCTATATCTAGAGCTACTTGCATGGAGAGCTTATAGCATGCCTCCTTAAGTATATCTTCCAATAACTAAACCTATCTTTCTTATCTATTATCTCACTTTACACCCCACTTTGTACTCGACAATGTCTCAGGTGGTCGTCCTCGTGCATCTATCATGTGAAATCCAAATAAAATAGTGTGTGATAGCTCCTGCTTGAATTAATCCATTCAAGGCTAGGATATCTCATAAATCAAAATCTTATGCTTGCAAAAAAGTTGCCGGAGTAAAAATGATCATTTATATGGCTAATATTTTTTGTTCACAAGACCGAAAATATAATTGTCTCTATTATGCATTGTGGGCTTTATTTTATAAATATTCTTATATATTTAAAATTAAGTAGTTGATGTATATCATGTATTGCCACGTTCTTATATATTCTTGTGTATTCAAGGAGAAAGATTTATTGCTGTGCTTTTTTATTGGGGTGGACCAATGCGCCATCCGTGTATTGATTTGTAGAAACCCCTCACAAATATAATAAGTTCCTTTGTGATAATAATTATTTGACATTCTTGAGAGTGCAATGAATATTTCCCATATTCAAATTTAATTTTTTGATCAATTCAACAGTTCATCAATTGATGAATCGCCAATACACACGTTCGGAATCACTAAAAGCTTGCGATAATAATTGTAACCAGTGATGATCATTTCTCATAATCGTTGGAAAAAAAAATAAAATATCATACATTGTTGTATAAAAAATTCCTACTTAAAAATACTAGATACATCAGTACTACGGCTCGCAGGCCCATTTTCTCTTCGTAGTCCATGAAAGCTGAAGCCCACTTGAATCGGACTGGGCCTATTAGGCCGCCGCCCACGAGCGCTGTGAGCCATCAAAGCAGTTACATTGGCCCATTGTGCTCGCCCCCATATCGACCTCCAACTCTTGTATTTGATCTGTTATTATATTATATACAACACTGAAAGATATTTTCATAAGTGTGCGTATATATCATCTCTTAATTGGCCGGGAGAGATGTCATGGCACTACAGATATCGATAATATTTTTTTAATTTAAAAGATATATAATCTAATAATACAAAAAATTTCAAAATTATATAAATAATTTTCCCTAAATTTAAACCTAAAATATCCCCTCACGGACATAGAGCTAGTAAGAATTGATACGGGGGTTTCCAAGTAGGTCGGTTGTCTCCTAGGACAGCCGACCACATCAGAAGATGGAGGTCGACATTTCACTTAGCAAGCATCAGCTGACTAAATCGCCTAAGTTACTCTCCTAGGTCGGCCAGGAACTCAGTTCGGATAAGGCCGACCTGATGACCAAAACACACGTCTCAGAAGAGAGTTCTTGGGGCTAACGAGGAAATAGGTAAATACGAACCAATTGATGCAGCACTCCAGCAAGTCGGCTCCGTCCTTGGCATAAGCCGACCTCATTAAGGGCACTATCCAAATCTTCGGATGATATGGACATTCCACACTCCGGAATCGAGGATCAGGAGGTTCATCCTCCTGTGTCTCGGGCCTCTCAATAGCTCGGCCTGGGTGGTCTCTTGAGTCCGACCTCAAAACTAGAGTTTGACTGACCTCCGTTAAGCTGCTCGGGCCATCTTCTGAAGCTCGGGCAGGGCTGACCTGGTGCTCGGCGTACTCACGTGCCCCTCAACGGTCCTCACGTGGTCAACAGACGAGTGAGGTAAGGTCCAAGGATCACGGGATCGATAATTGCGGCCATTAAAACCACGATCTCAGTGATATGGTATATCAGTTACAGCCACGATCTGGCGTTAATCGCAAAAACTACTAGCGAGATTGGCGGGCTCGTCCAGCTAATGCACATGCATCCTAACACTATATAAAGGGCAGACACTCTACAGGCAAAGGTACGCTGTTCTACCCCATGCTATGCCATCTTGCTCGGCTAGCTACTGACTTGAGCGTCAGAGTGTCTCCCCGTCGAGGTCTCTCAGCGAGCTTTACATGTCAGGTCGGGTGCTCGGAATAAGCGTCATACGTTGGCCAAACGCGCCTCAGATGGGATTCATCGGTTTGGTCTTCTCGACTCATTTCAACGAGAAACTCTTCAACGGTCACCTCGGCCCGGAGCCGACTTATCTTACTTTTTGCAATAACAAGAATATATAATTCGGTCGCAAACTGATAGGTTTTCAAGGGAGAGGAGGGTAAACTTGGTGGCCTGCGTACTCGCCACAACCACCACCCCCACCCCTTCTCTCCGGCGTAAAGGCACAAGCGTTGGCCGGCTGTCCGGTTCGAGAGAGTTGGCGCTCCCGCCACCTTTTCTTTAGCGAGTATTTCTCGACAAGGAAGAAGGGAACAAACGAAACAGCAAGCAAGGAATTGATCAAGGTGCGGTAATGGGGGCCTCCGGATCTTTTCAGACAAGCTCTGAGGACTTCTGATCATAATTCGATATACATACAAGAGACCCCCTCAGCGCCTGCAGTCAAGGACCTTTCGACCCTGCAGCTACCCTATTCGACCGACGTCCCTCTCCCGAGCGGATCCGGGCGTCCTGCGGTTGGGGAACCCGCTCGTCGCCTGAGAGAGAGGCCACCGGCTCAATGAGCACTGCTCCTCGAGCTGCTGACCACGTCGTGCTGGAAATGGACAAAGAGGGCGCCATTAATGCGGGTGGCACTGTACGGTCTATCGCTCCGTCGGCGGCGGACCACCTGGCCGCCGAGATGTGGGAAGAGCTCCAGCGGCAGCAGGGAAGGACGGAGCCTCTCAAGATGTTCACCATCGGCAAGGTGAAGCGGCTGCGACCTGCCACCGACCGCGACGCCTTCGAGCCCAATGCCATCGCCATCGGCCCGCTCCACCACGGGGAGGAGCAACTACAGCACTCTGATAACCGCAAGTGGGATGCCCTCGCCTGGATCCTTCAAACTAGTAGCCAGCAGCCGGAGCAAGCTGCAACATCGATGGTAGAAGAGGAGGGCAGAAGATTGCTGTTGCTCCGCTTTGTGAAGAAGATGTGGGAGATGGAGGGGGACATCCGGGGGCAATACGCCGGCGGCGTCACTGACTTCAGTTTGAGTGACCTGGTCAGGATGATGGTGCTCGACGGCTGCTACATCTTGCAGCTGCTGGAGGTCTACCAGGCCATCAGCCGGCCCTCCCCCGGCTACAACATGGCCTTCTCCCTCCTCAAGAACGATCTGCTCCTGCTCGAGAACCAGATACCGTTCCCCGTCCTTGTGGCGCTGTCGGAGCTCTGCCTGCTCCATGATCATAATAACGATCACCTCATTAAGAAGGCCCTCAAATTCCTCGCTCCCGAGTCCCTCTGGAGGGAGGATGTGAGAGACGCCATCCAGGAGAGCGAGCCGGCTCACCTGCTCCATCTGAAGCTGCTCAGCTACCAGCCACCCAAACCCAAACCCAAGCAGAGGGACATCATCGCAGACCGCAGCGCGACAGAACAACCGTACGTCAGCGGCAGCACGTTCTCGGCGACAGAGCTTCGCAAGGCGGGGATCAAGTTCAGGATCAAGTAATCCCCCTTCATCATGGACATAAGTTTCGACCGCCGCACCGGCGTGCTGTCGATCCCGCCGCTGTCCGTCGACGGGGTCAACATGTCGCTTTTCCGAAACCTGGTGAAGTTTGAGCAGGTCACCATGGACGACACCGGCCACTTCACCGGCTACGCCGTGTTCATGGACAACATCATCAACAACCCCGACGACGTACGGCTGTTGGGGAAGCACGGCATCGTCAAGAACTACCTGGTCTCCGACGAGGAGGCGGTCCACTTCTTCAACACGCTCTGCCAGGACGTGACGGGGGACCTGCAGCAGCACGAGTACTACACCAGCATCGCGGAGGAGATCAACGAGTACCGCAGCGTCGCGCGCCACGGTTGGGTGACGTCGCTTATGGATGACTACTTCGGCAGCCCCTGGAGCGGCATCTCCGTCGCCGCCGCCGCCATCGCGCTCTTCCTCACGGCTGTTCAGGCCTACTTCTCCGCCTTCCCTCGGTCATCATCGTAACCCCAGTTCGACCGACCACATGCAGAAGCTTTAAACTCCCAAAAAATTAATGAAGCGTGTGCATGCATGCATATATATTGCCGCGAGTTTGCCTCTATACCTTGGATTGAGATGTTTGAACAATTAAATATGGGAAATGCAAACTTTGAGCTCCTTAATTCGTTGTGTCCTCCTCAGATACAAGATTCGGACATCCGCAGTTGGGGGGGGGGCCTCCCAAAGCTTATATCTAGAGCTGCTTGCATGGAGAGCTTTGCATTTCTCATATTAAATATAACTTCCCATAACAAAACCTATCTTTCTTATCTATTACCTCACTTTACACCCCGCTTTGTGCTCGATAATCTCGCAGGTGGTCATCCTCATGTATCATGGTGTTCATGTTGCAGTAGTATCATGTGAAATCCAAATACAATAGTGTGTGACATATATATAGCTCCCTGCGTGAATTAATCCATTCACGGGCCAAGGCTAGGATATCTCATAAGTCAAAATCTTATGCTTACTGTTGCTGAGAAAATCAGCAAGGATCGTCGGCCGGAGCCAAGCTGGGTGGGCCCCGAGGGATTGGTTGCGCCGCGCAGTCGTCAGAGGAGTGAGTTCAACCTGCAAAGAACCACCGAGACTCCTCGGTGGTCGGACACTCCGACGATCAAGTTAGAAAGTCGTTAAGAGAGAGAGAGAGAGAGAGTTTTTGTGCTACGAATAGCGTACCTTTTCCTTGTGAGTCTCTATCCTTTTTATAAGGGCTTGGTCCTTTGGACAGACAAGGAAGGTGGCGGACGAGCCTCCGTGAGGCAGGGGCGCTAATCAGGGAACCCTCGCCAGCTGGACAGGGAGAGTCCTGCCTTGACAGCCGCTTGCCCAAAGCGGGTATGGGCCAGCTGGGGGTCGTGATTTACGGGGCTCGTCTGTACCTAGGGTAAGCGTGACCTGGCGCCGGCTGGGGACGCCCGGACTTAGTGCTTATTTGAATTAGTTCTTCGCAGTGACGGACTAACCTGTGCCGACGACTTCCGACAACTTATTTGTCGGATCGTCGGTATGGCCGATCATTGATCTCGTCGACCCAATTTGTCGGCTGACGATGACCGTATCACTAGTCCCCCGGGTTCTTTTCGAGGCGAGTCCTCGGCTCGAAGAGAAGCCATTTATTATTCTCAGGAATTCGTACGGGCGTTGGCGCCGCCTCGCATTCCGCGCGCTGAATTTGGGGGCGTTCTGCCACTGTTATGATGAAGGTCGTGGTCTTGTCATAATGGCGGTACTTCTGATGACGGCTTGTCAGGTACTCCCCTCTGAGCTCTGCGCCATGATGACGCCGCCCGGTTTCGGGGCGCACGCCGCGGATCCGGGTGAACGTCTCCAGGCCGTCGGGCTTCCGACACGTGGCGGAATCCTGGGTGCGCAGGATTTCTGGGCCGTCCGATTGTATTGGCATCGCGGTGCTATAAATAGCTGAGGTTCGATACGAAACAGACGTTCCTTTGCCTCGCGCGCGCGCCTTTCGACCCCTGCCGCCCCGACGTCTGCCGACGATCCGACGATCGTGTCCTCGTACGAAGTCGATCGACGGTCTTTGCTTGCTTCCTTTTGAGGTAAACGATGAGCCTTTCCTCTTCCTCCACCTCTCCTGAGGCTTCCTCCTCCTCGTCGTCCGCAAAATCTAGGGACCCCCATGTTCCCGTCGACGCTCCCGACCATGTTTCTGAAAGCCTTGGGGAGGGGTCGGTGTCTGTAGAAACCCAGATCTGGGGGCCCGTGAACGATTCCTTCGTTCTTGAATTAGTCCACGGGACCTATGTTCCCAAGGAACCCTCGGCCCATACCTCCGGTGCACGCCGTCGAGCCGACAACGTGGCCGAAGCCCGTTGTGAGACCTCCCCTGGGACCTTCAAGTGGCTACGGAAGCACCCTAGATTCGTTCTCCCTGCCGACGCCTTTGTGTGCGCCAACAGGGATTTTAGGGCTCACTATGTTTTGGACGGGGGGTTCTCGGTTTACACTGAGGCGGTCCGGGCTGGCCTCTGTTTCCCCTTCCACCCCTTCGTCATCTTTCTTCTCTTGGAGCTCGGGGTGGCTCCTTCCCAGTTGGCTCCGAACGCCTGGCGAGTAATCGTCGGCTTTCTCTCCTTGTGCTATTCGGCGGGGGTCCCTCCGACCTCGCGCCTCTTCCTGTACCTGTTCTCTATCAAGTCGTTCGGAGACTGGTTCTACTTCGCGGTGAGGAATGGTCGGCATATTCTCGGGAGACTCCCTTCCTCGCTTCACGGCTGGAAGAGGAACTTTGTTTTTGTTTATAGTTCCTCGGGTTGGCCGTTCCCAACCAAGTGGTCGGCCGTTGACGTCCGGAGCAAAGCTTTTGGATCGCCGAGGCTGACTTCGTCCGAGCTATACGACCTTAAGTTTTTGAAGGAGGTGGAGCCCCCCAACCTGATCGATATCTCGGACGAGTTATTCCAGCTGATCGAAGAGGGCACACAAAGTTGCCAGCCTCGTCGTCGTATTTTTTACTCCATCCTCGGCTTCCTTAGCTAACGGTCGGGTGTTTGCAGCTATGGCCGACAAGGTTGGCTCTGCCCCCTCCTCGCGAAAGGGGCTGTCGCTCGCGGATCAGGCCAAGAGCCGAGCCCAATCAAGGGGGAAGAAGATGGCTTCCCGCGCCGAGAAACGACACCGCGATGCCGAGGCCGTGCCACCAACGGCGCCGACGCCTGGTCAGAGCTCGGGAGCCATCCCGTCGACCGAAGAAAGACCGAAGAAGCGCCCAGCTCCAGCGTCGTCGGGTACGGCACCCGACGCCTCAGTTCCGCCTCAGGCTCGTTTTTCCTTGGACCCCGTCGAGTGGGGCCGACAAGCCTTGCCACCCGAGGTTAAGGCTGAGACGCTTGGCCGCCCCGCACGTCGGCTCGTACATGAATTTTATCATGGTATGCTGAGCCAGCTGGCCGCCTTCGACGCCTTCGTGCACCGAGCTGAGGTGAAGAGGCTGGCCTGCGACAAACGAATCGCCGAGGCCGAGGAGCTTGTGGCCGCCGAGAAGGCCCGTAGTCTCCGCCTGGAGGAGGAGGCAAAGAAGAGGGAGGGCGCCCTCCAGGCGGCCCTTGAAGCTGTGAAGAAGGCGCAATACGACGAGATTGCGGCCCACGAGGAGATGAAGAACAACTTTTCACGTCTCGTTGCTGAGGAGAGGGAGAAGGCGATTGAGGAGTACCGCAAATCCGACGAGCTTCAGGATGAGATCGCCGACCTCTTCCAGGGTGGATACGACGACTGCCTTGCCAAGGTTAAGGGGTTGTATCCCGACCTCGATTTGTCGGGAGCTACTCTTGCTGAAGACGACGACGGCGACAACCAGGTCACCGAGGGGGGAGGCAAGGAGTTCGCCGCTGTCGTGGACGAGGCCATGGAGTCGGCTATTGATCGTTCCCTCGACCAGGCAGCTGAGGCTGTTTTGAATGAGGAATAGTCGCCTTCCTTTATGTACTCTGTAATCCTCGTCACTGAGAATACACGGTTTTAGTTTCTAGCCGACGACTGTCTATTCCATTGCATTTGTATAAATGAACTTGTCGACATGTGTGCTCAGAATTGCCTCGTCGGTGAGAGGGCCTAATCGACCACGTTAGCGAGTGCCTAAGCGACCTCGCATTGTAAGAGTGCCGAGGCGACCTCGTACTTGAGTGCCGAAGAGGCCTCCGGCTCACGTTTATAGAGTGCCGAAAAGACCTCGGGCTTACGTTTAGAGAGTGCCGAAGGGACCTCGGGCTTACGTTTAGAGTGTGCCGAAGAGACCTCGGGCTTGCGTTTAGAGTGTGCCGAAGGGACCTCGGGCTTACGTTTAGGGTGTGCCGAAGGGACCTCGGGCTTACGTTTAGAGTGTGCCGAAGGGACCTCGGGCTTACGTTGAGAGTGCCGAAACGACCTCGTCGTTGCCGAAGCGACCTCGCTTAGAGTGCCGAAGCGACCTCATTATGGGAAATATTGTCGTAAATGTTCGGCATTCCATGTCCTCGGCAAGGTCGTCCCGTCGAGGTCTGATAGGCGATACGCACCTTGTCCGAGATCATCGATGACTTTGTAAGGTCCTTCCCAATTCGGCGATAACTTTCCGACAGCTGACTTTGGTTCGGAGACGGCGAGTTTTCTCAGGACGAGGCTTCTCACGCCGAAGCGCCGTGGCTTGACTTTTTGGTCAAAGCTTTTCTTGATTCTTCTTTGATAAACCTCCATCCTCGTAGAGGCCCTCCCCCGCCTCTCGTCTATGAGGTCGAGCTCGGCGCGTAGGGATCGGTTGTTACTTTCTTCGTCGAATCCGAGAACTCTCAATGAAGGGACGAGCATTTCTACAGGCGATACGGCCTCCATCCCGAATGCCAACGCGAAAGGCGACTCACGAGTTGCCTCCCTTGGGGTCGTCCGGTATGCCCAAAGCACGTGTAGAAGCTGGTCGGCCCAAGCTCCCTTGTGGCTTGTTATTCTCTTCTTTAGCCCGTCCAAGATCGTCCGGTTGGTGACCTCTGCCATCCCGTTGGATTGGGGGTGAGCCACTGAGGAGAACCTATGCTCGATCCCGAGTGCGTCGCAATTCCTACGAAATTTGATGTTGTCGAATTGTTTCCCGTTGTCGGTGATGATCGTTCGTGGTAGGCCGAACCTGCAGATGATGTTCTTCCATACGAAGCTCCAAGCGTTGGTGTCAGTGATTTTGGCCAGGGGCTCGGCTTCGACCCATTTAGTGAAATAGTCCACTCCGACGATAATGAACCTTCTTTGGCCAGTGGCTGGGGGGAATGGCCCAAGGATGTCCATTCCCCATTGCGCGAATGGCCACGGGGAGTTTATGCTGGCGAGCTCTGACGGGGGTCGTCGGTCGATTCTGCCGAATAGTTGGCATTGTCGGCAGCTTCTGACATACTTTTCGGCGTCTTTAAGCATCGTCGGCCACCAATACCCTTGTCGTGTTATTCTCCTCACCAAGGATCTGGGGCCTGCATGCGAACCGCACGTACCTTCGTGTATTTCGTCGACGATTTTTTCGGCTTCAGCGGGATCTACACACAGGAGGTATGGATAGCTAAATCCCTTACGATATAAATTGTTGCCGAGGATGAAGAACCTGGCCGATCGTCTCCTTGTCTTCTCGACCTCGTCTTTGTCCTCTGGCACCACGTTGTCCCTGAGGAAATTAATTAGTGGGGTCATCCACGTCGTCCCTACGTCGACGATCATCATATCTTTGGCCGCTATGGTTGAAATCGTCAGCTCTTCTATCAGCAGTGATGGGGGCGCCTCTAGTGCCGACGAAGCTATCTTCGATAACTCGTCAGCTTTTTCATTCTCGGACCTCGGTATCTTTATGAGCTCCGCTGAGTCGAATTCTGCCATCATCCTTAGCACCTCGGCTTTGTACAAGGCGAGCTTCGCCTCCTTCGCTTCGAACGTGTGGGACACTTGGCCGACGACCAGTTGGGAGTCGCTGTGAATGCGTATCCTCTTTGCTCCAAGGGTTTTTGCCATTTTCAGCCCCGACACCACCGCTTCATATTCTGCCACATTGTTAGATGCTTCGAAACCGAAACGAATTGCGTACCTTAAGTCGAGGCCCTCGGGAGAGCGCATTACAACGCCTGCGCCGCCTCCATTGGAATTTGAGGCACCGTCGACGAAAATTTTCCAACTCTCGTTGGGTTCTTCGTCCATCGCTGCCCGGGCGGTGCCTTCGGAAATAAAATCCGCGAGGGCCTGGGCTTTGATGGCGACCCTGATGACCAAACTGTCCCCATAATAAATATTTCCATTTATTTATATATTAATTTTGATGATTAACAAAATAACACTAATAGATTTCTTGAGCCTTGAGAACAGGAAGCAAAAGAAAAATGAAAGATCAAGACAATCTGGTAAGTCCCATCATTTCTATCTAAGTCCCTGTAACGACTTCTTTGATAAGCAGAACGACTTACTCTTTGACCGGAGCACTCGAATCGTTACCGTAACGACTTCTTTAGAACTCGCAACGACTCTCTAGCCGTAACGACTTCTTTAGACCTCGTAACGATTTCTTTAGAACTCGCAACGACTCTCTAGCCGTAACGACTTCTTTAGACCTCGTAACGATTTCTTTAGAACTCGCAACGACTCTCTAGCCGTAACGACTTCTTTAGACCGCGTAACGATTTCTTTGTTAGTCATAACGATTTCGCGCAACGACTTCTTTGTTAGTCATAACGATTTCGCGCAACGACTTCTTTGTTAGTCATAACGATTTCGCGCAACGACTTCTTTGTTAGTCATAACGATTTCGCGCAACGACTTCTTTGTTAGTCATAACGATTTCGCGCAACGACTTCTTTGTTAGTCATAACGATTTCGCGCAACGACTTCTTTGTTAGTCATAACGATTTCGCGCAACGACTTCTTTGTTAGTCATAACGATTTCGCGCAACGACTTCTTTGTTAGTCATAACGATTTCGCGCAACGACTTCTTTGTTAGTCATAACGATTTCGCGCAACGACTTCTTTATTAGTCATAACGATTTCGCGTAACGACTTCCTTATTAGTCATAACGATTTCTTGCAACGATTTCTTTAGAACGCGCAACGACTTCATAAGTTATCACAACGATTTCTTTACAGTTCATAACGACTTGCTATAACTCATAACGATTTCATAAGTTATAAAGTCAGCAAGATTCTCTTTATCGAATTTCTTGATGCATCAGGATAATGCTTTTTAATAGCGTTGAAAAGTCAAAGTCATATCTTGTCCGTTGACTGCTTTGCATTAAATGCTCTCCGATCGTATCTCCCATGCATGCAGACAATATCTTCCATTTCTATGCTACTCTGTCTACGTTCTTTTCTTGGACAGAAAGGAGCTTTGCTATATACTGCAATATCTGTTCCATTTCAACTAATAATAGACAGCAGTCCTAGCTGTCTTCTACCTATTGATGATTTGCTTACAGATATCTGACAAGACTCATTTGGACAACGTTGGACACAAGATACAAAGTTCTATGTCATCTCTTTGGCGTGTACTCCAGGATAAAAGACTGACGATCAGAAGCTTCCTAAGTGACCAGTCTAACGTACACAAGGATAAGAGACAACGGACACATTAACGTTCGAATTTGAATCAGCAGTTTATATAGAAGACTCAAGTCGAAAAGAAAGTATGAAGTGCAACATCGCGTGATCCTCAAAGCAAGAAGAAAGGAATCCATCTCTCTCAATCTTTAGAACTTTGAAGAAGAGCGCAGCCTCCACTCAAAAACCTGGTTCAAAGCTCTTAGCTCTCTGTGCTCAAAGTAGTCTTCTCATTTGTAAGAGCCTGTGTGGTCCTTGGAGAGAAAAACCTTGTTAAATCTCTTTCTCTCTCGGGGCTTAGGAGCTTCAGGTTGTAGCTGGTCAAGCTAGAATCTGAAGCCTGTTTTCACAACCTTTTTCTGATTAGTGTGTGTTCCCTTCTGGACGAAGGAAGACCTGGTGGTATCCAGGGTGGTTGTTGTTCCCTTCTGGACGAAGGAAGACCTGGTGGTATCCAGGGTGGTTGTTGTACCCTTCAGGTTGAAGGAAGACCAGTTGAGGCTGGGTGTAAGGATCCTTAAGGGGGATTGTACCCTTGGTAGTAAAATCCTGAGGTATTGCTCAGGGACTGGACGTAGGTCTCCTGTGGAGAGGAGTTCCGAACCAGGATAAAAATCCTGTGTCTTGTGGTTGTGTTTTGGTGTGATTGTTGTCTTGTTTGCTCTAACTCTAACCTTGTTATTAAGTTGTGCAATCTTTTCAGTAAACAGGTTTTAATCAAACATCGAAGTTTTGATAACCCATTCACCCCCCCCTCTGGGCTAGCTAGCTGGGCAACAAGTGGTATCAGAGCCCGTCTCTTCGACAAAGAAGAAGATCCAACGATCTGAAGAGCAAAGATCAATGGCAGCCCAAAGTCACTTCGAAGGTCAGTCTGTCAACAGACCTCCCTTGTTCGATGGTGAAGATTATACGTATTGGAAGACCAGGATGGAATACTTTCTACAAGGCCACGATTATCAAATCTGGTCAATAGTGGAAGAAGGTGATCTGGTCGTCACAAATGAGAAAGCACAATGGACAGATGAAGATAGAAAGAAAATCTCTTTGAACTGTAAAGCTAAGAGCATTCTATGTTGTGCTCTAAGCAAGAAAGAGTTCAACAGAGTTTCAGCATGCAAATCATCCATGGAAATGTGGGAAAAGTTAAAGATCACATATGAAGGTACAGACAAAGTAAAGGAGACAAGAATCGACATTCTTGTCACTCAGTATGAAAGATTTCAAATGCAAACAGGTGAGTCTATTACCCAAATGTTTAGTAGATTCACTGACATTACTAATGGCCTAGCAAGTCTAGGAAAGTCATATGAAAATGCAGATATGGTAAGGAAGATTCTCAGATCCCTGCCATCTTCATGGACGGCAAAGGTCACAGCTATCGAAGAAGCTAATGATCTTAAGAAAATGTCAGTAGAAAAACTCATTGGGTCTCTCATGGCCCATGAAATAAACATGGAAAGACTAGGAGAACCCTCCAGTAGAAAGAAGCAGTCAAATGCGCTCAAAGCTAATGGGGACTCATCAGAAGAATCCTTAGATAACAGTGAAGATAGCAAAGATAGTGATGATGAAGAAGCCATGCTCTCAAGAAGATTGCAGAGAATCTTGGCAAAGAAGAAGAAGTTCCAGTCTGGTAGGAGGTACTTCAAGAAAAACAAAGATCTCAAAAGACCAGATGGAAAAGATCAGAAGAGAATGAGCCACTTTGCTATGAATGTAAGAAACCTGGACATATCAAGGCAGACTGTCCAATGTTAAAGAAAAATGATCACAAGAAGAAGGACAGCTCCAAGAAGTTCAGAAGATTCAAAAAGAAAGCCATGGCAGCTGCATGGGACAACAGCAGCGACTCAGATAGTGAGTCAAGCTCGAGCAGTGAAGGTGAAGAAGCCAACTTGGCTCTCATGGCGAATACCGAGGATAAGGTAACATCTGATTCTTCTTTCGATTCCTGTAATGACTCAGATTCGGATAATTTGGAAAGTGCATTTAATGAACTCTACAATAAGTATAAAGAAGTGTGTAAACTACTTAAGCTAAGCAAGAAAAATATCACATGTCTCGAAAATACCAACTCAGATTTAAAATCTGAAAACGAAGAACTAGAAAAACAAATAGTTGAGCTTAAGAGAAGAAATGAACTATTATGTGAAAATTTAAAAGACAAGAACAGAAAAATCACTGACCTAGAAAAACAGGAAAACTCAGATGATCTAAGAAAAACTGTAAATGAATTAAAAGAAGAAAACAATACACTAGCAAGCACCCTAGAAAAATTTACCAATGGTAAAAACTCTTTAATATTAAAAGGTGCTAGGAGATCGGGTAAAAAGAAAAATGGACTAGGATATACACCCCCAGATAATGAAGAAACCATAATATACCCTAAAACATATCCTACACCAAAATTTGTACCCGAACAAGATGTAGCATACAAAGCTGATTTCAAATACATAGAAAAAGTAACTAAGTTATCCTGCTGCAGTCACTGCAACAAGCTAGGACACATTAGAATGACATGCCCAACAAGACATAAAAAATGGATATTAAAAGGTAAAGTTGATGATACTAACCAATCAGGACCCAAAGAGAATTTGGGTACCTAAAGCTTGATGTTTCATTTCAGGTTAACCATCGAGCATCCAAATGGTATTTGGATAGTGGGTGCTCAAGGCATATGTCAGGCAACAAGAAGATATTTGTTGATCTCCAAGCTGAAGAAGGTACAGTCACCTATGGAGATAATGGAAAAGGGACTGTGATAGGAAGCGGGTCTGTGAACATCAAAGGAAAATCAGTCATAAAGGATGTAATGCTGGTCAAAGGGTTAAAGCACAATCTCATCAGCATCAGCCAGTTGTGTGACAAAGGCCATCAAATTCAGTTTCAAGAATCAAAATGCAGTATCTTAAAAGATGGTGAAGTCATATTTGAAGCCTACAGAGAAAGAAATTTGTATGTTCTATATCTCGATGAACTCAAGGATCAAGATGTGTGTTTGGCAGCTAGCAAAGATAAATCAACTGAGTTGTGGCACAGAAGATTGGGCCACTGCAGCCTGGATGGGCTGAACAAGCTCAGAAAAAGAAAACTAGTTGAAGGACTGCCAAAGGTGAATTTCAGATTGGATAGCATTTGCAGACCTTGTGCAAGAGGAAAGCACACCAAGAGCTCCTTCAAATCAAAGACTGTAGTAACCACCTCAAAGCCCTTAGAACTACTTCACATGGATTTATTTGGGCCAATGAGGACTACCAGTTTGGGAGGAAAGAATTTTGGATTCGTAATAGTTGATGATTATTCAAGATTCACTTGGGTATCCTTTTTAGAGCACAAAGATGACGCATTTGAGAATTTTGTCAGCTTCAGTAAGAAAGTTCAGAAAGATCAGAAATTCTCAATTATCTCTATTCGATCAGATCATGGTGGTGAGTTTCAGAATGAAAAGTTTTCGAAGTTCTGTGATGATCAAGGAATTGAGCACAACTTCTCAGCTCCAAGGACACCTCAACAGAATGGAATTGCTGAGAGGAAAAACAGAACTCTTTTGGATATGGCAAGATCAATGTTATCAGAATATGATCTGCCAAGATATTTCTGGGCCGAAGCTATCAACACTGCATGTTATATCATAAATAGAGTGATGATCAGGCCAATTCTGAAAAAGACTGCTTATGAACTCTTCAAAGAAAAGAAGCCAAAGATTAGCCATTTCAGAATATTTGGATGTCCTTGCTTCATCCATAACAATGGAAAAAGGGACATTGGTAAGTTGGATGCCAAATCAGATGAAGGCATTTTCATGGGGTATTCCTCTAAACCTAAAGGTTATAGAGTTTTCAATAAACGTTCCTTATTAATTGAACAATCAGTACATGTTATTTTTGATGAATCTAACCCTTCCTTGAAAAAGGAAGAAATTAGTGACATTGATGATGCAGATGTCTTGTCCGAAAAATTAAAGAAAACTTCAATTAAGGACAAAGAGGATCCAACTCTGGAAGAACTGCAGCAAACAGAAATCCAACATAAAGATCTTCCAAAGGAATGGAGACATCAGAAAGATCACCCTCCTGAAAACATCATTGGTGATCCATCTGTAGGGGTAAGAACTAGAGGTAATGTAATTCCATGCGACTATTTAGCATTTGTTTCTCAAGTAGAGCCTAAGACAGTCAATGAAGCGTTATCTGATGAATCTTGGATACTAGCCATGCAAGATGAACTAAATCAGTTCAAGAGAAACCAAGTATGGTCACTTGTTCCTAGACCATCCAATCATTCAGTTATTGGCACCAAATGGGTGTTCAGAAATAAACTGGATGAGTCTGGAATAATCTTAAGGAACAAAGCCAGATTGGTGGCTCAAGGCTACTCCCAAGAGGAAGGCATAGATTTCGATGAAACTTATGCACCTGTAGCTAGACTTGAGGCCATTAGGATTTTACTTGCTTATGCATCCGCACTTGATTTAAAACTTTTTCAAATGGATGTCAAATCAGCCTTTTTAAATGGTTTCATCAAGGAGGAAGTTTATGTTGAACAACCTCCAGGTTTTGACGACTCTGAATTTCCAAATCATGTATTTAAACTACATAAGGCCTTATATGGTCTAAAGCAAGCTCCTAGAGCCTGGTATGAAAGGCTCAGTAATTTCTTATTAAATCATGGTTTCACTAGAGGTAAAGTAGATAGTACATTATTTATAAAATCTAAAGTTAAACATATACTTCTTGTACAAATCTATGTGGATGATATTATTTTTGGATCTACTGATGAATCTCTTTGCAAGTACTTTGAAAAGCTTATGCAGGGAGAATTCGAAATGAGCTTGATGGGGGAGTTAAGCTACTTCCTTGGATTGCAAATTAAGCAAGGGAAGGATGGCACTCATATCTGTCAAGCAAAGTATACCAAAGAGCTGTTGAAGAAATTTGGATTTGAAGATGCAAAGCCATTATCAACTCCAATGAGCACATCAACCAGAATGGACAGTGATCAAAAAGGTAAAAGGGTAGATCAAAAGAATTATCGAGGTATGATAGGATCATTACTTTACTTAACTGCCAGTAGACCAGATATTCTGTTCAGTGTATGCATGTGTGCTAGATATCAGGCAGACCCTAGAGAGTCTCACTTAATCTCTGTAAAAAGAATATTTAGATACTTAGCTAGAACTCATGATTTAGGTCTCTGGTATCCTAGATCTTGTGAGATAAATCTAATAGGATATTCAGATGCTGATTATGCTGGTTGCAAAGTAGATAGAAAAAGCACCAGTGGATGTTGTCAGTTTCTTGCAGGATGCTTAATATCATGGACATCCAAGAAACAAAATTCAGTAGCTCTATCAACAGCTGAGGCGGAATATGTTGCTGCTGGAAGTTGCTGTACACAACTTCTTTGGATAAAGCAACAACTTGAAGACTTCGGCATTCACATCAAATCAATTCCTCTATTGTGTGATAATACTAGTGCCATCAACCTCACCAAAAATCCAGTTCAACACTCAAGGACGAAACACATTGAGGTAAGATATCATTTTATTCGAGACCATGTAGCTAGTGGTAATTTAGAAATTTCGTTTATAGATACAAATGGTCAATTGGCAGATATCTTCACAAAAGCCCTACCTGAAGAGAGATTTACATCTCTTAGAAGGGAACTAGGGATGTGCAATTTGTGAAAGAATTTCTGTGATGTTATTGACATATAAATTTTTCAGATTAAATGAAAAGTTCTCTCTCCGTTAAAATTAAACAAAACTCTGATTATCTATATGCTTTGACCGCTTCTGTGTAGAAAGTTGTTTGACTTGTCAAACCTTTTTGTCGCTTTCTACCTTTGCCGCCTTTTGGCGCTCCCGTCATTAAAGTAATATTAATTTATCCAAACCGTTTTGAGATCGATTCGCCTTCCACCTTTACCCTTTTTATTCTCTATCTGTTCACCTAAAGCTGATGCCCTAACGATTTTGGGATCGTCTCTCTGCAACTTTCGAAGCCTTCTTCTCTTCCCGCGAAGAACTCCTTCGAAAACTTCCGTCCCTTCCATCATCCTCCCTTCCAAAATCCTTTCTTCTCTGCACCCATGGCCGCTCCGTTGATCTCCGGAAGTGTTGGGGGCTACAGTGCTGAGTATTTATCCCCAAAGGAGCAAGAAAGATTTACTTTTGTGAAGACAAAGATTTGCGGAAATAAGGCGGTGGATGTTCAGAATCTTGAGAAGAGTGGCATGGCCAGGCTAGTTGATACTATAAGAAGATCGCAGTGGATGGATGTGGTCACATTCAGTGAGGTAAGCTACCCGGACTTGGTAAAAGCCTTCTACATCTGTCTGAAGTCAGAAGCAGATGGATCCCTTGTTTCCTCTGTCAAGGGTATTCAAATCAGAATAACCCATGAGCTGTTGCGTGATCTGTTTGGAGTGAAGACCTCAGGATTTAGTGGCATTCACTCTGTGAATGATGAAGTCAAAGGTCTCGGGATCATCGGTCCAGGATTTAAGTTGAAGGATGGGAAGCTGGATATTAATCAGATGTCCGCGTTCAACCGGTTGCTGCACTTTATAGTCTGCCAAATCTTAGTTCCCCGTAGTGCTACCTTTTCTTCATGCACTAGGGCAGATTCGGACATAATGTTCTGGGCAATCCAGAACAAAGAGATAAACCTGGCCGCAGTGATGACTGAGCGAATGATGGTTGCACATGCTCAGTTATGGGAAACAAAGAGCAAGTTGAATGTTTCCCTTCCATATGCCCATCTTCTGACCAAGATTTTCAAGCACTTTGGAGTAGATCTGTCAGGGGCGGTAGCTGAAAAGATGGGCCAGTCTATAAGGTCCAGGAACCTGAAGAAAAGTGGCTTTTCAGTGCAAGAAGGAGTTTGGTCGAAATCCTCTGTGGCTGAAGGAGAAGCAGTTATTGCAGATATTCCAGAGGCAGTAGAAGTAGAGCAAGAAGCAGCAAGCCCAGCAGAGCAAGAACCAGTTGAGTCAGCTGTGGGATGCCTATCCGAAGCTCAATTGGTAGAGGGTGCAGCTGGTGTGGCTGATTCCTCGCCCACCACCTTAGTCACCTCTATTTTGAGAGAGATTTTGGACTCTGTTCCCTCCATCTCAGCCTCTTCTAAGGCAGGTGGACCTGATGAAGATGTCATCTTGGAAAAAGCTCCTGCTCAGGGGGAGCAAGAAAGTTTTGAAGTCCCTGCTCCCATTCAGGGGGAGCATGCTGAGAGTGAAAAGCCAGAGAATGAAGCCTTGGTTGATGATAGTGAAGGCCCAAGTGCAGCTGTAAATCTTGAGGAGCCTGTCTCTCAGCCAAGTAAGCAGAAAAGAGTTGTTCACAGGAGGTCAAGGAAGGGCCATAGGAAAGTCAAGTTGAAGCATGTTATGGCTTTGTTAAAAGCCCAAGGAGAGATGTTGGCATCAGTTCAGTCTGGTATACAAGGAATAGTTTCAAATCAGGTGTCAACCTCCTCAGATGTATCCTCAATAAGAAATGCAATGAGGTATTTCAATAAGGAAATGTCTGATATGAAAAATTTGCTGGCTAGTATTTCAAAATCTAGTGGTGTCCCTCCTGCACCTACTCAGAGCAGTCCAGCTGAAGTTCCTAGGCCACCAGGGCCTCCAGCTGAAGTTCCTAGGCCACCAGGGCCTCCTGCAGAAGTCTCAGGGCCAACAGGGCCGCCAGTTCAGGAGTCAGGGCCATCAGGGCCATCTGTTGTAAGGTCACCCGGACCAGTGGCAGCCTCAGGGTCTTCAGGACCATCTCCTGCAGTCAGAGAAAGTAAGGTCAAAGGAAAAGAGCCTGTGTCTGTCTCCAAGGCCCCTGATTCTTCATCTCTTGCCACTCCAACCCTCTCCACACCTTCATCTCCTCCTACTGCACCTCCTGCTCCACCAACCATAAAACATCCCATGCCTCGCACCAAACCTTCCTCATCCTCTACTTCCTCTCAACCCTCCTTCTCACCTACTCCAGCTCTCATCTCAGCTTCATCCTCATTAACTCCTCAACCTTCTCCTATTCAAACTCAATCATCTCATCCTCAACCAACCTCTTCCTTTAATCCTAAACACTTGTTCTATCCTCCTACTCCTCCTAATTCTGTTACCTTTCCTCCAGTAAAACCTCTGCCTCTTGGTATTTTTGACACCAATGTTCCCGACCCTTTTGAAAGGAACACTCTCCTCACCATTCTTTCCACAGCCTCTCACATTCACAGGACTGACCCTCCTAGTCCTGTCTTGAAAAAGAGAAAAACATCTTCCTCTCTAAGCACTCCCTCCACTTCTCTCTACCCTCCTTTATGGTACTCTCTTACCCTTGATCCTAAGAGAAGACCGATCTACAGAGAATACCTCCAGAAATGCATTCTTTCTACCATTTATGGTATTCCTTTTCTCAACCTCTCCGACACCTGGCCATTGTTCTCCCTTTTACTCAGATTCTCAAGTTTTCAAATCCAAAATCTTTGAGGGCACTGAGTTCAAGACTGAAGATCAGTGGGCAGCTATCAAAGGAAACAAGGCTCAGTACTCAAAATACCTGACTGCAAGGGCCGAATCTATCTCTCTCAGAGCTCACCCACTCACCCTCTCTGAGTGGTTCATCTTCCAGCACAAGAATTCTTGGGGCTCCTTCATCTTGAAGGAAATTCGGATTGCCAGAGCTTTTCAGTTGTACAGTGACTTCTGTTATTTGAACAAAATTCCAGAAGTTCAATTTTGCCAGTTCAACTCTCAGATTACTGTGCGGCAATCAGAGACCCCTCTCAACCTTCCTTTTACAGTAGATTTTGTCTCCTTCAAGGCTGAGTTTCCAGTTCTTCTGCCGAAGCTGCACTCGTTAGTGCTTAATTCAGATGCTGGATCTCATGCTCTCGACATGTTTGCAAGGCAGCTGGGCCGGATGTCAGCAAAGCAGGGCCGATCTCCCTCCTTCTTGCGGTTCATCTTCAGAGAATATCACTCTAGCCGCATCTCCTCCCTGACCTTAGCTCCACTCATTTCTGAGTGTGAACGACTCATCTCATCCGATTGGGAGCTTCTATATCGGGCCTCTTATCAGCAATTGGAAGCTGTCAATCAAGATCTGGTCCGTCAGAGGAAGCCTGCTCTTTCTGCAGAAGCCTTTATGGATCTCAATTCCATCGCTCCCTTACCAGAGCTCTATGCTGTCTGGGCAGCTAGATATTCTGCCTTCTTTGCCCTAAAGCAGGATCTGTTAACTCAGCAACTTCACTATCCAATTTCCTTGGACAGATTTCTCCATAGGGCCAGTTTTGGAAAGAGTACCTACTTCAGATTCATTTTGGACAAAACTCAGTATGGAGAGTTCATAGAGCAGCAAAGGCAACTCTACATTCAGAGGAACATCCCTTCCATGGGACCCTCCTTCTCAGTTACCTTTGGAGTTTTCTGCAAACTTTTGAGGATCTTGAGATCAAGGCATGGGCTGTTATCTCACAGCATGCCTCCTTGTTATCTCCTTTGTATTATCTTTCTCCATCTTAATAAAAATCTTTCTCTCTTCTTTGTCTCACAGCTTATCTTTTTGCCTAATGACAAAATGGGGGAGACAACTAACGTAAATCTGAAAAACATATTTCATTTTATTTATGATGTTCAGTATATTTTGTCATCATCAAAAAGGGGGAGATTGATGACCAAACTGTCCCCATAATAAATATTTCCATTTATTTATATATTAATTTTGATGATTAACAAAATAACACTAATAGATTTCTTGAGCCTTGAGAACAGGAAGCAAAAGAAAAATGAAAGATCAAGACAATCTGGTAAGTCCCATCATTTCTATCTAAGTCCCTGTAACGACTTCTTTGATAAGCAGAACGACTTACTCTTTGACCGGAGCACTCGAATCGTTACCGTAACGACTTCTTTAGAACTCGCAACGACTCTCTAGCCGTAACGACTTCTTTAGACCTCGTAACGATTTCTTTAGAACTCGCAACGACTCTCTAGCCGTAACGACTTCTTTAGACCTCGTAACGATTTCTTTAGAACTCGCAACGACTCTCTAGCCGTAACGACTTCTTTAGACCGCGTAACGATTTCTTTGTTAGTCATAACGATTTCGCGCAACGACTTCTTTGTTAGTCATAACGATTTCGCGCAACGACTTCTTTGTTAGTCATAACGATTTCGCGCAACGACTTCTTTGTTAGTCATAACGATTTCGCGCAACGACTTCTTTGTTAGTCATAACGATTTCGCGCAACGACTTCTTTGTTAGTCATAACGATTTCGCGCAACGACTTCTTTGTTAGTCATAACGATTTCGCGCAACGACTTCTTTGTTAGTCATAACGATTTCGCGCAACGACTTCTTTGTTAGTCATAACGATTTCGCGCAACGACTTCTTTGTTAGTCATAACGATTTCGCGCAACGACTTCTTTATTAGTCATAACGATTTCGCGTAACGACTTCCTTATTAGTCATAACGATTTCTTGCAACGATTTCTTTAGAACGCGCAACGACTTCATAAGTTATCACAACGATTTCTTTACAGTTCATAACGACTTGCTATAACTCATAACGATTTCATAAGTTATAAAGTCAGCAAGATTCTCTTTATCGAATTTCTTGATGCATCAGGATAATGCTTTTTAATAGCGTTGAAAAGTCAAAGTCATATCTTGTCCGTTGACTGCTTTGCATTAAATGCTCTCCGATCGTATCTCCCATGCATGCAGACAATATCTTCCATTTCTATGCTACTCTGTCTACGTACTTTTCTTGGACAGAAAGGAGCTTTGCTATATACTGCAATATCTGTTCCATTTCAACTAATAATAGACAGCAGTCCTAGCTGTCTTCTATTTATTGATGATATGCTTACAGATATCTGACAAGACTCATCTGGACAACGTTGGACACAAGATACAAAGTTCTATGACATCTCTTTGGCGTGTACACCAGGATAAAAGACTGACGATCAGAAGCTTCCTCAGTAACCAGTCTAACGTACACAAGGATAAGAGACAACGGACACTTAACGTTCGAATTTGAATCAGCAGTTTAAATAGAAGACTCAAGACGAAAAGAAAGTATGAAGTGCAACATCGCGTGATTTTAGAAGAAGAAAGGAATCCATCTCTCTCAATCTTTAGAACTTTGAAGAAGAGCGAAGCCTCCACTCAAAAACCTGGTTCTAAGCTCTTAGCTCTCTGTGCTCAAAGGAGTCTTCTCATTTGTAAGAGCCTGTGTGGTCCTTGGAGAGAAAAACCTTGTTAAATCTCTTTCTCTCTCGGGGCTTAGGAGCTTCAGGTTGTAGCTGGTCAAGCTAGAATCTGAAGCCTGTTTTCACAACCTTTTTCTGATTAGTGTGTGTTCCCTTCTGGACGAAGGAAGACCTGGTGGTATCCAGGGTGGTTGTTGTTCCCTTCTGGACGAAGGAAGACCTGGTGGTATCCAGGGTGGTTGTTGTACCCTTCAGGTTGAAGGAAGACCAGTTGAGGCTGGGTGTAAGGATCCTTAAGGGGGATTGTACCCTTGGTAGTAAAATCCTGAGGTATTGCTCAGGGACTGGACGTAGGTCTCCTGTGGAGAGGAGTTCCGAACCAGGATAAAAATCCTGTGTCTTGTGGTTGTGTTTTGGTGTGATTGTTGTCTTGTTTGCTCTAACTCTAACCTTGTTATTAAGTTGTGCAATCTTTTCAGTAAACAGGTTTTAATCAAACATCGAAGTTTTGATAACCCATTCACCCCCCCCCCCTCTGGGCTAGCTAGCTGGGCAACAGACCCGGGGCCTGAACTCGATATCGAATTCGCCGAGCTCGACGGCCCACTTCGCCAACCTCCCCGAGGACTCGGGTCGCTCGAAAATTGGTCGGAGCGGAGCGTCGGTTAGGACAACGATCTTGTGTGCTTGAAAGTACGGGCGTAGTCGTCGGGCTGCCATGATGAGAGCGTAACCGAGCTTCTCCAGGTTGGTGTAGCGCTGTTCGGCTCCTCGTAGCGCCTTACTCGTATAGTACACCGGGAGGTGGACTCGATCTTCTTCTCGGACGAGCACCAAGCTGATAGAATAGTCCGTCGCAGATAGGTACAACAGCAGTTCTTCATTGTCGCATGGCTTGCTTAACGTCGGGACGTTCGCTAGGTGTTCCTTCAGTTCGTCGAAGGCCCCTTGGCATTCCTCGGTCCATTCGAAACGACCCTTCCGCAGTATCTCGAAGAAAGGCCGGCAACGTTCCGCCGACCTGGACATGAACCTACTAAGAGCAGTTATCCTGCCATTAAGTCTTTGTACCTCTTTGATTGTCCTCGGAGCCGTCATGTCGAGGATGGCTTGGACTTTGTCGGGGTTGACGTCAATGCCTCGTTGTGAGACGAGATACCCTAGGAATTTCCCCGCTCGGACGCCGAAGACACACTTCTCGGGGTTCAGCTTCATCCCGTAGAGCTTCAATACTTTGAAAGCTTCGGCTAGGTCTTTGACGTGGTCCTCGGCTCGTCGGCTTTTTACCAGCATGTCATCGATGTATATCTCCATGGTCTTGCCAATCTGCTTCTCGAACATTTTGTTGACCAATCTTTGGTATGTTGCTCCTGCATTCTTCAATCCGAACGGCATACGGGTAAAGCAATACAAACCTCTCTCAGTGGTGAAAGATGTCTTTTCTTCGTCTTCTGGGGCCATTCTTATTTGGTGATAGCCTGAATATGCGTCGAGGAAGCTTAAGAGCTCGTGTCCGGCAGTTGAGTCGACCAGCTGGTCGATCCGCGGCAGGGGGAAGCTGTCTTTTGGGCAGGCTTTGTTTAGGTTGGTGAAGTCCACACACATTCGCCATTTGCCATTTGCCTTTCGTACTAGGACGACGTTGGCGACCCAGGTTGGATAGAATGAATTCCTAACGGTTCCTGCATGCAAATATTTTGTCAACTGGTTTTCAACCACTTCCTGTCGTTCGGCTGACAGGGGCCTCTTCTTTTGCCGGATAGGTCGGGCCTTGGGGTCCACGTTCAAGTGGTGTTGGATAATGCTCGGGTCTATTCCTGGAAGATCGTCGTCAGACCAAGCGAAAACGTTGCCACTCTGACCGAGGAATGTGGTGAGGTCAGCCTCCAACTCTTTGAGTTCGGTCTCGATGATTAGAAGTCCGCTTTCGATTTTTATTTGCTTAGTCAGTTCTACTGGCTCGTGTTTTGGGGCGTCATTCACAGTAGGTACGTACTCAGGAATAGTTGGTTCTTTAGCTTTAATAGAGTTAACATAACATAGGCGCGCCTCGGCCTGACTCCCGACAACTTCGCCTACCCCGCTTGGAGTTGGAAATTTCAGCTTCTGGTGGTATGTTGACGGGACCCCTCCGAGCTTCCCGAGCAGACCGTGCCCAAAGATCGCGTTGTAGGCCGACTTTACTTTCACAATCAAGAAGTCGACTTCAACCGTTACTTGCTAAGGACGGGCTCCCAGTGTTACTTTGAGCCGGATGGACCCCTCGGCGGTGACCGGAGTTCCGCTGAACCCAAACAGAGGTGTGGCGACCGGTTTGAGCTCCGTGCTCAGGTTCGTCATCTTCAGGAAGCAGTCGTAGAAGAGGACATCCGGCGCTGCTCCGTTGTCGATGAGGATGCGATGCACGGTGTATCCGTCGATGTCGGCATGAATGACTAGCGCGTCGTCGTGAGGAAAGTTTAGCCCAATTGCGTCGTCGGCAGAAAAGGTGATCGGCTCCATATTGGGCTGGTGAATCCCGAGGACGACGGCTGAAGCGTACGCCTTCCTCTTCCTGCTGCTGTCGCCGCCACCCGCAGATCCGCCGGCGAGGACCAGGACGGCGCCTTTCCCCTCGCGCTCGTGATCCTCGTCTTGATCGCGGTCTTTCGGTTTGCCGTCGACGACGTCTTTACCGATTATCCCTCGGCGCAACATCTCCGATATCTCCATCTTCAGGCTCCTGCACTGGTCTGTTAGGTGACCGAAACCTTTATGGTACTCACAGTATAGCTCGGCCCCTCGTCCCGATGGAGGCCTTGTGATGGGTTCCGGTCGCCTGAACTCTGGTAGCTTCTTGATGACAGGGAGGATTTCTGAAGGTGGCCTCCCGAACCAGGGGAGATCCCTTACGCGACGATACTCATCGGGTCGTCGGTCAGACATTCGTCGGTTCTCTGAGTCTCGGCGCCTGTCTCCGCGCGCTTCCTCCCTCCTTGGCCTCTTTTCGCTAGCCTCCGAGCTCGTGCTTCCCCTCTCCAGCGGCCGCTTCAGTCGCCCAGCGGCTCCCAGGGTTGATTCCAGGCGGACGTATTTCTGCATCCGAGAGAGGAGGTCGGAGAGGCTTACCGGTGGTTTCTTGGCGATCGACGCCACAAATGCTCCGTCAGTGCACACCCTGGTCAGAATGTTGACCGCCGTTCTCAAGTCTAGGTCCACCACTTTCATCACCTCGATCTGAAAGCGTTTCGCATAGTCTCGAAACATCTCGTTTTCTTTTTGAGATACCAGCCACAGGTCGTCGGTGCACAATGAGTGCTGCACCGTGTTGTAGAAGTGGTCGAGGAACCTTTGGGCCAGGTCCGAGAAGCAGGAGACCGATCGCGCCGGCAACGCCTTGAACCATTGTAGTGCTGCATCATCAAGAGTGGACATGAAGGCCCTGCATTTCAGAGCGTCAGTCACATTCATCATTTTCCACCTGGCCCTGAAAATGATCGAGGTGGTGGACTGGGTTGGTTGTTCCGTTGTAGCGTCGGAACTTTGGCAACTGGAACTTCGGTGGGACCGAAGCCGATGTGATTTCTTCTGTGAAAGGCGAGGAGGAGAGAAGCGTCGCCACGGATGGGGCGCGAGTGCCGAGCTGTAGGGCTTCTATTTTCCGATTCATCTCCCGCAGATCGCTTTTCCACCGAGGATCGAGCGGGGACTCGCTGATGGTGATAGCGGTGGACTCCGCCGTAAAGTGGTCGGCTAGGTCGGCCCTAGCCATATTTCCGGCTGCGGCAACTGGTGTCACGGGAGGAGCGTTGTCGGCGTGGTTAACTGCCGGCGTGGGAGTCCCAACTATCGTCGGTTGCGCTTCGGCGTGACTTGTCGATACCGCTGGAGGCGCTTGTTGCCGGTGGAGAGCTTCCGTATCACCATGATTACCTTGGGTTTGTTCTACTTGGCGAGTCGAGCCCTCGCCTTGAGGAGGGTGAGCTTGTTGATTCTGCTCCATCCTCATAAGGATTTGCTGAAGGTGCGCCAGTGTCTGCTCAACCCGATCGAGCCGCGACGAGGTCGTCGAATCCTGCTCCCCCGCGCCCGAGGCTCCTCCAGCTGCTGCCCCTTCAACAATGCTAGTAAGGGCAACTTCTTCCTCCGACGGGCGAACTGCGACCTTTCCCTTGGGTGCCATGAGGAACAGCTTTTTGTATCAGGTTCCCACAGACGGCGCCAAATGTTGCTGAGAAAATCAGCAAGGATCGTCGGCCGGAGCCAAGCTGGGTGGGCCCCGAGGGATTGGTCGCGCCGCGCAGTCGTCAGAGGAGTGAGTTCAACCTGCAAAGAACCACCGAGACTCCTCGGTGGTCGGACACTCCGACGATCAAGTTAGAAAGTCGTTAAGAGAGAGAGAGAGAGAGAGTTTTTGTGCTACGAATAGCGTACCTTTTCTTTGTGAGTCTCTATCCTTTTTATAAGGGCCTGGTCCTTTGGACAGACAAGGAAGGTGGCGGACGAGCCTCCGTGAGGCAGGGGCGCTAATCAGGGAACCCTCGCCAGCTGGACAGGGAGAGTCCTGCCTTGACAGCCGCTTGCCCAAAGCGGGTATGGGCCAGCTGGGGGTCGTGATTTACGGGGCTCGTCTGTACCTAGGGTAAGCGTGACCTGGCGCCGGCTGGGGACGCCCGGACTTAGTGCTTATTTGAATTAGTTCTTCGCAGTGACGGACTAACCTGTGCCGACGACTTCCGACAACTTATTTGTCGGATCGTCGGTATGGCCGATCCTTGATCTCGTCGACCCAATTTGTCGGCTGACGACGACCGTATCACTTACAACAAAGTTGCCGGAGTAAAAATGATCATGTATATGGCCATTAATGTTTATCAATGTTCACAAGACCGAAAATATATAGAATTGTCTCTATTATGCATTGTGGGGCGCTTTATTTTATAAATATTCTTATATATTTAAAATTCATCATATATATATATATATAAAGCAATCACATAATTAGACACACATGGTAACCGACGTAGTTGTTGTATATCATGTATTGCCACATTCTTATATATTTTTGTGTATTCAAGGAGAAACATTTATTGCTGTGCTTTCTTATTGGGGTGGACCAATGCGCCCTCCGTGTATTGATTTGTAGAAACCCCTCACGAATATAATAAGTTCCTTTTTGATAATATTTATTTGACAGATTTTAGAGTGCAATAAATATTTCCCGTATTCAATTTTTTTTTTTATCAATTCAACGGTTCATCAATTGATGAATCGCCAATACACACGTTCGGAATCACTAAAAGCTTGCGATAATAATTGTAATCAGTGATTATCATCATTGCTCATAATCGTTGTTAAAAAGATAAAATTATCATAAATTTATGTAAAAGAATTCCTACTTAAAAATACTAGAGAAATCACTACTGCTGGCCGGCCCATTTCTCTTCGTAGCCCGTGAAACCTGAAGCCCACTTAAACTAGACTGGGCCTATTGGGCCGCCGTCCGCTAGCGCTGTGAGCCGTCAAGGCAGTTACATGGTCCACTGTGCTCACCCCCGCATCGGCCTCCAGCTCGATACGGCGAAACCCTAGAAAGCGGCCCACTCGCCACCGCTCTCCACTGCCCCCATTGGCGCCCCGCCGAAGCAGAAGAACGAGAAGAGGACGAGGGAGAGGAAGACCCACACTGCGATGGCGAAGGAGAAGCCCCGAGGAGGGGCTGGGGAGCCGGCGAAGAAATGGAATAAGGGCTCCCGCGTGCACCGCAAGCAGCAGCGCCTCTCCGAGGAGCAGGAAATCGAGCTTCTTGAGTCGTGGATCGAGGCCATGAAGCCCGACAGGGGCACGAACCCCCTTTCCTTCCCCGAGCCCCCCCGCGGCGCCGCCGCTGGCCGCTCGCCCGACGGCGGGTTCACCCCCTACGTCGGCTGCAAGTTATTCGAGCAGCTGCCCCTGTCCAGTAGGACCAGAGACGGCCTGCGACCCAAGTACGTCAAGATGAGCGACATCCAGCGGGCGTCCCTCCCACATTCCCTCTGCGGCCGTGACGTCCTTGGGGCCGCCAAGACAGGGTCGGGGAAGACCCTTGCGTTCATCATCCCGGTATGAATAAGCTTCTTTCTTTTGGTTTCGTTGCCCTTGCGGTGAATTGTGATTGCCCGGGAAGCAGAATTTGTACAGGGATACGTATGATTGGAAGGGTATTGGTGGGAGGGGCTTCTGGGTTCGAATTTTTTGTTGCCTTCTCCTTAAGACAGCACACCTCCAATGTTGACGAGCCTTCATGTTAGATGTTGCTAATGAAAAGCTTGGATTTTGCTTTACAGTCCAGTTTCTTTTTTGTTGGCTTCCTGTTAAACACCATTTAAGCATTCAATCCCTTCTACCGCTGTATCCAGACTTTGCAATTTGACAATATACATGTTTCTAGATGCAGCATATGTTCTCCTATAGATGTTGTAATGTTCTTGCTATCATCGTCGTTGACTTATTCTACTTGGGAAGTAGTTGAAAGCTGAAATCTACGACTTGCATTTCCAGGTAATTGAAAAGTTGTTCAGGTTAAGGTGGGGTGTTTACGATGGAGTGGGCAGCATAATAATATCTCCCACAAAGGAGTTGGCTGGGCAACTTTTTCAGGAGTTGCAGACTCTGGGAAAGAACCATAATCTGAGTGCAGGCCTTTTAATTGGTGGCCGCAAAGATGTCGACACGGAGAAGGAGCGTGTCAATAGTATGAACATATTAGTCTGTACCCCTGGTCGACTTCTTCAGCACATGGATGAGACTCCTTATTTTGATTGCTCACAACTTCAGGTCTTTACCACTACCCCCCCACCCCGCGGCCAAAAAAATAGAATTTTTTTCAAATTATTAACCAGATTCTGCGTTGGTTTTTTATCACGTTATATTTTATGTTTCTGGTCGATTGGCAGGTTTTGGTACTTGATGAAGCAGATCGGATTCTTGATGCAGGATTCAGGAAGGAACTGGACGCTATCGTTTCCCAGCTCCCCAAAAAGCGTCAGACACTGCTTTTTTCAGCAACACAAACAAAGTCGGTCAAAGATCTGGCTAGGCTTAGCTTGAAGGATCCAGAATACATCAGTGTGCATGCAGAGTGTGAGACAGCTACACCTGAGCACTTGAACCAGGTCGCTATGGAAGTTCCTCTTGAACAGAAATTGAATATGCTATGGAGCTTCATTAAAGCACATCTTAATTCAAAGATGCTTGTATTCCTTTCAAGCTGCAAGCAGGTACTTTGTTCTTCTCTTATTCCCCTTTTGTTTAGGCGGACATGTCAAATAAGTATCCATTTGCAGGGTTTACTAATATGAGGTCTGGGCATTGTCCAATTTGAGTAATAGTGAAGAATGCAATATCATGTTGAAAGAGCCAAATAAAAAGATAATGATATTATGACGGTCCTTTAGAAAATGTCAGGAAAACTTTTGGGACGGTATTTTATTTATTTATTTTTTGTGTCTCAACATTTCTCAGGCATTGTTTTTTTGTCTGAAAAAAGATGTTTCACCCCTGATCTTGGTCTCTGGTGTATGTCCCACCCTTTATCGTTTCTGATTGCCCATTGTGACTTGTGTGCAATTGCTTTCAAGCTCGTCAAAGTGAACCCTCATTGGTTGAATGATAGTGATTCATTGTACAGCAAATGAGAAAATTCATTCTTCTATCACATGATGAATATTGTCTGCATCCTTTGTATATTATCCCTGACATAGGATTCTGTTTGAAGTGCAGATTTGATGTATTAGTAATCCTTTCCTGCCCAAATGTATCCTTTCAAACAAACAAATTTAATTGTTTCAGTAATGTGGATCTTGGTCCTTAAACTTGGATTAATGTCAAGCCTGCTTTTATAGGTTAAATTTGCGTATGAAGTATTCAGAAAACTACGTCCTGGGATTCCTTTGTTGTGTCTGCATGGGCGAATGAAGCAAGATGTGAGGATGGCTATATATGCCCAGTTCTGTGAGAAACGTTCATGTCTCTTCTCAACTGATGTAGCATCCAGAGGACTCGATTTTCCAGCTGTTGACTGGGTGATCCAGGTGAACTGTGATCATGATGTAACTTCTTTTGCTATATGCCTATAAGGGGATTAGGTCTAATTTCCTTTTCTTTTGGCAGGTGGACTGCCCTGAAGATATTGCAGCATACATCCACAGAGTTGGTCGTACAGCACGCTTCACTTCTAAGGGGAAAGCGGTTTTATTCCTTTCACCTTCAGAAAAAGAAATGATAACAAAACTACAGAATGCTGAGCCTAAAATACCAATACAATGGAGAAAGGTTTGACGGATATAAATATGTTTTTGTTTGATTTTTGTTATCTTTGGAGTCCTTCCACTTATAGTCTAATCTGATGAATTTCCAACACTAGTTAAGTAATAGCATTGAAGGTTTTCATATTGTTAGCCTTGAGGCTAAAGCATTCAAAGATTACATCCTTGAACAATGATATCTTAGAAGTTAGGTGGATATGGCCCTATTGAGATTATGCAATCATCTAGGTATAGATCATCATTGTCGTCGTCGTCTTAGCCTTGAGGCTAAAGCATACAAAGATTACATCCTTGAACAATGATATCTTACAAGTTAGGTGGATATGGCCCTATTGAGATTATGCAATCATCTAGGTATAGATCATCATTGTCGTCGTCGTCATCAGAGTCTTTTCCCATTATTTGGGGTCGGCTACATAAATCCCATTTCACCTAAATTTTCTATCAAATGTTATATTTGTATTTAAACTCAAGAAGCCAATATCCTTCTTAATAACATCTCACCATCTTGTTGTAGGCCTTCCCCAAGTTCTTTTACGAAGTGCTCATTCGTAATCTTATCTTTCTTAGTTTTACCACACATCCATCTGAGCATCTTCATTTATGCTACACATTTTGTTAATGTGTTTTTTTCATACTGGCCAACACTAGGTACCATATAACAAAATAGGTCTCACAGTTCGTCTATAAAACTTTCCGTTAAGTTTCATGGGTATACGGTCACAAAGGATTCTTTATACACTTCTCCATTGTAATCCTCCTGACTTAATCCTATGTGCAATATCGTCATAAATCTCCCTCTGCTCTTGAATGGGGAGATTATACTGTGAAGATGTTCTCCCATTAACATGGTTTGGCGTGGCGGATCGAATCGGTCCTATTCGGTCGAATCGGATCGAATCAGGAGAAACCCGATTCGCCCGATTCCCATCGAATCTGACCAATTCCCATCCGATTCCCATGTGAATCGGCCCGATTCAGGTGAATCGTGGCGGATCAGGAAAAACCCGATTCGCCTCGATTCCCCGATGCGTCGAACCTTGCTCCCATATAAACGTTCTCTCATATAATTATATGACTATACTGTGAAGACATGTTATCAGAATCAAAAGTTTGCAAGATCTTTACCATCTTGGGAAGTATAATTTGGAGTCAAATCTTTCAGTACTCTGTAGTTTTTCTGCTCCCTTTGCAAAGATAAGCTAAAAGCTTGTAGCATCCTTTTGTTTCTTTTTCTCTCAGGCGAATTTGCAAAGATTGCAATCTATTACTGATTCATTGGCATCTCTTCTGGTCAAGTATCCCAACCTCCAGGCTCTGGCCCGGCGGGCATTCATTACATATTTGAAGTCTATACATATTCAGCGAGACAAAGAAGTCTTTGATGTGTCAAAGTTACCTATTGAAGAGTTCTCTTTGTCGCTTGGACTGCCTTTGACTCCGGTAATTCGTTTTCATCAGAAACAAAAGGGCAAAGTGACATATGAAAATGCCAGTAATAATCAGGATAATGGTCAAGAAGATGAACTATTGACTGCTTCCAGAAAGAGTTTACCGATGCCTACTTCTATAAGAATTAAGGATGAAGCTGAATTAGACAAAGAACCTGAAGATGATGATATTCTCTCACAAAAGGATGATCCCAAGGATGGGAGAGAAGATCATCCGGCTGCGTAAGCTTTCATCTTTTGTACCTTTCAGTTCTGGCACTTGTAGCCTCAGTACTGTGTGCTGTAGAAGTACTGATCTGTTTTCCTTGACCTTGTTGATTACAGTCTTCCAAGCAGAGTCTTAAAGAAAAAGAAACTGAAGATTAATGTACACAGGCCAATTGGAACCAGGGTTGTTTTTGATGAAGAGGGCAACTCACTTCCCCCGCTTGCTGCCTTGGCGGAGACAAATGGTGGAGATGGCATGTTTCATTTTGACAAGGATGAAGGTATAAGCTCTATTGGCTTGCACATCTCTGGGCATTCTTAATAGTAAAATCGTTTAGGGGATAAAGTTTACTTGCACCCCCTTTCAGAAAATTTACAGTTCCAATCACTGAACCTGATATTAAGTGCTTCTGTGTACGATGTGTGAGGAGAGCACGTTTGAGAGAATGTGGCACTGAAGTCTTTATGCTTCCTGTTTGAAGTCCTGCTCAGTTCTCCAGCTAGTGTGTTCTCCACATGTGGAAGCATTATGGAAAATGTGCAAAGGTTGCATATTGTTTCTTAGAGATATATGTATATATAGAGAGAGAAGAGGGGCAGAAAGATGCTGTGGAGTTCCAGAAATTTCCTTTCTGATCAACAACACCACCCCCCCTCCGTGGGGCCCAAATTATGCCTTGGGGTGTTGCTCATCGTGAGCATAACTTATAACTTATCTGCATTTTCTTTTGACTTTTTTCAGTGGAAAATCGTTTCAAGAAGCTGAAGGAAGAAATGAAGCGGCGCGACAAGGAGGACAAGCTTCTTCACAAGCAGCGTTTGCGCGAGAGGAGAACGAAGGAGAAGATGAAGATCAAGAGATGGAGGGAAGAACAGGAGTCTGGTGATGAAGACCAAGTTTCAGGTTCAGATGGAGAAGCCCATCCTGGGGATAACAAGAGACAGAAGGTATACTTCGAGTCCGACAGTGACGAGGGTGGGAAGAAGCCAAAAGAGGGCTCAGATTTTACTGCTGGCATGTCTGTGACAGAGCTAGAAGATCTGGCTCTGAGGATGTTAGGACATGCATAAAAATCTAATTGAGTTGTTTTTGTGAGTGTAGATATTCATGATCCGAGCACGAGCTTTTGCATATTGCCTGAAATCTCTGGCCATTTTGCTTCTCTTTACTAACTTTGCTAAGTATCAAGTCTAGTGTTGGAGTTGGGTAATCTCCAATCCTCGCATGCTGCATGTCCTATTAAGATTTCACATCCTTAGAAAGATACTCTTCAGTCTGTTCCTCTCTAATGGATAAGTAACACATAATAATGTTGTCTTTGTCTGCTAAGGAGGGGAGGTTGAGGAGGTTAATACTAGTAGGAGGTGTGAGGTGTGAACATTGGCCTCATCCTGACATGGATGGAGAGGATGCACACTAATAGTAATGGTATTCTGATTATCTGATTTCACCTGGTTTGGTATTAAAAAAGATGTTGAGACTGAAGTTTTTTGTTTAACATGTTATTTCAAATCAAGAAGCCCTTCAAACCAAACTCTCACATGTGTCTGGATGGGATCTTTTATGTATTATGGTACTTACTAATATCTACATTAACATGTGGGTGGTGGCAATGTCATTCTTTATTGCCTGAGAAATATTCGTTGAGATTGTTGTTATAATAAGATTGACGTGGATTGCAAGATGAACTAATAAATTATTTTTTTTATAATTTCTGTCAATTTTATCATAAAAATAATCGTATAATTATTTCCCAGACATAGCATAATAGATGATGCTTTTGGGTAAAGAAATGGGAGGAGAATGAGAGAGGAGAGGGTCCCCAACTTTTTCCATGGAAGTGGCTTTGACATGAATAATGACTTGAAGGAGGGGCTTTTTTTGACAAATGATGTTGGTAGGTAGGATAAATAAGGGCAACCTGGTATGGATATTCCAAAATTGATATTCTGATTCTTGATTGTGATAATTTGAAAAAAAAAGAAGAAGAAGAATATGTATCTTAGATCAAGTCTTTGTAATCAAATCATGAAAATAATATGCAATCAAATTAGTTTCTTCAAATGCTGCCCAAATAATGGAAAAAAGAAATTAAAAATTGTTGTCTCTTTTTTCCCCGTATAAATCATATATATGTGAAATTGAAAATTTTGAGATGTAATCGTTATGTTTCCTAATAAATGAGATTAGACCATGCCAAACTTTATATTGGAGTCATTTCAAAACTTGGCTCTAAAAAAAAAGAAGTAATATAGTGGGCGACCCTCTTTTATACTTTCTTATATGAGAAAAGTTTATTACTCAGATACCCAAGTATTATAATATTTGGGTGCAAATATAAGCACAACTAATAGGACCTGCTTAAGTGGCGCGGGCTCCACCCGCGCTATGTCTAGCACTTGAGTATTATAATACTTGAGCGTCCGAGTAACTAACATCTCTCTTTTTATATAAACATAAAAGACTCTTACGTGAACACATAATATATCTTCAATGAGAAGTATACATCTTCAATGACAAGTTCCTCAGCTATAGTACAGTAGACATATGGGGGGGGGGGGGGTGGATGGGATCTCGAGATCGATCCCAGTGTTGGGGGGTGGGAGGGGGGGAGTTTTTTTCAACAGATTAGTCACTATACTACATAATTAAAAAAAATCTTCAATGATAATACTTTATTCCTAAAATTATATTATTCCTAGATAATGCACACAATATTTAAAAAATATATATTCATAATTTTTTTAAAAGTATTTGACGATAAAGAACCATCATGATCAATCATCTCATATTTTTCGATTTTCGAAATGGTCGGCATAAATAAATAAATATATATATATATATATATTTAAGTTGGCGGATCAAAGGTGATCCAGACCGATAGGGTATATTACACCTACTATCATATCATATCGAACAAAATCTGAATCAGTTCAGTGCAGTGGATCAACCAACCTTAATCACGTGCACGTCACATCTTTCCCGGACACGAATAAATAAAAGATATTATTATATTTAGCTACCAACCCAAATTTTTGAGAAAAAAAAAGTCTTTTTTTACACTCAGTGTAAACTACATCATGATTGGTCATGTCATACCATGCCAAAAAAAATTTTCCATCAACACAATTTGATACAATATTATTTTTTATAATTAAATATTGTAATTTTTAGTTGAACTAGTCTGATATTATAAAGTATGTCATATAAATTTCGTTCGGTTCGAAAAACTCGCACTATATATAACTCCCCAACTTCTATAACAGTCAAAATCATGGTTGGCCATGCCACTACGGATTGCAATGACACAATCGAGTTGGTCGATACAATATAGTTTAATATATTATTTTTAAGAATTTTTTTATTTAATATTTATGTGTCTTCTTCATCTATTATTATTATTATTTAAAGATAGATCATTCAGATCGAAGCGTATCAGTGCAGTACACTTCGATTCGACTCGTATTAACAGAAGTATGGCACGACCGATTCACGCGACACAACAAACCTTGATCAAAATAACCCCAATTCATTTAAATAGTTATAATTATACTTTTATTAAAGGTTGGACATGCCGTTTGGATCGGCTGTGCTGCATGTCTTGTGGTACGGTACGATCCCTATGACATCGCCCCACCCACCCTCCTTTGGCTTCCTTCCCCGCACCCCCTCCCCATTGCACCACGCCCACACCCCCTCTCCACTGCACCACGCCCCCACCCCCTAACCCCTCTATTAGCCCCCTCCCCCTCTAAATTACCCCTATCCACACACACCACGCGAGAAGCTCCTGCCCCTTCGTCAACGTTGCACTGCCTTTTTCCCCACCATCGCGGCCCTTTTCACCATTGTCGACGCAACCCCACCACCCTCCGGCCCAGCGCATGGAGGCCCCGAATGCCCGTCCACCTCTCTCTCTTTCTCGGTGCCCCTCCCTCTCCCTCTCTCCACCTCCACTCCGGCACCCCCCCCCCCCCTTCACACACACACAACCAACATGCACAGGGGCAGACGCACATGGAGTCCAGTGGGGTCCTATGACCCCACTGGATCTTCACCCAATTCTATTTGTCCCATTAGATTTAAGTATAATTTTTTTTTAATATTATGGTGATCCCATTAAAAATTTTAAAATATTAATAGGTGCACCATCAATATGACGGTGATCCCACTGAACAAAATGTCTAGATCCGCCATTGAACGGGCATGAGAGGTAGCAACAGAGTTACGAGCAACGACAAGTCTCCTCTACACGAATAGCACGGCAATGCGAGCGAGAGCGACTTCAACAATTGAGCGACAAAGCGGCTTTTAGCAATGCAAAGCAAGCAACGACAAAAGCAATGACGACCCCCTTCACCCCTCCTTGCCCCCTCCCCCTCCCCCACCCCCACCCCCACCCCCGATAACCCTCTCCTCCACTCCTAGGTGCTCCTCGGCCCCTCCCCCACCCCCTGACGTCCCCCTCCCCCATCCTTCAGTGCTCCTCACCCCCTCCCTTAATTCATTGTCGACTAGATTGTGCTAGGGACTTTCAGTCCCTAACATGGTACGATCACAGCGTTAGGGTGAACCCTACTTTATTACCATCAAAATTACAACTTTGCTATCAATTATCAATTATTGTGAATTGTTCTACATTCTAAAGTACATAGGTGCAATTATTGGGTTGTACCGGACGTAGGTTTGACAATTTACAAAAGCTAATGGTATATATATATAAATATTGGAATTTACATAGGAAAACGTACAAAATCCATAAAATTCCATCGGCACACGGTGCATCCGTGTAGCCTACTAGCCTTCCCTCTCTTTTAATAGCCCGCGCAGGTGAGTTCTCTTCTTCTTTCGTGCCCTCTCTCGTTCTAGGGTTAGGGTTTTCTCGTACCTGCACCTTCTTATCCCTCCTTCTCGACCCCAATCGCAGCGTTTGCGATTAGAGGTCTATCTATCTAGGGTTCTTTAATCCTTTCCTTGTTCTGTTCTACCTTTTCTTGGTTTCTTCTTCGGCCTTTTTCTGGTTGGAATTTGCTTTGTTGTTGCTTTTTAGGCCTTTTTAAAGGGGATTTCCTTGAATCCTACTTCGAAGATGATGCAGCACGCTGCAGGCATGGTCCCGGCGCCGATGGCGCCTCCACCCATGGACCAGCAGCAGCACCTGGCGCAGCCCCCGCTGCAGCACCAGCAGTGGGGGATGATGCCCCCGCAGCCGCCGCAGTATCACCAGCCTCAGGTGCCGCAGCCGATGTGGAACCAGCAGCCGTCGCAGATCCCGCCGCCGCAGCCGGTGCCCCCGCCCCAGCCGGTGCCGGTGCAGGTCGCGCCACAGCCGCAGCCCCAGCCGGTGCAGTACCAGGTCCCGGCGCTGGCTCCCGGCGGCGCCCAGCAGCCGACATCGGCGGATGAGATCCGATCTCTCTGGATCGGCGACTTGCAGTACTGGATGGACGAGACCTACCTTCACAGTTGCTTTGCGAGCAGTGGAGAGGTACAATCTCACCCCTCTCCCCCCCCGCCCCGTTTTTGATGCTTTGTAGTGCAGCTGCATGCAGTCATGCGGCTTTTGTTAAAAAATTTAACGAATTCATGGATGTTGAAAAGACTTGTGTCCACCTTCAGTCTGAGTTCTCTTTCGTGTTGTCTACACGCTAGAGGAGTTTGGACGCCGTTCAGTTCTTGCATGTCGGAACACTGATCATATAATGTGTATGCATCTAGCGGATGGGTCAGTGCTTCGAACATTGTCGTTCACCAAATCTCGAATATTATTTAGTGATCAATTCTCGTAATGATATTTACTGATTCTGAGGGTAATTGTTACGAATAAATGTAAGCTACGGTTGTTATTTTGAGATAGTTTATCTGTTGCGAGCGTGTCGCATCAGAAGGAGGTTAGGAAATTAGGGTCCCATGGGAAAGGCAACATATTTTTTCAGAGTTGGGTAAAATCCACAGATCTATATCTTTGTAATCAAAGCACGAGCTGAGGTAAATGTAGCTGTTGCAAAGACGATGCAATTATGTATACGTCTGTGCTTATGTCTAAATGTCCTCTTACCCTATAGGTAAACTCTCTTTTCACATCAGTTTATGTAAAATTAATCAATGTAAGGTGTTAGTATCTGCAGCCAGTTTTCTCTGATTCTCAGTGAATACGGGGGTGTTTTGAAAAGTGTGTTGTTCTCCTTTAAGGTTCACTCTGAGACATGGAGAAAAACAAGGGTCAAGGGGGAGGTTTTGGAGGTTGAAGAGGTTTGCAGAGTGTTCTATGCAGTTGTCTCTTTCAAAGTGGGCCTTGAGCAACGCATAATACCTGATGATGTCCAACTCTCCTCCCTGATCAATTGTCACCATGGTTTCAGGTTGCTTCTGTGAAAGTGATACGCAACAAACAGACTGGACAGTCAGACGGCTATGGTTTTATTGAGTTCACAAATCGTGCTGCTGCAGAAAGGGTCCTGCAGGCCTTCAATGGGCAGCTGATGCCTAATGCAGAGCAGACATTCAGGCTTAACTGGGCGACATATGGTGCTGGTGAGAAGCGGTCAGATGAAAGCAATGATTTTACAATATTTGTTGGAGATTTGGCTGCGGATGTTACAGACTATATGTTACAAGAGACCTTCAGAAGCCATTATTCATCTGTCAAGGGTGCTAAAGTTGTCATTGACAGAATCACTGGCCGATCAAAGGGTTATGGATTTGTCAGATTTGGGGATGCGAATGAGCAGACACATGCTATGACTGAAATGAATGGTATGTTCTGTTCCACAAGACCCATGAGAATTGGTGCCGCAACAACCAAGAAGACTACTGTTGCTCAACCAAAAGGTTGGTAAAGATGGCTTACTATTTTCACGTGTCTATTGTTTGTAGCAATAAACTTGCTCAGTATATTGTTGTCTAATCCAGCCATTCTTGTTGCTCATTTGGTGAAATATATTATTACTGTTTATTGTCTTATTTTACCTCTTTTTCATTAAACTAATCAACTGAATGTTTGATATGAGAATTCTAGAGCGGGAATATGCTAAATGCTTTGTTAGCTTTGCTTCCCATAATTTCCTTCCAGTTATACGAGATATGCAGCAGTTGCTTCAATTCATGTACAAAGTCATTTCCTTCCAAGCACTTTCCTTTGTGAACTTGGGCACATTTAGTGTAATCCAAAATACAAAAGCTTATAAAACCTCGTTGTCTCGAAGCAGGATGTCAAGAGGCTCTCCATTTAGGGGCCTGGAAATGACTTCAGCTGAGATGTGCATATGTCCTTTAGTGCGTGGCCTCACTTAGGTCAGTGTTCCTGTTTATGTGATGATTCTGTCCTTAAATTTCACATTTGTGGCATTCTTTATGCTACATTCACCAATTCTGTCTTCAGTTCATTAAATTCAGAAGAGGCTTTTAATTTCTCAAGCAACTTTTTTCCAGTCTTTATATTTGAAGAGCTGTATTCCGAAATTACTTTTCCCAATTACTTACATTAAAGAGTTCTAGTCGTGCTGCATTTCCACATTTCCTTTACATATTCTTTCTAGTCCTTTTTGGGGATAGCAGGAGAAATCATTTTATTAGACCTGTGTAAGTTTCTTGCTTTGTTCCTCTCTGGGTATGAGCTATACCTTGGCATTTCTGAAGTAATTTCATTTAAGGAAAAATCCTTATGATGATCTTGGGGATTTCTTGAGTTGCATTTCTTTGTTTAAATCTCTAGACACAGTTGGTACCTCCATTTTTACACTTTTTGCTAGGATAACTGATCTTATTCCCAAATCTTCTTGTTTGTTGTAGCCATTTCTTGGTATTGGCTTCGTTAGACTCCATTTGCATTCTTCGTCTTCCAAGAAGTGGTTTTCGTCTACCAAGTTCTCAAGGTTATCAATTTCATAAATTCAACAATACAAATTTCTGTGTCGTGGGGGCCGTCATGTTTTTGGAAGTTAAAGGCTAATAATTGGAAGTATTACATCTATACAACTAAAAATTTTCATTTTGTAGGTAACGATTTGACTTTTTTAATCCTCTAAAACTGGAAAAATCCGTGTCATGTTTGAAATGCAAATTGAATCAGTAACTTGGCCATATGTTCTGGAGGCATCTTACTGGTTTGATAGGGTAAAGGTTCATGTCACAAGGTTTATAGAGAGAATGTGGATCCTGCATGTAATTGTTGATATTGTATGTGAGTGGGTAAAATATTAAAGGATGCTTGGACCAAGTAAGCTCAATTTTCGGTAATCATAGGATGATTTTTTTTTTTCATTTCCTTGGACCACCTTCTCTTGGATGGTGATATTATAATGTAGACGATGGTAAACAAAAACCAACTCTGCAACGGAACATGAGAAAGGTATGTAGCAACAAACTGGAATGTAGATCTGGATTTTGTCATTGCTGCTGCTCAGGTATTTCTGCAATGCAATCTGATGTTTGTCCTATTTTCATTTATTCTTCTCTTCTATTATGTGTGCAGTCATCCCATTATTATGTTTGCACAGTGATTACTATAATTTGTCAAGCTTGACAAGCAATCCTAAGTTAGTGCTAGTGGGAACCTATTAACATCGACTTTCTGTGGAGATTCTCATCCCATCCTTGCTTCAATTCCTAATGGCCTTACCCATACTTGCTACTGTATTTGTGTTTGCAATTTCAGTTTTCCCCTTGTTTTATATTAAAAAATTTCATCCATTCCCTTCTGTTTGAAGCGATTATCTTCTAGAGCTTAAGAGTATTAATTTAGCTTGGACCTGGCTTAATCCTATTCTTGGTTTCCCAACTATGTCTGGAGGTGTTATCTTCATATATGTTTATGAAACATGTATGACTATTGTATTTTATGTTTATCATGAGACTCAAAATTTCATTTCTGATCCAGTTTATATTTCTTTTGCAGCTAATAAATGTACATAAACTGTAGAAAGTTAATTGAGACTGACCAACAGTCAGCTGATTTTAGCTAACATACCTTCTCTTTGTGCCTGTGAAATTCCAAATCATGAAAAGCAGCCTGAACCATTACGTGAAAGCATTAGATAATTTGCACGGAAAGGCAACATTTTTTTTCTCTAATATATAGTGCGGATAGTAATTAGTTCTGCACAGACAATTAGTTGTATTATCCTACCATTTTATTTTCTTTTTTTCTATATAACTTATTTTCGGATTATGAGGCACTACATAATACTAGCGTGCTATATAGTTCTTTAAATAGTCATAGGGAATTCATCACCTTTGTTTGGTACATGCAGCTTCTTACCAGACCACTGTCACCACTCAGCCAACACAATCCGAGGCTGATCCAAACAATACAACTGTGGGTGCTCTATTTTCTTAGTGTACTTGTAAATAGTATTTCTTGCAGCAAGATTTTGACAATCACATAGTTGAGTGCAGATATTTGTTGGTGGTTTAGACTCTAGTGTTACTGATGAGCTTCTGAGGCAAGTTTTTGGTCAGTATGGAGAGCTGATAAGTGTGAAGATACCTCTTGGCAAACGCTGTGGGTTTGTTCAATTTGCTACCAGGTTTGCATTCCTTGCAATATCGGGAATTTTGTACTGATAAGCCATGAGCTAATATCCTGTATTGCCTCTCACTTGGAAATGTCTTTTTTCAGAGCTTGTGCAGAAGAAGCTTTGCTCATGCTGAATGGAGCTCAGTTAGGGGGACAGAACATCAGGCTTTCGTGGGGTCGCAGCCCTGCAAGCAAGCAGGTTATGACTTTATATATAATATAGGGAGCGGCATCTCAGTTGTCCCTGATTAATTGTTTATCGCTTAATTGGGTTTATCTACTTGATGTTTTCAGCCACAACAGGATCCAAACCAATGGAATGGTGGTTATTACGGATACAGTCAAGGCTATGATGCGGCAGCATATGGATATGCTCCACCTCCTCAAGATCCTAATATGTATGCATATGGAACATATCCAGGATACGCTAGCTACCCACAGCAGCAACAGGTTAGGGAAACTGTCACTTTCCACTTATATATTGGCTCTTCTTTCTCCAAGTATTCTGATTATCTTTGGTGGACTTCCTTGTTTAAACTAGTTGGTCTGTTATATCAGATCTTTCTTCTTCTCTTTCCTCAAGCACAATTTTATCTTCTTTTCATGTAGTTCTACCTTAATTTTTGCCTGGTAATGGCATTTGGCAAGGGTCTTCCATGCATTCTGTTGCAGCTTCTACGTCGTTTCCGACAGCCCATAGATCGGGAGAAAATGTTTTTTATCCTCCTGATCACTTAAAAGTGGAAAACTCGGTAGTTCCATTTAGGATTTTGATTAGAAAGTTCTAAACTAATTAACATTTCTAAAATTTTCATACGTGGCTGAACTTTGTGGTCTATTCGGCAGTGAAGCCTGCCATATTATTGGAAGTATGATGCCAGATTATTTTCTGCTAGCATGTTTTAAAGGTGCCATGTCGAACTTTTGACGTCTGGCCTTAATATGGGCAAAATACTACAGTATTATGATTTAATCAGCTGCTTAAGTTTAAGAAGATTGATAGATATTTTGCGCTTATCATCAAACTTCTGTTTGTTTACCCCAAGTTATCTCGAAATACTAGGGTTGGGGTTTCACTTTCCAGGCAAGGACGCAAAATCGTGTCCCTGAAACTCCTAGACACCCTTCGAAACTGTCTGATAGGCGTTGATGTTAACACCTGTGCTCTGGTCCTGGTCCCGTGTCGCACACGTTTCACTGCCTCCCTTTGGTGTCCCTGGCATATTTTCCCCCACTTGACTACACCCCCATCTCAACCACCACCGCCACCACAATTCACGCAAGCGTTATACGGTCCCATCTTTGAATTTCAGATGTAGTAGTTTTGCATTTCCGCTACCTAGTGAACATGTTCTCAGACTCTTATCTTATGTTCAACTGTTATTTCCGACGCTTGAAACAATGCAAATCTATCTCGCAGTTGCAGTTTTTGTAGTGCACTGATCGGGTGTTCTGTGTTCGCAGTGAAAGTTAAATCTGCGTCCGTGCATGGGGGGGCCCATGGGAGTCATCGAGCGTGCGAGTGAAAGCAGCTCAACTGGTGCATCCTCTCTTCTCATCTTCTGAGTCTGGACGATGCTTGGCCTCGGCCTTGTCCATGATCGATGGTTCACTGTTTTGCCTTGAGGTTGTGGGTGGATGATCATGAGTTTGTAGTGTTGAAGAATATCGAATTGAGCTAGTGTCGTTTTACTGTTCTGCATTTTGCTGTCGAACTATGGATGTTATGTTGTTTCCATTGAAGTATCAAATATGCTACTTTCCGATCGTTGGCATGTCACCAGTTAATTTGATGATATAGTTCGCTATTCGATGTGTAACTGGCGAAGTAGATGGATACGGGACTGCTTGCTATGTTGTGTGTCCATCGTGTTTCCTATGGCAGATGGGAGCCTCTCAGAGCTCGGGCATTGGAGTGGTCAGGAGGAAAAAAAAAGCAGTTGCCCATAAATGGTAAAAATACGAGTGAAAAAATTGATTCAGATTTTGGTTTTGGTCAAAAGGTTCGGAAATAAGCATCCAGTCGTGAAATGATATTTTTCCCTCTATTTTCTTTTGCTAAATTTCATTGTAATTTTTCTTCCAAACATCATGCCTGATAAGTTTTCTGTTCAACACTGTCCTCGTAGCTACATGTATATGTATGTGGACATAGATAGAGAGAGATCAGGGTTATTTTAGGTCTTCAGCAATTTTGCGAGTCGCACCGAGGCTAATATCAAATAGCATCAGCCGATTATTTCTCCCTTTGAATTAAGAGATTTGTTTACTAGAGGATCCCGGTTGGGTCGATCGGTTAAAATTTTTGTTTAAAAGCAGGAGGTCTCGAGTTCGATTTTTGGGGGGTTTATCTGATTTATATGTAATTCTTGAGGTGTGTAGATCGGAGTTTTTTCTGTTAAGGGGATAAAGATAATACAGATACATGAAAAGTAGGAGTTGTCAAGTCTTGATTTTGAAGTTCACGAATATTGATTTCAATCTTTGAGCCTACAAAGTCACTCGGGACATGATTTTCTCGTTACCAAAAAAAAAAGAAAAAAAGATTTGCTTTGGATGGATAAATTTTACTACCGGTTCAGTCCGTTTATTTCTCGTCGCTCTTATTTGACAAAAGGACGGTAACAGGTAAAGGGTAAATGGCATTAGACCGATGGTAAAAATGTCTCTTAAACCAACTTGTGAGGAAGCAAGCAGTGCCAAATGTCCCACAATTCTTGTTCCACTTTCAGAAGCTTTTGTGAATCCAAAAGAGTAGTTGCTACTGTCCTTCCCAGATGCGAACCTACGAATACACAAGCTCATGAAGCTGTGCCTCGTGAATGACTACGAATGTAGGGCTGTAAATGGATATTTGATTTCTAATTTTTCGACTCGCTTTTTTTTTTTCTTTTTTTAGTGGTGTGAAAACGATCATTTTTGCATCCGTTTTTGATAATATATAAATTTATTTTATTTACAAAATATGTATTCTTAAAAAATATGTATTTTTATTTTTTTCTCTTAATTTATAAATAGAATCTAATTAACTTGTCTCTCACTTAATATTTATTATACCTATTATTATCAAATATATGACTTTTGTCATTACTCCTAATGTTACACACATCCTCTATTTGACCGTAACAAATGTTTCCGATTTCTTTTCCATTTTCGATCCGTTTACAATTTTAATAGATGCAAAAAATGTTATTTTTATTTCCCACTCTGATTTGTTGGCAGCCCTAATAGTAGGAAATCTAATTTTGAGGTTAAGAAATATTTGATGCTCGAGCGTAATGTCCGGCCACTTATGTTTCGTAGACACAAAAACAGATGTAGACCTATTAGAACAGCGAGAACCACCCGCTTGTGTCTATAGATGGATGATCAGACTCTATTTTTTTTTATCCGGACAGTATATGTTTCTCTTTGAGGTCATATCTAGTATTCAGAGTTGAGCAATGCTTTGCGCATGTCCGCCCCATGCAAATTATTTGCCCGGACGCCGAACCAAGGCGCGACCACATGGGGCACCCGGTTGCCCAGCAGCGCGCCCTGGCTCGTCCCCCCGAGCAAATCATTTGCCCGGGAAACCTGCATTAAGCATTTCTCTTCAGAGTTTGCCTCTATTTGATAAGCGCTCTCGCAGCCTGCACCCTAGATGTCCAATCAATTGGTCGCAAACGAGGCGAGTTCCTTCGGGGCGATGGGCACAACATTGTCATTGCATGACCTCCATTCATCATCTAATGACTGTTTTCAAAAAGCTCATCCGAAGCCACTTCAGATGGTCTCCGATTCTCTTGATACTATGTCAAATATATAGGGACCAAAAGAAAACCATGGGGGAACAAGGAACCTGAAGCTCTGTTTCTGAGCATTCAAGAGGTGGGGACTTTTAAAACTTACAGAACATATCCCATCCTTCCGAGATGTGTTCATATCACTGTTCTATGTATCAGAAAGTGTACCAAAAGTACACTGCACTGTGTACTTAGTTACCATGCCTAGGAATTCTTGCCACCCTCTCCTTGTGATGATGCAGGTTGCTGAGACTTGGGCAGGTTATTAACATATAAGGTGTGCACCATCTCAACATATTCGGCGATCTTTCCACTTTCCCAGTTGTCGGTCTTTATCGGAGGAAGAAATTTCACAGTGAGGGGTGCAGGTCTCACGCGCAGGCTATCCTTCCTCCATGCTAGATGTGTGCCAGTCACAACCATGGGGACTATGGGCAGCCGCGACTGCGTCGCTATGTGCACAAAGCCCTGCAAGGAAGAGGGAGGGTAAAGAGGAGACACATATATGCAACAGGGAAGAACTTTTCTAGGCACATTGTTATGGGGATCACACCTTCTTAAATGGCAGCAGCCTTCCGGTTTTGGATCGAGTGCCTTCTGGAAATATGATCAAGGACAAGTTGTTCCTGACGATGGCACGCGCTGCCTGAGTTTTGCATGGGCATCAAAGAGTGGACAAAGTTAGAAGTCTGCAATAGCAACCACAGAACAGATACATAATAAAGATGGGGTGGCGATGATCGGAGTATAACCTCCTTGACAGACTCAATTGCTGCAGCAGGGTTGGAACGGTCTATGCGGAGATGGCTTGCCAACACATAAAGCTGGCCAAAAAGAGGGTACCAAATGATCTGCATGTAGATAGAGTGGTAAGATTAACCTCTGAAACATGAAGGTGCAAGGGAGAAATAAGATGGATATTGCGATGACAGAGTCCTTAGGTGTCGGAGAAACTTGAACGCGACTGCCTTCTTTAACTACTACTTGAATCACTTCACAGGTACGTAACATAGCATAGATAAGTAAAAACCTGTTGTGAATGTGCATCAGCTGCTTACCTCCTTCTTAGCAATGCCAACTGTGCCTGTGGGAGTCAGCCACATCACAAGAAAGATGTCTAGAGGAGATGCATGATTGCAGATGTAGATAGCTTTTGTGTTGGAGTACTCAGAGCCTTCTATCTTTACAGGGTTCCCTAGGATCCGCATCTATATAGATAAGACAGAATGTTATGAGATAAAAATATGAAAACCAACTTTAATGCCAGAGGTAACAATTTGAATGCTGCTAAAATTTGAAAGAGCTAGTTATACAATTATCACTATGAAATGTGAATGCCACCCTTGAAGCCTCTTCTCAACAAGAAGGGGTGAACTTGGGACTAGAGAGTCCCAAAGTAGCCTACAGATTTTCTAGATTAATCAACCCATACACCTCACTCATGTCTATTGTTTCAGAATCTACTAGCTTCTTCTAGTTGGCATGTCTTCCCTATAGCATGCAGGAAAGATTGACAAGTTATTATGAAGGCCTGACCTAGACTCAAGAACAGGACTTCTGTGCAATCCTTTGTCGAAGAGGATCTTGCCACAACTTTTGGATAATCCCAGTCATGACTACTTCCTAGTCTCTCCAATCTCTTCTATGCACCAAGATTTAAATGAATCGGTCCGATTCCTTGTTAGGTACAAAGCAGATAATTTTCCTTCTACTCTCTCCTTGAAGTGCCAATTCATTGAGATCTGGACAACCAGGTCACGTGGATGCACGTATCCCATTCAACTACTCCCAGATCAATAAATACATGGTCAGATGTCCACAGATAGTTTTCATGTGCCAATTTCCTCCAGAGATTGCTCTCTATTTTCTCATCCCAGCTCGCCATTCACCTTCCCTAATGTCTCAAAGCAACAATTTTATAAGCATTTTCTTAATAACATGACAGATATACCTCTTTACGAACCATACAGAGTAATTTCAAAATGACAGATATACCTTCAAAATGAATTCTGAACTCAACTTTGTCCAGTAATTTCATCAGCAAGACGAGATAGACCCTTCTTCATGATCCATCCACTATCCAGCATCTACTGAACATTCATAACTTAACACCACAAAATCCACCATCCAAAGTCATATAGCAATTCACCATTCATGTCACGATAACTCCAAATTCTAAAGGCAGCGGACATGAAATACCACATGCAGGTTTAGAGTCTCAGACAAAGTGCAAAGACAGGAATGATAAACTTAAAGCAACCTAGATGATGACATATCTGGATTAAGAATGAAACAAATAAAAATCTGTTCAGGGACCTACTAGAACGCAATATGTATGTGTCCACAACTTCGACGGTCAGAAAGGTGGACTGTATTTTATAACTTAAAAAGTGTTAAGGGGGCTAAAAGGTAACACAATGCCACTTTTGGCAGTCTGTTCCTATCTGCTGGTCAATCACAAAGGCTTGTCTTGTTATAATGAATGTCTCTATTTCCTCATCATATCATCTGTTACCAATGGTAATGGAATGAGAAGTTGAGAACCAATTATACAATTAGAATCTAATTATTGGATAGCTAGAAAAGCATGCAAAAGCAGAGAAACAATTATCAACAATAAGATTCATTCTATGCTAATGCTCTTTGTTACTACATATAAACAACCAATTTGCAACAAGCTTGATATATACTGAATGCTGCACATGAAAAGGTCCTTAGCATCCAAATACATAAGCATCCAGTTTCTTGTGGACTTAACCAGAAACTAGTGGCCAAGTTAAGAACATTGCCGAAATATTTTAATTCTGGCTATTGGCTAAAGCCGACAATGCTCTGTACGGCAGCATACGAATTACCAAGGCCACAAAAGGTTGTTGAGATCATTTTGATTAAACAAAGAGGCTCATATTAAAAAGGTAGTAGCATGATACACCAGTACATACAGTTAAATGGCTATAATTGGTGGCCAATTGCATAATTTGTTGGCATGATCACTTCTTTCAAATTCAATATTGAGACAGCATCCCCTTGCTTCATATTTTTTAACACATGTCCACACACATTGCAGAGAGCACATGAAACCACATGACTTCTTGTAATCTTTCATGAACGACACAGACAGAATTTCTCACTGGCTGCGAAAAGATTCTGGTATGCAAAGCCATGATTTGATAATGGATAGCAGACTCATGTCAATTATCCATGAAGAATCTAAATTTTCCTTGCATATATCAAGTTTGGGATGTTATTTGTTGCTACAATGCGATTGGTATCTTTATTCAGAGATTATAACTGCGTTAAAAATGACATTTACTAAATCCTGTCACAGAGATGAGTATCCCACGGAGTACAGTTAATACAGTGAAGATGCAAAGGCAAAAAGGAAGCCTTCATTAGGAAAACTCCTAGTCCTAGTACACGTCTTTTACACAAATTCAGACAAAAGGTTCAAGTTGGACACGTCATTTCCCTGCAAAAAGATGCGTCCATTTTCAAGGATTCCAAATGTATACAGCTTTGTTCCATCACCATCATGCATTCGGTACTGTTCTTACACTGTTGCACCATTACTCTCTTTTGGGGAATGGGGGGAGACTTGACTTGGACATGTCTGCCGATGATTTAAAAAGGAAAAAAAAAAAGGAATGCAAAAGCAAGAACGAGTTACACAGCCATCCAGATAAGAATTGGGATACTAGAACATGAGGTCGACCCATTAGAATTTTGAAGAGAAGTGATGAGAAATGTTTGATTTGACGTCCACAAGTGGTTTAATCAGGGATGAGTAAGTTTCTACATTTTCTAACACTCAAAATGTAACCACTGAAGGAAACAAAGAGCTAAAATAGTTCACCGATTGAACCATTGTTTGCACCAACTTATGAAACCCATATATAGCTGAGTGCCCGGCATACTACACAGGTGAGAATCCACATGACAAAAACCGATCAACTCTCAACATTTCAGAAGGTAAGAAACATCACATATGAATGGAATCAGAGTTCCCACACAAGAAATCGAGAGGATAGCTTTCATCAGAAGCCTGATTAATGGGTACAGGGCTATTGGCAAAAGAGGAGAAATAGAAACTTCCAAGTCCATCAAACTCTACGCCAAACTGCTTCTTGCTTCTACAGGATGAAAGCATCCAAGCATGCAAACAGACAGAGGCATAGGCATACAGAGAGAGAGAGAGAGAGAGAGAGAGAGAGAGAGAGAGAGAGAGAGAGAGAGAGAGAGAGAGAGAGAGAGAGAGAGAGAGAGAGAGAGAGAGAGAGAGAGAGAGAGAGAGAGAAACTCACCAATAACCAACCCGTGAGGTGGCCGTAGAGGTTGCCCTGCCGGACACGAGCATATGGCCAGGGGAGCAGCACAAGCATGATCAGCGCCCAGACAAACGTTGTGGCCATCATCGTCACGAAGCACACCACAATCCTCAATGCCGACACGAGCACAGTAACCCACCCGTCGTCATCCTCGAACGCGCTGCCCTCCGCCGCCACCTGCTGGCGCCGCCCCGCCCCCGCATCCGCCGCCCGCGGCTCCGGCTGCCCAGACGCCTGGAACCCAGCCTCGAAGAAGCTGCCCAGCCGCCGGTTCCGCGAGAAGGAGCTCAACCCAGAAGCCTCCATCCCCTCCAAAAACACCACCCTGCCCGCCTCACCAACGCATGCAAGATCGAAACTTTCGATCGAGAAAAAGAGAACACACCTCCCGGGCAACTCGATTGTCCCCCTATCAGTTCCTCCCTCCGGATTCAGAGGTCAACAACCCAGTCCACCCGCCGCCCCTGCACAAGACAAACTCCTCTGCACCTGAACACGGCGTCAATAGTTTCCCGTCTTACATACGTGACAGTTCCTATGTGGCTCACTCCATCCACCCCAGCCGCGTCTTCAGGACGAAAAAGGGTGGATTATTGAATGGTGTCGGTATCGATGGAAGAATCAACAGCGGGTCCACGAGAGGGGGCCATACCACCAAAGGAAGGAGAGAGGATTCTGGAAGCCTGCCATCCAGAGAGAGAGAGAAGCAGGTGTGGTGGGGGGATGTGGGGCGTGGAGTTTGATTGGCGGAGAAGGGATTGGGAAGAGTGGGATGAGGACAAAAAGAGCAGACGACATGCGGTATTTTTTATTCCCATTCGGATTGCTCCTGCAGCTGCTGGGTTTCTGCCACCTTCTCCGGGAGCGTGGTCCATGGTGATGGCTGCTCTTCGGGCAGCGGCGGCTGCGGGGTGGGTCGGATTGCAGCAGTGCCGGGTGGGGTAGCCGGAGCGGCAGACCGTTGTCGTCAGTGTTTGCCGGAGGAGGTTAGTTCTTGTGGAGTTCATAACGAACGGAAGGTATTAGGTAACGCGGGAACCGAAACCCGACAACCCGGTAGGTTTCCTTTTTCACGGCGCCATCCAAGTTTGCTATTTTTTTGGGGCTAATTTTACTATTTCTGTTCATGCAAATGTTCATACTTAACGGGGAGCTCACTTGTGTGTACTTAACATGTTAACGCGTTATACTACTTTTTAATGATGGATTATTAACATATTTTAGCATACAAAAATTCTTAAGTTTTTCTAAATTTGTCAAAAAGTTTATTGTGCTAAATTTGTACAACATTAATACCTTATTGTGTTAGAAATTATCACATTAATGTTGCAAATATATGTCAATGTATTGGTATCTTAGCATATCAGTGTTCTTTATACGTTAGTTCATTAATGTGTCGATGTCAAGACTCATATGATGTTGAAAGCTAAGAGGAAAGAGTGTACGTGCTCCTATAGAATTAACCTACAGATAAGATATGAAATCTAAATTTTTATTACTAAAAATAGAAATATAATAATTATTAGGAGTACTTATCAGATTTTTGACTTATTTGTTAATCTCTAACAGAGTTGTAACTCATTACAGTAAATGTTATCATCTGTTACAATATACGTTAAATTTTGTTACAGTAAAGACTTTCTTATTACAGTAAAAAATTTCTAATTAATTTACCATAATTATTATTGTAGAGAAAAATTTAATCACATATAAAAATGAGTGAAGATAAATGTGTGTTTATAAATAAGGCACATATTTCATCCTCTAAAAAAATAGTTCTTTTTTAAGAAAAATAACAAAACTGCGGACAAAGAGAGAATATTTTTTGAGAGGAGCACATTAAATACGTAACCCTTTTCAATGGCACAATTTATAAAAAATTGAACGAGAGGTTATATCTCTTGTTTGAGCATCTTATCTTAATAAGATCCACACACATTTATTCTCAGTAAAATAGAGGCGGACTCTGTAAAGGCAATGTTTAATCTCATGTCGAAAAGAAGTAAAAGTAAATATGTATTTATAAGCTAGCTAGACACATGTTTCTTCTACCAAAAAATCTATTTAAATAATAAGTAACTTATTTATATCTAAATGAGGCCATCTTGGTAGTAGAGACTTGTGAGGCAGAGGAGGCATTAAATGTCTTCTCTCCCTCCTCCACCGACACATTCACATTGGATAGTGTGTCAAGTCTCACCACACATCAAGATGTGCGATTTAAGATTTAGCACCGCACATTAAGATGTGCGGTGTGACATTTTCTATCCAAATATGGATGAAATCAGCCCCATCCACATATATCTAACTCAAAATTAACTACAACTTGGGCTTTGCACATCGAAGCTTCTGTAACGACCCAAGAATCCGATACCCGGAACCCTCCAAGTACCCGACCCTTGGACCGCCACCCACGGATCCGAAGACCCGGAAGGGTTAGAAATATGTCCAGTGAGATATACAACAGGTTACAATAGCTAAACAATTAAAGAAATACAACAGCGGAATAAAAATACACACAAAGTCCCAGATGATAATTCAAGTGCAAATAAAGAAAGTACTAACCACAACTAACGTTGCAGACCACAAGCGACGCGACGCAGACCGTCCAAACACGAACATCGGCTCCCTCGAGCACAAACCTGTAAGGAAGTAAGGGGGGAATGAGCTTCGCGAACGAAGCCCAGTAGGGAACCCAACCCCTCACCGGTTCGACAGCGGAAACAAGAACAACACAACTAAACTAGGCAGGAAGAACAATGCTACTAAAGAAAACAAACTAGCTACACCAAGCGGAAGGGCGGCGGTAACTCAAGCAACGAGTCTACTAACTAAGCAGGTGATATAATAAAGCAATAACACAACTGAGCAAGTACTGAAATAATTGAACGGAAAATACACGTCCACAAGTATCGCCACACGGCACAACAGCACACCGACTCAACCTCGGTAGACGTGCTCCGAGCACGCCACACAACTACACAAGCAGACGACAAAACCCTCGTCTGGACAAAGCCACAACCCAGCACGAGCAGACGGTAAAACCCTCGTCTGGACAACACACACTAGCCACAACCCAGCCTCTACTAGTCAGTGGTCAGCTGCGCCCACCGGCGTCTTACCACTCGACCACGAGTCCAGGTCTCCCCTCCCGTCGGAGTGAGACGCGTGGACAAACACAACCACAAGCCGTAGTCTGGCCGGACTACGGTCCCACGCCTGTCCTCCCGACACGGCTCCGGAACCGTGTAAGGCGAGGCAGTGAGAACGGACTAGCTGGCCCGCACCGCGACACTCCAAACTCCGCGGGACCCGGACCAACTAAGTGAGCTCAACAAACGACTCAATGCCGTTGTCCAACACCGTTTTCCCCTTCGTCCGGAGAAACGCTCGACGGACGCACTCGTGGCTCGGAGACCACCCTCAACGGGCCCACGAGGATGGGGGTCCCGGGGAACGGTAACAACCCAAACGCGCACCGTGCGCTGGGACAAGCCCTCAAGTGCCACAGCACTGGGCGAAGACTAGTAAGGCGCAGTGCTAGGGAGTCAGCACAAGCGTCACGAGTACAGAACAGAAACTCGATGCGGAAACGGATTCGCTAAAGTACCTGATTGACAGTCAACCACGAAAAGCTAATATTACCACTCCAGACAGTCGGTCGGCCCTCGAAACTCACCCCATGGGTGCCGGAAACCCCAGCGCAACTGTCCGGGTCAAACGGTCAAACGGCCCCAACAGCCCAGTCGGAGCCGACTCGGGCGGACCCAGAAATCGAGGAACGCGGTATGACGACTCAAATATATATATATTACTATCCGAGACAGACGGTCAACCCTCGGAACACCCCCGACGGGTGCCGGAGACACTGCACGACTGTCCCCGGTTGACCGGTCAACAGGCACTACCGGCCCGGTCGGAGCCGACCCGGGTGGGTCCGACCACCACATGGCTCGACCAAACAACCACTAACCCCGGGTCAGTCCACCGGCACAGCCGGAGCAACACCACGCGGAAAACGGCTCGAAAACGGCACGAAAACGGTGCGAAACGGAGCTCAAATGGCCCACAAGGGGTATGCCGGCGCAGTGCGCCACAGGAGACCCAGACCAGCGCCCGGCGCACTGCGCCAGGGGGGTCAGGGGGCAGGGCGCAGTGCGCCGCCCAGATCCCAGCCGGATCTGGGCGCACTGCGCCGGCCTTCTTCTTCCTCCCGTTCCTCTGCAACGCAGGGAAGGAGGAGGGGAAGGAGGAGGGGAGGGGGCGGCCGGCCGGCCACTGCCGGCACCGGCGCCGGCGGGAGGGGGGTCGCCGGACGGCGCGGCGGCTGCCGGCGGTGCTCCCCTCGCTGGAACCACCTCCGGACCGGAGGTCTCGCACAGAAGAGAGAGAAAGGGAGAGAGAGAGAAAACGGGAGCAGGAAGAGAGAGAGGCGGGGGGCTACGGCGGCGCACAGGGGGAGGGGAGATCCGGCCGACGCCGGAGAGGGAGGAGGGATCCCTACCTCGGCGGTAGGATCCGCCGGCGGCGATCCCAGGCCGCGGCGACGGCGGCGCGCGGCTTCACCCCGCGCACGGCGTCCTCCGTGCGCGGGCTCCGGGCGGCGGCAGCACGGCGACGGGGGGAAGGGCGGAGCCTCCTCCGGCGACGGGGCTCCTCCAAGGTCGCCGGCGGCAACGCACAGAGAGAGAGAGAGAGAGAGACCCAGAGAGAGAACAGAGAGAGAGAGAGAGAGAACCGCTAGAGAGAGCTCGGGGAGGGAGAGGGCGAACGCGAGAGAGAGAGGGGGGGGGGGGAAGAAGGAGAGAGCGGGGTTGGGAGAGGGCAAGGCGAGGGGGGGTTCTCCCCTTACCCGAAATGGCCAAGCGGCCTCTTCGGGGCTCCCCTGCACGTAGTGTGCATGGGGAAAGGGGGGACCACTCCCCTCCCCTCCCAGTCCTCACATCCTACCCCACTTAAAACAATTTCGCCCTCGAAATTATAAAAACAAAGCCGAAGTACGGAAGTAAAGCAAGGGGCAGGAACAACTCACTCGAATTGATCCGACAACTCGAGGGAAAAGAACACGACAAGAAACAGCCAGCACCGAAAAGGCCACTAAGTCTCACCACGACTTCCTGATGGCCACAACAGCGACACAGCCACGCGTGGAGTGCTCAACCAGGCAACCGACAGCCCACACAGCACACCCCAGACGGGGACGGAGCACTCAATCGGATGATGACAACTCCACAAGCATGGCACGCACCAACCAACCGAAGACGAACAGAACCATTAGCCGAAAACCACGTGGCTGAAGTCCTCAACAGACCTTGCTACTAAAATCAATCCGGTCAGCAACCCACTCTATCACCAGCAAAACCTGGCAAAAACCGCAGTGACTGGTGACAACTCGGAAAAAGACCTACGAGTCAACCACAGGGCTCAAAGGAATGGCCTCACGCAGCTGGTGACAGCTAGTATCGGCCACACAACCAAATGGATGCCTCGTAAAGGAAAACCAGAGTCTAAGCGGAACAGAGACGTGGAAAACCCCTCAACACGTGGAACGACATCCACAACACCACTCGGTCTCACCCAAACCTTCCTCGTGGTCCGACAAGGACACCAAACGAATGTGGAGTCACAGGAAAGCCAAAAGCAGAACACGCTCCACAAGCGCAACACACAACGACAAGGGTAGAAAAGACGTCTAAGGTTTGGTCAGCAACCCAAGACGTCAGCGACTCATGCGGTCAAGCACCAGCAAGCCGATAGGCCTCACTGCCACCACGGACACAGACAGGAGTCCCGCTATCGGCTTCTAGACTCACCACCTGGCACACGAACGAACACACAAAGGTTGGCAATGCGCCCACCACGAAATGTGCAATGCCAAGAGCGAGTGCCCAAAAACCAACCACAGAAAACACTCAACCAATAGAAAACTAGGCAACCGTAAGAGCCGAGAGCAGCATGCTAACCCAAGTAGAACGCAAACCAACACAAGGTAGCACAACCCAACAAGTACTGCGAGGAAACACTATTCGCGGGCCACAACCAAAATCTGGCACACCACCGCCAGGGTTACAAAACAACAAGGTAGCCACCACACTGTGGTAAGGTACGACCACAAGGGACAGGCCACCACACGCGTCCCAGAGGCGGAACAACTCAACGCCTCGAGCACCTCACAAATCGCAAAACAACGCACAAACTCAAGGTCAGCACACATGGGCACAAGCACACGGCGCAACCACAAGCACCAGAACCACCAGGTGTGGTGCACATGGTCGCACCAACAGCCCCAAAACGGCACGGGGCCAACCAAAGGGACTCCCTACCAGAGACCCAACCAAGAAGAGAAAACATACGGAAGGTCACGAGCTTCGAAGAGCACAACAAACATGCTGGCTCTTTAGAAGCGCACCACACAAGGCATCGGCCCTACCACAACAAGTAGTGAGGGTCACACACTGAGAGGCGACAAAAGCCTCCAAGAGCAGAAAGAGGCACAAAGCAAAGCACATGGGAACATAACCCCAACACGAGCAAGCTAGGCGAGAGAATCGGGGCAACCCAGAGCTGATCAAGTGGAAACACACTGTCCCACATCGACCAGTCAGGCAACACACAAGCCCTCACAACAAAACGCAGTAGACCAGTAGGTTTACAAACCTACAGCGCCAAGCGGAAATAACAACACGAGGGGAGCAACCCGCTCAACCCTAAAACAACTCGAGGTAAAAGACCTTCACCAAGAAGGCCACAACAGCATACACCACAACACCAAGGCACAAAAGCGAAGCACCACCACGCGAGCAACCCACAAAAAAGGACGAAATCGCACCACAGGCCTCTTCCGCAGGCAAGAGAGGGGACCGAAACACGAAACTCGCACCTCCACAAGAAGTACCGCTAGCCACATGGCCACAGCACACACCACATCACCAACTGCGAGAGAGTTGGGCACAGGAAAACGAAGCAGAACCATATGAGCCATGGGGACACATGCAGCCCCACCAAAGCAACTGAGAAAATTGGAAACAATAACAAGGCAACTGGCCAATGCAGCAGCCAGACACACGGTCAAAGGCACCACTCCTTGACCGACAATGCCCAAATAGACTGTAGCACGGACAGTCCAACCGGCAACAAAGACAGCTCATCTCCACAGAGAGAGAGCAACAACAACCAAATCAAACACTAAGCAACCATGGAAATGACCTCCACTAAGAACGACAGAGAGTCGTCCAAGGAGAACTTCACCAGAACAAACAGCCCAAACAACCAATCCACATAGACCTTCAGAGAGAGCACAGCAGCAAGCAAAAGCAACACAGACAGCCCTGAGAGAAGCCTCCACCAGAACGACCAAGACATCGTTCTGGGAGAACTCACCAGAATGCAATCAACCAACGGCACACCTCAACCATGAGATAGCACGACAACAACCAGAAATGAGCACAAAGAGGTTCTGGGAGAAACCACCACCAGAACAAGCAAGAAAGAGCTCTGGGAACACCTCACCAGAACTCACAACCAATTAGCACAAGGCCACCAAGCAAACACAACAAGTGACATAACACGCAACCAGCAACATCACAAGCACACACAGAGCAACTGCTAAGTCCGAGCAGCAATGCCAACCTAGCAGAACACAAGGCACCCACAACTCACCTAACAGGTGAGGCAACATGCCCAAGCAACCAAAGCACAACAAAGCCAAGAGCAAACATAAGTAGGAAAAAAAAATAAGGGCACCTTCCACCGGACCCACAGACAACATATCTGCACCAGTGGAAGCCATACCACAAACAGACTCTCTCAGCCACCACAGAACACATGCAGCCGAAAGCGCAGCCAACGACGACCAAGAGCACCGCACCGGACCTGTTTGCAACAATCCTCCTCACAAGGAAGACCTCCACCAGCAACTCCATCATCAACAGCACCAACGGCACGAACCAACTAGCGATCACGCACCATGCACGCAACACTGCAACGACAGCAACCCTTCTACGACTCCCACTAGAATCTTGCTGAACCACAATCTACCTGCAAAACATGATCAAGACACAAGCCTAACACTAACACACCACGAACGGTGCCAGCAACGCACCTGAACTATTTTCTGGGATAGCCATAGCCATTAACCCATTGTAAATCTCAGAAGACATTTGCTCTGATACCAACTGTAACGACCCAAGAATCCGATACCCGGAACCCTCCAAGTACCCGACCCTTGGACCGCCACCCACGGATCCGAAGACCCGGAAGGGTTAGAAATATGTCCAGTGAGATATACAACAGGTTACAATAGCTAAACAATTAAAGAAATACAACAGCGGAATAAAAATACACACAAAGTCCCAGATGATAATTCAAGTGCAAATAAAGAAAGTACTAACCACAACTAACGCTGCAGACCACAAGCGACGCGACGCAGACCGTCCAAACACGAACATCGGCTCCCTCGAGCACAAACCTGTAAGGAAGTAAGGGGGGAATGAGCTTCGCGAACGAAGCCCAGTAGGGAACCCAACCCCTCACCGGTTCGACAGCGGAAACAAGAACAACACAACTAAACTAGGCAGGAAGAACAATGCTACTAAAGAAAACAAACTAGCTACACCAAGCGGAAGGGCGGCGGTAACTCAAGCAACGAGTCTACTAACTAAGCAGGTGATATAATAAAGCAATAACACAACTGAGCAAGTACTGAAATAATTGAACGGAAAATACACGTCCACAAGTATCGCCACACGGCACAACAGCACACCGACTCAACCTCGGTAGACGTGCTCCGAGCACGCCACACAACTACACAAGCAGACGACAAAACCCTCGTCTGGACAAAGCCACAACCCAGCACGAGCAGACGGTAAAACCCTCGTCTGGACAACACACACTAGCCACAACCCAGCCTCTACTAGTCAGTGGTCAGCTGCGCCCACCGGCGTCTTACCACTCGACCACGAGTCCAGGTCTCCCCTCCCGTCGGAGTGAGACGCGTGGACAAACACAACCACAAGCCGTAGTCTGGCCGGACTACGGTCCCACGCCTGTCCTCCCGACACGGCTCCGGAACCGTGTAAGGCGAGGCAGTGAGAACGGACTAGCTGGCCCGCACCGCGACACTCCAAACTCCGCGGGACCCGGACCAACTAAGTGAGCTCAACAAACGACTCAACGCCGTTGTCCAACACCGTTTTCCCCTTCGTCCGGAGAAACGCTCGACGGACGCACTCGTGGCTCGGAGACCACCCTCAACGGGCCCACGAGGATGGGGGTCCCGGGGAACGGTAACAACCCAAATGCGCACCGTGCGCTGGGACAAGCCCTCAAGTGCCACAGCACTGGGCGAAGACTAGTAAGGCGCAGTGCTAGGGAGTCAGCACAAGCGTCACGAGTACAGAACAGAAACTCGATGCGGAAACGGATTCGCTAAAGTACCTGATTGACAGTCAACCACGAAAAGCTAATATTACCACTCCAGACAGTCGGTCGGCCCTCGGAACTCACCCCACGGGTGCCGGAAACCCCAGCGCAACTGTCCGGGTCAAACGGTCAAACGGCCCCAACAGCCCAGTCGGAGCCGACTCGGGCGGACCCAGAAATCGAGGAACGCGGTATGACGACTCAAATATATATATATTACTATCCGAGACAGACGGTCAACCCTCGGAACACCCCCGACGGGTGCCGGAGACACTGCACGACTGTCCCCGGTTGACCGGTCAACAGGCACTACCGGCCCGGTCGGAGCCGACCCGGGTGGGTCCGACCACCACATGGCTCGACCAAACAACCACTAACCCCGGGTCAGTCCACCGGCACAGCCGGAGCAACACCACGCGGAAAACGGCTCGAAAACGGCACGAAAACGGTGCGAAACGGAGCTCAAATGGCCCACAAGGGGTCTGCCGGCGCAGTGCGCCACAGGAGACCCAGACCAGCGCCCGGCGCACTGCGCCAGGGGGGTCAGGGGGCAGGGCGCAGTGCGCCGCCCAGATCCCAGCCGGATCTGGGCGCACTGCGCCGGCCTTCTTCTTCCTCCCGTTTCCTCTGCAACGCAGGGAAGGAGGAGGGGAAGGAGGAGGGGAGGGGGCGGCCGGCCGGCCACTGCCGGCACCGGCGCCGGCGGGAGGGGGGTCGCCGGACGGCGCGGCGGCTGCCGGCGGTGCTCCCCTCGCTGGAACCACCTCCGGACCGGAGGTCTCGCACAGAAGAGAGAGAAAGGGAGAGAGAGAGAAAACGGGAGCAGGAAGAGAGAGAGGCGGGGGGCTACGGCGGCGCACAGGGGGAGGGGAGATCCGGCCGACGCCGGAGAGGGAGGAGGGATCCCTACCTCGGCGGTAGGATCCGCCGGCGGCGATCCCAGGCCGCGGCGACGGCGGCGCGCGGCTTCACCCCGCGCACGGCGTCCTCCGTGCGCGGGCTCCGGGCGGCGGCAGCACGGCGACGGGGGGAAGGGCGGAGCCTCCTCCGGCGACGGGGCTCCTCCAAGGTCGCCGGCGGCAACGCACAGAGAGAGAGAGAGAGAGAGACCCAGAGAGAGAACAGAGAGAGAGAGAGAGAGAACCGCTAGAGAGAGCTCGGGGAGGGAGAGGGCGAACGCGAGAGAGAGAGGGGGGGGGGGAAGAAGGAGAGAGCGGGGTTGGGAGAGGGCAAGGCGAGGGGGGGTTCTCCCCTTACCCGAAATGGCCAAGCGGCCTCTTCCGGGGCTCCCCTGCACGTAGTGTGCATGGGGAAAGGGGGGACCACTCCCCCTCCCCTCCCAGTCCTCACATCCTACCCCACTTAAAACAATTTCGCCCTCGAAATTATAAAAACAAAGCCGAAGTACGGAAGTAAAGCAAGGGGCAGGAACAACTCACTCGAATTGATCCGACAACTCGAGGGAAAAGAACACGACAAGAAACAGCCAGCACCGAAAAGGCCACTAAGTCTCACCACGACTTCCTGATGGCCACAACAGCGACACAGCCACGCGTGGAGTGCTCAACCAGGCAACCGACAGCCCACACAGCACACCCCAGACGGGGACGGAGCACTCAATCGGATGATGACAACTCCACAAGCATGGCACGCACCAACCAACCGAAGACGAACAGAACCATTAGCCGAAAACCACGTGGCTGAAGTCCTCAACAGACCTTGCTACTAAAATCAATCCGGTCAGCAACCCACTCTATCACCAGCAAAACCTGGCAAAAACCGCAGTGACTGGTGACAACTCGGAAAAAGACCTACGAGTCAACCACAGGGCTCAAAGGAATGGCCTCACGCAGCTGGTGACAGCTAGTATCGGCCACACAACCAAATGGATGCCTCGTAAAGGAAAACCAGAGTCTAAGCGGAACAGAGACGTGGAAAACCCCTCAACACGTGGAACGACATCCACAACACCACTCGGTCTCACCCAAACCTTCCTCGTGGTCCGACAAGGACACCAAACGAATGTGGAGTCACAGGAAAGCCAAAAGCAGAACACGCTCCACAAGCGCAACACACAACGACAAGGGTAGAAAAGACGTCTAAGGTTTGGTCAGCAACCCAAGACGTCAGCGACTCATGCGGTCAAGCACCAGCAAGCCGATAGGCCTCACTGCCACCACGGACACAGACAGGAGTCCCGCTATCGGCTTCTAGACTCACCACCTGGCACACGAACGAACACACAAAGGTTGGCAATGCGCCCACCACGAAATGTGCAATGCCAAGAGCGAGTGCCCAAAAACCAACCACAGAAAACACTCAACCAATAGAAAACTAGGCAACCGTAAGAGCCGAGAGCAGCATGCTAACCCAAGTAGAACGCAAACCAACACAAGGTAGCACAACCCAACAAGTACTGCGAGGAAACACTATTCGCGGGCCACAACCAAAATCTGGCACACCACCGCCAGGGTTACAAAACAACAAGGTAGCCACCACACTGTGGTAAGGTACGACCACAAGGGACAGGCCACCACACGCGTCCCAGAGGCGGAACAACTCAACGCCTCGAGCACCTCACAAATCGCAAAACAACGCACAAACTCAAGGTCAGCACACATGGGCACAAGCACACGGCGCAACCACAAGCACCAGAACCACCAGGTGTGGTGCACATGGTCGCACCAACAGCCCCAAAACGGCACGGGGCCAACCAAAGGGACTCCCTACCAGAGACCCAACCAAGAAGAGAAAACATACGGAAGGTCACGAGCTTCGAAGAGCACAACAAACATGCTGGCTCTTTAGAAGCGCACCACACAAGGCATCGGCCCTACCACAACAAGTAGTGAGGGTCACACACTGAGAGGCGACAAAAGCCTCCAAGAGCAGAAAGAGGCACAAAGCAAAGCACATGGGAACATAACCCCAACACGAGCAAGCTAGGCGAGAGAATCGGGGCAACCCAGAGCTGATCAAGTGGAAACACACTGTCCCACATCGACCAGTCAGGCAACACACAAGCCCTCACAACAAAACGCAGTAGACCAGTAGGTTTACAAACCTACAGCGCCAAGCGGAAATAACAACACGAGGGGAGCAACCCGCTCAACCCTAAAACAACTCGAGGTAAAAGACCTTCACCAAGAAGGCCACAACAGCATACACCACAACACCAAGGCACAAAAGCGAAGCACCACCACGCGAGCAACCCACAAAAAAGGACGAAATCGCACCACAGGCCTCTTCCGCAGGCAAGAGAGGGGACCGAAACACGAAACTCGCACCTCCACAAGAAGTACCGCTAGCCACATGGCCACAGCACACACCACATCACCAACTGCGAGAGAGTTGGGCACAGGAAAACGAAGCAGAACCATATGAGCCATGGGGACACATGCAGCCCCACCAAAGCAACTGAGAAAATTGGAAACAATAACAAGGCAACTGGCCAATGCAGCAGCCAGACACACGGTCAAAGGCACCACTCCTTGACCGACAATGCCCAAATAGACTGTAGCACGGACAGTCCAACCGGCAACAAAGACAGCTCATCTCCACAGAGAGAGAGCAACAACAACCAAATCAAACACTAAGCAACCATGGAAATGACCTCCACTAAGAACGACAGAGAGTCGTCCAAGGAGAACTTCACCAGAACAAACAGCCCAAACAACCAATCCACATAGACCTTCAGAGAGAGCACAGCAGCAAGCAAAAGCAACACAGACAGCCCTGAGAGAAGCCTCCACCAGAACGACCAAGACATCGTTCTGGGAGAACTCACCAGAATGCAATCAACCAACGGCACACCTCAACCATGAGATAGCACGACAACAACCAGAAATGAGCACAAAGAGGTTCTGGGAGAAACCACCACCAGAACAAGCAAGAAAGAGCTCTGGGAACACCTCACCAGAACTCACAACCAATTAGCACAAGGCCACCAAGCAAACACAACAAGTGACATAACACGCAACCAGCAACATCACAAGCACACACAGAGCAACTGCTAAGTCCGAGCAGCAATGCCAACCTAGCAGAACACAAGGCACCCACAACTCACCTAACAGGTGAGGCAACATGCCCAAGCAACCAAAGCACAACAAAGCCAAGAGCAAACATAAGTAGGAAAAAAAAATAAGGGCACCTTCCACCGGACCCACAGACAACATATCTGCACCAGTGGAAGCCATACCACAAACAGACTCTCTCAGCCACCACAGAACACATGCAGCCGAAAGCGCAGCCAACGACGACCAAGAGCACCGCACCGGACCTGTTTGCAACAATCCTCCTCACAAGGAAGACCTCCACCAGCAACTCCATCATCAACAGCACCAACGGCACGAACCAACTAGCGATCACGCACCATGCACGCAACACTGCAACGACAGCAACCCTTCTACGACTCCCACTAGAATCTTGCTGAACCACAATCTACCTGCAAAACATGATCAAGACACAAGCCTAACACTAACACACCACGAACGGTGCCAGCAACGCACCTGAACTATTTTCTGGGATAGCCATAGCCATTAACCCATTGTAAATCTCAGAAGACATTTGCTCTGATACCAACTGTAACGACCCAAGAATCCGATACCCGGAACCCTCCAAGTACCCGACCCTTGGACCGCCACCCACGGATCCGAAGACCCGGAAGGGTTAGAAATATGTCCAGTGAGATATACAACAGGTTACAATAGCTAAACAATTAAAGAAATACAACAGCGGAATAAAAATACACACAAAGTCCCAGATGATAATTCAAGTGCAAATAAAGAAAGTACTAACCACAACTAACGCTGCAGACCACAAGCGACGCGACGCAGACCGTCCAAACACGAACATCGGCTCCCTCGAGCACAAACCTGTAAGGAAGTAAGGGGGGAATGAGCTTCGCGAACGAAGCCCAGTAGGGAACCCAACCCCTCACCGGTTCGACAGCGGAAACAAGAACAACACAACTAAACTAGGCAGGAAGAACAATGCTACTAAAGAAAACAAACTAGCTACACCAAGCGGAAGGGCGGCGGTAACTCAAGCAACGAGTCTACTAACTAAGCAGGTGATATAATAAAGCAATAACACAACTGAGCAAGTACTGAAATAATTGAACGGAAAATACACGTCCACAAGTATCGCCACACGGCACAACAGCACACCGACTCAACCTCGGTAGACGTGCTCCGAGCACGCCACACAACTACACAAGCAGACGACAAAACCCTCGTCTGGACAAAGCCACAACCCAGCACGAGCAGACGGTAAAACCCTCGTCTGGACAACACACACTAGCCACAACCCAGCCTCTACTAGTCAGTGGTCAGCTGCGCCCACCGGCGTCTTACCACTCGACCACGAGTCCAGGTCTCCCCTCCCGTCGGAGTGAGACGCGTGGACAAACACAACCACAAGCCGTAGTCTGGCCGGACTACGGTCCCACGCCTGTCCTCCCGACACGGCTCCGGAACCGTGTAAGGCGAGGCAGTGAGAACGGACTAGCTGGCCCGCACCGCGACACTCCAAACTCCGCGGGACCCGGACCAACTAAGTGAGCTCAACAAACGACTCAACGCCGTTGTCCAACACCGTTTTCCCCTTCGTCCGGAGAAACGCTCGACGGACGCACTCGTGGCTCGGAGACCACCCTCAACGGGCCCACGAGGATGGGGGTCCCGGGGAACGGTAACAACCCAAATGCGCACCGTGCGCTGGGACAAGCCCTCAAGTGCCACAGCACTGGGCGAAGACTAGTAAGGCGCAGTGCTAGGGAGTCAGCACAAGCGTCACGAGTACAGAACAGAAACTCGATGCGGAAACGGATTCGCTAAAGTACCTGATTGACAGTCAACCACGAAAAGCTAATATTACCACTCCAGACAGTCGGTCGGCCCTCGGAACTCACCCCACGGGTGCCGGAAACCCCAGCGCAACTGTCCGGGTCAAACGGTCAAACGGCCCCAACAGCCCAGTCGGAGCCGACTCGGGCGGACCCAGAAATCGAGGAACGCGGTATGACGACTCAAATATATATATATTACTATCCGAGACAGACGGTCAACCCTCGGAACACCCCCGACGGGTGCCGGAGACACTGCACGACTGTCCCCGGTTGACCGGTCAACAGGCACTACCGGCCCGGTCGGAGCCGACCCGGGTGGGTCCGACCACCACATGGCTCGACCAAACAACCACTAACCCGGGTCAGTCCACCGGCACAGCCGGAGCAACACCACGCGGAAAACGGCTCGAAAACGGCACGAAAACGGTGCGAAACGGAGCTCAAATGGCCCACAAGGGGTCTGCCGGCGCAGTGCGCCACAGGAGACCCAGACCAGCGCCCGGCGCACTGCGCCAGGGGGGTCAGGGGGCAGGGCGCAGTGCGCCGCCCAGATCCCAGCCGGATCTGGGCGCACTGCGCCGGCCTTCTTCTTCCTCCCGTTTCCTCTGCAACGCAGGGAAGGAGGAGGGGAAGGAGGAGGGGAGGGGGCGGCCGGCCGGCCACTGCCGGCACCGGCGCCGGCGGGAGGGGGGTCGCCGGACGGCGCGGCGGCTGCCGGCGGTGCTCCCCTCGCCGGAACCACCTCCGGACGGAGGTCTCGCACAGAAGAGAGAGAAAGGGAGAGAGAGAGAAAACGGGAGCAGGAAGAGAGAGAGGCGGGGGGCTACGGCGGCGCACAGGGGGAGGGGAGATCCGGCCGACGCCGGAGAGGGAGGAGGGATCCCTACCTCGGCGGTAGGATCCGCCGGCGGCGATCCCAGGCCGCGGCGACGGCGGCGCGCGGCTTCACCCCGCGCACGGCGTCCTCCGTGCGCGGGCTCCGGGCGGCGGCAGCACGGCGACGGGGGGAAGGGCAGAGCCTCCTCCGGCGACGGGGCTCCTCCAAGGTCGCCGGCGGCAACGCACAGAGAGAGAGAGAGAGAGAGACCCAGAGAGAGAACAGAGAGAGAGAGAGAGAGAACCGCTAGAGAGAGCTCGGGGAGGGAGAGGGCGAACGCGAGAGAGAGAGGGGGGGGGAAGAAGGAGAGAGCGGGGTTGGGAGAGGGAGAGGGCAAGGCGAGGGGGGGTTCTCCCCTTACCCGAAATGGCCAAGCGGCCTCTTCCGGGGCTCCCCTGCACGTAGTGTGCATGGGGAAAGGGGGGACCACTCCCCCTCCCCTCCCAGTCCTCACAGCTTCCTTCCTCTCTTGCCGTGAAGGTTGCTCCTATTCTGACAAAATAGAGTGCCGAGAGCGGGGCACATGCAAACCATTAATTAATATAAAAGTAAATAGCCGACATCCACTAAGATCATATATATCATGGTTGGATCGAGACGCCCAGATCAAACAACCCACTGCGAGGATGACCTCCGAACATGCACTATGATAGGACAACAAATCTTGATATATACATGTGTATGAAAAATATTAAATATTTAAGCGTCGGAACAATAAATACTTAGACATTAGATACAAAGCTTTGTAATGGGACTCATGCTCTTACATATTTCATATCTAGATTGGAGGGGAAAGTAAAGTTCTTTATGTATTGCCCCTTGAATAGTTCATTTGGTCAAGGTGTTGTAGAACTTACATCATCGAAATCGTTTTTAATTTAAGTGTGATTTTTTCCCTACAAAGTCTGTAGCATGAACTATTAAAATATTTAATTTTTTTTTACTAAGCATTTAAATTTTGAGAAAGACTTAGTATATTTTTATATTACACTTTAAATACAATATGACTAGGTAATAATGTATGTGGCACCTTCACATTAAGAGTGATAAAGTGACAACCTAATTGTTAGATGTCGTATGGACTTGTTACCTAGTCATATTAAGTGTAATATGAAAGTGCACTAAATCTTTCTCTTAAACTTTTCAAGTAGCCATTTGTGTGCTCATTAAATGAGATATTTTTTTAGGTAAATTAATTAATAGTTTCAGATTATAATATTAGAGGTCCTTATTATAACATGACTTAATATATATGGCAAATTAATTAGAAGTCTCTGACTGTAACATGGAGGTCCTTATTGTAACAGGACTTAATGTATACTGTAACAGGTGATAACACTTATTGTAATGAGTTACAACTCTATTAGGGATTAACAAATAAGTCAAAAATTTGATAGGGACTCCTAATTAATTTATCCTAATATATATTATAATAAAAGATAATATTTACTGTAATAAATTACACTTCTATCAAAACTAGAAAATAAGTCAAATATTTGATAGATATTTTTAATTAATTTATCCTATTTTTTCTATATATAATTTTATTATGATTTCATATATATAAGTAACTATTCTATCTACATAGATGACGACAGTGAAAACTTTTTTTTTTTTTATTGTCGCCACCAATAGCTATATCCAGCCATAGATCCCTCTCGGATATGTTTAAGTTTAATTCCTCTTCTCACATGATGAGATTTAAACGCATAACCTTTTTTTTGCTAACGAGGAAACCCCGCCCCGTGTGATTTTGTGGACTCAAGGATTGGTGTTCGTGAACTCCAAGGTCAGGACTTGGCAGCTCCTACTTTCCGTATACCCGTATTGTCCTTACCCCACTTGACCAGGAAAATCCCGGACCTACACACCTCGAGGATTATATGTAGATCAGGTAAACCCCCCCCCCAGGAATCGAACTCGGGACCTCTTGCTTTTAAACAAGAGTTCTTACCGATCGACCCAGCTGGGGTCCTCTTTTAAACGCATAACCTTCCTTCTAAAAGAAAGACGTGTGTGTACACATTTAAGTCTATATATATTTCATCTCAAATCTCATTACTGAGATAGACATCAATTACTACACAAGGATATATCAGACACGCCAAATATTACTCACAATTAGTTGCATTCTAGTTAGAAAAATTAAATTTCTTATACTCTTTGTCGCTTAAATATTAACCCATGAATCCGAAGCCACCCTTGTTCTTACCCTGAAATGAGCCGAGTTTGCAATTTTCATAAAGTTTTATTACACTTACTTGAGATTTGTACTTTTAGCTTCAATACATTAAGAGCACAATATACTTATCTAATAAAAAGTAAAAAATATAAGTATAAATACAAATATCAAATATATTACTTTTTTTTTAAAATCCATATATCTAAAAATAATAATAAATAACAAGTATTATTCGCCCCCCCCCCAATCAGATCAAAACTAAATTTCGAGCAATCAAATCAAGGGTGGAGCATTTTTTTTCTTCTAGAAGGTCTAATTCAATGTGCTCTCTCTCTCTCTCCTAAAAAGTTTCTCCTTTTGTCAGACTTCGGCAGTTCAAAGTTTTCTTTGACATCTCTGCCAAGCCATTCATGATGCCGTAGTGTAATCTTATGTACACATCTAGAAGAGGCCAAAGATTTGATTAAAGTTGATGGAATTGGTTGCGCTCAGGGGTGTAAACGGAACTCGATATTTCGACCCGATTTCGATAAAAATTATCGGTTTCGAAATTGAAAAAGAATACCGATAGTTTATCGAAATCGATATCGGATATTCCGATAAGTTATCGGAATCAGAATCGGAAATGAAAAATAATCGGAATCGAAATCGATATCGGTTATTCCGATAAATTATCTATAAACTCAAAAGAAAAAAATTATGGTAAACACTTTATCTTATCGAAATTTCGATTCCGGTAATGTTATCGGAATCGGAACTGTAACGGAATCGGAATTAACCATTCTGATTTTATCAGAATCGGAATTGAAATCATATTTCGATTATCGGAATCAGAATCTGTGTTTCCAATTCTGAACCCTACCCATTTAGAGCTCTAGTTGCACTAAATCAAATCAAATTTTAGTTGGTATCAGGAGTATCATATTATATCGATTTGGTTCGACTTCAATTTAATCTAATAAATTTTAATTTTTTATATTTAAAAATGAAAAAGTATTTATATCAAAATAAAAAATATTTATCTCTTACTCGGTATGACACTGTCAACTCATATTTAAGAACAAGTTTATAAAGAATATTTCAAAGAATTTTTAAAAAATGATGTAATAGAGTAGTTTTTCAAACAAACAAAAAAAAGGAAAAAGTCACTGAGAAAGAAAGCATATGACTATTTGACGGGGTATGTTCATGCTTTCAGAAAAACTTCTTTATTTATGGAAAAAGGTTGACAATTAGATGAGCGAAGAGTTCTTAAGAAGTGTACTGAAAATGTGACTTAAAGTTAAAAATTTTATGGAAAAAAGGTGACTAAAAGTTATTTTTTTCTACAAATGAACTGAAAATTATTTGAGAGCGAAAGCTCAGACAGTAATTAATTTCTCTTTATTTTTTTTAATGAGCACCGAGTGATCTAAACTTCTACTTTCAACCATGATTGGGCATACCAACTTGAACCGATAAGATAGGTCATAGGTTCAAACAGTACCGTGCTTGGGACCGCACTGCAATCACAAAAGTAAAGTTTATCTCTCTAATGTTAATTTATCCAGAAAAAATAATGTCATTAGTCAAAAATGGATATTTCTCTTCTTTCGTCAACTAACAAGATTGTTTTTTACAACTCATATCAATATTATTGTAAAATTAATTTTGTAATAAATATTTCTCTTTTTATATATATATATAATTGTGGTGGTACGATCCTGTTTGGGCCTGAGCCAAACGGGCCTCCACTAGAATGAGAGAGGAAGGACGATTGCTGGTGAGGGCGAAGAGAACCTGCAAAACCAGAATGGGATCAGAGGCCCGGTGAAGACCGGGGGAAACCCTCCGATGCCTAAGTCAGTGGAGAGCTTGTAAGGCAGGGGGTTTCGGAATGCGAGAGTGTGTTCGCGAGGGGAAGAGAGCGTACCGTTGCATGGTACTGCACCTGTGCCTTTATAGGCGTTGGTGCAGAGGCCAACGTGCGTAACGTTGGGCAGATCGTGCCTGAAGAGGCGCCTTGACGCACGCGCGTAACGGGAGGAGTTATGACTCCGATGCCCGTTGGGCTGCCAGGCAGTTCACGCCACTTGATGGTGGAGAACGTGGCCTGAGGCGGTTACAACCGTTCTGGAAGCCAGAGAGCCTGCTCGGAACCCTTTGGAAATGCTTTCCGAGCAGGTGACCCCGTGGGGGATCGAACATGCTGTTCGGTAACATCGAGGGTAGTCTCATGGAGCGAGATCACTGTTCTGGCTCGGGAGCTGTTCATAACTGTTCGGCAAGGGAAGGCGGCTGATCTGCTCGGAGGTACCCGTATCGGAACCTGATAGCTTCCGATCACGGGAGTCACACAATGGAGGTCTTCGAGCCATCCTGGAGAGGGCGTGCTCTTCGATGACGGTGCCACATGGGTTGACGGGACACGAATGGGCCGTAATGAGCCACCACGGGCCTAGGTGACCAGACTTGGCCACCACACTTGCCCCCCACGCCCTCGAATGACTTGGTGAAAAGAGGGCTTCGAGGGCGTCACTTCCGTATTCAATGCGAGGCCCGTTGCGGGATGCCGCCGCTTAGGGTCTTGTCAAAACAGCTAGCCCATCATGATGGGTGCAAAGCCGCGCCATGTTTGAGGTGCCGCCGCTGCGTTCGAACGGTTGCCAACGACGTACCCGAAGGGGCGCTTTCAAAAATTAGGAGGAGCGGCGTTTTAGGGCCCGCCTCGAATTTCGTTCCCTCCTCTTTCCTTATAAGGAGGGGACGAGACGAGGGCGGGCGCTACGACTCCCAGAAACCCTCCATCTTTGAGCTCTTCGTGCTTCCTTGCCTTCTCCTTTCCCTGTCTTCTGCTTCGTCCTCTCGCGCCGTTGCCGCTTTCTGCAATCCTTCCGGCGATGGCGAGCAAGGGGAAAGCCGCTGCCGGAGCTAGCGGGGTGACCGTAGCAGTGCCGAGCGGGCCACGATACCGCCACTTCAGTGGTCTTCGTGAGCGCTTCCGGATTGGAGATGAGTACGAGATCGTTGACGCCAGGGAAAGCGACACGATCCTGGTGAATAAACCAGGTTGCCTGCTCCTGTCCGTGGACCATCTGGAGGCAGGCTTCCGGCTGCCGTTGCCGGAGGTGGCGAAGGCGCTCCTTAATACTTGGGGCGTTTCGCCAATACAGCTGACGCCCAACACCTGGAGGTACATCTGTATCTTTGGTGTTGTCTGCAAGTTGAAGGAGATCCGGGGCTCGGCGGACGTCTTCCGAGCACACTTCAAGCTGTCTGCTTCGCGGGCGTCGGGAGCAGACGTCTATTACGCCAAGCACCGAACAGACCGGATGCACATCGGCCTGTCCAGCAAATATTCCAACAACAAGGGTTGGATGGACAGGCTGTTCTTCGTGCGCCATCGGAGTGGTGCGGAGTGGGGGTTCCCCACAGTAATTCGCCCCGCGCAGAAGGATAGCTTTCCGAAGCTTATCCAGGATGAGGCTAGGGCATCAGATGCCCTTCTCCGAGCAGGTGTTCGGAATGGAGAAGGGTATGTAACCGAGTTCATGCTCGTTAAGTATGGGCTCAGCAAACCATGGAGTAAGTATACTGTCTCTCAGTGGTTTACTCTTAGTTTTGATGACCTCATACTAACCTTTCTTCTTCCCATCTTCTTTGTGCGCAGCGGCTGCGGAGCTGGAGGCCGGAAGAGATGAGGAGGCGAATGACGGGTTCGCCGAACAGATCCCTGTGGTAGCGCACAGGGTGTATGAAGGTGACGACGTCGACGCTGTTGCTCGGGTTCCTTCCGCAGTGAGGGTCGGTGCCGCAGTGACAACGGCACTTGTTGCTCCATCAACTGCCGAAGGGCGCCCGAACAGGTCGCAGGCTCCTGAGAAGGGGCCTGGAAAGATTCGGTTGAAGAAGAAGGCCACTAGAGAGGTGGTACCGGCCGGAGCTCGGGCTCCTCGAGAGAAGGACGACCACGCGAGCCGGCCTTCTGCGAAGAAGAGGCCCGTTCTGCTTGACGAGAGCGCGGAGGAAGCGGAACAACTCCGTGCTCGAAAGAAGCAGCGGGCGGTCCAAGATACTTCTCCACAAGATGAGGAGGGGACCGAAGAGGAAGAAGAAGGGGCGCAGTTACTGCTGCGCAGAAAGAGTAGGGCCGTACCATCGGCCGATGAGGGGGTGCCATGGGTGGCTCCCGCAACTCGCCCCGAGGTCGCACAGAAGATGGCGACCGAGCTGGGGCTCATTTTTGTAAGCGAAGGATCTGAGAGTCCTGTCGCTGGAGAAGCCGGGGGCTCCCCCTGCGCGGGAGATAGGGCGCCCTCCGGTGCTTCCAATGCTGGAGGTGCCGAACGCGGTGTTTCCAGCAACATCGCGGAGGTATCCTCTAGGAGGAGCGGAGAAGCTACGGCGTCACCTGGTCGGCAGGAGGAGGACACTTGCGCAACAGGAGCTTCCGCGCCTGCTGGGGTGGTTCCGAGCAGCGTGGTGACAGCAGCGCCTCCAGAGCCAGGAATGGCTCCTGCAGCAGGGACCATTGCGGAAGCGGCCGCAACGGCGAGGGCGTCCGAAGAGGTTGCCACTTCAAGGGGGAGAATCCTGCCCCCCCTGCCCCCCTCCGAGGTGGTTGCTAATGCAGAAGCAACCTCCAAAGGAGTCGAAGACATTGGGGGGGAGGCTGCGGGTGCTGCCCGGGGTGAAGGGTCCGAAGACGATCGAAGGCCTCTTAGTGAGGTGCTTCTGAGAGAACCTCTTGGAGCTCCTTCGGTGGCAGCGCTGGAGGCGACCCTTCGCCGGATGGAAGATACGCCCAGGGAGCTGCCCGCGAGCCCCACTGCTTCTCGTCTTGAACGGTTGGCAAGGTGCTTGGACCTTCCTTCCGAACAGACTCCAGAGAAGTCAGTGGAAGGGTACCAGCCGGAGTGGCAGACAGAAGATGGCCTGAGTGACGTCGACGTAGAGATGCTTGCGGACGAAATGTCCAAGTCGTTGGCCACTCTGAAGGCTTTAGCTGTTCGGGGCCAGAGACAGAAATATCTCTACGAGGCGCAAGTAGCCTTCTGTGATGACCTTTCGGCGAGGCATAAAGCTCGCGAGGCGGCGCTGGAGGAGGAGGTGAAGGGCCTCAAAGCTGCTCTTCATGCCGCGCAGCTGGATGCTACCTTGGCGCGGGCCGAAAAGGACGCCCTAGCCAAGGTAGTAGTAGATGCGGAGGCCCGTGCCGTTGCTAACTATAAGGCTGGGCCAGAGTACAAGGAAGACTTAGAGCAGTATGGGGCTCGCTGCTACAAAGTGGGCCTTAATGCTGGGAAGGATGTGGGGGAGAGGCTTTCCTGGGCCAAACGCGCCCAAGAAGCCTTCGAGGCTGCTGTTCGGGAATGCCGACGCCGCACCCAAGACGTCCGCTTAGATGGTGTGCGGTTCGCACAATTTCAATCTGGGCGGATGCCTCCTTCGGGTGAGGATGCTGGTCCTTCCGAACAAGCTCCTTAATCCCCTCGCCTCAGGTCTTCTTGTATTTCGCTTTTTGTAACATCGGCCAAGGAAGGCTGTTTTGTAAGCACAAGAGCTTCTTATGAATGAAATCCTCTGCTCTACGAGTTTTTCTGTAGCGTCACTTTCTCTATCTTCTCCCTGTTGTGGTTGTTCCATGTCCTGGGAATGGCCTCGCCACTAGGAGTAGTTAGCTTATATGAGCCTTTTCCAAGGACGTGGGTGACCTGATAAGGTCCTTCCCATTTGATGGCAAGTTTGCCGACTGCTCTTCGGGGGTCCGAAGCCGAACAGCGGCGCAAGACCAAATCTCCCACATTGAACCGCCTCTCCTTGACTCGCGCATTGTAATATTGCGCAAGCCGTTGTTGATAAGAAACGAGGCGAATGCTGGCGTCGCTTTGTCGTTCGCCCAGCATGTCCAAGTTCTCTCGGAGAGCACGATTATTGGCGGCTTCGTCGAAGTGGGTTGTTCGGATGGTGGGAAGGGCTACTTCCAAAGGTACAACTGCTTCTGAGCCGTAGGCTAGGTGGAAAGGTGTTTCCCCCGTAGCTACCCGAGCAGTTGTCCGGTGACACCAAAGGACATTTGGGAGCTCATCGATCCATGATCCACCTGCAGCCTCTACTCTGGTTCGAATCCCGTGCAGCAATGTTCGGTTGGCGTTTTCAACCAGACCGTTAGCTTGGGGATGAGCGACGGAGGTGAAGTGGTTGTAGATCCCGAGCTCGGCGCACTTTTCCTTGAAGAAGGTGCTGTCAAACTGTTTCCCGTTGTCAGAAGTAATCACTCTGGGGACGCCAAACCTGCATAGAAGGTTCTTCCATACGAACTTCCATGCGGCCTGTTCGGTGATTGTGGCAACGGGTTCGGCCTCGATCCACTTGGTGAAGTAGTCGATGGCCACAAAAAGGAACTTCTTGCGCCCTTGGGCCTCTGGAAAGGGGCCCAAGATGTCAATGCCCCATCTGGCGAAGGGGCGCGGCTCGAACAGACTGTGAAGCTGTTCGGCTGGCTGCTTGATGAGTACTCCGAACTTCTGGCATTCTGGGCATTTCCTGACGAAGGACATGCAATCCTTCTGAAGAGAAGGCCACCAGAACCCTGTTCGGATGAGGCTGCGTGCTAGCGCTCTGCCGCCCAGATGGCTTCCGCATAACCCCTCGTGGACTTCCTCTATGGCCGCGAGGGCCTCCTCAGGGTTGAGGCAACGTAGAAGAGGTCTTGCAAGGGACCGTCGGTACAGCTTGCCTTCTACGATGGTGAAATGCTGCGAGCGCATCCTGACTTTCCGAGCTTCATCCTGTTCGGAAGGAAGCTCGCCTCGGAGAAGGTACGCCAAGAGAGGGTCCACCCAACTTGGGGTCGGTGGGCCCGTTTCTATGGCGGCTATATCAATCTCTGTGCTCGGCACGGCGAGCTCTTCAATGAAGACAGAGCGAGAGGGGGTGATGTCGCCTGAAGATGCCAATTTGGCCAGCGCATCAGCTCGCGCGTTCTGCTCTCGTGGAACATGTATGACCTCGAAGTATACGAGGCCCTCTGTCTGGCTCTTGACCTGTTGGAGGTATTTAGCCATGCGAGGTTCCCTTGCTCCAAACTGTCCGCTCACCTGGCTGGCGACCAACTGGGAGTCACTAAAGACTCTAAGCCGAATGGCTCCGAGGTGCCTAGCCATGCGGATACCGGAAAGCAAGGCTTCGTATTCGGCGACGTTGTTGGAGGCTGGAAAGCGGAAACGGAGGGCGTATTGGAACTCTAACCCCTCTGGGGAGGTGAGGACCAAACCTGCCCCGCTTCCGGAGACACAAGAGGATCCGTCCACATAAAGCTCCCATGGGGGCTCGTCTGCCAACGGTGGATCCTGCTCGGCCGGAAGGGTGCATTCCGCTACGAAATCTGCTAACGCCTGCGCTTTGATCGCCGTCCTTGGTCGGAAGCTGATGTCAAACTCTCCCAGCTCAATTGCCCACTTAACCAACCTACCGGAAGCCTCCGGCCGCTGCAAGATGGATTTCAGCGGTTGATCGGTAAGCACTGTAACGGAATGGGCCTGAAAGTAGGGCCTGAGCTTCCGTGCAGCTGTGACAAGAGCAAGGGCAAGCTTTTCTGCTCTGGGGTACCTCCTTTCAGCTTCTTGGAGGACCCTGCTGATATAGTACACTGGATACTGTGCCGCTCCTACTTCTTTGATCAAAACCGCACTGATGGAGTGTTCGGTGACCGAAAGGTACACGAACAAGGGTTCTCCGAGCACAGGCTTTGAGAGAACAGGAGGGGTTGCCAAATATGCCTTCAGCTCGGTGAAGGCAGCTTCGCATTCGTCAGTCCATAGTACTTGCCCCCCTTGCTTCGAGGCGTTTTTAGGGCCTCGGAGCAACTTGAAGAAGTTAAAACTTCTTTCTGCTGCTCGGGACATGAACCTGTTCAGCGCGGCAAGACGTCCTGTTAGACGCTGGACGTCGCGCGCCGTCTTCGGACTGGACATCTCAAGTACGGCTTGGATTTTTTCTGGGTTCGCCTCTATTCCCCTGTTTGATACGAGGAACCCGAGGAACTTACCCGACCTAACACCAAACGCACACTTGGCGGGATTGAGCTTCATATTATACCTTCGCAGAGTTGCGAAGGTTTCCTGGAGGTCAGAAATGTGATCGGTGCTCGGAAGAGTCTTGACCAACATGTCGTCGACGTAAACCTCCATGTTTCGCCCGATCTGCTGCTCGAACATCTTGTTGACCAGCCGCTGGTAAGTTGCGCCTGCATTCTTTAGACCAAAAGGCATCCTGGTGAAACAGTATAAGCCTAGGTCTGTGACGAACGTAGTGGCGTCTTGATCCGGTGGATGCATGCTGATCTGGTGGTAACCAGAGTAGGCATCCAAAAAGCTGAGGAGCTCGTGCCCGGAGGTAGCGTCCACCAGCTGATCAATGCGTGGTAACGGGAAGTTATCCTTGGGCGTTGCCTTATTAAGATCTTTGTAATCTACGCACACACGCCATTTGCCATTGGCCTTGCGTACGAGGACCACATTAGAGATCCATCTTGGATATTGGGCTTCTCGGAGGAGCCCGACAGTTCGGCTTTTGGTCACGTGATCCTGAATCACGATCTGCCGTTCTCGGTTCACGGGTCGCCTTCTTTGCTGTACTGGCGGGATTCGTGGATCCAACCGAAGGCGATGCACCATGACCTCCGGGGGAATGCCTGGAAGCTCGTCATCAGACCAAGCGAACACGTCCAAATTAGCGAGCAGGAAAGCTGTATAGCGTTGCTGCTCGGCCTCTGTCAACAGGGCGCCAATGTACAAGACGTGTTCGGGGTCGTCGTCCACTTGAATGGGGATTAAGTCTTCGGCAGGCGTCCCCCGACTAGTGGAAGGCTGATCGGAGGTTGGAAGAGCTGGATCAGCGAGTGGTTGCTTGTCTCTTAGAGAGAGGACATAGCAACGGCGAGACTCACGCTGGCACCCGAGCACTTCGCCCACTCCGCTCGGAGTAGGGAACTTCATCTTCTGATGGAGAGACGAAGGTACTGCTTTGATGCGTCCGATCAGGCCTCTGCCCAGAATAGCATTGTATCCAGGCATGTTGTTGATGACCAGAAAGTCAACAATCTTGGTCACAGCCTTTGGAGCTGTCCCCAAGGTGATCGGAAGGCGAATCCTTCCCATGGGCTGGACCGAAACTCCCGAAAAGCCGAAAAGTGGCGAGTTTACAGGGGCGAGTTGATCGGTTCGCAGACCCATGAGGACAAAACAGTCGTAAGCCAAGACATCGGGGGCGCTTCCATTATCTACCAGAATTCGGCGCACGTTACAGTGGTTGATGGTGGCCGAAACGACCAGCGCATCAGTGTGTGGGGTCGTAACCCCTACAAGGTCTTCGTCCGAGAAGGTTATAGACTCCTCGGGCTGTGCGCGTGCGGGACTGGCAGGATATGGGGCCGGCCGAACAGTCGGAGGCCTGTCTACGACATGCACTCGCCTTGCGTAGTCGCGTCGGCTTCGAGTGCTTTCTCCACCTGCGCCAAAGCCTCCCGCGATCACGTTGATCTCCTGCCCATTGGGCTCGTTGTTGATCGGCTGCTCGGGAGCGCGGTCTTGGCGACGGGGGCGCTCTTCATTCCGGCGCCCTTCGTTCCGGCGCACGAACCGCCCAAGGTAGCCGCGCTTGATAAGGTCTTCGATTTCGTCCTTAAGCTGGCGGCACTCGGAGGTGTCGTGGCCGTGGTCGCGATGAAAGCGACAGTACCTATTTTGATCGCGCTTCCGGGGGTCGGAGCGCATTCTTTGGGGCCACCGAACAAAAGCTTCATCCCTGATCTCTGCCAGGATTTGTTCGGGGGCCACAGTGAGGGGGGTGTAGTTGGTAAAGGGGCGCGGACGACGCGGAGAATCGCCATTGCGTCGTCCCTTCTTCCGATCACGGTCGGAGCCGTTGTCGGAAGGCCGCTTTTTTTCCGACTGCTCCCCCTGTTCGGCCCTGCTCGCCGCCAGGCTCTCCTCGCAGGCCGCGTGGCGCTGCGCGATGGAGAGCAGTTCGGCGAGGGTGGCGGGCTGCTGGACGCCAAGAGTCCTTTGTAGAAAGCCATCACGAGTGCCTTGAATGAGAGCACTGGTGGCTAGGGGGACGTCCAGACGCGAGATGCGAAGCGCCTCTGTTCGGAACCTCTTGACGAAGTCCCAGAGCGCCTCGCCTTTCTTCTGGCGCACAGCCAGAAGGGAAGCCGCCGTTCGCGGCTGTGATCTCCCGCCCAGGAAGTTGTCCCTAAAGGACTTCTTCAGCTGGCGGAAAGAAGTAATGGAGCCCGCAGGGAGGGTTTCAAACCAAGCCCTGGCGGTCTCTTTTAGCGTTGCAGGGAAGGCCCTGCACTTGGCCGCATCTGATGCTCCGTGGAACACCATGTGCGATTCGAAGCCGTGGATGTGATCGGCCGGGTCTGTTGTGCCGTCGTAGGGCGCGATGGTGGGTAGAGGGAGCTTGGAGGAGACCTGGGCCTCCAGGATCTCCCTGCTGAACGGGGAGCGGAAGTCCAAGTCATCCTCCGCTGGAGCCTTCCCCTCCGCACGCTGAACCATCGCGTCCACGCGGCGCTCAAGATCAACCACGCGCTTGAGGCGCCTGGCGAGCTCCTGCTCGGAGTTGGCGGGGCCCCCTCGTCCAGAGGCGTGGGAGTTGCCCCCCACGACTGATCGTGGCGGCCGAGGGGAGATGATAGAGCGTCGGGGCGAACGCCCGCGGCGCTCTGGTGCCCGTTCCTCCGACGGGGGCCGGTGAGACCGGCGCGGCGACTCTGCCTGCTGCTCCTGAGGCACCGGGGGGACGCGGGAGTGGCGGTGCGACGATTCCGCCTGCCGCTCGCGCGGCAGGGAAGCCGCCGGAGCCGCAACCCCCACCAACTGGGCCTGTAGGGCGAGGCAGACGCCCGTCAGCTGATGCATCTGCCCCCGAAGCTCTGCCACTTCGAGGGCCGTCGCCGGTGCGGCAGCCGTTGGTACTGGGACGTCGTGATTCGCGCCGGTAGCAGCGCCGGCGACGTCCCTAGGAGGAGATTGGCGACGAGAGGCCCCTCGTGATTGGCGAGACCTCGTCGCCCTGCTTCCCACGTTCTGGTATGAGGATCGCCCTCGAGCCATGGCAGCGTCGCTTCCCACAGACGGCGCCAAATGTGGTGGTACGATCCTGTTTGGGCCTGAGCCAAACGGGCCTCCACTAGAATGAGAGAGGAAGGACGATTGCTGGTGAGGGCGAAGAGAACCTGCAAAACCAGAATGGGATCAGAGGCCCGGTGAAGACCGGGGAAACCCTCCGATGCCTAAGTCAGTGGAGAGCTTGTAAGGCAGGGGGTTTCGGAATGCGAGAGTGTGTTCGCGAGGGGAAGAGAGCGTACCGTTGCATGGTACTGCACCTGTGCCTTTATAGGCGTTGGTGCAGAGGCCAACGTGCGTAACGTTGGGCAGATCGTGCCTGAAGAGGCGCCTTGACGCACGCGCGTAACGGGAGGAGTTATGACTCCGATGCCCGTTGGGCTGCCAGGCAGTTCACGCCACTTGATGGTGGAGAACGTGGCCTGAGGCGGTTACAACCGTTCTGGAAGCCAGAGAGCCTGCTCGGAACCCTTTGGAAATGCTTTCCGAGCAGGTGACCCTCGTGGGGGATCGAACATGCTGTTCGGTAACATCGAGGGTAGTCTCATGGAGCGAGATCACTGTTCTGGCTCGGGAGCTGTTCATAACTGTTCGGCAAGGGAAGGCGGCTGATCTGCTCGGAGGTACTCCGTATCGGAACCTGATAGCTTCCGATCACGGGAGTCACACAATGGAGGTCTTCGAGCCATCCTGGAGAGGGCGTGCTCTTCGATGACGGTGCCACATGGGTTGACGGGACACGAATGGGCCGTAATGAGCCACCACGGGCCTAGGTGACCAGACTTGGCCACCACAATAATCTTCCGAAGTTAAATTATATTAGTTAAATGAAAAGATAATATATATACATCTTTTTCTTCTGGTGCAAGATTTCAAACATAGAAACACCCCCATCCTGATACAAAATCCATTCCACTGGCATGTGAACTTTGTCTCAAACAAAACAAACAATTAGGCCATGTCAAAATCTGTTGGCTAGCTCTTGAAACATGGTGGGAAGTAGCGTCTTGTTTGATGATGGAATAATTAAATTAAACAGGAAAGATATGGTTGGATTAATCATCCCATCTGTGATAACTAATGGTCAAACATTTTATGCATAGGATATGAAACTTGGGGGGTTGAATCGAATCTATGTATGGAGTTTGGTTGTCCATAAAACAATTCGTCTGGAGGACTATTTCCCCTTCTGGGGGGGGGGGGGGGGGGGGGCTATGTAGGTTGTTCTCTGTTCTGTTGGGGACAATGCTCGCCTCTCCTGCTCCTCCCCCCCTCGGTCCGACGACATCTCAGGCGTCAGTATCCTTTCATACCCTGATTCGAGATCCTCCTTTCAGTCCGGATAAGACGAGCTCCCCTGGCGGTGGTCATGTTTGTCGGGATCACTTCCTCCTCTCGAACCTCTGCCGACGTTCATCGGCAAGCTTCTTTGGCAGCCATGTGCGTCTTCTGGCTCTTGCTCTAGGTTTATGTTGGCGCCTTTGTCTGCGCCCCCCTGCCTCCCCTTACTAGGGCTGTAAACGGAGCGGATACGGAGCGGATATGGGTTTTTCGGTTCCGATCCGAATAGTTAATCGGATAATTCGTATCTACTCCGAATATAATTCGAATACGGTGCGGATAATTTAATCGGATAATTTTTAGATTCGGAGCGGATATAGATATTATCCGCTTCGAAAATATAAATTTAATAAAAGATATTAAGTGGTCTAAAAATCATAAAAAATTAAAATATATATATATTTTAAATATAAATGTCAAAAACATTTTCTAAATAAAAATTAGTATTAAATATTATATATTGATAAATTATATATATATATATATAATATTATATATGAATCATTAGATCTAAAATATAATGGTAAAAATAATTCTATTTCGGAGCGGATCATCTGTTCCGTATCCGCTCCGTTTACTATCCGAATAATATCCGTATCCAAAATTCGTTCCGTCGGATATTTGTTAATCGGATAATATCCGGATAATCGAATATGAATTCGAATCGAATCCGGATATTATCTGGATCCGTTTACAGCCCTACCCCTTACTCGGCCGGTCCAAGGGTGTTCGCCAGCCACCGCCAAGTTATAAAATGGGCCTAGCCCTAATTAATTTGACCCCACATGTGTCTCAAATAGTTTAACCCAATCCAAGTTCAAAATTGAAAGACGGATCTCGACCAACTCAAACTTTGGATTGGGTCAGTCAGGCTGCCTTTATAATCTACAAATATGTTAAAATTTTCACATCGGAACGAGTATTGGCATCTCGATCAGATAGCAACTTGGGATCTTCCGGAAACACCAACAAAGCAGTAGAACCTGAGCAAGATGGGTTTTTTTTTCTTCTTTCCAGGTGGATTAATCATTAATCCTTTACACACACGTAATTATAAATAGAAGGCCTAGCACTCCATTCAACTCTTTGTTCGGAACTTGTCAGACGAGGTGAGTAAGTTGAGCACGGTGAGTTGTGATCCGAAACTTTGTAGTACGTTCGAAACATCTGAGAAGAGCATGCAGGCGGGGGGCTAGAAGAGGTCGTTTGGTGAGGCAATGTTTTGTCCCATATCGGAAAACTTGGATAGGAACCCTTCAGCCGACGACTACAAGAGAAGAGGGAGGCCAAGTTGTAGAACATACTTACCTGGACGGGGTCTATGGGTGATCAAGAAGGCCCATGGCCTAGGTTGGCGGCCTCCATTGCACTTGGGAGGGGCGCCCGCCTACCATCTCCCCAAGTGGGAGAGTGGACGTCATAATTTGTGATAGTGGGGGCCTGCGTTCGCGCGGCCCCCTCCCAATTCTAAAATTAATAAGTTTGAGGGGTTGTTTCCCAAATATGGGTTAGAAATTAGAAACTGTAAAAGCTATTTTAAAATTTAAAGTTTTCAATTGGAATTTATATTGTTATGCCCTCGTTCTTATTTGTTTGTTTATTTATACAAGCAAATTTATATGGTGGATCGGCTGTTCATGTAAATTTTGATTTAAAAGGTTCTATTCCTGGCCTTGCCCGTTCGAGGTCGAACAGATCAAAAAATTAAAATTAGACGATCGAGTTTTATCAAAATAATGTTCCTATCTATTTAGTCTTTAAAAAGAGATAATTTTGTCGATCAGCTTAATATTTTCAGTGGATATATAGGATAAATTAATTAGAAGTCTTTGATTATAACAGGGAGGTCTTTACTGTAACATGACTTAATATATACTGTAACAGGTGATAACATTTATTGTAATGAGTTATAGAAGACTTAACATATGCTGTAATAGGCGATAACATTTACTATAATGAGTTACAGGTCTGTTAGAGACTAATAATAAGTCAAAAATTTGATAGGGACTCTTAATTAATTTGTCCTTAAATATGATACGAATCGTATTATATTGTGTCACAAAAAATACAACAGCGATCCATCCACTCATTGATCCACGCAGTACAATCAATTTTACCCTAAACCTCTATATATGTAAGATTTGTCGGTAAATCAAATCGGTCACGGGGCCTCATGGCACGGTCTAACAGTAAACTCTTTTTAAATAGACATTGATTTTTTTATAATTGAAACATTAATATTATTTATTTAATATCCTATCTAATTTGTCACCGATAGTTTCACCAACCAAATTGTTGAACTTGAACACACGACATAGTTAGCATTTTAAGATTTACGATTTAGGATTTGATGTACAGTTAAAGGCTAACATTTTACGGCTTATGATTCAGAATATAGGGTTTGGTTTTACGATTTAGGGTAAGTGGATGTCCACAATATATACAATAAATCCGTCGGTCATAGTAATTTTTTTTTGGTAACGAAGAAATCTCGCCCCATATGACTTTTGTGGACTCAAGGATTTGATGTTTATGGACTACAAGATCAAGATTTGACAACCTCTACTTTCCGTATACCCGTATTACCTTTACCTCACTTGATCGAAAAAATCTCATATCTACACACCTCGAAGATTGTATGTAGACCAGATAAACCTCCATCCCTTAGAAATCGAATTCGAGACCTCCTATTTTTAAACAAGAGTTCTAACCGATCGACCCAACCGAAATCCTCCGGTCATAGTTCACATGTAAGTGGGTACAACTGCATCATTAAAAATTAATATTAAATGTGAAATATCAGACATTCATGCGTGAATATCTCAATTTATTGCAAAATTGACACATGAATTCAAAAAACTTATACAATATTTTAAATCACATCAATTAATTCTCAATCAACTTATTAAATAACTAAAATTGATATGTAAATATTATAATTAATAATTAAATATTATTTTGAGATTTAAAGAAGGATCTGAGCTACACCAAGTTGATGTGGTTCTGTACTATATCGAATCGAATTGCACTGACTCGATTGTTCATCCAATATACCCTAACGTGTCCATAGATTAGTTGGTTCATAGCACGCTATAATTTGGGCTCTCTCAGATCAATTCAATCTGATACCGCCCACCAATAATATCAAGACGAGTTATTTCAAAATTATCTTATTTCAATGTTTAGAGAAGAACCAAGACAATGATGCATGGATGGCACCATCAGACGTGCGGTCGATTAAATTTTTTTGAAAAGTGAATGGTACCACTGATATTATAAAATAAATAAATTATGTAGAAAAAAAAAAAAAGGGAAATGGGGAGCTCCAAAAGACCCTCAACACAAATAAGGTAAGCCAAAACTTACCACGGGACCAAAGAAAAGGGAAAGAAACAAACTACAGACACATCGCCCAACACCCCCAAATACTTCAAGCAAAACCCAAAAAACCCCACACAACAGTAAAGTAATCCGACTCAATGACCTTTTTTGTCTGGTATATCTTTTTTTTTTTTGGTAACTAGGAAACCCCGCCCCCTGTGATTTTGTGGATTCAGGAATTGATGTTTGTGAACTTCAAGATCAAGATTTGACAGCTTTAATTTTTCGTGTACCCGTATTACTCTTATCTCACTTGATCAAAAAATTTCAGATCTACACACCTCGAGGATTACATATAAATCAGATAAATCCCCCTCCAGAATCGAACTCGAGACCTCCTATTTTTAAGCAAGAGTTCTAATCGATCGACCCAACTGAGGTCCTCATTTTTTGCCTAGCATATCAGCTTTCAAAGTCTCTTTGGCTCATCTTTCCTTCATGTCAGTTGAAGAGTATTTTATCTTCTTTTTTTTTTTTTTAACAAGTCTTGACGCACACCCTACGGAAGGGGTGTGCGCATACACTGAATAGCGATAAATTGTCCGATATTGTGCGGTGATGATGTGGCGCCGTCACAGTGTGATGTACTTGCCTTCTCTGAGTCATCTTAGTATATATGAAGGGCCGCTAATTACGAGACCACTTCTTAATATATACGTACATTAATCTATTACTTAACTTGAGTAGTCAAAGAGGAATTGCGTTCGTGGCCAACTATATATCTTTTTATAGACTGATCAATTATTTTTCAAAAGAGAATTGTAAAATTAGACCCACTTTGATTATAATCGAATAGGGAAAACATATTTAGGATAGATTATTGGGTGGATTAACCCGCGTTTTCCTCTTTCTACTTAAATACAAAATTTCTTACCTTTATAAGATATGCCAGGTAAACTCATAAGAACAATAAAACAAGTCATCAAAGAGGTTGTTTTATTAGAGCTCACTTAGTAATTACCACATTTGCTTTTTAAGGGTCTGATAGGCACCTTTACCTAAGTATCAAATTAAGCTGCCTTTAAGCGTTAAACATAAGCTACATTTTATTAGGTTGTAAATTAACATCCATTCCATTTCAGAGCAGTCACAGAATTAGCCCAGTTGGTACTCCAAATCTTGAACAGCATCAGTTTATCTGTGATTCTGATTACCACTAGAATTAATCTTCCCCAACTGCTGCATGGATCTATCTTTAATTAATGAGCTCATTTTGGAAGTATTATATATATTAATGCTTAATGCTTGTCCCACATGTATAGTGGCAGGCTGACATCTACTATGGGCTACTGATGTCACTGTGATTCTCCAAACCTTATCTCCTCCCTAACCATCCTGATCCTGCCATTCATCATGGAGAATCCAACTTTGGTTCATCTCCCAAGATTCGCTTTGAGATGCTTCCAAACAGTTCGGATTTGTGTATCTTTCATAATATTTGGAGAGTGAGAGAGAAGAGGATTATTAGAAGCATTAAAGAGTCATAGAACTACTTAATGCCTGGTACATATATGACATACCAAATGTCAGAAAGGACTTTGTTAATTTGAGAATCTGAAGCACATATAATAACTATATATATATATATATACATAATTAAATAGAAAATTTCATATATGAGATGGAAAGTTTAGACTGTGTTGATACCCTATGATCTGACCAACCATACTTTAGAACTTGGGCTAACCAAGCTTAACACGCATGAATCGATTTCTAGGTTCGATTAGTGATGTCGGAACGACCACTCTTTGTATGTCGGATCGAGATAGTGCCTCTCCGAGTACTTAAGGGCCACGATTGAGAATGAACAAGGACGACTCTCAATCAACTCGGAAGTCGACACTTCTCAATCTTTATCGACCAACGTGTTATGACTTTGTACTCTCTTGACCACCAATCCATTAGTACTCTCAATCAACTCGGAAGTCGACACTTCTCGATCTTTATCGACCAACGACGTCGCGATTTCAACAAACGGATATTGGAGGTGGCGTGGGTACATGAAATGAAAACTTGGATGGACATGGGAGGTGCCGAATCTTGAACAGCTTGAGCTTAGCTGTGAATATTCTGATTGCATTCAGACATCATCGCCAGCTGCTGCACGCATTAATTTGGTCTTTAGTGAGGCCATTCGAAGTAATGCTTGCCCCCACAAAAATGGCCGACCGACATCAAGTTAGATTTTGTGGATATTTCAGAATATTAATTTGTCAAGATATAGAAGATGTGATTATTAAACACGTTAATTAGGAAGAAATGGAACTGCCCCTTTCCTAAATGCCTTGCTTTTATATATAAATGCCATGCCAAATGTAGGGTAAAAAAAAAAAATAAAATGAAATAATGTTAATATATTAATAAGATATAGCAGTTTTTTTGACGATTTCGTCTTCTCCTCAGAGAAATTTGAGGTTCAGGTCATCACCGGTTATGTTGCAAACAAAGGAAGAAAAGGAAAAAGAGCTCAACACGCCATGTTCTCGTTAACAAACACAGTATCACTTAAAAAAAAAAAAAATCAGATAATCACCTGCTTCCATGGTCCAGTGGTTAGTTTCTTAAGGAATCACTTCTATCTATCGCCAAAAATTAAAAAAAAAAATTCACAGTACCCATATGATGAGGCTAAGATTATCTTCGTTGACACAAGAATATGCAAAGAAATATTGTCAGAATTGAATTAATAATTGAGAGTAAGGGTTTGTTTGATAACACTTAATAGACATCTCATGTTTGAAGTGATTAATTTTAAGATTTCAGATTGTTTGATAAAATGTTTTAAAATAATATCTGATTTAATTATATAAATCTAAAAATTCACTTAATTTTTAAGTTGGGATTCCAACGATAGTCATCGAATGCTGGTCGATCGTCGATGGTCATTGCAGCCCGTGATCGTCGAAGTCCGACGGCAACCCCCGACAGTCATCTCGCCTGAATCCGACTAATCGCCTATTGACGTCGGTCGGATTCCAAATCTGATCGCGACTGCCGGCCAAAATGCGAAGGTAGCCGCCAGCAGTCATTGCCAAATTCTTACGACTTGGTTCAACAAATTTATTTTAATATAGTTTCAAATTTGAATCCAAGACCTATCAATACAAATGAGACATGCTAATCAATTAATGTGCCACAAACTCCATTGTGAAAGAAGACATAACTAATTAATTTAGTTATCTATTCAATTCAATCCGGTCATTAACATCTAAATTTCAATAGCTGGAAATCAACGCGTTGCCGAATTCCAGTAATTAGTCACCAAATTTCATTTATCGGATGTCGGAATCCAACGATTTTATCTATGATCAGAATCCAATGATTAGCGCCACAAATTCTGCAGTCATCAAATTTTGACGATCAACAATCAGATTTAGATTGCCAACTATCTTATTATATATTAAGATGTTTAAAAAATAATTAAATATAATATTTTTGTCAAATTAGATATTAATTCAGATGTTCTTTAAATTAGTTATCAAACAACTTTTAATAAATATCTTATATATGTTAAGTAAAAGTTTCAGATTTAGAAAATAGATGAGAAATAAAATTTCATACTTAAAATTTAAGTGTTACCAAATGTCATCTAAATTTGTGTGCATCAACTAAACAAATTATCTTGTTTAAACTCCGTTCTCGACATGCTATATTTCCTGATGTCCTAGCTAGCTAGGAAAGCCTAACATTTCTTATCAAACAAATGGTAGATTTGTTCCTTCTAATATTGTCAGAATTAATCAGTTAACTTGGGTGTCACCGCATACAAACTCTGGAGAGGGCAGGATGGATACCCATATATGATGGGCCTTCAGCACTGTTTGAGCATAAAACCTCTCTGGCTTGCTTTTGATGAAGTAATTAACAAAGCTCTTGCTCCCCAACTAAAATGTTGCTTGAGGCCAACAAAGAGGAAATTAAGAGGAGGATTTTATGATGATACCACAGACTACTTACACCACCTCTGAAAGAGTTCAGACTTCAGAGAGATGGAGAGAGAGAGAGAGAGAGAGAGAGAGAGAGAGAGAGAAGAACTAAGGGGCATGCAGCTAGCTAGTCTCTTCAGAGGAAGAGAGGGAGGGCCACCTCTTTGCCTCAGAGCGCACGCCTCCACAGCTTGATCCTGCCCACCACCTGCCTGCAGAGGCAGACCGGGGCGCCCGACATGGTCACCTGGATGCTCCTCCTCAGCCTGCTCAGCCGCCGCCCCACCCGGACCTTCAGCCTGCATATCCTCACCCCCGAGCACGGCCGCCGCCTCGCCGCCACTGCGTCCGCCTCCTCCATCCTCTTGTAGATCAAGAACTGCGCCCTCCGGTGCTTCCACTCTTCTGGGTCCTCCTTCTCCATCCTCTGGTATGACCCTCTCCCGGCCCTCAAGCAGCCCATTGTGTTAGAGAGAGAGAGAGAGAGAGAGAGGAGAAGAAATCCTTGAGAGAACAAGGGAGAAGGAGACCCTTTATAGGGTTAGGTGGAGAAGATCATAGAGTTCCTATCAATATTTCTTATTAAAGAAGCAAAAGGTGGGGATATGGGCTTACATATGGAGATGTTATTTACCATGTAGAGGAGCTTGGAGAAGCCTCTACATTTAATGGTATATATGTCTCCTCTTCAGCATGTTCTAGAATATTAAATTTTGGAAAGCACGCTTGAGAAGGATATATATATCTCTCAGAATTTGATATGTATAATCTAAGGACGGCCGACAGGCTCTTCAGCATTCCATATTTTAGAAGCAGTACTCGATGTTCCCAAGTGAAGGTGTCATCTTCCAGCTCATGCTATGCCCATCTGGGTGATTTGGATTAATTAACTAGGGATCCGGCCTTCCCTAATCAACAGTATAATATATCTCCTGTTTAATGAAGGCCCATTTGGAATATATATGTAGAAAAGTGAGATTTTGAAGTGTCTTGTTTCATTAAATTAAATTAAGATGGATCCTAATTGGCCTAATTTGGTGACATGTATTATAAGTTAGGTGTTGATCCTTGTGATTACCAAAATATTAGTTTAAAAATAATACTTATTGCTAACCATATGATCTTTTTTTTTTTTTTTTGATAACGAGGAAATCCCGCCTCGTGTGGTTTTGTGGGCTCAGGGATTGGTGTTCGTGAACTCCAAGGTTAGAACTTGGCAGCTCCTACTTTCCGTGTACCCGTATTGCTCTTACCCCACTTGACCGAAAAAATTTCGGATTTACACACTTCGAGAATTGCATGTAAATCAGGTAAACTCCCCCCCTAGGAATCGAACTCAGAACCTCTTGCTTTTAAGCAAAAGTTCTAACCGATCGACCCAATCAGAGTCCTCTTTAAAATCCCGAATTTACACACCTCGAAAATTGCATGCAAATCAGATAAACCCCCCCTAAGAATCGAACTCGAGACCTCTTACTTTTAAGTAAGAGTTTTAACCGATCGACCCAACTGGAGTCTTCCCTAACCATATGATCTAATGTGCAATAAACAAGACACTAAAAATGTGCTTAATTATATATGCATGAGAGTGGGGGCCGGGGGTTGTGTCACAGCACATTGGCCATTTCTAAAGTAGAGATAAGATTAACTATAGTTAAGATCACTTACCTTTTAAACGGAATGAAACGACAGGGAGTTTTTTTTTTTTTTTTTGAACACTAAGATATTTGAGAGGGTGGTTAAGAAATATGAAGATTCCATAGAGTTATTTAGAATTAGTTAAAATTTCAAAGACTAATACGTAAAAGGTCTTGATTTTAAATGATGGAAGAACAATTAGACATCTGACATATGACGCATGATTTGTCGAATCACACTGCTTATCGATGTGACTCGGGTGTACCATACTATACTTGAAAATTTTAAGTATCCACACATCAACTATTCATTTCTTTTTTAATAATATTTATTATTAAATATTAGATCTTATTTGGTTCTAATCGGACTAAACTGATGTAGTATATATGCTACAATTTGTACTGTTTAATTTACAAGATTCCAATTTGGTTCGGTTAGACAGTACAGTCTGTTGGAACTTAGATATTTAATCTCATATTAATTTTTGAATTGAGATTTCTGTTACTTATGACTCTAGTCCTGTGAATCTCAACATCATTGTTTTGTGATTTTAATATGATATCAGAATGTGGGTCAATCCAATCTCATTTTTTTCCACAGCTATCTAATTAATTTCCACGACCCATCTTAGCCGTAAATGACGGTGTTAGAATTTAAACATTTAATCTCACGTCAGTTTCTAAGTTGAGTTTCATATTAGTTAATACTCTAGTCATGTAAATCTCAATACCACAATTTTGTTGTTTTAAATATTGCCAACTATGATATCATGTCTTGCAGCAAATTCATTATTCCTGATAATTAACGAATGATAAATATAAATATGAGACATGAATCCATCAACTTTAGATAATGAACGATTCAAGGGAGAGGACTCCTGTTAGGTCGATCGGTTAGAACTCTTACTTAAAAGCAGGAGGTTCCGAGTTCGATTCATGAGAGATTTACCTAATTTACATACAATCTTCGAAATATTTAGATCCGAAATTTTTTAGATCAAGTGAGATAAAGACAATACGGATATATGAAAAATAGGAGATGTCAATCCTGATTTTAAATTCACCAACACCAATTCAAAAAAAATGAACGATTTAAGGGAGATGACGGAAGAAAACACATGGGTTATTACTGATCAACCTAACTCTAAGAAACCCCACCAGAATAAACAAACGAAGGAACATTCGTCTTCGCATGCGCATCTATCGCCATCACCCACCTAGCTGATGCATGAGTTCTTCCTTTCCTCCGATTTTCTCTTCCTTGGTTTACTTGTCATGCATCAGTCATATCTAAGAACTCCATTAATCTCAAAACCCACACCTTGACTTAAAGAACTCTTAAAACTACATCAGCACCTGCAGGCCCATCACCAGACTCGTGGCTTTCACAGCCATAATGTTTCACGGAGGACCAGGTCCCTCCAACCTTAATAAAACAACCATTAAAACACCCAAGTTGGAGCAAGCATGATGGGGTTTTTTTTATAGGAGCTAGAGAAGACTTTTGCCCAACAGCTTGGAGAGCTAGCTAGGGGATCATGCATGCATGGTTGAAGAAGGGGAGGAGAAAGAAACCGGCCATTTGTGAAGTCAAAAGGGTGAGTGAGGAGTTATCTGGTGGAGGCCCTCTCTGAGCCCGGAGGATCGATCCCAAGGTCGAACAGCTAGCTGCAACTGGGCAGCCATCTCCCGGACAGGGACAAAGATTAATCGATCCCTAGATTGATTAAACCCGAGAGAGTACACATCAACACTCCTAGACCTGCACCATTAATTTCAGCATTATTTAATCTATTCCAAAAGCATGCTGCTGACCCCCCCCCCATCTGATTGAATTGTTCTCTATTGTTGCCATGTGGGTTATCCCATCTCGGAAAATCAAATGGGTTCTATGTATTGTTTATATAGTCTGAGTCTTAGAATTTCAACACCTAATTAAGTTTTGTGGGTTGCTACATGGTAGTGGAGAACCGTATGGGTTATCTTATATCGGAAAGATCAAATAATTCCATGTGTTTATATAGTCTGGGTCATAAAACCTTGGGTTGCTACATAATTAATATCAGATCAGGTCAAAGTCTATTATGACAATTAACGTCATCTCCATTCTAATTTTTACGGTCCATCTTAACCATGAGGAAGAGTGTTGGAGAATCGTATGAGATTAGATGAGAAAAGACATTAACTTGAGTGTTTCCAATCGAGCTAGAGAATATAGTAGAGTGCGACAAAAGGGAAAGGGCACACGTACCATAACATTCCTCCCAGTAAAATGTGATGAACTGTCTCTATAAGCAAGTGTTGGCAGGGTATCAACATCGATCCAAATTAAGTGCAGATGTCTTCTTCAAACTAAACCCAAGGAAATTTTTTATGGTAGACAAGAAAAGGGTAGGGTGGGGGAGGGAAGAAAAGATAAAAAACTGAGAGTTTCCAGAAGAACAACTTTAAAGTTTAAACTCTCCTCTCCTCTGTGATCATGGGGTTAGTTTCATGCCCTGTGAAAATTTAAGAAGAAGAAGAAGAGGAGTCATGGAATTATAGAGATGAGTGAGCAGTTTGTGTGATCACGTACAGTCCTATTCCTTGCTCACTGGGATTACGAAGAAAGACAAGTTCACCTTCTCACGTCAAGGCGAGCTTTCTTTGTGCACGTACGGTGACGGCAGCTCTCAACATCGGAGTTTGCGACGGCCGCCGCCACTTTTCTATATCGTGAGACGCCAAACCACATGCAGACTTGCATCATCCTCGTCACCATATCGTCGTGCTCCTCGTCCCTTCTAAATTCCACTCGTCTTACTCCCTTTCCCATATATGCATGTTCTCACTCTCTTTATTTCTCATGTTCTCACTAGTTGGGTTTAGATGATGAAATGAGACTAATGAGTTGATTCGTCCTATTAAAAATGCCATGTCTAAGAATATTCTATTCCATATGAGGTAGTGAAATATTTTGAAGAGTGTGCACATAGCAGATCACTTCGAGCAGACGACAGATACCGTGGCCTGTATGACGTACGTATTGGACTGTAATGGATTTGATCACCCAATGGGTGGCCTCTCAAGGCCCGCCAGTTAAAGCAGTTTGCACAAGAGTGAGGTTGTACTTGTACATATATAGGGGTTGCCATGGGCCGTGGTAATGGGTTCGAATCATAAATAAAATTGGTAAACTGTATTTGATACGGGGAGTTCCCCACAAGTCGACTGAATCTTCAGCTCAATCGACCTCTCACAATGTCTAAGCCGACGTTTTTACGTGGTTTGAGTTGAACGATGGCGTCGTCTAAGCCGACGACTCAGGTCGATTAGACTGACCTCTTTACACCTCTCGGGCCGACTACCTTATAACTCTGTCAAAAACGAAGATTATCCGGGTCGGACATAACCGACTTAGAACCCAACGAGTCCGTGGGATTCCGAGACTTTGGCTCGTGTAACGGCCAGAATAGTAGTTGACAAGACAATAGTTGAAGATCGTGCATCTAGTAATTGATGCCATTAAATCCACGATCTGACATGATGGTTATGTTACACCTACACGGTAACAGCACTATTAGATTGGACATTCCAACTTAAAACTTTAAGATGACTAGTGAAGAAGACATTATTATTATGAATACAAGAGATTTTTGTCTCTTTTCTAATGTGAGACTATTCTAACATGCTTCCTTCACTTGTAAGTTGATTTTTTAAACTCTATCATGTGGACCATAAACACAGGATGCACTGCCTAAATTATACCTTAGACTTTTTGATACCATGTTAAATTTTATTATTGGATTGGATCTTCCAACTGAAAATCTTAAAGTGATAAGTGGAGAGGACACCACTATTATAAATAAGTCTCTTTCTAATGTGAGACTATACTAATATGCTCCCTCACGTGCAAGTTGATTTTTAAGCTTTATCACGACGACCATAAACACAAAATGCGTGGTTACATTGGGTTTTGATATTATGTTAAATTTTATTATTAGATTGGACCTTCCAACTCAAAAATCTCAAAATGATGAGTGGAGAGGACACCACTATTATAAACACAAGAGATAATTTATCTCTTTTCAATGTGAGACTATTTTAACAAAAATATTACAAATGTTAGTTTATTTGTGATTTTAATTTGTCATGACATGATGATCCATATCTAGTCTAATGTAAGATAGGGGAATGGATCAAGAGATATTATGATCGAAAAATATAGGTCAGATCAAAGTACGTAGGTTAGGTTGATCAAATCTCATGACCAAAAAAAGGAGTTTTGATCAAATATTTGGGCTCTAATCTAACGCAGTTAAAACCCGGACCGATATGGCTCAACTTAAAATTGTGTCAAATCTTAAAACTTTTGATCCCACCTTTATCAAGAGTCAACTTTAGTCAATTTGACAAGTCAAATCTTAAACCACTTAAATAGATAAAATAACATGGTTACGAATAAGTATGAGTGTTTTGGGGGCCATTGCCCCAAGTTTCGAAGGTTTTGGATCTTCGGAGTTCGGCCCACGGATCGATATAGGAATGTGGGCCTGGCCCCCTACAGAACCTGTGGACTTAACCGGCACAACAGATAAATTAATAATAATAATAATAATAATAAAGTTATTTTTGGATGGATAAAACTTATTTTTTTCTTAAATTGATCAGGCATGCTATCTTGGGTTAAGCGCGAATATAAGTAATCTATGCAGATATGAGGTATATTTGAGTCAAAGCAGATATTGATACACAAAAGTTCTAATTAAAAAATGAGTAATAATTGTTGCATATCTATTTCGAACATATAAGTTTTCCAATCTGTAAAGGTTGAACATAATAAAATCTTAAATACATATATAGATCTCATATACATTTTGGGAGAGAATTTTATCCTAAAATTTTTTTATTTCTATTTAGAGAGATCATAATATAATTTATTATTATTCTTATTTTATGTATAATTAAATAACATGCATATATACGGCAAGTGTAGATAAATAGATGCAAATTCTCACAGTCAAAAAGAATGTGGAATCAACACCCAGTCCAACTTCAAAGTCTCTATTTAATTTTCGATTCTTGAACCTGTCAAACTTAATTTTAAGTCCATCAATAAGAAAACTCTCAATTTTCGGTCCAAAATGGATAACCACAGTTAGAATGGGATGGTTTGAGTACAAATGTCTCAAATGCCCTTCAAATTTGTTGAATAAATAATCCTAATGATATAGTTAAATTGTAATAAATGATCACATTCATTTCATATATAATTTAATACTATACTCATAAATAGAATAAAATAAAAAAATGAAAATATAAATCATATATTAATTACATATGCCAAGATAAAAAATATATATATATTTATACAAACAAACCATATATTTATCATGTATAATTATATAATATGTATGTGTAATATTAATCTAGTAATGTTTTAACACTCTCATCCCTGTATCATCTAGTCATGCTTCTCATGGAGCGCCATATGTTACTTCTTCTATTAGTGAAACAAGCAAAAAATGTCAAAAATAATTAATTTGGTTATCATACAGTTCGTCACTGGGGGTTTGGTTTGCGGTCAAGTCAAGGATAAAATAAGATTTTTGGAAAAAAATAAGAGGAGATAATAGAAAAGGCTAAAATTTAACACTTAACATATTTACAACTAAAAGTTAATATTTCCAAACGGTGGACTTAAAATTAATTTTAAAAATATTTTTTTTATCGAAAGTCAAAATTCTCAAAAGAATAATAGGCATTTATAGACAGACCAAAGAGAAAGCACCTTTCGAGAAGTGCTTTTAATGGACGACGAGAGAGATGGAGAAGCGCTTATGAGAAGCGGCTCCGCGGAGGAGCCTATGCGCAAAAGAGCGCGAACAACTCGGAGGTGGCCCAGCCGCCGTGGCGCACCGAGCAGTAATTTGCGCCCCCACGCTTCCCTCCCCTCCCCTCCTTTCTTCCCCGCCTCCTCTTCTCCTCTCCTCCCTCCTCGTCGACCTCCTCCTCCACCCCTTTCTTCCTCTCTTTCTTCTCCCTCCCCCATTTCCAGCTCCTCCTCCTCCATCGCCGCCGCCAACCACCAGGGCTAGGGTTCAGCCCTCAGCGATGAGCGTCGTGGGCTTCGACATCGGCAACGAGAACCTGGTCGTCGCCGCCGCCCGACAACGCGGCATCGACGTCCTCCTCAATGGCGAGTCCAACCGCGAGACCCCCGCCGTGGTCTGCTTCGGCGAGAAGCAGCGCTCCCTGGGCGCCGCCGGCGCGGCCTCCGCCACCATGAACCCAAGGTCCACCGTCTCCCAGGTGAAGCGCCTCATCGGTCGCGCCTTCCGCGACCCCGCCGTCCAGGAGGACCTCCGCCGCCTCCCGTTCGGGGCCTGCGAGGGGCCCGACGGCGGGGTGCTCGTCCGCGTTCGGTACCTGAACGAGGAGAGGACGTTCACGCCGGTGCAGATCCTGGCGATGCTCCTCTCGCACCTGAAGCAGATCGCGGAGAAGGAGCTGGAGTCGCCGGTGTGCGATTGCGTGATCGGGATCCCGTCCTACGCCACGGACCTGCAGCGGAGGGCGTATCTGGATGCGGCGGCCATTGCGGGCCTGCGGCCGCTGCGGCTGATGCACGACGTCGCCGCTACGGCGCTCGGCTACGGCATCTACAGAGCGGAAGGTCACGCCACGCACGTGGTCTTCGTCGACGTCGGGCACTCCGACACGCAGGTGGCCGTTGTCGAGTTTCGAGGCGGGGCAGATGATGGTCCTCTCCCATGCGTCCGACCCCAACCTTGGGGGAGGGACTTTGACGACGTGCTCTTCCAGTATTTCTCGGCGCTGTTCAAGGAGCAGTACAACATCGTGTTAGCTCCAACGTGCGTGCCAGCATCAGGCTGAGGGCCGCGTGGCGAGAAGCTGAAGAAGTTTCTCAGTGCGAACGCGGAGGCGCCGATCAGCATCGAGTGTTTAATGGACGAGAAGGACGTAAAGGGTTTCATCAGAGTGAGGATTTCGAGAGGCTATCATCGGATTTACTAGAGCGGATGCTGGTGCCCTGCAGAAGCATTAGCTGATGCCAAGCTGAGTCTGGATAGGGTTTCAGTCTGTGGAACTTGTTGGTTCGGGGTCCCGGATTCCGGCGATAACGAGATGCTTGCAGGTCTTTTCAAGAGGGAGCCCCGCCGAACTCTTAATGCCAGTGAGTGTGTGGCCATGGGTGTGCACTTCAATTTGCTATGCTTAGCCCCACCTTCAGGGTCAGGGATTATGAGGTATGCTGTCTGTTACTTTGGCACCTACATCATCTTCTCTCTTGGCACATAGAAATGTGCACCATTGTCTCTTTGTTCCGGACATAATTCATCAGACATTGCCTTTTGTACCTAGTTGACAAAATGTTTACGATTCCCTAGTTTCCTAACATTCATTGAGAAACCTGGACTTCGGGCCTCAACTTATATCATTTACGGGAAAAAAGTGGATATATATATATATATATACATACTTTATAATGAACCAATATCTAGTTATTGCTTCATCTTTTCATCCAAGACTGATAGCAGAATGAAGATTGCTTTTGTTTCTCGAGGATGGTCCAATTTGTTCAAAACTTGCTGCCAGAGAATTCGAAGTGCATTCTGTATCTAGTGGTTGCTCTCAGGATGCTGGGCCTTACTTGGTCATGAACTTGCATGATTAGATGTCTGCTTGTTGCAGAAAGAAAGAGAGGAAATATCAAGTCCTTCCGGAACATTTTTTGTGGTTGCTTTCTGCATCACAAAGTGGAAGCCAGGCTGGCCGATGGCGCATGAAGTCACTCTCCAACTTTACGTTTATGTGGGGTGCATGAACCGAATATCTGCACTCTGTTTGAAGGGGACAGGGTCTATGTGGAATTGGATGGGAGCCCAGACATTCATCTTCAACAGATATCTGTGCTGGTGTGTGGCTAGGCTCTGCAATATATACAACAGATGTCTATATGTATGTGTACATGTGCACAATCGCTTATTTTTTATGTGAAACCTAGTATGTTCTCAGGTATGTGCATGCACATATATGCATACGAAATCAATATTGGAATCTGCACCATGACGGTCCCAGAGTAAGAAAATCTAGAATAGAAAGCACAATGGATAAAGATTGGAGGAAGACAACATGAAGCTTGTGGGAATGGAAATGATTCAGTTGCATGATTTGAGATATGAAACATGTAGCTTCATCATCACCATCAATATGAGATCAGCTTAGGATAATAAACTGAAGAGCTGGCCTAGGTTTTTGTGTACCTGTGAACATAGTTACAACCTCTTATAAATCGGTAGAGGAGGGCCACTTTTGAAAGGTGCTAAGTTCATATTCATGGCTAGTTGACAGGATTGACTTATACTATGACAATAAATGAGCTAAAAACAATGTTAGAGGACGAACATAAATATGAAAAAGGAAAGGGAAAGATAAAGAAACAAAATAATGAATCTTACATATGGAAACTTAAGGTGGAAGTAGTCGGCAAACGAGGGATGGAAGGCGAAGAACACACATTTAGGACTCATTGGTAAGCGCCAGTCTTGAGTCATGGGATCAGTGACTGTTACTACTGTTCATTGTACGAGTTTAAGCTAAATCTGGTATTGCCGACTCTTTGAAGTTGGCTTTTACATCCAGGTTTTCTTAGCCTTCTGTATTTTCTCGATCAATGGTTATTTCTTCACCATTCAATGATTTTCTTTGAATTTCATTCCATTTATTGTATAAAGAAATGCATATTGGTGCAGATAACATTATTCATGTTTAATTGCAGTTTTGGTGATAAAATAGGATCAAGGTTAAAAACTCAAATTTCTTGACCCAAACCCAGCATAACATATGTTCAGTACGTGGTCTTCATTGTGGCTGAGTCAAGACCAGTTTTAGATCCAGTGTACTGTTTGAGGTCAGAACAGGTTGGACTTATGTTTGGATCAGATTTGTAACAGCCACCTTATATCTTAATGTATTTAGGTTGGGAAGATTCTACTGTATTCAGCACACTTCAATTTATAGCACACTTCAATTTATCTCTTGTCAAAGCCTTGTTCAGGTTCAGGTTGTTGCTGAAACAAAAGTGTCACTAGGTTCCTGTTATTCTTGATTTGTCAAAGATATCATGTAAAAGATTACTTTGTTGACTGGTTTCTCTTTACGTTGACGCATGGCAGATGGTTATTATGGATTACACCATCTTATCATGTATTTGAACTTCTCCCCTTTTCTCAAGCATGAAGATGTGTCACATTGGTTATTTTGCTTCATTTTCTTAGTATTTTACATGTTTTGTTTCAGGTTCAGGATTCATTCCTTTCTCGATTGGATTTTCATCAGGTGAAGGTCCCAGATGCACGCCATCAAGCATAGTCTTCCCCCAGAGGCCAACCATTCCAAGTGTTAAAGTGCTTACTTTTCACGCGAACTAGCACATTCCATTTGGAAGCATTTTACGCTGATCCAAATGAGTTGCCTCGTGGTGTGCCTGAAAAAATTAGCCATTTTACGGTATGACTTTGCGTCTGTTAGATGATGTTTACTCAACTGACTTATGGGTAAAGGAATCCCCCTCCCCCCCACCCCCCCACCCCCAAAAAATAATAATAATAATAATAAACTCAGGATATCATGTCAATTGGTCAAAGACCAACCTGGAAGGAAGTGTTTTGAGTCTACTTGATAATCACTTAGCTGGGCTTTGTACCTTTTCTCTCTTCCTTTCTTTCCCTTGTTTTTTGATTCAGTCATAAGGAAGATTGTCTTCTGTCTGTCCCTATCTTGCATATTCAACTGTGAGAAAGAGCCCCTTTCCACCATCCATTGACTTCCATTGTCAATTCCCTTCATTCTTTGGAATTTTGGTGGTATCACATATCCCTTCTTATTGAAAACACTTGTTAGCCTGGTCCATGTTTTTAATGAAGCTCTGGCCATGAGAACATCCTAAGGCTAAGGCACCATCAACCAAAGAGTGGCAAAAAAGTTCAACAGGTCAAACAGATGGGATTCTGAAATTTGGAACGGAAAAATGCAGAATCCAATCTCTCTGTCTATATATATGTACATGCATTATATGAATAGACTATATGGGCAACAGTTATTTCCATTAATTACTGTCCATGCTTTTTGTCCTTCTGCAGAAAATTCTTTTTATTAAGCATTTTTTCGGTTTTTTTGCTGCCAAGTGTGTTTTCAGCATCTTTTATTTGTCCACAGATTCAATTAAGCATGGATTTTTCCTGTTTGCAGATGGGCCTTTCCAAGTTTCCCATCATGAAAAACCTAAAGTGAAAGTTAGGGCCGTTTGGAATCTTCATGGTATTGTTTACTGTCGACTCAGCATCTGTAAGTATATTGCTAGATTTTATTTTAAGCATGAAATAAAATTTTGAACATCAATCTGACGTTGTCATATCTTCAATTGACATTCAACTACTTAGTTGATAGAAGGTGATGTAAATGATCCAGTTCTGAGGGCTGCAGCTAGTTCAAATGGCGATAATGTGCAACCTGATTTCGCTTCTGGAGCTCCTAATTCAGAAGGAAACACCATTGAAAATGGAAACTTTTCACATCCTGAACCTGGACATCTACCTCGTGCAAGATCCACGGAGGATCTGCCAGCTGAGGTATGCAATTATTTATACTTTTCAAGATGCACCTTGCTATGCTTCCAAATATTTATATCATGATGCAAATTGTTTGTCCACTCTCCGGCAGTTTCTTGCCCTGACATGGTGACTGCTCTCCCATGTGATATTTATGTACTTTTCTGGTCTGTGTACGGTGGTCTGTGATATTCATGTACTTCTTGAAGGAATGCGTGATAGTTACTTTGATCCTGGCATCCAGTGTCTTGTTGTTGGCAGTACTGTCATGCACATTATTCTTGTGAATGTGTTTAAATTAGTTATTCATTCAATTGCTCAATTAGCTAATCTTTTGATGCTCTCTCTCTCTCTCTCCATCTGATTCTTTCTTTCCACTTTTTTTCATTCTAGTTAATTGTATGCCTGCTCTATGTTGCCTTTGCGGCAGAAGATTTTTACCAACTTTCTTCGTAGGTTTGCTGACAGTTTTCCTGTGGTGTGAAATAAATATTCCATTTTATGTATAGAGAGAGAGACTGAATTTTTTTCTGAGACTGAGAGCTTTTCTTATACAATGGCCTACATGTAAAAGGACTTGAAATTCTTTTTCCAAGAAAATGTAAGATCCAGTGTGCCAAGTAAATATTTTGTGTAAAAGACCTATAATACCGGAAAATATTTGATTTTTCCTGAGAGGTAACTAAGAAAAAACATTTGTTTGTGTGTGTATAAAATATGGATAAATGTTACATTTGATTGACATACTAGTTTTTTTTATTAAGATCCTGTCCAATATTGTTTTAAAATTTTAACTTTATTGTCATCGTCATCATCATCAAAGCCTTATCCCATTATTTGGGGTCGGCTACATGAATCTTGTTACTCCAAGGACGATCAGAATTCATGTAAAGATTTAACATTATTTTACCCCTGGCTGTCGACTTAACACAAATCTTCTTCCTTTTTCATCCGGGCTTGGGACCGGCCATGCTAGAGTTTTTAATATGAGAAATTTGTAATAGAAATGAAAGAGGCTTTGGTGACGGTCTAGATTTTTAAAGTGATCCCCATTGTTCTTGCAACATAGTCATTTCTAGAATTTGAAGCTGCACAGATTTATTAATAATGTGAGAATCTGCAGAAGATAGGAATGGTGAGTATGGGAGATTCAGGTTCCTTCTCTTTTTTTTTTAAATGTTGGATGCAGATTCCTTCTTGCTAGCTATTCTTACTAATTTGCCAACCTGATCTTCACATCGGGGAGGGAGATTGCTGCTTGCCTGTGAGGGATTCTGGATGAAAGGAGGGCTGGATTGTGGCAACTAATGGGGATTGAACTGCTATCAGCGGAATGAGGGAGAAGACTGGCTTCAGCCCTCTATACATGCATCACTGTGCTAAGTGCCCTGGAAAATGGGCCTAGGCTAGCTTTTGGAGGAGTGTGTGGAGATTGCTGTATGGAAGAGTTCTCTAAGAAGAAAGGTGTCATACACAAAAGAACAATATAGCCCTGTTAGCTTGAGGTTTCGGGTGATATCAAACTAATAATGAGCTCATTATCACTAAGAAACTCCTTTAATGATTAATTAATCTCAAATTGATTATCTCATGATTAATTTGGCAACTCATACATCATGCTTAGTGTCAAGCAATGCTATATGACCCCCAGATGATTTGGGTCATTTCATACCCACTTTGGAACATGCATATCATTGGTTACCGTGCATCTATAATCATTCATGTAATGCCTTCTGATCAAGTGTAGTGTGTCAATTTCTTTTTTATTTGATCTTGTAGTCTCATGTTAATTATGGTCATGCCAGAAACCTTTTTGGTATACCTACTAACTCTGCCCTAGGATTTCTCCAAACATGACTATGTGAAGCATTCTCTCTCTATGAATAATGAGTGGATGGTCTTTTATCCAAGGAAGAGGGTATCGGTTCGGTTTCGGGTAGGGCCGAAACGGTTTCGGTTTCGGTTTCGGACGAAACCGTCCGAAACCTATAAAAGTTGACAAAAAATTTGTAAAAAAATTCAAATAAATCTGTAAAAATATAAAAATTCATCACAACACAAAAAGAACCAGTGGACATGCATATAAGATTGAAAAAAATTGGATTAAGTGACAAATATATGTGGGTGACATGTTAATGGAATATTCGATGCATATTAAAGAGCTATGTCACATTGTTTGACCTCTCCTCTTACCCCTGCTAGATGTTGTTTGCCTCTAGTAATTCCTCATATATCTCTTTCCCATAATAATTGCATTTTACTTTCTTTTTCCTAGCATCAACTAAAGTGATATGAGCCCACCCCGGATCATCCAGTCCCTGGCTTTGCTCTTCTCTAGCACTAGCCATGGTCCTACAATAAAAAAAATAAAGCACACAAATATGTAAGTAGAATGACATAAAAGACTGTTTGAAACCTAAAACAATCAAACATCACTTATTGTTCAAATGTGGAGGCCGAACTCTCAAATATGCGCCTTCGCATGCGGATCGACCTGCGCGGTCAGGGAAAGGCTGAAGCAAAAAATGCGTCCCCCTCCCCCCTTGCTCCCCTGCCTCTCCTCCCCTCCGGCAGAAAAAATCCCCCCCCCCCCCAAGAAAAGCCGAAACCACCCCCTTGCGGCCCTGCGGCAGTGTCCACCCCCCTTCTGCCTCAGATCTCAGATCTGAGGGGGTCACGGGATGGGAGTTCGCATCAGGTTTCGCCTGGTGTCGCCGGTTCGGGCCGACACCGGGTGTGTCGATTTCGGTTTCGCCCGAAACCATTAAGTCTCGGACCGGAACAGTGTTCCGGTCTGGTTTCATGTCGCCCAAGGCCGAAACCGACACGTTTCGCCGTGTCGGTTTCGGTTTCGGGCGAAACCTACAACCATGCTTTTATCAACCTCTCAATCACCAACACATGTATCGGCCTATATCAGAATACTATGTTCTTTCAAGCATATGGCCAGGACCCTTAAGTTTGTCATCAAAGTACATCAGTCCTCATGTAAGGGTCCTTAGTGTCTTAGGTCTAAGGATCAGATGCACCATTATGACTCATAACTACATAATTGCAAGTCACATATGATATCATTTGAGAATCTCGAGGTGTATCAGTTTAGTGAACTTATTTTCTAATGAACACCTACATTTTATCTTTAATGTTTCTGCACAAGTGACTCTAAGATCAATCACCTTTATCACATAAGTTGGAGAACATGTACTAGTCCATCCAGATGATCTAGGAACATTTAGAAAGTTTTTTGAAGATTGATCTCATGCATCATCATAAATTCGTTATGTTTTAATCTTCTCTAATCAAGTTTATAGACTTCACTATATTAGATATACACATCATATCTAATATGATTGGCTTATAGGACACATTTTTTTCTCCTAGAACCTAGAAATTACTAGAACCATCAATCGAGGGTTCATCAAGCAGCATTACCATGTTGCCAATAGAGGGTTTCTATTGATTCTACTTCGTTCTTCATTCCCAAGTTGATTTTTTGTTGTGTTTGAGCTTGAGCTGCACCATTTGTATAAATTTGTATATTTCAAATAGAATTCTTTGATTTCGTACAGCTGCCTATCCGCAGTCCGTCAATCTAGTATTCCTGTTTAGCATCACTATATTAAAACTATTATACAGTTATTAAATTACCGTGGCAATATGTTCACGGGTTCATGAATCATGGGCACTGCACTCGGAAAGATGTGTATAGTGGTTTTGTTGGACAGTTGTAGTCTTTAAACTATAGAGATCGGTCAATACTGGTGTTTGCAGTAAACGGATACTTGACATGTTCTCTGAAGACTTTTATTTTGCATCCCCATACTGTCAAAAAGTAAAGATGACTGTCACATGTAGACTGAGGGCACAAAAATGGGACGACCATCAAGAAGATTTGAGATACCTGTTACGGAGGCATGTGCTGGGATGACCAAGGCGGAACTATCAGAAGCTGAGGCACAAGAAGTCCAATTGGAGAGTCATGATAGGATGGTGGAGAGAACCAAGGAAAAGAAAAATGCTCTAGAGGCCTATGTTTATGAAATACGCAACAAGGTATGCTCAGTTCAGCTATTTCCATTTATCTTACCTTTTCATGTCCTGATTTCCACCATTACCTGCTTTGCAATAGCTTTTTGAAAAGTTTCGAAGCTTCACAACTGAGCCAGAGAGGGAAGAGATATCTAGGAACCTTCAGCAGACGGAAGACTGGATTTATGATGAGGGGGATGATGAATCTGAAAATGTCTACAACCAAAAACTTGATGAGCTCAAAAAGGTAACTAGAATCAGTATGTTCTTTTCTCTGTAATTTAGTGTGCACAGCACTATTGCTAGGATCCATCTAACATTTCATTTTTTCCCCCTACCAATAATAGCTTGTCGATCCTATTGAAATCCGGTTTAACGAGGAAGAAGCTAGAGCTCACGAAGTGCGAGAACTCTTAAATTGTATTGTTGATTATAGGATGGCCGTACAGTCCTTTCCACCTTCCGAGAGAGATGCGGTAAAACTCTTGTGAGAATAATATTATTAGCCTGGAAGAGAGGGCAGTTTTTATTTTTATTTTTTGTATCTGATGACTTTTATGTCTTGTAGGTCATTGAGGAATGCAACAAAGCCGAACAGTGGATACGCGAGCAATCTCAACTACAGGAACCATTGCCCAAGAACACCGACCCGATACTGTGGTCCAGTGATATTAAGAACCGGACAGAGGCTCTGCACACGTAACCTTCTTTAATCCTTACCTTCAATTTGACCTATTTGTGCATTTTTTTTTCCTTTTCAAATCTTTCCATACATGACAGACAGTGATGTTTTTCTTTTCAATATCGATCACTCCTTTTTCTCCATATTGTCTGTCATTTTAATTTTCTTTGTACATTTATCTGGCTTTCCCTGCATTTCTCCCAGGACGTGCCAACAAATGATGAAACCCAAGGGCTCTCACTCTAGACCTGATGATTCCAATGGAGCGGAACCTCATTAATCTACGTACACATTTGTTGTGATTCTTTGGCAGAGAGATTTTTCTCTTCCACCATCGATTGCGGCATCTAATTTGGTGGAAACTTTGTTTTGTTGTAGCGTCTGCCCTTTTCTCCCTCCTCTTTCTAAAACCACGTTGTCCTTTTTTGTGGCGTGGATTCTGTAATTCTTGCTCGATCCCTGTTTTGGCTGCCTTTATTTTTGTCCGTTGGGGGGTTTAGCAGTTGTTGGTCATTTCAGATCAATGTGGTGTCATAAGCTCGATGTAATTGTGACAATTACGAATGAGATATACATAGTTCAAATTGGTTTCCCCGGTAGGATGGTGTGGTGTGTCTCTGGATGATGTTGGATTATAAGAATAATCTCACATTAAGTATTGTTATGTCTGTAATAGTGGTGTCCTTTTTCACTTACTACCTTAAGATTACGAGTTAGAACCAATTAAACTTTGACATGGTACCAAAATCCATGACATAATCCAAGGTGACTCTTACCAATGAAAGTGCTTAGCGACCTCTTTTATGGTCAGTATTTTTCTTAACAAGTGAACATGGTAAGAGAGAGAGAGAACTTTTTTAAATAGTTCTCGAAGCTCCACTGAAGTTTGTCACGGGAGCCAAAAAAGAAGAAAGTTTTATTTTAAATATATATATATTTACATTAATATGTCTAAGTCTTTCGTATTTTAAATTTATATCTTCCATTTACACTGTTTTAATGTAATTTACACAATTTTGTTATAATTTACACTCTTTCTCTGTAGTTTATACTAATTTAGTATAACTTACATGTTTTCTATGTGTGTAAGTTATCTTGAATCAGTGTAATTTATACTGAAATTGTGTAAGTTGTAGAGAAAGAGTGTAAATGTCAAAAAAAATATAAGTTATACTGAATTAGTATAAGTGAGATAAATTTATAAATATATTAGATCTGAACATATTGTTGTAAATAATTTTTAAATAAAATTATTTTTAAATAAAATCCTAAGAAGAAACAAAACGCCCAGAGAATTTACAAAACCCTCTATAAAACACACCCACTAGCCCAACACTCGTCAAAATAAAGGTCAATTCACGGCCACAACATTTGGAAATGGGATCGTCTAGAGCCCTCGCAGGAGGGGCTACCATGTCCATGGAATGGGGTGGGTTTTTTTATAACCCCACATTCTAACTGCAGTTTTGTATATACACAATTACACAGGGGTTAAAAGAAAAAAACCACCCCACCCCATGGTACTGACCGAGCTCCCTCCTGCGGGGGGCTCTAGAGGATCCCATTTCCAGCATTTGATGGGACGATGAATTAAGGTGGCTCAAGTAATGGAACGATGAACCTATCTATATCTCATATAAAAAATATAAAAAACAGATGAAGCTATCTTTAGACTAGGTTTCATAAGAATTTGATGGGACCACGTCAATTCTAAGAATACTTTTTAATTTTCCACTCATTAACTTATTGATATTCTCTATGATATCTGTAATAATTTACTAAATGTAGACTATATTACAAACACACCGGATTATAAGGGCATATATCTAAAGTTTCGGTGCAACTACCCTGTTTGATAACCCTATATTGTTTGAAATATTTAATTTTTAAGATTTTAGATTGTTTGATAAAATGTGTGAAATTATGTCTTAATTAATCACTTAAATCTGAAAAATCAAAGTTAAGAATAATCACTTTTTTTCAGATCTTTTGTCGGAGAGTCGGCGCCGGATTCCGGCCTTCGGCGATCGCCGAATTTCTGTGCCGACGAAAGATTCCGGCGACCGTCGCCGGAATCCGGCCGCCGGCGGCGATCGTCGAAGATCGGGTGCTGCCGATCGTCGGAGACCGGGCGCCGCCATCGGCGGTCGCCAGAATCTAGGGCGGCGAATTCTGGCGATCGCCGGAGACCGGCCGCCGAAATCCGACCTCTGGCGGCGATCACCCTGCAACGGATTTCGAAAATCGCCGGAGATCGGGTGCCGACGACGGTCGTCGGATTCCAGCACTGGCCGTCGACGATCACCGAATTTTGGTACCAATGGGATTTTGATTACTTAATTTCAAAAAAAAATTACTATTCTAAATTTTGAACTCCAAGACCTCTATATTTGAAAGGTAGTATTTTAACTATTACATTACAATTAAGATGTTATCTAAATTAGTTATCAAATATTTTTTTAAATTATATGTGATATATATTAAAATTTTAAAATATATGACAAATAAGATTTAAGATTTAATTATTAAATTTTATGAAAGACGGGTTTAGTAAGGAGAGAACCGGAGAAGGCATAAGGGAGCGCAGCAGCTGCGGCAGGGGAGCGAAGAGGGAGTGCGGCTATGGTGATGGCGGCGTGCTGGAGGCAGATCCTTGCCCGCGCGGGCGACGTATCCTCGGCGTTGCGCCCCCGTTTCTACTCCGCCAGGACCCCCTACTTTGGTGCTCCCGATGCTTCCGCTTCCATTTGTTCTGTTCGCTCGGTCCCTCGACATTTTGAGCTGATTTGGGTAGGACGATGGTGGCAGTGAAGGTGGGGATCCCGGAGTTCCTGTTCGGGGTTGGGAAGGGTGTGGAGACGCACGTTGCGAAGCTGGAATCGGAGATCGGGGACCTGAACAAGCTCCTCGTCACCCGCACCCTCCGCCTCAAGAAGCTTGGCATCCCCTGCAAACATGTAGGTGGCTCTTGTTCTTTTTTATCCCTTTGTTTTCTTTAACGTCAGCTCCTTGTGTCCTTACACGACCTTTCACCTAGACGTCACCCTTGTATACGTTTTCCTATTTGTCTTCTTCTTCTTCTTTCCTTTTCCTCTTGGGGCTGATTGTTATGTTTTCATTGGTACTTCAAATTATGCACATCACCTTTGGGAGTACGACTATACGAATTTAAAATTGGAAGAAGTCGCAGGAGTTCGGCATCTGTAGTACCTTTTATTCCCTGGTGTTCTTCGCTGTTCATGCATCAAAATTTTTCAGGCTGACTGTTCAGTTTCCATAGCATGTTAATTGCGCCCCGCCTTCCTCATTGGGGGAAAGCGCATAAGAATCCTAAATTATGAAGGAGCTTTCTTTGTAGGTGTTTGATTCTTAAGATCAGGGTTGTCAAGGTATATGGATATCTTATTTTGTTTCTGGACGAAAGTAAAAACAGCTAGGTAGAAAGGAAAAGAAAAGCATGCGTCTCTGATCTAATTCTACGTGTGATAACATTCTCACCGTTTAATGCCTCGCATCTCTTCATGGCATTGCTACCCTGGGGTATGGTAAAGCTACCTCATACCGGGAAAAACTGTCATTAATCTTCTCATGAGCTAGCTTGTCCTGGGGGCATTATTGTTGCCATAGAGTGACATGAATACCAATTCTCTCGTCCCTGCACCCATATATTTTCATCATGATATTACTTTATCACATGGATAGAGGAAGTTATGTGGATATTGTGCAATTTGAATTTTGTAAGTTGTGATGAGTATGGGGCTCTAACATATGTTTCTTATTTTGGGTATCTGAGGTATGGATCATCCAACACCGTTTCTACAACCCCCTCTCTTTGTTTTTTCTTGTTTTTTTTTCTCAATACTTTGGTTGTTCAAAATGCTAAAGTAGCATTTTGTAATATGTTTGTGTCCATCTCATAACTATGTTAAATTATTCACTTTGTTTCTCCGAACTATCGTTCTTCTGAGAAAGGCTACTTCATCTTCACTTCATGTAAGGTAGTTCTAGAGTGGACCCTGAGTTGAAAGGTGAAATTATATATTGTGAGCAGATGTAACAATCAAACCATGGTGCGTGTTATAGAGATATTTCAATTAAACAATTTCTTTTTCTGATGACTTTGCATATCATCACCCTCATCTTGCGATTATGAATTCTGTGTCAGCATGGCAGATTTCAAATGAATTCAATGAATTGGCTTGAAACTGAAACGTCATCTACTGACTAATACACTCGTGTTTAAATTCTTGACGATTTTGGTTTTACCTTTAGGTGCATCCTGTACCCAACTTCTGACACGGGATTGATATATACTTTCTGATGTTATGCAGAGAAAATTGATTCTCAACTATGCACAGAAATATCGACTGGGTCTATGGAGACCTTGAGCTGATGCTATGAAAATTTAATTTGTGCGACACAGTCGAGATTTACAAGGGCTTTATGACGTTAGGCCTTCAAATGCTCATTACTAGGAAGGATTCAGAGAGGAAACTTTGTATGTTGTTTGACTTGCTTAGTTTTAGGCTACAAGAACGTCAAAGAGTTCAGTGTGCATTGTAGAACTCTGGTTGTTTTACCATTTAGAATGTATGGAAGGAGAGAATAGATTAAATTTGTGTTGTCTGATGTCTTGTGGATTCTTTTCATTGGTTGATCTTATTGTAGAACTCAAGGCCTTATTAATGTTATTGAAAGCATAGCACCAAATGTCCTATTCAGGAATTTGACGTCAACAGTTGCCCGAATAACTGCATAAGGAAGAATAGTCTGCAGAAAAAATCCCTATTTAGGGAGAATAATTGTAGACGGTGAGAATTAAGTCTCCTGGTTGGGGAGAATATGTACTTGACCTAGTGAGATAGAGCATAAGGAAGAATATGTACTTGCCCACATAGGGAAAAGAAAAAGAAAAAGCATAGCACCAAATCTGGCCTTAAGCACATTTGAGAATATGCCTCATTAGGCTTACCAAAAGTCTTTCATGCTTTGGTTCTTTTGGTCCATTTTCTCTTGATTAAAAGGCATTCCTTTGCTCGCCTTTTGAGTAAATTAATGTGTTCCAGGATTCACAGCTATCTCCTCTGCAGAAATCTTTTTTTTCAAATTAGATTACAATTGAAGTGAAGTAATGGAAACAAAAACATCTATGTGCTGATCTACTGCTCTGCATTAATAATCACTGAACACTGACAGCAAATCAGTTACTTTGTTGACATTTCCAGTTAAACAGCGGCCAGAACTTCGATTCTGGACATGATATTTTCAGAATGTGTTGTGCATTTTCTTCTTCAAAATTTATTAGATTATAGTGGATACAGCTATATATGATGCGATTCTTGTCAAACAATCTTCATCTCTTTTTTGGCCTCTTTAGAGGGTATCAAACATTTCTCTTATATATATGTGATGTGACACACCTCTCTCCTGACTATGAAATATTAAAGATGCAAATACACAGTCAAGCGGAACAGACAATCTGAAACTGTTGGCAAATGCTGCTCTTGCCGGCCGAGCCCTCAAAAGAGAGAGAGTGACCACAACAATCTCTCTGGCCTGGTCTGGTCTGGTCTGGTCTGATCTGGTCTTGTCATTGTCTTCAGCTGAGGAGGGGCTCTCTCTTGTCCTCCCATTTGTCCAACCTTTTCATGGCCTCTTCCACCTGAGGAAGAAATATATTAGTAACAGGATTGGTGTTCCCATCAGGAAGAGAGGGAAGTAGCTAGTAATATGGCTCTGTTTGGGGTCACCTCTTTGTTCCAGTCATTTCTCAGAGTGAACCACAGAAGGATGAGGGTCTGCATTATGGTACCTCCCAGCATTCCTAACCAAATTCCCTGCAACCAACAGTAGCATGTTTTTGCAGCTTGCCACTTCGTATACATCATAAAAGAACTGGATTCTACCAAAAACAAAGGGACTATGACCATCATATATATAGAGAGATCCACAGATACTACGATGGTGTGGACCCCCCAGATCCAAGAACACTTATCAGACTTAAGCTTACCTGTTCTGATCACTGGGGACTTCAATATGTTTCTGAACCAAAAAGAAAAATCAGGAGGTGCTGCTGTTAGATCTAAAGATGTGGAGTCTTGTCAAACTTCATCTTCCTCTTGGGCCTTATTGGCCTGGGTTTTCAAGGTCCCCTCTATGCCACCTGGTTCGACAAACCCCTCTTCAGAAATACAATTGAGAATCTCTGGAAGGACAGTTCTGACCTTACTGAAAATTATCAAATCATTATGCAGATTGGCCAGAATGATCCCTTCCATTGATACTCATTTGCCAAGATAAACCTGAAAACATCCAACATATCCTCTTTGAATGCAATCTAGCCAGAGCAGTGTGGTTTGCCAGCAAGGTCTGCTACAAAGCCTCCGAACTGGACTGCTCCATAGAAGACAGGATCCAATCCTGGTTTGATCAACCTTATGCTCAATAGAAATGGAATTCCAGTTTCATGAGATATACTATTGCAATTATGTGGAACAACTGGAAGGCCAGATGCCTCGAAAGTGTTCGGAAATGTTGAACTTACTCCAGTTGAAATCTTAAACAGAGAACATCTGGATCTATCTCTCTGGTCTACTATTGAGGATGCTAATCCTGTTTAAGGTTGTATCAAACTCATTCCCCGCGTCGCCTGCTCTGCTCACTCGGATGTTCTCCTGGTTGATGCAACATTTTAGGAAGGCTCATGCTCATGTGCAGCTATTCTCCTACCTGAAGAAGGTATCCCATTATCAAGCAGAACCCATATAGACACAGTCTCTTGCCCTGCTGAAGCTGAAGCTAATGCAATCCTCCATGCTATTAATTGGGCTGTGCAAAGGAACCGTTCCTCTGTTATTGTCAGCAATGCTCAGAAAGTTGGTTAATACACTTTCATGATATGAGCTCTTACATTTGGCAGTGCAGCACCATCATCGACGACTGCAGAAAGCTTTTGTCAAAATTCCCCTATCTCTCTATATCCTATGCTCCTAGAACTGTAACACAACCTTCCCACCTAATGGCTAAGTTTGCTCTTAATGGCCCTCTCGTAGTGGAGTGGAATTCTGATTCCCTTTCTCTCTCTATAGCATGGTTTGGCGGATTGGATCGAATCGGTCCAATTCGGGTGAATCCGTATCACGAGATTCTCGATTCGCCTGATTCTCATGTGAATCGGATCGATTCCCATCGATTCTCATGAGAATCAGCCCGATTCTTCCGATTCGGAGCGAATCGAGGTTGCAATGAACCTTGCTCTGTAGACCCCCCAGAATCATGGTTTGACGTGGCAGATCGAATGGGCCCGATTCGGCCGAATCGGATCGAATCAGGAGAAACCCGATTCGTCCGATTCTCAACGAATCGGACCGATTTCCATCCGGTTCTCATGCGAATCGGCCCGATTCAGGCGAATCGTGGCAGATTAGGAAAAATCCGATTCGCCCCAATTCTCCGATGCGTCGAACCTTGCCCAGAATTATGTATAATATATATATATTTTTTTTGGTAACGAGGAAATCCCGCCCCGTGTGGCTTTGTGGGCTCAGGGATTGGTGTTCGTGAACTCCAAGGTCAGAACTTGGCAGCTCCTACTTTCCGTGTACCCGTATTGCCCTTACCCCACTTGACCGGAAAAATTTCGGATTTACACACCTCGAGGATTGCATGTAAATCAGATAAGCCCCCCCCCAGGAATCGAACTGGACCTCCTACTTTTAAGCAAGAGTTCTAACCGATCGACCCAACCGGGGTCCTCTAATTATGAATAATATAGTTGCTGTCGGGACAAGAAGTAATACCCATAAATGCACACCTTGGCCCCGAAATCGAAGTAGAAGCCGAGGACGGCGCCCAGGGGGATGCCCACCAAGTAGTAGCATCCCACGTTCACGTAGGCCACAAACGCCTGCCATCCACACCCCACGGCGACGCCTTCGCACACCCAGTAATCATCACAACAACATCGTTAATTAGTATCGCATGCTCCATATATCATAAACATATCCAAAGAGATCGAACTAACGACTTATATAACGCTGAACTCTGAGGAGTACTGCAACTGGGTGCCATGGGGGGCTCACCGGAGAGGACGGGTTGGATGCCGTTGAGGGCGAGAGTTAAGGCCAGCAGCGGGCAGAGCTCCGACACTGCCTTGGCCACCGCCTCCCCTCCGGTGAAGGCATAACTGATGACGTCGCGGAGCGCGAGCACGGCTATGGCGGCGACGACCGATACGACGAAGGCCATCGTCGTCACCACCACCACCGAGAATGCAGCTGCCCTCGGGTTGCCGGCGCCGAGCTCATTACCCACTCTCACACTGCATACATAGAAAAATAGTTTTTTGGTGACATATATCATGTGACTAGTATCAAATATATATGTGTTATAAAATGATGTTATTAAACTATTTTTCGTATAAATATATACATAAATTAATAATTTAAAATTTATGTCATACCTTGCAGCAGCGTTGAAGCCAACAGAGGTCATGAACACCCAGCCATTGATGGTCATGCTGCATGCACCACATATATAACAAAAAAAAACTATATATGTTAGATTAGAATATTGCTAATTAAAAGTGTTATTTTTTGCGTCACTTAAAAGAAATAACTTCACGTAACGTACGCTCATCTTCTCTCATTAAGGTTGTGCTCTAATAAAAAGTATATATTTGTTAATATGATCACACTTGTCTTTTTGTCTTCTGTTCTCCGACATGAATCGACCGGAAGTGCATTGCTAAGTGTAGTATTAATATTGTGGCAGGCCGGATAAAGATTGCAGCTTTATCTTGTTGTCTTGTAAGAACTTTAATCCTCTTATCAAGTCAAGTCGCATGTGTTCTTTTCTGATATAATTGTTGGAGATAAGAAAATTAGAGAAATGTTAAGCTCCCAATTAATCGGGAGTATAGTTTGACGTGAATTTATTTGTATATATTAATGTGTTATTTGTGTGTACTAATGTGTTATTTATGTATATACATTAATGTGTTATTTGTGTACACTAATATGTTATTTATGTGTATTATTTTAAAATAATTGTTGGAGATAAAAAAAATATAAAAATATTTATTTGTATACATTAATATGTTATTTGTGTGTACTAATGTGCTGTTTCTGTATATTATTTTAAAGTAAAAAATAATACATTTAGATATAGTTTTTCTACGTCAAATTATGCTCATAACTAGTGGAGAGCACCCTATTATTCACAAAAATAATATAGACTAATAATAGGGAGGAGTTTGTTCCAACACAATTGGGCCGCCCAATTGCTCACCAGATGGAGAGGGAATCGAGTGCCAGCTCCGGGTTCTTGAGCAGCCCCGCGAGGAGCACGATGATCTGAAAATACCATATTTCCATGCACAGCATCACTGCCGATGATGTCGACAGCCGGAGGAACTCCGGCAGGCCCGAGAAAGCCTGCACGGTGAACCCGCACCAGGTCCGGCGGCACCGCTCGCTGGTGGCGATGTATATGTACTGGCCCGCCACGACGATCCACCAGGACACGCTGAGCACGAGGGAGGCGCTCAGCAGGCCCAGACCCAGCTTGCACACGGCGGCCCAGGAGAGCAGCAGGTGCACCCCCACGGTGGCCGCCGAGATGACGGCGCTGGGCACCACGATGCTCTGAGCCTGCAGGAACTTCTGGATGGGGAAATTGGCGGCGTAGGCGTAGAGTTGCGGGATGAGGCCGTAGACGAACACCGACGCCGCCTGGGCAATGGCCGGGGACTCACCCAGTGCCACGAGGAGGGGCCTCGACAGAGCATAGATCACCGTCAGGAGCACGGCGGTGGCCATCAGGAGGACGGTCGATCTCTGCATGTACACCCCCAGCATCTCGTACTTGCCGGCGCCGTAGGCCTGCCCGCACAGCGTCTCCACCGCGCTGCCCATCCCCAGCTGCAGGTCCAGTACAGCATGCACCGCCCTTACTTAGTTCGATGTACGCACGCCAAGGTTCAGATCATGAAGATTTGGAGGATATGCATGGTTTGGTGTTTTAGTAATTACCATGAGACCGTAGGCGAAGATCTGGACGCCGGTGTTGCCGAGGGAGGCGGCGGCGAGCTCCATGTTGCCCAGGTGGCCGGAGAACATCTGGGTGGCCATGCTCATGATGTAGTTGAGCATGTAGACGATCACTGCCGGGACGGCGAGGTGGAGGAGCAGCCTCATCTCAATGCAGGCGGCCGAGCGGAGGCGGCGGAGGGGCGAGACGCTGGTGTCGGTCAGGATGGTCTCCAGTTGCCGGCTCTCGAGCTGACCGTTGTCGAGCCCAGGTGGCGGGGAGATGGGCGGAGAAGGCGGCAGTTTCTGGCTGCCTGCTTCAGGCGGTAGCACGAGCGGCCGTCTCTCTTCTGTGTCTGGGCCGGCAAGACCCATGGCTTAGCTTCTGGGTGCGTCGTCTCCCTCCTCTGTCTTCTTCGCGAGAGAGAGAGAGAGAGAGACGACGAGGAATCACAGGGTTGTGGAGGACTGCATTTTATACACGATCACAAGGGTTTGCTGTGACGACGGACGTCCTGTTCTAAGCGTGGGAGGGAGGGAAGGACAGTAGGATCGATGGGCGAGAGAAGCGAAGGTCGTCCCCCGCACACGTGCATCGCGTGTGGCGGCGGGTGAGGCAGCTGGGAGTGGTCAGATTACCGCCTCCCTGCAACAGATTTATATATAGGAGACAAAGGATTGGGATCACGAGAAAATAAATTTTTATATTTGGACGTGATGTGATGAAATTGGCTTTTTTATTAAAAAAAAGTATCAATTAATTTCTATTTTTTAGACTTATTTTTAAGTCACTGACAATTATATAAGTCTTAAAAATTATGTAATTATATACTTATTTCTATAACTATAAATATGTAAGTTAAGAATTTAAAAATAAATCTCCAAAAAATAGAGATTAATTAATAATTCTATTTTTTTTATAACTAGAAACCCACTCTTCATGAAATTTATGTAGATTTAGAGATTAATGTGCGTGAGTCTTAGAATCAGAATTTGTCAATGCGAATTTTCATGCACTTATATTATCCTATCTCATTAGATTGGAAAGACTCTGGATCTACACACATATTTTAGTTTGCAGTTAGTATCTCTCAACAAAGAAATATTGTGTCGTCATAGCTTCTCTCACCACATATTACTCCCTCTTATTCTTATCTTTCGTATGTTTTCTACAACAGTGGCTAATCTTAAGATCTCATATTAATAGATATTATCGGGGCATCTCTTTCTCTCCCATCTTTGGTTGATTAAGTGGATGACTTTGATCGAACTTAAGCCGTTGTTTGGTATCGGATCCGTTACGTATCACTTCTTCGTCAAGAGAAGCACTTAGTGTACGGACGTCCGAATAAATTATTTGTCTGGGTGTCTACGTTGGCACTGCCTTATTGGACAGCGTTCTAGACGTGGACCCTAGATTTGGAGACGCGTCTCCAATCGGATGTTCAGACAAATCATTTACGCGAGTGCCCGAACATTAAGCATTTCTCCTTCATCAAATATGAAGGAAAAACGAGATTGTGTATGCCCCCCTCTCTGGATATAAACATATTAACAATAATATACAAAGGAGAAATATATTGTTATTACAATTTTTATACGTATACAGTTCCATTTGACAAAATACTGGTTGACCACTCTGGAAAAATATATATTTATCATTATCACTTTCATATTTAATTGCCGCTTTATTATTAAAAATATATATGCAAAAAACTCTTGAACAGTTTTTTTGTGTTAACCATTTGCAAAAAAAATGGTCAAAAATATAATTGCAAGCTTATTATAGATTTCCCTAACCATTCTTTTTTGTTAAAAGGCCATTCAAACACGTGCAAAAGTCAAAGAGCTAGCTATTCAATTAAGGTTATGTATTTGGGTATTTGGATAGACTGAAGATAGACTAGAGTTATCTTCAAAATTTTGAGATTATTTTTAAAATTTTGAAGATAACCTCATTCTATCTCCACTCTATCCAAATATCAAACATAGTAGCGACATTGGAAAGATTTATCTCCACTCTTATTCTCTTTTATACAAAAAAAAAAGTATTTTAAAGATTTTCTCTTTTTTTATTCTTAATTGTATCAAATGACATGTGTTCGTAATGAACCTGTCTCACTATGCTTTCTCACTTGTATGCTCTTTATTTTGTCTCCCCAACAAACCAGACCCACCAAATATATATACACAAAAAAGTTCCTCTCGCTGCCGTCTTCCTCGCTTTCTCTTTCTCTGTGTGTTTCAGAGACTGTAAAAGTGAAAAATAATATTTGTGACCTAATTTGTCTCATTCCCTTCCTTTTTCTAAAGTTCACAGGCAGCAGACCTTTTTGGCTGTATGCAGGGACGGGCGGACGCAGACATTTTGTGGAGTGGGGTCACTCGATTTATATTTTAATATTATATAATTTATATATTATAAATAATATAAATAAATATTTAAAATAAAAAATTTAATAATAATAAAATAATTCATTATAATCAATTTTTTTTATAGTAGGATCACATCTTATAAAATTCTTCCAAAAAACAAAAATTTACATAGTTATTGAATCAGAAAAAAAAATTCAGGATGATCACCCCCTATAAAACCCTCCAAAACATAAAATTTACATGGAGTCATATGACCCCATGGATGCTCTCTGGATCCGTCCATGGCTATATGAAAGTAGTCATAATTAGATCTAGTATATAATTAGTGGGTTCTAAGATCCTGTTAAATTTTTAAAATTTTATTAATAAGTGTAATTTTTTTATTAAATTAATTTAGTTAATTTTTTTATAAAAAGTCACTAATAGAGTGATTCTACTAAATAAAATTTACAAACCGAATCATTGGAGATGAGGACAGTACGGGATCTCCTCTCATCCTCTTCTCTCTCTCTCTCTCTCTCTCTCTCTCTCTCTCTCTCTCTCTCTCTCTCTCTCTCTCTCTCTCTCTCTCTCTCTCTCTCTCTCTCTCTCTCTCTCTCTCTCTCTCTCTCTCTCTCTCTCCATTGGGGGAGCTGAGTCATTGGGGGTGGTAATTTGCATCGTGGATGCAAACTACCACCACGGTTTGCACCAAGCGATGCTCTTATATATATAGCTCCTGTTCATCTCTGTAACCCTCAGAACGCGCAACAAAAGGACCACATCCGACAAGGGGAATGGCTATTATATTCCAAACGCATCATATATATTAGATGAGCTTATGTGTGTCCAATTTGATCTGAAAACCTTATTGGGGATAAAAGTATGGAGGTTTAAACATCTTTCTGATGTGAAGTGATGAACTCACGTGACCCGCGTGGGTCTCAAGAACAGAGTTCCAAGACAAGCTGGAACTCCCACTATTTAAATAAAGGGGTCCAAAGAGTAAGAAAGATGATCTATATTTTTGTTAGGAGAAATATCCGGGTAGCCGGATAAAATCTTTCTTTTGGAACTGCCATGTAGGGGTGACAATTGGGTCGGACAGATCTGTCTGGTGACTCGGTCTAATTTTACACGAATTTGGGTCGGATAATTTAATGTTTTTTTTTTAATTTTGAGCCCGGTTGGGCCCGGTCCGGAGTAAAATTGGGTCGGACTTGGGCTTGGCTCTGCCCAGCCCGAGCGGCCTGGTAGCTCGGTATTTTTTTAAAAAAAGTAACACAACGATAATTCTAATGTTCTAAAATTTTGTATTGAAAATTGTGTTGTGAAACTATATTTAATGACTTAACATTTATTTCATATTTGTAACAATTAGAAATAAGTTTATCTAAATTAGTCTAATGTTAATTTATGATATTTTGATTCAATGAACACTAGTTTTATTGTAAAAATAAATAAAAAATAGTAAGAATATCGTTTAAAAAAAATCGGCTGGGCCGGGCTTGAGCCAGGTCTTACCTAATTTTTTCGGGCCGAACCGGGCTTCAAAAAATCGGATCTCGTCCCAGGCCGAGTCTGGACCCAACGATTAGAGACCAAGTAGACCTAGAACAGTACGAGTCCGATCTAGACTCGGCCCATTGCCACCCCTATTGCCATGTAGAACATTATTGGGCTATTTATGCTGCACTTAGATCTCACCATTTTTTCTCCTCTTTTTTTATATATGGATTTGTGTCCCTAATAAGTTATTTAACTCTCTTAATATATTAATTGTCACTAATTTTAACTTATTATTTATCATTTTTAATGGGTTAAGTGTGTCAATATTTTTTAAAACCGATATAAGAGTATTTAATACTTCTGCTTTAGATGTATAATTATATATTTACCTCCTTAGTTAATTATTTATCACTTTTTACTTATTATTTTTCACTGTAGTAGATTAAGAGTGCCTAATGATTTTATGAAGAATAATGTAAGAGTATTTTAATATTTTGATTTGAGATATAGCTATTTGTTCTCTTTAATTGATCATTTGTCATTTTTAACTTGTTACTTATCATATAAAAGGTGACAAATAATTTTATAGAAAAATAATATAAGAGTATTTATATTCCTATTTAAGGGTATTAAATAATCTTGTTGGGTGGAATCCGCACATATAACTACTACTCGTGCCACATTGCAACTACAAATAGATCTTTCTTGCATTTTATATTAATTATTTTCTTACGATGATGAGAAGCATAGTACAGTGATATTTGACCCGCATAAAATTTGAGACATGGGTTCAAATTAGATAAATATAAGAAAAGAAGAGAAAAATAGTCAACTTACAAGTATCTCATCCTTTTTTTCTTTTCTTTTGAAGGCACCAACAGTCATTTGTTTGGGAAAGTGGGTATCTTTTTGTTCTGACATGTTTTGGTAATTTTGGTAACGAGTTTAAGTTTTTTTATTAGAGATAAACCCATTAATAATGTATCCTTTATATTTATGGATTTAACTATCTCAGGCTATCTTATCCGAAAATCAAAAGAGAAAAGTTTTTTTAAGTACAGATTTATATATGTATCTGTGTTGAAGTTATCCGAAATAAGCTAATCGGTTATGAAAACGGATATCATATATAGTGTTTATGCAAAAATGAGGCATTGGATGGTGTTTAAAAAATAAATAAAAGAAATGTATTCTTCTTTTATTAGGAGCTCTTTTCTAGCATGTTCCTTTTGAGAATATTATTCACCTTTTGTAAACCTAATTTCAAAGTTTTTATCCGAACATCTTCTTATGCAAGGTTAAAACACCGCAGGGTTTATATATTTAAAAATAATTAATTAATAATCTCTGACTGTAACATAAAATGTTATTGTTATAACAAAACTTAACATATATTGTAACAGAGAATAACACTTATTGTAATGAGTTGAAGTTCTATTAGGAATTAAAAAATAGGTCAAATATTTGATAAGTACTTTTAATTAATTTACCCTATATTTAATGGTCAAATGGAAGGTTAACAAAAATTCTCATAAATTTTGATGTCATATCTATTTTATGGGAATATATGATGTTAGCCTACGGCATTTTGTGAGACACAAATTTGAGTGTCTCTGGTTAGTGTCCAGTCAAAGTTACTATAATTACTTAGTTTGCATATTGGAAAGCCATATATGTTTATTATTATTGACATTAAAATATAATTATAATAACTCTATGCTGGTGCGATGTCCAAAAAGTTTTTAGGTTGAATATTTTTATACATTTATAAAAGTTTTTTATTTTTCTTTTAAAAATAATTAGAACAATTAAAAGAAGGTAGAGGTAGGTCTGACAAGGGGGTAGGAGGAAAAAAAAATTAACAATCAATCTCTATTTTTTAGAGATTTATTTTTAGATCCCTGACAATTATTAAATCTTTTAAAAAAATTATGTAGTTACATATTTATCTCTGTAACTATAAATATGTAAGTTAGAGACTTCAAAATAAATCCCCAAAAAATAAGAACTGCTTGGTAATTCTTCAAAAAAAAAACTCAGCTTTGGAAGAAGGTGCATATACCCGTCCCTCATCTCATTTTGCCACTAATTTTTTAGAAAAATTTTGAACCATTTTATTATGTATAGAAAAGCTTATTTTAAAAAAATAAGAACAGAGTGCATAGCTTTTGTGATTCTAGAGTTTCTTTTTTTTTTTTTTGTAGGAAAAAAAGTATCTTATTGCAACACTTAGAACTGTGTTTTATCGATGTAGTGTAGAATATTGGTGTTGTATTCCTTTCCTTTTGATTGTGTCAAAATGAGATTTTGAAAATACTTAGGTGAAGTATAAGATTTGACAGCAGGGTTTGAGAATATGTTTGAAATGTGGGTGGTCTTGAATAATAAGGTGTACTTTTAAAAGAATTTAGTGAAGATCCCCTACATGGATGAGCTTGGACCTTCCCAAGAACTCATCTTGAACTGCTTTTTAGAATAAAGAATAATTTAAGCACTGTAGCATCTGTTGAAAATTCAAGACCATAAAATGTCATCTATGAAAAGCTTTTAAGAACTAGAAGGATGGAACAACTTGAACAGAATTTCCAAAATATGACACATAAAGAGGACAAAAAGTATGGAGGATCAACATCTAGATACACAAAACAAGTATCAAACTTGTACTTTGAGGAGAAGAGATTAAGAAATGAAGGCAGAAATAGGAAGTAAAAAAGAACAACACAAATTGCTAATGTATATGTTGCTTGAAAGAAGAACAAATATAGGAATCACAAAAAGATTGAAGGAGTACTGACATTATTCTTCTTTCAAGCCTTTTTGGGATCCCATTTGGAAGAAAATATCATACTATATTCCAAATGGAATCACAAAAAGATTTGAAGGAGTACTGACATTATTGGCATCAGTTAGTGTGACATGAATAACAGAAAAATGAGATAAATCGAAGCTAATACATGCATGCTACATGGCAATGAACCTCCTGTATTGCAATATTGAGAGATCTGTTGGAGAATCGATGGGATAAATTCCACATCAGATACATCACATGGAGCCTCGTACATATAGTCCTGAGCTCTTTAACTTTGACATTATAGTTTTGAAATTTGTAAGATGATATCAGAACAGATTTAGACCCAATCTCGTTTATTTCCACCTTCACCTAATTATCAATTTTCACGACTTGTTTTGGTCGTGAGGGGGAGTGTTAGCGTAGTGATAATATCCCACATAAGTTTCTAAAGGTTGTGGTCTTATCTATATAATTAAGCTTGAGCATCTTAATCTCAACATCACGATTTTGTAGATTACTAGATGGTATCAGAGCTGGGTCAGGGCTCGTTATAGTGATTTACGCCACCTCTTTTTGTAATTTGATTTTCACGGCCCATCTTAGTCGTGAAGAGGAGTGTTGGAGAATCGATGAAATAAATTTCATATCGGATGCATCACATGAAGTCTGGTTCATATAATCAGATCAGATCAGATCAGATCGTGACATGTCATCGCGACACATCTTGGATCATCCATGTGGGTGATCCGACCGTACTTGAATTCACGAGAGCTCAAACATGAGCCGATTCATGTGTATTGTGGTAAATCATCGCGGTACGACAAATCTTAGGGGGGAGACTGGTTTAGTAAGAAGAGAACCAGGGAAGGGACTAGAAAGCTCAGCGGCTGCGGCAGGGGAGCGGAGAGCAGGAGTGTCAACGGATCCCAAAGATCCGGAAACTCGATCCGGATCCAAAATTTTAACCGGATCCGGGTCACACCTTTGAAGCCGAAATCGGACCGATTTCGGGGCCCAAAAGGGGAAGTCCCGACGGCGATCCATGATCCGGAGACAAAACCCATCCCCGATCCCCACCTTCGCTTCGCGTCCCATTTCGAAACCTCGCAGCGCAGTAGGCCCTAGCCCTAGGGCTTCGTCATTTCTTCCCCATCCGCAATCGATCGGCGGCCATCCCCCTTTCGATCGGCGACGGCGGGACCCAACTCCGGTCTCCCTTCTGCTCGGCGGTGCGGCGGCGACATCTCCCCCTCCAGGTGCTGCATCTCCCCGTCCCCCTTGTATTCACTTTCTCCCTCTCTCATTCGCTGGAAGGGAGCCTCGCTGCCCCATCCGTTCCGCCCTCCTGGTTCCCGCACCCCTCTCTCTTTCTCCCTCTCCCACGCGCACGAGGGTCATTGAAGGGGGGCTCAGGCACCCCTGGCTCAGGCCCCCACCGCTCTCCCGGCTTCCTCCCCGGTTTAATGCGCCTCTCTCTATGCCATGGCAGCCCCGCAGCCGCCAGCAGCGACCGCAGCCACCATGTTCACCCTCCTCCCCCTTCCTCTGCTTAAATCCTTGAGACCCTTCTCTGTTCCAGAGCTCTCCTGATCAAAGAAGCCTTGGTCACTGGGAGCAGCAGCACAAGATTGATTGGAATGACATGCGTGTTTCTCCTTTCTTAATTTCCCTCTGCACTTCTGCAGTTTTGAACTATTCTAGAAGGCTAATGATTGGTTTGCCTTTTTAATAATGAGATACTACATTTACCTGAAGTGCCACGTTTGGCCTGAAATTTTAGCAGGAGTAAACGTCCATTTTGTTGTTATTTTTATGCTAAGCATGTTCTTTTCCTAGGTTTTGCAGCACTCTCCCTTTCTCAGTCTGTCCCTTGTTAGTTAAGAATCTCCTAGTTTCAGTTGTATCTCTGTGGATTACTCATTCCATTTCAGGAGGACAGCAGGGAAAGGCAAGGATGTTAGATTCGGTAATTCATGCAGTAACTTCGTCCTCTTGGGTTGCAGGTGAACTAACAGATGGGGAGAACATATCCTAAGGCTGAAATTGTATATGATACTTCAGATGCATTTGTACACAGATCAAGATCTAGACCAACTTCCATTGGATGGCGCAACTTTATGGTACCATCAATGAGTCATGTTGTCTGTTGAATGCATCATTTGCACTCTTTACCTTGTATGCAGCATCACACATGTGGCAATGGAAAGGCATTTTCCTTATGGTTTGTTTTCATGTCATTTTGTCATCTATATGTGTTGTCTTTGTTCATGGCAGAGTTTGTTTGGCAATGTAACTTTTTTTGGCACAGTAGACAACTATAAACATGATCCTTCCTATCTTTGAGATTTGTCTTAGCTGACACCATCATTCTATTAGATATGTGTGATCTAGGAAGTAAGATAGTAAATCAGGTTATAGATATAGAGCTTGTTTTTGCCTGTTTGCAAATATTTGGTACGTGGAATAGTGTGTGTCTAAATCAGCATTATCAGGCGTACAATACAGGCTCATGGGATGTTGAAAATCACCCCAAAAGAATTGAAAGAAGAAATGCAGGCTGACCTTTACACAATGACATGTGCCACTGTAACATACTTTAATATGAAGAACACACTATGATTATCAGTAATATCGTGCATACAACATATGCTCATGAGATATTAAAGAACATAAACATTTGAAAATTAGTGAAGTGTCAGCAATAAAGGACAAGCTTTTGGATGAAAATGCATGCTATTATAACATATACAATTAGGATCCCATTAGGAGTTGGATAAATTTGAGAGCTTTATTGTAACCATAGTTGTCAAGGCGTCAAGGCGAACCAAGGCGTTCACGGGGTCCCTAAGCGCTTAGGCGCTTAAGCGTCTGCTTAGGCGTCGCTTAAGCCACCAATTAAAAAAATATAAAATACATATTTCCTAATATACATAACATAATAAAATATATGAAAATTACAAAAAAATCAGAAGCATGAAATTTTTTCTGTCATTTTCATCTGGCCAATACGCATACTTCCATCCGGGATCATTAGACTTGGCTTTCTTCTTCACTTCTATCTCAGAAGTGCAATCCATTGTATTCTCTGGAAAAAAAATGTACATCATATTTAATAAGCATAATTAACCAAATAAAATTGTGACTGTGTCACTGTTGACCACAGTCATGTGACTGTGTCACTGAGAGAGGGAGGGAGGGAGCAGGGGGATCCGGCCCCTCTGCGCACTGGGAGAAGAGAGAGTGAGAGGGAGGGAGGGAGGGAGGGAGCAGGGAATGGGAGATGAGAGAGTGAGGGAGGGAGCAGGGGGCTGCGCACTGGGAGAAGAGAGAGTGAGAGAGGGAGGGAGGGAGCAGGGGGATGCGCACTGGGAGAAGAGAGAGGGAGGGAGGGAGCAGGGGGCCGGAGGCCCTCTGCGCACTCTGGGAGAAGAGAGAGTGAGAGAGAGAGGGAAGGAGCAGGGGGCCGGAGGGAGGGAGGGAGAAGGCCGCAGGGAGGGAGCAGGGGGCCGGAGGGAGGGAGGGAGGGAGAAGGCCGCAGGGAGGGAGGGAGCAGGCCGGAGGGAGAGAGGGAGAGAGAGAGCAAAGTACCTACCTTCGAAGAGGGTGGACGCCGTGGAGCCGGAGGCGGCAACGGTGGAGGCCGGAGGGAGTCACCGGAGCCGGTGATGGGGGACGCCGGAGCCGGCGACGATGGCTTCGGAGTGGCAGCGGCCCTTCGAAGCCCTAGCTTGCTTTGCCGGTCGCGCGATCGGGGAGGGAGCGGGGTCAGCGGGGTCGGGTGGGGTTTGGGGCGTGGGTTTTGGCTTTTACAGAAATCACGCCGGATATGTTATTGGGTCTGGGCGACCCAATAACCGCCCAAGCGGTCTAGGCGTGCGCCTAGACCGCCTCAGCGACGCCTGGAAGCGCTTTTTTGCCATTCAGAAAAGCGGCCAGATTGCCTTCCTCTTCCAGGGCGCCTTTACGCCTAAGCGGCGCCTAAGCGGCGTCTAGGCGAACACCTTGACAACTATGATTGTAACCGATGTGTTAGGTCTAAGATCACTTTGGATATGTGCACTATGTAGTAAGAAATTAATGAAGGAATTTGTGCATTCTGTGTACAACTGTTTGGTGCCTGAAGCAAGTAACCTTAGAAAGGAAGAGGCCCGTGTGAACTCAAGTGTCTCCGTAATTCCTCTTGGTTTGATCTCCAAGTTGGGGAGGGTCTCAATGGATGTCATCTTTGACATTCATCATGGCCCCCTCTCAATGTCACTTATTTCAATTGTTTTTTTGCAATTTAGTTTGTAAATGAATGGAATTAATTACTTATACAATAATTTGGCCCATAGTAAGTTAGGAACTCAGTTTGGTGAATTATATTTGTTTTCAGCAAGCATTTTTGTGGTATTTAAATATATATTTCATGTTTCTTAAATATATATATTATTTTAATAATAAATCGCCTCAAAATGCCTAGGGCATCGCATAGGCCTTAGGCGACCCCTTGGTTGTACCTCTTGCCTCACGGCTCTGACTACTTAGTTCAGGTCCATGGATGAATTCTGTTATATGTGGTTTTTTATGTTTTATTGATTTGTAATGTTACCATTTTGCTTGAATTTCTTTTTCTTTGGTTACAGTCTCCAAATCTTGCCGATATGTATGCTAAGGCATCATCTTCTGGATCTGGTAATAATGTGGACTCTGAGGATGAGGACATGGATATAAAGAAGATATTGAAGGATATAGAATATTTGGGTAAGTGTTTCTTTGTTCATTCCCAAAAGATCCGTAGTTTTATTTCTGGATGAGCATGTTACATGATATGGTTCTGTGTACATGCATTTTGCATCTTCAAATCGTTAGTTCATGGTGTGAATTCTCTTGTTCCTGGGTTGGCTGCCCTCTTATGTATATGGTGTTTGTATCCTGTGAAACCTGGTGAGTAATAAATTATTCTACGTGATAAAGAAAAATTTTAATCTTTTTTATGTAAATGATCAAGCACCGTCGCCATTTTGTGAAGATTTGTCCTTGAACCTGCCACACATTTCACCAACTCCAGAATGGGTCTCTGTTATGTTACTGCATTTTTTTCTGTTGTTTTTTGTTGGTAGAGGTGGAGGGAGCTTTCAGGAGAGCAAAGTGCATGCACACATGTGCAGATAAATGACAGGAATAGATAGAGATGCACATGCACATAGAGGAACTTGGTGCTTCTTTTGAATTTTCATTGAACATTCTGAATTTTGACTAAATGTTGGCTGTAGTTGGAGCACGGGAATAAATTCCTAGGGTGTTTTTTACATATATCAAGACTATTGGCGTTCTGTGTTTACACACATTTTTTAGGGGGAAGATACGAAATTATTATTCTGATAAGGTTGTGATAAATTTTCTGTCTTGGCCATAGTCACTGTTACACGATTCCAGTCTAGTTTACCCATTTATAGAGGGTGAAGTAGTAGAAAGCATTCCTAAAATATGCCCGAATGACTGTGGAAAGTAAGGAAGCATACAGTGGAAACAAGTATGACTTATATGTAATCGTGTGCCGTCTAAGTACAAAACAGCAGCATTTAGTTGAGAAAGATGTTGATCCTCAGAGCAAAAGATCTTGTAATACATAAATTTCAATTTAAAAAGGAGGAAGGGTACATTCACTATATGAAAAAAGGGGAGAAATTCACGTGGTATATTTGTGCCCCTGCTTTAGACACACCAAAAACCCCTCCTATCAGGCCAATCTCCCTTGGGGGATGCGCACCAAGCATGGTTGTTAAGGCAACCAAGGTGACTAAGATGATGGCCCACCACCTTACTGCTTAGGCACCAAGGTAAGGCACCTAGGTGAAGCCTAGTTTATGTAACAAAGTACCCAGAAATCTGTATTTTATACCATGTACATTCTTATTTATTAATATTAAAGTGCTACCCACAAATGTTTAGCACATATGTGTGTAATAGAAGAAATAACAAATATTAATAAAATGATTAATAGTAATAAGGAAATCAATCAGAATTTGAGCATATATCTATCTAGTGTCAACAAGTCAAAAGGTTTTATTTAACTTGAAATATTGCTAGTCATAATAAATTGAGAGAGATAAAGAATGACTAAATTATATGTATAGTTAAGGCATCCAGCACCTCCAGTGTTGGCCATTTCAAATCCTCCCGATACAATGTATCAGTAAGACTCAAAAAATGGAAAGTCTGGTCACCACCTCTAGTGTTGGCCATTTCAAATCCTTCCAGTAAAATGTACTGGTAAAACTCAAAACGAAGAAAGTCTGGGAGCCCTTACAACCTAACCCGTTTTTAATCCTCCCCATACATGGCATCGGTAAGACTCAAAACAAGGAAGGTCTAGGGGGCCTCACGACCTGCCATTTTTATTCTTCCCCGGTGCACAACACCGGTAGAGTTCAAAATAAGGAAAGTTTCGGGATTCAAAATAAAGAAAGTTTTGTAGTTTAAAATAAACAAAGTTTTGGCCCGCCATTATCGTCGAATGGCCATTTCAAATTCTCACTGGTGCACGACACTGACGAGATTCAAAAAAAGGATGGGCCTGCCACCATCGCTGTGTGGTCATCTTCAATCGTCGCCGGTGCACGACATTGGTGATATTCAAATAAGGAATGTTTTGGCCCGCCACCATCGCCGTGTGGCCATTTTTAAGCCTCACCGGAGCACGACACTGGTGAGGTTCTAAACAAGGAAAGTTTTTGGCGGGAACTCGCTGCATATGCTCACTGGCATGTGACAATGACAAGGTTCAAAATGAGGAAAGTTTTGGCCAGCTCCAACTGCTTGGCCATTCTAAACTCTCCCCGGTGTATGACATCGATGGATTAAAATGAAGAAAGAGCAGGCCGCCCTGAACTTACCCATTTTTTACTCCCACTTGTGCATTTCACTGGTGAGGTTTAAAAAAAGGAAACTTGGGGCAGCCTATGTCTTGGATAGAGGAAGAAAGGGAGGTATGAAACTTCCCCGGTAAATTTTATCGATAAGGTTTCAAAGAAGGACGTAAATGGTGGAAGTAAATGGTCCAACAAGGGAGCAAAAGGGAAGCCAAGTCCTACCGGTGCATTTCACCAGGAGGACTCAAAACAAGGAAGGTCTGGCGACCTCTTCCTTGCCCCCTTTTTACCCCCTCTCCCTCCATAAAGAGAGGGGCTTAGCTCTCACTTGGAGCCAAGAAACGAGGGGCAAACTCAAGGCAAAGAAGGAGAAAAGCTTGGAAATGTTGTAAATTCACAGCAAACCCTCCTGAAATTTGATTATTTAGATCAAGACCCTCTCAAGTTGTATAATTTTAAGTCTTGATTGGGGCATGTTACATGTCAAAAAGGGGGATTTAAACCCTACTAACCAGCAATCACAACAATACCCTGATTTTCAGATTAATTGCAATGGCACCCTAATTTACAAGTTCATTGCATTACGGTGGGAACAAGTTCATTGCATTAATATCCTGAATTTACAGTCAATGGCAATTATACCCTTGCTTTCTGGATAATTATTCATTTAACCTTTATTAGATGTGCAATTGAACGAACAAACGAGTTAGTTGACAGAAGCAACCATCTACAACTAAACATACTTTTTTTAAATCCTTCTTTCAGTTATTTGGATTAGGGGGTGCTATGTGGTGGTTAATTGGGGTCATCGATTGTGTAATCGATGTAATTAACATCAACTTATGTTGATGGGGAAAAGGCAAAGGACGGTAGGACACGAGCCTACCTCAATAGACCTGGTCCAAATAAACAAACAAAATCGTGGGAGAATTTATAAAAAAATTCTATCTATAAGTATGTATTTCTCACGAAAACACTGGGCTACACTGCTGTCCTCCTGTAGAGGTGTTGTACAGCAGCAGAAATTTGTTAGTGAAGAGAACCAGAGAAAATGACTAATTTTACAATGAGATATGGTGGCATAATTTTTTTAATATAAAAGTGACTGGAGAAAATAATTGATTTAACAAGAGGATGAGGAACTAAGCAGCTGTCTATTCATTAGAGGGAACTTTCTCATTCATAGAATATATTCGGTCATCTTCCCCATTATATCCCCAGAAACATGCACATGATCCAGGGGATGGATGGCATTCAATTGTATACATGAATTAATGACCCTTGTAGTATATCCTCTTTGATCCCATTAATTTTTCACTTGTTTGGAACATTTCCAGGGTTCTTTAATGGTCGTCTTCTTTCTCTGTTCAGGATCATCAAATATGAGCTGGAAGGAAAGGAAAGAATTGGAGAACCGGAAAGTAGTTGCTTTGGGTGGAAAGGTCAGAAAGATACGTTTAAACATCCTAAGTGAGCATCTGAATCTAATTGTCTAAAATATCATATTCTCTCTCTTACCAGCCTCCTAAGAGACAAAGACTACCACTTAGTGTGGCCAAAGTACCTATGAAAAGGCAGAAACTGAGAGAAGAGAAGAAATTACAGGAGGTGCTGCCTCGTGGCTTTGACTCTGGTTACCATAGATCACTCCTGGTTTTCTTGAGATTTTAATCTGTTATTTTCAGGATATGTATCTCGGACGATTTCAGAAAAAACAGCCTAATGAAAGATCAGAGAAGCGGAAAAATTCTGAAGGTGGTGTACTGATGGCAAGTGGGGGTTATTTTAAGAAAGGTGTGTTGGATGTGAAGCACCTGTTAAAACCAAGTCGACCTGAAAGTGATGACCATATGAGCATCGCCAACCGAAAGAAGAAAGGTAAAGGAAAGAAGAGAGGTGGGAAGAAGAAGAGGAAGCACTAAAGAGGGTTTGAGACTCCACAGAAGTCCAGAGTGTTGCTAGGAAAATTGTCTCCCATTTTTTAGTTATCTGGTGTGTTCCTGACAATGTTCTGTTGAAACTACATTGGTACATCAATTTTGGAGACACCCCTCTTTTTCCACCATTCTTGCTGGGTGATTCACTTCTTCTTTCATCTACACAGACAGAGAAGGGAAAAAAAAAAGATAACAGGAAACAGGCCTGGAAACGCTTGTGAACTTTCAGAAAAAACCTCACACAGTCTCCATTGACCCAAGGAGGGCTACAAAAGTTTGTTTGCTAAACAAAGTTTAGTCATGATGGCAACGACCTTTTTATATTTTAGAGGATTACCTGCTGCAACGCTTGCAATGCATCAAGCTGGACTCTTATTGTTTTGAGGCTGTCTAATCTCATGGTGTCATCTGGATAAGGAGCGCACTGAACTTGTCTAGTCCATTAAACACATGCCCACGTTAATTGTGTGCGCCAGGGCATTGTAGAGAAGTGAATTTAAAATATTTCTCAGTAAATTTAGAATGGTATTTTGAAGCTCACAAGAGCAATCAAAATGATGGTTCAGATGTATTTGAGTCCTTGAATGTACAATGCTTTTGAGTGAGTAAATCTTCTTCTTCTTTTTTTCAAATGTGCAAGTTAATCTCACGAATCAATATTATTGCTTCCTGCCAAATGGGTTTGGGTTCTTCTTACTTGAGCGATTATGTTGTCCTTGTCTTTTATGTATTCCTCCTCTTTACCTGTTTCTAGATTCAATGGTTGCTAGTTTTAACTTTTTTACAAGTTCATGGTGAATTCGTTAAGTTCACTCAAAGAAGATTAATGTCCTATCGTTGTGACGGTAAGTAGCGAGTTATGTGCAAATCTTAAATTTAGAAGGTTGTTGACCAAGACGAATGAAAATTTGGCTAACGTTTTCATACTGATGTGTAAGAGTGGGAAACAGTGGCCACTGGCTTGATTCTTTTGCTTTTGCACACAGTTAGTAAATAATTAGGGCAAATGGGTCGGGTTCGGAACTGAAAACACAGATTTCGATAACCGAAATATAGTTTCGATTCCGATAAAATCGGAATAGTTAATTCTGATTCCGTTTCGATTCCGATAACAACCGAAATTTCGATAAGTTAAGGTGTTTACCATAATTTTAGTTTTTGAGTTTATGATAATTTATCGGATTAATCGATACTGATTTTGATTCCGATTATTTTTCAATTCTGATTCTGATAGTTTATCGGAATATCTGATATCGATTCCGATAAGCTATCGGTATCATTTTTCGATTCCGAACCCGATAATTTTTATCAGAATCGGATCGGAATATCAGAATATCAGATTCCATTCACATCTCTATAAACAATACAATAGCAGTTGTTTGTGAAGGCCTCAACATGTAGTCATGTCTTCACCTACGTCTATGTAGAAGGCAGAACCATAATTATCATTTCACTTGACAAAAACTTGTCTTTGATGTAGGTCACGGAAAACATGGAAAGGTGATAAGAGTGTTGTAGCCAATTTAATTTATCAGCATAGAGTAGGGTTGCAATCGGGTCAGGTACGGAATCAGAAATATAAATTTTGATTTTAATAATTAAAATATAGTTCCGATGCTGATAAAATTGAAATAGTTAATTCCAATTCTGTTTTCATTCCGATAATATTATCGGAATCGAAATTTCGATAACTTAAGATGCTTATCATGGTTTTGTCTTTTGAGTTTATAGATAATTTATCGGAATAACCGATACCGATTTTGATTATTTTTCAATTCCGACTCCGATAGTTTATTGGAATATCCGATACCGATTCTGATAAACTATCGGTATCATTTTTTCAATTTTGAAATCGATAATTTTTATCGGAGTTGGGTCGGAATATCGAATTCTGTTTGCAACCCTAGAATAGAGATACACGAACTCATGGGGCCAATGAATGCAAGTCATGAGTAGCATGTATGGTCCATGGAGTGGCCGAATGCAGGGGATAGAACACAAAATGGAATGTCATTATGTCCGGGAAATTGTATAGGAAATTACCATGCTTTAAAGATGTCAGGTATTGGGGAACGATTTTGAAGGTTTGAGTACCATGATTTTATCATCATGGAAGAAGTTAAGGTGGGACATGGCTTCTTGTGAGTGAATTGTCCATGGAATGGAAATGAGTCTCAGCACAAAGCAACGGGGAGAAAAAAGTTCCATGTAGACAACTAGAGAATTTTGGCTAACAAGATCAAGAAAAAATGGAGGGTAGCCCTTTAAAACACGTGCATCAAGAAAAAATAATTTTGTTTCACTTAACTATTTATTTGTTTTACTTATGTATTTATTTATTCTATTTATATATTTTATTAGATTTTGATAAATATTTAATATTATTTTTTGTGGAGACTTAAGTTGTACCTTAAAATAGTCAATCAGAAATCATCCGACGATTCTAGTAGGGTAAAAACTTCTTTACGAACAGGAACAAAGTATTATTCATTTGGCAATACAAGAAAGACTTCCTAAATGCACTAGGGCAAACGAGTGCAACCTGCCCCAAACACATATAGATGGAATTTATTGGACGTCACGTCACTTCAAGTAGTATCTATCTACTCCAATATGTATATAAAAAAAAAAATTTGACAATAAATTCAAACCTTGAGGAATGTTGTTTGTAAAAGCAGGTCTTCCAATTGCGTTAACATGAAATTCGTGTATTGATCTCATCAGATGTTATTTCAATTTATCCTAAAAATGGCAAACTGGATAGGAAGATCCCAACGGCCTTCTCACAGAAAAAGGAACACAGAATCCATCATATAAAAAGGCCCAAAAAAAAAAACATGAAAAGCCATCTTCAAATTTCTATTATCTACAAAATTTTTCAATCAACTCTGATGGGCTTTTCATTTTTCTGTTCTGTTACATGCACCCCTGCCGCATGAACATTAGTACAAAGAAAACCCTGCAATTAGCGGTCTTTTGCAAATAGAAGCATATGCATAGAACATTCCCATTACCGGTCACTTTAATAGATCATTAGGTAGACGTCATCCAGTTCCAGTGGGACAAAAAGAGAGAAATATTTAATGCCTTCCAAATAGGTAAATAAAAATGATGTAGATTGTTTGAAAAATAATCTTATTAGTTGAAATAAAGAGAGAGAAATCTAGTCAAACTCTCGACTGATAAGATTATTTTTCAAGCAATCCCTATTTGGAGGGCAATATATCGAGGAAAAGAGAGAGAGAGAGAGAACATATCATACAGCAGCATGCCAGTAGCAAGATCCCACCAATTTCTCATTGCCCACTACCCTTTTATGGGGAGGAAAAGCAATGCACATGGAGATGCGTCATAGAATTTTCCATGGCAGAGAAACCCAAAAAGGGAAGAAGACTAATCACCTTATCAATGCAACGAGTAAAGGAAGTTGTGATTGAAGCTTATCTCGTACTTGGATGCTCTATCCTTGGAAGTGCATATAAGCACTTGAAACGTCAAAAAATAATTTACACCAACTTCCAACGAAGAAGTGAATGTTCAAAGTTCTCAAAAAGGTTGGAATTACTAATACAATAGATAAAACAAGCAAAAAGATCGCGGTATGGTGGTTTTTGGGTTTATTCGGCATAAATTATGACAAGCAGAAGCCACTGCAGTCCAAACTCAGAAATTTGAACCCCGGGATTCTGTAATTCAGACATCTAACTGCAATTTGTGGAAGCAGCCGCAAAGAACATTCACCAAAATGCGGAAATAATGCTCTGCATTTCCAGTAAATTACACCTTCGGTAGCACAGTGGAAGAACCAGTAGGGAGGCCAGTGTCAGCCTGCAAGGACATTAGGATAGCAATTGAGAAACTATACTAATAGCAACATCAAGAGTCATTAAAAGGGATGGCTTCACTGCTCAACAACATGACAAATTAAACTTTCCAAAATTTTGCCCAACAGCTAAACAACCAAAGCTTTTCCATACTGCTGTCAAACATTCTAGCCAAATCTACTTGACTTTACAATGATGGCCATATAAGGAAGTTGAGATGAGAGGATGTTTCACAATATATTTGAAGTCAAACCTGAAGATATTTTGTTAGCAATGTTGTGGTACTGTAGTTAAATCCCTTGACCGGCTCCCCTGCTGTGCGAGATAAGTGAAGTTGCTTTCTTACTTGAGAAGCCAGCGACTGTCATCCAACAATCAATATAGATCCATTATATAAAAGCACAAGCACTAGAATGGCAATATAGGGAGAAAAAGTGAGTGACAGGGCTTCCTAGGATGCCTCATCTTCAGCGACTGACCTTGCCTAGCTCCACGCCCCACTGATCAAAAGAATTGATACCCCAGATGAAACCTTCTACAGCAATTCTGTGCTCATACATCGCCAACAACTGAAATAAATGAACACGTGTATACTGAGTAAAACTCTGTGCATTGCATAAGATTTGTGGTTATCTAGTAAAACAGGTAATAAAAAAGAAGAGAGAGAAACCAGAAAAGAAAATATATGTAATCAATGTTGAGCCTAAGTCTTTGAGAGCATAAAACTCGATGCTTTATTTCATTACATATTCCCAGGTCACTCCTCTCCCTCCACAATAATTCAACAAAGCAAACACGATACTATGAACTTCTATCTTTCAGACTGGCATTTACATAATTAACTATTTTCTTTATCAAAGAAAGTGAATGAACTTCTGCATTGCATTGCTACAACGTAAGCAAACACGATACTATGAACTTCTATCTATGAACTTCTATCTTTCAGACTGGCATTTACATAATTAACTATTTTCTTTATCAAAGAAAGTGAATGAACTTCTGCATTGCATTGCTACAACGTAAGTTCAATCCTTTTTCTTTGACAAATACTCACAACTGGGTGAAGGTGTTTGTGTGTATAAACTGTTAGACAATTAAACTTTGGCTATAAACGTTGCCTGATGATAAAAGAATTTCTAACTATGAGAATCCTCTATGAAGATGATCAACAATGAATTACAATTAATACACTGTAGAGCACCAATGGAAGTTCTGAGCTAATACACAAGTTTGTCAAACACAATAGCCCATAGGCAGATAGAAATACTTACCCCAAGGAGAAGTAACAGTATTTGAAATTATAAAAACACCACTAGTCATCAAGGGATAGACACAAATAATTTGTTTTTGCCTGTCCGCAACCTAACAGACTTTAACAAAGTCCTGACTGCGATCTTTAATCCATAATTGATAGAAGTGAACCAATAACAAGAGTACTAAAAATGCTGACTAAAGGATTTGGACAGGAAAAATAGTAACAGATGAAACAAAAGAACCCAAGACCTTGTGCTCACCTCTCCGATGTTATAAGCACTTAAAACAGGCAGCAATATACTCAATGATGGGCGGTTTCCAGAGAAGGTCTGTAGATTTTGAAAAATCATAAAGGTCAGGGTAATCAAGATTTCTGTTGAAATATCAAAATGCATGCTGGTTGAACAGGAAAAAAAAGGTCACCTTGTGAGGAACAAGATGATCAGGGACTTTCTCACTCAATAGCTGTTCAGGTGTCTGCACATCATCCATCTTCTTGTGAGATTGCCTTTGTGGACCATGTACAAGATGATTAAAAATGGGTAACATATTTAACCCACCTTCCCATAGGCAAGGGCATCAGGTTGTGCAAAAAAATTGGACATGAGCTCATCATGGTTGCTCACTGGTTCACCTAGAAGATAGATACAGACAGATCCCAAGTATCAATTAATTAGACAAACAAATCCAAAGGCCAAGAAGAAACAGTGTTATCATCCATTATAACTTATAAGTACTGCTTTATTTATACCTTTCAAGCAAACTGGCTGTTGACTCTTCATGATTCCAATAAAATCACACGGGATAACCTGTCCCTGAAAGGTTCGGGAAATTTCTCTAAGATATTCATTTATTCATAATATTAGCATGGAAAGAACCCCGCCAAAGATGGAAGGTCTCAATAACAAAAGACATTCATGACAAAGAAAGTAAAAGGAAAAAATCCGGAGCATTTGCTCGTTCAACTCTCAAAGTGAGTAGACTGATTTGTGGCTCAATGACCTTTTAAATAAACAATTTACCCATTGAAATTCCTGCAACTTGGATTTTAGAGGCAAGAAAAACAACAGTGCAATGCAGAAAAATATCACTTGAAACTCAATATATTAGACGGGAAAAAATTTGCCACCCCTATATGTCTCACTGTGTCCATGTGTTCCAAGATATCTGCAGGAGACATAAGATGCACTAAATGTCTTTACAATTCCATGATTTCTTTATATAGACTGATAACGGAGAAGCTAAAATTTCTTTACAATACCATAACACATCATAGACTGGAATGGTCATAGGCCAGAACAAGACACATGTAGCAAAAACTAGCTTTTTATGTAAGAAAATATTTCCTCCAGTACTATATGTGTTTCACTAAGCATGAGAATTTTGAATAATGCCCAAAACCAAAGGTTTCCCACAATATGAAGGATTTTCAAGGAAATATAGGCATACTACAAGTCTGGAACTCTTAGTTATTCAAGGAAATAGCTTTCAGAGTACTTCAGCTATTTACTGTTTTTGAAATAGGAAAATTGAAGAGCTGTTCACGTTATTTCAATCTTCAGGGAAGGTCAATACTCAAGATCCACATGTGAAAGCTGAAAACACCTGACACAGAAACCTAATTTAAGACTACTAGGATTTCCATAGGCTATAGCCAGCATTAGAATGTAATAGAGCTGATGGCTAGTATGAGAGGAAATATCCCAACAGGAAATAATCCACATGTTGTGTGATGTGGAAGCAACTGAAATTTCACAAATGACCTCAAAGGATTTTTATTTCATTTTCCTGCCCTCATTCTCCCTTAAACTTCTAGAGAGAGCAGACGCCCAATCATCATTCAAATTATACCCTGCTTTGTATCTTCTCTTGGCACTCAATTTCATATATCAAAATGAATCCTAACAATAAAAGCACTATACTGTAGTTACTAGTTTCCAAGGAAGTACAGAAATTTATCCATGTGTTGGGTAATGCAGAAGAAGCTGAATACTTCTCAAAAACACCCCTAAGAGTTTTTTTTCTTAATTTTCCTGACTTCATTACCCTTCTAATTTCCAGAGATAACAGATGCATTGTTGCCTATTTTATATATTATCTTGGTCTTGCTTGCTCAACTACTGTGACACATTCCAAAGTGAACCCTAAAAAAGGAAACACCACATGGTAGTTTGTAAAAAACCAAGACCATGATCAGGGGAAAAAATGGCATACATTGCGGTCACGAATCACAAATATAAAATGACTGAGCATGTTGATGGAATCATGTACTTTCTGCGATTCGGAATGTAAAATGTTCCATCGCCATTCTTTCCCAAGCTTTACATAAAAATCACCCCTTTTGACATAAGATAATTATTTTGGCCAACACCACAATTTGCTATGTACAAGATTTAGAAGTAAATTCAAATTGTGTATACACAAATATACATTGTGCTATGAGCATTCATGCTACACAAACTCAGCACGATCAAATGACATAACAAGCTACTCCTTGAGGGTAAATAAGAAATCCTTCATGCGCTCCTACCCCCCCCCCTCCCCACACAAAAAATGCATACTCAAATACCTGATGGATCAACTGATAAAAGCTATGCTGGCCATTTGTTCCAGGCTCTCCAAAATCAATCTCCCCAGTCTCAAATGGAAGAGGTTTTCCGTCAATAGATACACCCTTCCCATTGCTCTCCATGCTTACCTGCAGTGAAATAAATCAGATGGCTAGGTATAACAAAGGGGTTATCCAGAGCCTAAGTATGGCAAGAAGCACAAGTACCTGTTGAATATGCGGTGCAAATTTTTCCAGGGCCTGACAATATGGTAGTATAGCCTGAAGAGAAAAGCATAGCCTTTCTTCAGATGAACATGTTGACACATTTGTGAGAAAAGATGCTGCATTAAGTTACAGTTGAACTGAAAATCTAAGTTAGATCTTAAATACTCACTCTGGCAGGATACCCAAGAAAAGATACATTCCACACACTTAATAAACCCAGAAGAACCTGTTTGGATAAAAATAGTGAATCCACAGATCTAACGGTTTACAAGGACATCTCAAACAAAGCTACAGAAGAGTACTTACAGGTATGTTTTTCTCAAATGAGGTGGAACGAAAATGGTTGTCAATGTTTGCCGCACCATCTAGAAACCTTCAGAAGAAAGATTGAAATATTTTTATTAATGAAAGAACTGAAACCTTATCATGGATACAGTTAAATAATACAGATAGTTCACTAAGTAATGAAGTATTGAATATTGGTGTCACAAGTGACCTGTGTGTAGCTGCAAACATGGAGAAAAAATCAAAGTTTCAAAAAACTGAGAAAAGTGAGAAGTATTAGATACCCATAAAAATATTTGTATGGGTATCATGTTCAAGAATGAATATCATCAACAACATTCCCTCTGATCAAAGTAACCCACATGATTGTCCATTGGCCCTCTTCATGTGGGAAGATACTTGGAGTTATGCTTTAATTTCAAATTATGATGGCAGATATCTTGTTCAGAAATATAAGGGTACCACTGGGAATTTTATTGAGGATCAAAAGAGGCTTTAAAACCCATGGTTCAAAAACTCGGCCGGATCGGGATCGGATCGGCCGAGTTGGCTCGGTTTTGGGCCTCCCGATCCGAGCCGGGGTAACCTAGCCGGTCCTTGCACGCGGATCGGACCGGCTCGGCTGGGCTCGGCCGGCTCGCCGAGCCCGGCCCGATCCGCCTCGGATCGGCCCGAGCCGGGCCGATCCTGTTCAACCTTGTCATGGACTGAGTCAGGCCAATCCCAGGCTGAGTTCAGGCTGAGTCCACTGCGATTTCAGGCCTTATTTTAGTTTCATTTACTTAAGATATTACATGTAAATAAGGAAGTATCCCCCATTTGAATCCAATAAAAATATCAAAAAAATCATATCTCTTACCAATAAAAAGTCAACTCTCCCACCGAAGAAGAAAATCGCGATTTCGTTGATTTTAGCGAAATGCTAACTTTCTAATCTCTCATAATTTAGCCTATCTAAAAATTTGATAATTCAAATAAACCATATAGAACACTAAAAATCTAAAGTCCGGTAAAAAAAATCAAACGTGCATATGACTTCTCCAAGAGAGCCACTCTCCTACTGACAGCACTTAGTCTGTTTGAGACCTCTCAGGATTTGGTCAAACCTAAGCTATCATCATCTAAACTCATGAGATTTTTCACTTTTTAATTGAAAAGAAATTAGAAAGTGACAATTCTCATGACTTTGAGTGATGATAGTTTAAGTTTGACCAAATCCTGAGAGGTCTCAAGCAGACTAAGTGTTGTCAGTAGGAGAGTGGCTCCCTTGGAGAAGTCATATGCACGTTTGATTTTTTTTACCGGACTTTGAATTTTTAGTGTTCCATATGGTTTATTTGAATTATCAAATTTTTAGATATGCTAAATTATGAGAGATTAAAAAGTTAGCATTTCGCTAAAATCATCGAAATCACGATTTTCTTCTTCGGTGGGAGAGTTGACTTTTTATTGGTAAGAGATATGATTTTTTGATATTTTTATTAGATTCAAATGGGGGGTACTTCCTTATTTACATGTAATATCTTAAGTAAATGAAACTACAAATAATAACATTTACTTAAATGATATTCAGGTAAATAAGACCTGAAATCGCAGTGGACTCGGCCTGAACTCAGCCTGTATAATGGGCCGATCCACCCACCCCTGGCTCGGCCGGGCTCGGCCCGGCTCGGCCGAGCCGGGGTCGGGATCGCCGGGTCGGATCGGTTTTGGGCCGACCGATCCGATCCCGATCCCCGGGTTTTTGAACCTTGTTAAAACCCACCACCATGTAAAAAGCCAATCTATTCTCTTCTAGAAATCTTCTATAAATGGAAGTTTCCTGTTATTATTTCATTGATTACGGTACGCCAAACAGTTGTCATAAGATAATTGCGAGTTAAACACAAATACGGCGACAGAATACAATAGAACATGATGAAGACTTCAATGATGATCCATTTTAAAAGCACACAAGAAGAAGTGATCTATAAAGTTTGAAAATTCCATACTTTTGAACGACTGTGAAACCATACTGAAGAGAGAGAGGAAGCACACCGACGGCACTGCATACTGCATTAAGATGCAACATATCAGTGGGCAGAAGTAAGTCAGAGAACATAAGGTAGCAAATTCTGAAACAAAAAGAGGCAGTAAATACCACTATAACGACCACCAACCCAGTCCCAAAATGCAAAAGCATTATTAGGGTCAATGCCGAACTTCTGTACAAGCTGCACCATGGACGAAAAAGTAGCCAAGCATCAGCTTAAGTTGACCACCTAGCCAATTGTAATGCATGGGATCACAGACAATTCTTCTCTCTTTTCTGAAAGTACTGAAGACTCTTCTTGTCAGTTGGATGATATAAAATCACAGATATCAATTGTGAGGTACTTAGTAATGATGTAAGGCAACCCAAGTATTGAAGAGGCTACATGTTAAGTTAGTTAATAATTAACGTGAATGAAAGGAATACAGAATTCCAAATTGTGGAAACTCATAAGCTTTTCAGGAGGGGAAACTAGCAAGTCGATGGACAAGCTTCAGAAGGTTTAGTAAGGCAATATATAATGTAAATATGGAGGAGAGAGGAGATGCAGAAGCAGAAGCGGGGAAATATGGAGAAGGAATGGGAGATAGGTAAGGAGGACGAGATGGAAGAGAAGAGAAAGAAGTTTTAGATGTTTAGATATTATTTTCATTTTTAGTTTACATTTAAATTTCACTCGTTCTCATATAGACTTAAAATCCATTTGCATTTCGTTAGTTTTCTACTTTCCATTTCCTTTTTATTTTCGTCTGTTTCATAATTTGAAATTTTTTAGAGCATCCAATTAAGAAGCTCAGTATTCATCCCTTGAATAGGCTGATTCCTGGTGAATAGTTAGGATTCTGGATTTACATTGCAGAAAAGAAATCATTATTAAATGAAAGTAAGTCCTTAAATATTTAACTGAAAATTAAATCATTTTTGACAAGAATACCCTGTTTGATCAAAATGCATGAGTGCCATGAGTCCATGACTACAACATGGAATCATCATTACTCTATGAGCAAAAGGTTCAAAGAAGTAATCTGTTGTAATTATGTTTGAACATGATCTTACCTCAAGGTTTGTGCTAACAGCTACCATATGCTTTGCAACTGCCTCAGGCCTGAAAAATTAAGTCCACTCTGTGAAAATAAAAAAAGGAACAAAAATAAAATGCAACTCCTGTCTACAATTCTAGCAGTGAAAATCATGCTAACCCCAGTGCAGAAGAAATCCATTCCCTCAGTGTTCGAGCATTCAACATAGTTTCAGCTGTTGTAAAGGTTTTTGAAACTACTACAACTGCATTAATATAATGGCACATGAGAAAAGACAAGAATTAGTAAATATAAGTTCTGTCGGGTCAGAAATAAAATATGAAGTTGATAAGACAAGGGAGATGATACCTAAAGTAGTCTCAGGATCAAGGCCAGATATGCTACGAGCAACATCAATTGGATCAACATTTGCAAGGCTGGGGGAAAAACATTAGAGTACATCACATCTTCAGCTATAATTGTTATTAGACAATAAGAACTACGGGAGCTACTGTGCAAGAGGATTTTTGTCTTCTCTGTATGTGGGGAAGTAAAGGATGGGGAGGGGAGGAAAAAACAAGAAAGTCAAGCATTATGGTCATTCCTCTAGAAGACTGCTGCTTCTCATCTGAGAAGCAGAGAAAATTAGCAAAACTACAAAACATATTCATAAAGAAGCAGAATTAAAATAAATATCACAGGCAAGCATATGACTCTGAAACCAGAGCTTCAACCTTAATCAGAGTGAACCTATGGATCTTTCATCTTTCTATAATTAATAGGGTAGATAAAAAATTACAAACAAAAACCCATATTTAATCATTTAGAAGGGTTTCATCTACATAAATAAGTAAGATAATATCCTAGTGTTTTTTGCTTGTAAATTCCTGTCCTGAACATCTGCCCTCCTCGGCACATGAAATACATGAAAAAATATTTATATTCCAATTACATAACTATTCCTTTTTTACATTTTTATCGTAACATACATTTCTTACTAACAATTCAACATTGCTTAATGGTAAACATAAATGTATCCAAGTTATCATAGAAAAATGAAAGTCTGTCAATCTCAAAAGTCCTTACCAACAATAAAGCAGTTTATATGCATGTAAAGTATCTGGGGAAGCTCCCAATCATAAAATGTCTAATCAAATATTTCCAGCCTCGTAAAAGATAACAGAAAATTATGTGCCAATGAGATAAACTTACAATCTCAACTGTCTGCCTTTTCCACATTCTGCAGCCTCTGGATCTGTAAGATTTTCGCATTGACCACAAGTACTCTGTCATCCTTTAGTGATAACCAAGGGGGATGGTGGGAGGGGGAAAGTTCACATGCTATTGCCTGCATAAAAATAGCAAAAGTGTACATGACAGCAACTCGCACCTGTTTGAAGAGCTGTGTGCACAAACAAAGGACCTAAAAAGCTTCCGCCAATTCCAACAGACACAACATTTTTTAAGGGCTTCCCTGTGACTCCAACCTGCCAAAGCTCACTTGCATAAGAAATGATATGACAAGAATGAGGAAAAATTATCAAAAAGTTGCACACACTTCTTACCCAAGAGCCACTCCTCACTCGTTCGGAGAATTCTTTGATCTTGTCCAAAACATTCCAAACATCAGGGACAACATTCTTTCCATCGCTATTGATAACGGCATCTCTTGGGGCTCGCAATGCCACATGAAGCACAGCCCTATTCTCAGTGATGTTTATCTAAGACAATCCAAAAGAAAGAGTTAACATGTATATGCCTGCCATTCTCCTAACTGCATAAAGGCAAATTTACCAAACTGAAACATCCAAGTTAGGCATATTTGACAAAACTGCAATAAACATGAGCAACAATTATAATAAATTCCCCAGTTTTATCAGAAGACCAAAAGAACCGTAAACTATATCAATAAAGGTTTTGAACATTGCATATGAGAATTCAGTAGTCAGCGATAGCTTGAGAAAGCAGCATAGAACACAGTGGAAAGCGGGGAGGGGGTGGAAGAAGTTAACTGTTAAAAGACTGGCAATTATGGTATTTGTAATCTTCCATCTCACAGAAAGGCAAATTAACGGGAAGAAACTTTGAGGAGCAAAGAGAAGTACAAACCCGTTCTCCGCTGAACATTTTGCTTATCTTCTCTTTCAGATGCGCAGCCTGCATTAGAGCACAAAAGTTATCACTTTTCTTATCTGCATCGCTGCGGAATAAATAAGATGTGAGGGGCATCAAATCCGACCTCTGCCAATTTGAAGAGCTGCTGCAGAGTCTCCTGTTGCACTCGCTGCCGTGAATAGTCCAAAACCGTCCCATCAAACTCTCTGCAAACAGAGGGAAGCAACACAAACAAAGCCATCATTATGTACAATCTGACAAGACGTGCAAACCGATCGCGACTCTAAAACTACAGAACTTACACGATCATCGACTTGCATCTCTCTTGATCCCCCATCAGATCACGTAAATGCGTCTTCTTTATTTCCTCGACATGGGCCTGCAGAAGGAAAGCAACGGATTTATTCCCAACCCGGAGATAGAAAATCCCACCAGAATCACCAGTAAGACATAGCTAGAATAGGTAGAGAATGGATCGCACACCTTCAAACCCTTCCACGGCTCTGTGTCGCAAATCAGAACAGATGAAGCCATCTGCAACTACAAATCACACCGAAGACAACCACCACAATCAATTGAAGAACCAACAAAAACATATAAGATACGTCGACCAAAATCGACCAGGACACAAAAAAATCAAAACGACGGCCTAGCAACACAGCAAAATCACTGTATCACTCCACTTCCTACTCCCAGTCGGTCACTCCACACAGGAGTAAACAAACACCAAGAACCAACCGAATCGGCAGCCCCTACCTGGCACTCTCACAAGAGGCTGCCTATCCGATTGTCTTCTGCTCCGCAGAATTTTTTTTTAAAAAAAGGCTTAAACAGGACAAGAACCGCATTCAGATTCCAGACAAGAGAGTTCGACAAGATTACCACCGATTCGAGGATCGCGCTCGAGGACGCAGAAACGGGAAGCCGCAGCCGCAGCAGAGGAAGGAAGGGGAGAAGAGGACAACGGCGAGGAATAGGAAAAAGGACGAAGGTTATAATTTCTACCCGCCCCAAACTCCGATCGCGCGTGATCTATCTGCCCAGCGCCGGAACGTGCCAGGTGACCTCAGCTTTGCACCGCCCGTTTTCCTCTTTCCTTTTCCCGGCAACCGTGTCTTCCACATGTCACGTGGCAAGAAAAAACAACAGAAACAGGTGGCCGTTTTTTTCTAGCCGTTAGATTCGCGTTTTGCGGGCCGGTCCTCGTCTCGTGATGTCGGCCGGTTAGGCTCAACTTTTGAAGAGAAAAGGCTTACGGAAGTGTATTAAGTGCATTAGAATTGTAACTCATATGGCGTCGTCATATTTTTTAAAAATTTTAATTTTTTTATTTTGGAGTCTAATCTCTCGAACCCAATTTTTTATTTTAGAATCTAATTTTTTAATTTGAAACCTAAAAAATAGTTGTGCTCTAAAACAACAACAAGTAAGTTAAGTTCAAAAATAAAAAGTTAGGCTTCAAAATAAAATTTTTGACTTCAAAATAGAGGGGTTAGATTCTAAAATAAAAAAATTAGATTTCAAAAAAAAAAACATGTGACACACAACAAGACGCCACATGATCTACATTCTTGCGTGGATTGGTGCAGTAAACTTTTCTCTGAACATTTTTGTTAAGGGCAATAATACTACTCTAATTGTATTTCTAAATATCATTCGTCCATGTTGATGTTACACGGCTAAAGTGCCTCATTATATTGCATTATATCACTTTTTTGTTTTGAATTTTAATTATTTTAATTTGATGTCAAATTTTCTCTTTTAACATTATTTTTTATCTGATGTCTTACAATGAGTCAAATTTAGATGTTAAGATAAAAATTGAGATGTTAAAATAAAATGTTAGACTCTATAATAAAAAATTAAATTTTAAAATATAAAAAAAAGTAGTGCAATGCAACAGAGTAAGAAGTGACTACACCAAATTTTCTCACGATCAAAATAGAAGGTCACGGTGTTAGGGGTTTTTTTTTAATCAATCAGTCTATTTTTTTAGAATTTATTTTTAAATTTTTTACTCCTTTAAAAAATTATGCAGTTGCATACTTATGTATGTGATTATAAGTACGTAAGTGAGGGACCTAAAACTAAGTCCACAAAAAATAGGGATTGATCGGTAATTCTTCATAAATTTAATAAAAAAATATAACATTTTGAATTCTTAGAATAATTTAAATTTTATTTTTAATTGCTGAACTTTAAACTCTTGTTAAAAGAGAGGCTGAGTGACAAAAGTATGCGAAAGAGGAGAAGAAGCTCGATCTTTTCCAAGAAAATATTTGTGTTTTAATCTTTAGATTAAAAAAATATGTAAAATAGGGTACGATCGTATCGGATCATGCCAAAGTCATCGTGAGTTCTAATAAGATCGGCATACCTCGCCCCCTTCCCTCCCTGCCACTTTCGGCACCCCTCACCCCCTGTTCCCCCTCCTCCCCTACCTCTGGCACCCCCTAAACCCTCCTTGTTCCTCCACCCCTCCTCGCCGTGTTCAACACCCCCCAGGACCCCCCCCCCCCCCCCCGTTTTCTCCTCCTCCCCCACCTTAGCGCCTTCCACACCCTCCCTTGTTCCCCCTCCCCTCCTCGTCCCATCCAGCGCCCCCCACCTCTCGTTCCCCCTCCTCCTCCACTTCACGTCGACACACTCCCCACTCCTTGGTTCCCCCTCCTCTCCCACCCCCAGAGAGAAGGGTGGACTGTCTCGCCGTGTTCAACACCCCCCAGGACCCCACCCCACCCCCCCCCCCCCCCCGTTTTCTCCTCCTCCCCCACCTTAGCGCCTCCCACACCCTCCCTTGTTCCCCCTCCCCTCCTCGTCGCATCCAGCGCCCCCCACCTCTCGTTTCCCCCTCCTCCTCCACTTCACGTCGACACACTCCCCACTCCTTGGTTCCCCCTCCTCTCCCACCCCCAGGGAGAAGGGTGGACTGTGATACGAATTGTACCGTATCGTATCTGGTGAAATCCGGTACGGTCAAATCTAACGAGCCACCCAACTCTGATGTAAAGAACAAAAATACCCTTCGGGACTTAGTTTTAATGAAATTAACCTTAAAGAATGATCTTTCCTTAACAATCCAATTTTTCATGTCAAAAAACAACATCAGAAATTTACAAAAATATTCATTTGGTAGGTAAAAATGGTATAAAATTATAAATAACTTCTAGAACTTGTCAAAATCCTGTAAAGAGGAAAGGCTAATTAAAAATATTAATGTGCTTTTTTTATTGCAAGCAGCCTCAACTCGATTTTGTGGGTTAAATATTAAACTAGTGACGGCATGGGCATGTCGATTAAAATATGTTTTATTTTATTTTATTTTAAAGTATGTTTGGCCATGACGTTTTTTGCTTTTTATATTGGTCTTGCCCTCCGACAATTAATAATGTGATAGTGTCTGTGGAGATGTCATCAGATAAGCTGACACCCCTTCAAACTTCAAAGTAGAGACGTCAACAGGGTGGGATGGGCGCTGACATCGGACTATCCGTTTTAGTATTTGTTACCGTTTAAAATTCGCTAAGAATATCCGGAATCACTTTTTAGTATCCGAGTAAAATAGGTTGACGGTACTTGCACACCAAATGAATCAATATACTCCACAAAATAGTTAGAGTTCGATTTGAATGGTAAATTCAAATTTAACTCGTTGAAATGAATCAAGTTTAAATAAAAATTTAAACTTGTTTGATAAACGAAAAAAATTAATTAATTTTTAATTATATAAATTATAGATATATATTAAATATTATACTAAAGTAGTTAAATTAAGTAACTTATCAAGACTCTATAAACTTGAAATGAGATAGATTTAGATCTTATGAATAATTAATTTCTTACTTATACATAGAATTAGAATTTTATATAGATATATATGTGTATATACATAAACTCTTAAATTAATTGGGCTCATTACGTTCTAAAGCTTATGAATATTTAAATAAATTAAATTTAAATAATTATTTTTAATATTTGCTAAAATCGGAACTCGATTTGAAATTAACAAATAAAACTTGAGCAATATAATATTCTGCTCAACTTGGGTCATTTGCCTGATGATCGCAAGAGTGCAAACAAACTTAGTATTTGAAATATAAACCAAGCCAATGAGAAATTAATTGAAACTTAAGTAGAAGGTGACAATCCTTGAGACAAAAAATAACGCACTCTTAATTCTCACGTCAACGTCAAAATAATATATCATGGAAAATAAAAATATCAAAATATAGAATATGATAATATTGTGGAAAAAAATTTAAACATGATAAAAATGAAAGAAAAAAATTTGCAATCTTTAGATATTCTCACCGGGAAATGGTGAGGAATGTGTTTATCCCGTTCGTGACCCCTATAAAATTGGATTTATCCGTATTTGTATATGTCAATTTCGTGGGGAGAAAAATACCTTTTATAAGTTTAACTATTGAACTATTAAAAAAGTTTATCACCAACTACTGCATAGAGCTGTAAATGAAATAATACATTTGACAAGTAATTTGAGTTCGGCTCGAATGTTATTTGAATTTAACTCGTTTAATAATATAAAAGAGTCAAGTTCAAACAAATTTTTAAACTTGTTTCATAAACGAGTAGGGTGTGAGCAAATGTCTACTCGGCTTGTTTAAGTTCTTGAATAAATTTATTTAATTTTTTTATTATCTAAATTATAATATTTTTAATATTTTAATTATTTTACTAAAATAGTGAAGCTAAATAACTTATCATGTAGCACCCCGGAAATTTTAGTACATAAAGGAATGAATTTAAATAAAAGTGTGGAGGGACTTCCAACATTACATATAAATAACTTATCATGTAGCACCCCGGAAATTTTAGTACATAAAGGAATGAAATTTAAATAAAAGTGTTGGAGGGACTTCCAACATTTACATATTAATGACCCAATATCATAAGCGGGTCAATGGACATCAATTGGCCCAATAATCTAATAAAGTTAGAAAAATGCATAGAAATTTGTAACTCTAAATAGGCTGAAATTAGAAAGAGACAATTTGAGTTGGATTGTGATGCAATCATACATCCTTGGCAACCCAAATTAGTGCCTATTTATGGTGGGAGGTTTCCTAAAGCCTCACACACTAAGAGAGGAAGGAATCCTCAAAAGATAGGAAACTGCCCTGTCAAAACCGCAGCTTAGCTTTTCTAGTTATGATAGGACTCTTAAAACACCATGGTTACTTAAATACTCTTCACCCAAACCCTAGGAACGAATTTAAAACTTGCTAGGGTCGTGTGGAGGAGCTCTTGGTGGCTGAGGAGCTGTGGAACGACCACAAGAAGTCGTTCTTCTTCCCCTGTTTCGTCTGCTGCGACCTGCACAGACCATCATCTTGAAGTCGACCAAAGGTGAGTCAAACCTAAACCAAACTTTGCAAGGCTTATACCCCTGGAAATAGGGTCAAGTCTATGTTCTAACCCAAGTGGAATTCTCAAATTCCATATAGTATACGCGGAGCAGTAAGCGTTTTTCTCCGAGTGGTCTGAACTCGGGTTTTCTGGACAGACGAGACTTCTTCAACCCATAAGGTAGGTTTTCTCGGGCCAAACCTTAATATATCCTATACCAAGGTGTAGATCATCAAGTTAACTTTCATATCTCATTGGTTTCATCGAACTTCATTGAGTAGATTTTAAACTATTCGCAGTTTTCCAAAGTCGCGCACTCTTAGGGTTTTTTCTCGTTCTTCTTATTATTCACGCGATTTGAGACTGAATTTGACTAAACTTTCTTCATAAAAGTTTTCCTACTTGAAGTCACGATCATCTTTTATGTTGGACATTTTCCCCAAAAGTCCTTGGTTAGAGAGTTACAGGCGTGGGAAGAGAGTCACTGCATGAAACTGGGATTTCGGGCTACTCTTGACTTTCTGTTATTCATATGTTTTCTCGGGATTCGAGACCGAATTAGATCAAACCTCCAACATCAAGTTCTTCTACTAGATGTCCTCGTCATTTTTTGTGTTGAACGTTTTGTCTAAATATCACTCGTTAGAGAGTTATAAGAGGTGGAAGTGGATCTCTGCACTGCAGTCATGTGTTTTTGTCTGGGAGGGCCACTCGTGTCGACCTGACCTGAACTCGTGTCGACCTGACCTGCACTCGTGTCGACCTGCTGTCTCAAAACAGCCCAAAAAGTGTTCTGGGAAGCCCTCTAGTGTCGACACAACCCCATTCTGTGTCGACACACTCCCCCAGTTTGACCCAGAAAGTGCTGGGAAGCTGATCTAGTGTCGACACCACCTGTGCTAGTGTCGACACACTGTCCCATATTAGTTAGGGGGTTTTCTGGAAGCTGTCTCTAGTGTCGACACTACTTGATCTCGTGTCGACACGACTTGACCTTTTTGTCTTGTATTTGATGCACTGTGTCGACACCACCTGAACTAGTGTTGACACTACTTGACCAATTCTGCATGTTTTTGCCTTGTGTTTGAAACATGGTGTCGACACCAACACGGTTGTGTCGACACTACCTTTACAAAATATTGCATATCTTGGGTCTGATCATTGCACGATGTCTATTTAATGGCTTAAAAGTGTTTAACCCATTGAAAAATCATTAATTACATGAATATTATTCTAATTGCTTTCTTAATGATATGATCATACATGAAACTTGTGATTTACTCTTGTTACCATTCTAGCTTGCTTTAAATGATAAATTTTATCTTAAAATCTTGTAAACTCATATGTAGTTAAATGCATTGTTCATTGCATGCCATCACGTTAAGTGTTTTTCCTAGAGTTTGAGACCGACGGATTGTGAATTGACACACATACATTACTCCACACTTTACATCAAGGGCGTGCACTTTTTTTCTCTTCTTGTTCTCGTGAGCATGATTTACACTCTAGACTAAAACCATTAATGTAAAGATTGAACTAAATTGTAAATCTTATCGTTCAGTTGCCGAATTTATCTCTTGACTATTGTTCTCATGGAATCATGTTCAATCTAATTATTTGTTTCTTCTGATCATCATCGTGAACATGACATTACACTTGCTACATTTTGAAACTCTCATTGGCCATTATTTATGACTGTGGATATCTACATTTAAAATTTACATGAGATGGCTGACAGGGCACGGCGTGTGTCCAAGGGCTCCAGTCTAGCCCCAATGACGGAGAGTCATAAATATACTGTTAACCATGGGGTATAATGATTACTGGCGTTGCATCTGCGCTGGGAGTATTTTCTTGCTTGTTGAATGTTAGATACATAACCACATACACGTGTCCTGGTGTACATTCTTGATGGATCTTTTCTTGGTGTACATTGGTGTCTACGTGCCTGATTAGTGTTACTTGATCGTGCTTGTGCAATCCTGTTTGCTTGCTTGCGTGATATGCCATCCTGCATTTATTGCAACTAGTGAAATCTTGTTTTTTTTTTTTTTAACTATTGACATCAAGTGAAATCTTGCGTGCTTGTACAAAGTGAACTATTGCTAGTTCTTTCTTGTTCTCTTGTTCAGAAATCTTATTCTATCTTGTTCACTCTATCCTGCTTGTTTTCATGTATCATGTTTTAATGAGTTTTGTTCGAACTTGCATATCATTCATCGTACTTGCCTAGATCTAAAATGTTAATTACTTATATAATTGCCCGCACATTGAGATATAAATCCTACTGGGCTACTTTGCTCATCCCCTACTTTTTCCCAATCTAGGTGACTACGAAGTTCAAGAGGAAGAGCAAGTCGAGGATGGGAATGCATCCGAGTGATGAGCGTCCCAATTATGAGTCTAGTTATCGTAGTTTATTTTGAGAGTTAGAACATGTAGTAGGAAGTGAGGGGTGAATGTACTTTCCTTTCTATTTGAGTCTCAGTCTTGTACTGGTTTACATTTCCATAAATTTGAGAGCAGATAACAATTTATTATGAGTTCAACATTTGGGCCCTATTATTATAATGTGTTGATACACATTTTGTGCGTGCTAGCTAGAGGCTTATTTGCCAACTTTCCACGTCTCGGGATATTGATTTTAATTATTAAATATCCGCTGCGTAATTCTCGGGACGTGACATATCAAGACTCTTGAGATATGAGTTTGAAAAGATAGATTTGAGTTTGACGAACAATTAGTTTTGTGTAAATTAGATTGTGTTTATATATATAACTTATAAATTCAATTAGACTCGATATTCGGTAAGGACTCAAGCTGGAGAGTATTTAAAGGAACAAAGTTTTAACAACTATTTTCAATATTTGATAAAATTCTAGCTCGGCTCGAGCTCTATTAAAAATTAATAAATAGGACTTGAGCAGCATAGTACTCGACTCGATGTGCATGTGTCTAGCTTTTTTTGTATACTTTTATATCATGTAAATGTAATTATGTACCTATATAAAGAAATATTTATTACATTTTTTAAATGTATAGGTCAATGCTTTTATATATTTTTCATTGATATCATAATCAAGCTTGGACGTGTAGCATGGGTTTATATCGTACCATACCACAATGATACGTCTCAAATACTCTCCAAATCTCTTCAACACGCTCTGAACAATATAAAAATTAACACTATTTGTGTGTATCGTGTCGGGGTGTGTTAGGAATCATTTGACTCTTGGCACAAGCCGACTCGAGTATGTCGTTGTGATCCGCAATAACATGACAAACCATGATTGTATCAACCTAATAAAATATCAAAAGTACCACTCTCAAAGCATTTGAGAAAGACAATAAATATTTCTCATCCACATAAGATATTGGTCATGCTAGATCTCATCCTCCTCCCATACTTCTATTGTTGGAGAATGTCTCTCCACATGTTCATAATTCTTAGACAAATCACCAGTTAATAAATAGTATTATATTTATATATATGTTATTTATACTCGGAAATAAATGTCATGTGTATATTTTTTAAATTTTACTCTTACACAAACACATTATAAAAAAAGTAGTATTTTAGCATACTTTTAAGACTCCTAGGAGTAGAATTATTTTAAGGTGAAACATGGTAATCTAATAAATGATAAAAAATCAATATATTAACTGGTGATGGTCAAGAAAATTATACTCATATCAAGCAAATTAAGTGAAATAAAGATGATCATATGTAGATGGATTATCGAAGACCAGAAGGTAACATATAAACTATATGTATGCACATGTTTAATACTCAAGAAATCCTTATTCTAAGGAAGATCTTTCAATAAAATTAACATAGATTGGAAAAATAATAATTATATTAACTTAATAAGTATGGTAATAAAATTACTTTTTTACAATCTACCTGGACCTTATTAAAAAACTCTTCTCCCATTAATTATTTATCTTAACATCTCATTGACCTACATTAGCATAAGCTCAATAACGCCTATGCATGGGCATGCATTGATCGTTGTCTATGGACAATAAACATGTCAAATCCTTTAACGAAAAGGATGATTGTGTTTTAAATCTAAACGTGCATATCTGAAATGTGAATGAATGACATATTATGGTGCCACAAATTTGGTTATTGAATATATTAAAATTCAAATTGATGTTCGGTGGATGGCCTTAGGATTTGAGAAACAATATGATGATCTTACACATCGTGAAGAAGAACTGAAAGAAAGAAAAGAGGGGGGAGAGAGAGAGAGAGAGATTGGGATGAAGATCATAAGAAAAAATTTCTAATACCCAAGTCAAAATCCAAATCAACAAGCATGTGACCATCGAGATCGCTCCCCATATGGATGTAGAATCTTACATATTTTTAGTTGAAGGGTTTCAATTAAAATTTTATTGTTAGTTAAACTTCCTAACTGATCCCATACGACATGGTTGCAATTATGGTCAAAGTCGTTGGCGTAACTATCGAGCAGTGGCCATCATGGATTTTTATATCCGTTGCATGGATCGTGAGTGGTAATTATGTCAATCATAGGCGGCTCATCATTATCCTCTTCAAGATTTTACTATTGCTTGATAATCATCGTTCATCGGTAAGGAACCAAGTTTTAACAACTATTTTCAATATTTGATAAAATTATAGCTCGGCTCGAGTTCGATTAAAAATTAACGAACAGGACTTGAGCAGCATAATATTCGGCTCCACTCGACTCGTTAACACCTCTTGTGCATGTGTCTAACTTTTCTTCGTATACATTTATCTCATGTAAATGTAATTATGTATCTATATAAAGAAATATTTATTACATTTTTTAAATGTATAGGTCAATGCTTTTATATATTTTCCATTGATATTATATCATTGGATGTGTAGTATGGGTTTATATCGTACCATACCACAATGATACGTCTCAAATACTCTCCAAATCCCTTCAACATGCTTTGAACAAAATAAAAATAAAATAAAAATTGACACTATTTGTGTGTACCGTATCGGGGTGTGTTAGGAATCATTTGACTCTTGGCACAAGCAGACTCGAGCGTGTCGTTGTGATCCGTAATAACATGACAACCCATGATTATATCAACCTAATAAAATATCAAAAGTACCACTCTCAAAGCATTTGAGAAAGGCAATAAATATTTCTCATCCACATAAGATATTGGTCATGCTAGATCTCATCCTCCTCCGGTACTTCTAATGTTGGAGAATATGTCTCTCCACATGCTTCATAATTCTCAATAAATCATCAGTTAATAAATAGTATTGTATTTATATATATGTTATTTATACTCAAAAATAAATGTCATGTTATATTTTTAAAATTTTACTCTTACATAAACACATTATAAAAAAGGTAGTATTTTAGCATACTTTTAAGACTCCTAAGAGTAGAATTATTTTAAGTTGAAACATGGTAATCTAATAAATGATAAAAAATCAAGATATTAACTAACGATGGTCAAGAAAATTCTACCCATATCAAGCAAATTAAGCAAAATAAAGATGAACATATGTAGATGAATTATCGAAGACCAGAAGGTAACATATATATAAACTATATGTATGCACATGTTTAATACTCAAGAAATCCTTATTCTAAGGAAGATCTTTCAATAAAATTAACATAGATTGGAAAAATAATAATTATATTAACTTAATAAGTATGGTAATAAAATTACTTTTTTACAATTTGCCTGGACCTTATTAAAAAACTCTTCTCCCATTAATTATTTATCTTAACATCTCATTGGCCTACATTAGCATAAGCTCAATAACGCCTATGCATGGGCATGCATTGATCGTTGTCTATGGACACAAAACATGTCAAATCCTTTAACGAAAAGGATGATTGTGTTTTAAATCTAAACGTGCATCTGAAATGTGAATGAATGACTATATTATGGTGCCACAAATTTGGTTATTGAATATATTAAATTTCAAATTGATGTCGGGTCGGTGGATGACCTTAAGATTTGAGAAACAATATGATGATCTTACACATCATGAAGAAGAATTGAAAGAAAGAAAAGAGGGGGAGAGAGAGAGAGATTGGGATGAAGATCGCAAGAAAAACTTTCTAATACCCAAGTCAAAATCTAAATCAAGCATGCATGTGACCATCGAGATTGCTCCCCATATGGATGTAGAATCTTACATATTTTTAGTTGAAGGGCTTCAATTAAGACTTTATTGTTAGTCAAACTTCCTAACTGATCCCATACGACATGGTTGCAATTATGGTCAAAGTCGTTGGCGTAACTGCGAGCAGTGGCCATCATGGATTTTTTATATCCGTTGCAAGGATCGTGAGTGGTAATTATGTCAATCATAGGCGGCTCATCATTATCCTCTTCAAGACTTTACTATTACTTGATAACCATCGTTTATCGGTAAGGAACCAAGTTTTAACAACTATTTTCAATATTTGATAAAATTCTAGCTCGGCTCGAGTTCGATTAAAAATTAACGAACAGGACTTGAGCAGTATAGTATTCGGCTCGACTCGACTCGTTAACACCTCTTGTGCATGTGTCTAACTTTTTTTCGTATACTTTTATCTCATGTAAATGTAATGATGTACCTATATAAAGAAATATTTATTACATTTTTAAATGTATAGGTCAATGCTTTTATATATTTTCCATTGATATTATATCATTGAACGTGTAGTATGGGTTTATATCGTACGATACCACAATGATACGTCTCAAATACTCTCTAAATCCCTTCAACATGCTTTGAACAAAATAAAAACAAAATAAAAATTGACACTATTTGTGTGTACAATGTCGATCGGGGTGTGTTAGGAATCATTTGACTCTTGGCACAAGCAGACTCGAGCGTGTCGTTGTGATCCGTAATAACATGACAACCCATGATTATATCAACCTAATAAAATATCAAAAGTACCACTTTCAAAGCATTTGAGAAAGGCAATAAATATTTCTCATCCACATAAGATATTGGTCATGTTAGATCTCATCCTCCTCCGGTACTTCTATTGTTGGAGAATATGTCTCTCCACATGCTTCATAATTCTCAACAAATCATCAGTTAATAAATAGTATTGTATTTATATATATGTTATTTATACTCAAAAATAAATGTCATGTTATATTTTTAAAATTTTACTCTTACACAAACACATTATAAAAAAAGTAGTATTTTAGCATACTTTTAAGACTCCTAGGAGTAGAATTATTTTAAGGTGAAACATGGTAGTCTAATAAATGATAAAAATTTAAGATATTAACCGGCGATGGTCAAGAAAATTCTACCCATATCAAGCAAATTAAGCGAAATAAAGATAATCATATGTAGATGGATTATCGAAGACCAGAAGGTAATATATAAACTATATGTATACACACGTTTAATACTCAAGAAATCCTTATTCTAAGGAAGATCTTTCAATACAATTAACATAGATTGGAAGAAAATAATTCTATTAACTTAACAAGTATGGTAATAAAATTATTTTTTTACGATCTACCTGCACCTTATTAAAAGACTCTTCTCGCAATACTTATTTATCTTAACATCTCATTGGCCTACATTAGCATAAGCTCAATAACGCCTATGCATGGGCATGCATTGATCGTTGTCTATGAACACAAAACATGTCAAATCCTTAAAGAAAATGATGATTGTGTTCTAAATCCAAACATGCATCCGGAATGTGAATGAATGACTATATTATGGTGCCACAAATTTGGCTATTGAATATATTAAATTTCAATTTGATGTCGGGTTGATGGATGGCCTTAGGATTTGAGAAACAATGTGATGGTCTTACACATCGTGAAGAATAACTGAAAGAAAGAAAAGGGGGGGGGGGGAGAGAGAGAGAGAGAGAGAGAGGAGAGAGAGAGAGAGATTGGGATGAAGATCACAAGAAAAACTTTCTAATACCCAAGTCAAAATCCAAATCAAGCAGCTATGTGACCATCGAGATCGCTTCCCATATGGATGTAGAATCTTACATATTTTTAGTTGAAGGGCTTCAATTAAGATTTTATTGTTAGTCGAACTTCTTAACTGATCCCATGCGACATGGTTGCAGTTATGGTCAAAGTCGTTGGCGACCATCATAGATTTTTATATCCGTTGCAAGGATCGTGAGTGGTAATTATGTCAATCATAGGCGGCTCATCATTATCTTATTCAAGACTTTATTATCACTCGATAACCATCGTTCATGCGAGGCTCATTGACCATCATATCAGATAAGAGAAAGACTTAGTACATTTTTTTATTACACTTAAGTGCAATATGACTAGACACTAAGCCTATATGACACCCTCACATGAGGAGTGATAAAGTGGCAACCTAATTATTAGGTGCCACATAGACTTAGTGCCTAGTCATATTGCACTTAAGTGCAATATGAGCCTTTCTCATTAGATAATAGTGTCTACCATTTCACTTTCACTGAGCTAAGGCTGCATTAGGTTAAGAACCTATCACATCCCAACATTTATAAATGTCAAAGCGTGAAGGAATAGGAAATAAAAGGGAAAATAAATAAATTCACCAATGAAAATTTTGCTCGGGTATCAACCTTACATCATGGTTAACTAACAATAGTTACTTTTTTAAAGCTGGTGCATTTACATGTTTCACAAAATTAAAATTTAAAAGAGAAGACGTAGTAGAGGTTGAACACTTGACACACAGTTCCTGATGTTCCATCTTATAGAACTCTTAATCACATGGGGAAAGAGAACAATATGAGCAATTGTGCCTAGTAAGATTTACCCTCCAATATCAAGTAATTACGAAGATATACATGTATCAAAAGAAATTATTGCACCAGAAAAAATAACAAATAGGATACAAGTAACAATGTATAAAATAAGCCAAAAATTTGTAATCAATGCATTAGGAGTGAAATGTTAAATGTTCAATATTTGTATAAAAGTATTGAATTAAAGAAAATATTTAATGTGAGTTGCCCTATGCCATTGTTGAGTAAGCAATAATTTATCCAAATCATGTAATAGTTCATGGAAATGTCAAACAATCTAACAGATAATTGTGTCATGTGAAACACTTCATAGATTTATTATCGCTTTGCGCATATAGTAAACGAATGTGGGTGCTCCTCCTGAGATTAGACCAGGCCCATTTGCATATGCATTAATCCAAAAGAGTCCAAAGATCCAAAATTACGTCATCCCATTTCCATTATTGTCAAACATTCAATTATGGTTCTTAAGCAGTAATTACCAATAATGGGGTTTCATAAGGAATTAGTCACTTTGAAACTGGAATTCCAGCAATGTAATATGGAAAAGTATTAAGTGTTTAGGAAAGTTAATTCAAGTAGACATAGTCGTAGCAAAGATTGTCCAAAAGAAAGTCTGGTTAGTGAGAAAGTTGACCTAACGAGCATGTTAAGTAGTTATAAATACAATGTAGATTGGGTAGGTTTAACAAGTCTAAGTTGCAAGGCTTGTAATAGAGAGTTGATCGACAAAATAGGATGTCAGAAAAATGTAAGAGTTAGTTATTGTAAATGGCTCAATGATTATCACAGGTAATTAAGGAACTTGATATAATGTAGTCATTGCAAGATTTGCTTTAAAAGATAGTTTGGTTAACAAGTTGGGTTGACTTGGAGAAAAGGCTAAGCAAATCTGAAGACGAGATACTTTGAGTAGTCTAGATTTCAAGGTTCGTGATAGAATTGGTCAACTGGAATCATGGAATTGGTCAACCAATGAGAGGGTTTCGGTCGACCAAACTCTGCATTTTGGTCAACTAAACTCTCCAGAGCAGTCATCAAGCTTTAAGCATGGGGAATGGTCGACCGAAAGGGTAAAATCAGCCGACCGAAAAATAGGATTTGGTTGACCGTTCCTTCAAGAGCAGCCAGCACCCTGCAAGTGAGGGAATTAGTCATCTGAAAGGGTAAAATTGGTTGACCAAATTTGAAGGATTGGTCAACCATTCCTTTTAGAGTGGTTCTGGTGTTTCAGGTGAGGGGAAATCGGTCGACCAAAACACAGATAATAGTTGACTGATTCCGACGACCAGATCCATTCTAGCCAGACTTCTTATTTTGGTTGGGTATAAATCGGTTGACCAAATTTGAAGGATTGGTCAACCATTCCTTCCAGAGTGGTTCTGGTGTTTCAGGTGAGGGGAAATCAGTTGATCGAAACACTTATAATGGTTGATTGATTCCGACGACCAGATCCATTCTAGCCAGACTTCTTATTTTGGTTGGATATAAATCGTGGTTTCTTAATACTAGGTGCAGTCTTGTACTTAAGACCTATTGTTTAGAGGATGAAGGAAGGTTCTAAAAACAAGTGTACATGTTCAAGTAATCAGAAAATGATCGTAATGAGAAGAAGATAATGAAAATTCTACCTTGTTTGAGTATGGAAACAAATAACCAGAAATCATAAGGAGGAACCTATCTTATTGTCGGGCACAACTTTCAGGTCAAGACAAGCTTCTCAAGCTTTCCGACTTCCTCTCTTATATTTCCTCTAAATTTCACAAGCTAGCAGCAACATTTTCCCACGTTCATCACTATTTTCTCTCTTTCTCCTAAAGTTAACATGGTGGTGGCGTTCGAAGGAGAAAGTGGTGGTGTGGAAATGGAGGGAAAAAGAAACGAGAGAATGAGAAGAAGTGGTGTTTAAAAGAGGTGGTTCGATCATGCTCCTGCATGGTTGCCACGGGAGGGAGTGATGATGATGAGGAGAACCCCCCTCAATCTTCCTCAATCACGATTCAATAGGGTTTAGTCGAAACCAACAGGTAGTCATCATCTTTTTAAGCATTAGGAAAGATACATAACTATGGTTAGTAATTATTTAAGAAAAACTAAATTAATTCATTTATATTTGTTGGGATACTAATTTTATATATAAACAATATCCAATTAAGGTGTAATTTTAAATGCAAGTTAATTGGAAAGTGACACAAATTATGATAGTTTTAGTTTATTTTTTCAAAATATAATTTGTCAAGTGAAATTTGTCCAAAAAATTATTAAATCGACTTAATCTCGATATCCATGTATCAATAAATATCGATATATATATTTAGAATGAACACATTTTTTATAGTAATTATGGTAGATTCATTTTTACTTCTATTACTGAAGTCTTATGACGTCCCGTCGAGATACGCACATCTGAAGACAGTATCAGAGTTACATTAATAATGTCAAAATATCTTCAAATCAAGGGTAATCATGTTTTATGTAAATGGCCATTTCTCGTAAGAATCATGATCTCTTTCACATTTACAATGCCGTATTATTATTTTGATATTAAATTTTAAGATGTTACATAACTTGTCATACTAAATACCTTTCGGACTATACGTTGTTAGGAAAAATGGTTGTTGGGATAAAGTGTGGAGAGTGGGCTGAATTAACTTTCTGTCTTAGGGTATGCCGATATGTTATTTTGGGAGCTACATTGTCGTCATGAGCTATCTTCTAGACGTCGATGTTGGGATAAGAGGCCCTCCTTGTGGTGGCAAATTAGGTGCTCATGACATTGGGTGGCCCTTGTTTGATAACTGGGCTTTAGTAGACGAGTTCCTATGTAATAATTAGATTTTCGCCTTTTGGACCGAATTTTAATAACTGAGCCTTATGAATTGGGTTAGAGGGCGGAGACTTCTCATCCCTACTTATCAAATGATTTTTTTATCTAATTTTTAATATTGTTGATAAAAATGTTAAAGTAAAATTAGAAATATTTTTTACAAGATACTTCTTGGAAGTAGTAATAAAAGTATAAATATGATATTTGTCAAAGATTATCAATAAATTAGTTTCTTATAATCTAACTCAATTTTATTGGAAAACAATTATTACAATAAATATTTATCTAAACTCAATATTATTTAATTCAAAGAATAATTAAATTTGAAGAGAAAAACTTGCTGCATTTGTTGCTACAATAAATGCAGCAAGTTGGCATCCAAGATGGCGTTGCTTAGATGTCACGCGGGAGTGGCGACAATGGCAGAAGGAAGGGGGGAGCGGTGGCGGCCGCGGAGGCGACGATCGGCGATGGTGGTGTCGGCTAATGACCAGATAATTTGGGCACCAAAATATAAAATTTAAGCTCTAAAATATAAATTTGGGTTTTCCAATATTATCTTTAAGATTTAAAAATATTTTAGACTTTTAATATATGAGCTCCAGTTGGACTCTAAAATACTACCATTAAGGTTTAACAATATTTACTAGTTTTTTTTTAATATTTGGACTATAAAACATAGACAATGGGTTCCAAAATACTAAATTTGGTTCCAAAATATAAATTTAGACTCAAAATACTCCACTTAAAGTTTAAAATTATTTACTGAACTTTTAATATTAATTTGGTAAAATAGAGACTTTGAACTCCAAAATACAAATGATGGTTTCAAAATATGAATTTAAATTTCAAAATAAATATTTTGGATCTTGTACCACCGTTCGAACTTCCACTTACTAGTCTAGATGGTAACCTGCATGATGCCAAACAAATTATCATATGAGTCTTATTGCACTTATTTTACGCGTGAATTGTCATATAAATTTATTAAGTGCGGTGTCACACACGAATTGTTATCTGAGTTTTATTATACTTGTGCATTGTAATAAATATAATAATGAAAGACTTACTACACTTTAGGAAAATACAGTAAGTGCAATCCACTTAGGATGGCAGTTCATGGGGCGCCACGTGGGTTGTTAAGTGTTTTTTTTTTTTTTTTGAAATCTAGTTTTTTTTTGAGCCTAACCCATATATTTTAGAGTCTAACTCACCTATTTTGGAGCCCAACCTTTTATTTTGGAGCCTAAAAAATAGTTTGGCTTCAAAACAAAAGGTAAGTTATACTTCAAAATAAAAAGTTGGGTTCCAAAATAGATGAGTTAGACTCCAAAATAGATGGGTTATGCTCCAAAAAAAAGTTAGATTTCAAAAAATAAAAAATAAAAAACCACCTGACAACTCATATGGCGCCACATGGACTGCCATCATGGATGGATGAAAAAGATTTAGTGCACTTTTGTATTACACTTCAAGTGCAATATGACTAAACAATAGTCCATGTGATATCCAACAATTGAGTTGTCACTTTATTACTCCTCATGTGAGGGGTGCCACATAAGTTATTGTCTAGTCATATTGCACTTAAAGTACAATACAAAAAGAGTAAGGCTTGCTGTGCAGAAGTGCAGCCCACATGGGCTGTTTGCCCATGTGGCACCTAAAACGACACCCAATTTTTAGGTGCCACATGGGCTAACAGTCCATGTGGTTGATGCCACATGGGTTGTTTGCCCATGTGGTATGCATTAAGTGTTTCTCATACAAAAATACATTAAATCTTTCTCTAGAGAGAAAGACTTTGTGCACTTTGAGAAAGTGCGCATGATGACTAGGACTTTTGCACTTTCTCAAAGTGCACTTCGCACGATGACTAGGACTTTTGCACTTTCTCAAAGTGCACAAAGTCTTTTTCTTCTCTAGATAGATTGCACTTACTGTAATTTCTTATTCTCTAAATTTTATATATTGCATATATTATAAAATTATCTTTAATTTAAATGACCAAGTAAAAAAATATATATTTAATATCCCAACATCTTTCAAAGTCACATTACATCAAAAGACTTGACGGAGGAAACCAATCCTTCATGCACATGCCTCGAGGCGCGCCCGGGAGACCGGCGGTCCCCAGGCTCCCCTGCCGGGCACCACAGTGGCATCCGTCGTAAATATATGCCAACAGTGCGCCCACTTCCGCAGCCCTCGCCGCAGGGCCACCATTTTCCCGCCCATTGCCGGAGGAAGGGCAAAAATTAATATTATTATACACCTTTTTTCGGGTTTCTATTTAACACTTCTTTCTGCCACCGCTCCGCCTCCCCAACCCTACTAACCCGCCCGGCCTTCCTCCCACAGCGCTGCTTCCGCTGATCAAACCTCCCAACAAGGTTTCTTCTTGTTGTTGTTCTTCTTCCTATTGTTGTTGTTCTTCCCCTGATGTGATCGGTGGTTACTATTTGTTTTTTTAATCTCAATGTGGTGTTCGTTCCATTTATGATCAGCGACAGACGCCATCGGCGATTTTGCCGCAGCGGCGTAGTGTAATATGTCGCTCATGTGTTGTATGCGTAGGTCGTGGATGTTCTTTGTTGTTGACGGTGTCCTTCTTGTTCCCAGGCTTTCCGTGGTGGTAGAGCGCGAGTGGGATGGGGACCGAGGAGGAGAACGGGGTGAAAAGCGAGGATGCTGTGGACTCGCCGACGTCTGTGCTGGAGGACTCGCCGACGCCTGTGATGGTCTCGTTATCTATTTGTTGGAGTGTTCCTCATGTTTCTTGAACGCTTCGGTTTGTGGTTTCTAATCGCGTTGTTTTTCGTTGATACACGTACACTAACAAGTTCCTTCTACCCGGCCTCCCGGGAAGCTTTTGTGATCCTTCGGCTTTTAGCGGTGATGCGTTTTAGTTTAACAAGAATCATTAGCATTCTGGATAGGCAAAATATTCGGTTTTGTTCAGATTTTGCGTATAATGTTGATGCGTTATTACTCCATGCAGCGCTTTAGAATTTTTGTTTGATTCGTTCCTCGTTTGCAAGGAAATATTTTATCTGTGTGTTAGGTATCGAAGTATTTGAACTATGTTTCCTGCTCGTGTAAGTAACCTGGATTTTGCTGTTTTTGTGCAAACAGAATACTCGCAAAGAGGAAGAAAAATGTAAACTTGAAAATGCCGATGCATGTAAAAATGAAAATGGTGTCCTCCAGGTCGATGACCTGCTGCTGCTGGATGCGAAGAATGGAGACACCTCCTTCATCTCAAAAGTCATGGCTGACGAGGAGGAGAAATTATTTGAGAAACGAATGATGGAGGAGGATGTGGATGGTGAAAACAAAGGCGTTCAAGATAGGAACCTGCAGTTCAGTAAGTTGGACGAACTCCTGACACAGACACAGCTGTATTCAGAGTTCCTCCTCGAGAAGATGGACAACATAACATATGTAATATATCTTTAGAGACAACTGAGTATAAACATTGCTATCATTCTATTACACAATCTTATTGAGATGTACATTTTTCATCTTTCAGAGTGGCATCGACAACCAACCAGTGGAAGAGGATTCCACAAAGGAAAAGCAAGGAGGACGAGGTAGAAAGAGGAAAGCCACTGCTCGTTACAACTCGGTTAGTTTTGATTTTCTTTGAACTTTTTCCTGTCCACCTGATAATGACTATATGAGTAAATTCATGTTCTTTTTACCTCCACACAGTTGACATAAGTAGTAAATGCAGCATTTGGCCATTGTTTTATATGATCTTTGAATCTTTCATGCCATTGTAACCAACACACATTATAATCAAAGTTGTACAAATAAATGAGAAACTGAGAAAGTGTGTATATTAAAACTGAAAGTCTGAAACTGTTAGCATGCCATTTCTACCCAACTTAGCCTGATTTACTTTTGCCTTTGTTGCTGTTTGTTTTACATATAAAACTCTTAAGCACTAAAGCCCTAATCATTTTGGCATTCTAATTCCTCTTTTTCATCGCTTCCTCTCCTTCTTTATCACGTATTCCATCCTAATAGCAAGTGCAAATACCTTAAACCAGCATCATCCAACAACATGAGCTTTGTGAAGCACATGTTTGTCATATAATTTATTCTTATTATGGAGATGTCTACACTACCAAATGAACTTCAATTTTTTACTAGTCCAACTACTGAACTTCAAATTAAAATTGGTCAAATCTCCACTCTTATTTGTTATCATATCAGATAAATGAGAAATGCTTACTGCCAGAGTAGTCTTGCAATAAAGGTGATGTGGGTTGTAAGAAGGCAATCTCATTGGTTGAGAGGGGCTGACAAGACCCTTCTTTCTCTCTTCCATGAGCCAATGAGATTGCTATCTTGCAATCCACATCAGCTTTATTGCAAGACTACTCTTGCAAGTTGCAATAAGTATTTATCCGGATAAATGAGCCATTATGTAGCAGTCAGGCAAATATTAAAGCTTGCAACGAATTTGTGCCAGATTAGCTCCAGTCAAACCCAATTGTTGTCAAAAAATTAAAAGCAGGCTCAACTGTCCTGTTAACAACACCTTAATGAATATTTACCCAAGCATTCAGAATCTAATATGATCACATATTTCATTCCATGATTAGTCTTCCTACAGTCTCATGATCAAGCCTTTGGTTAGAGTGCTTGAACTGAGCCTGCTTTGGGGATATCCTAAACAAAAAGCATGTGAGCACACTGGCCTCAATTACCTCAGGCCATTGAGGATCATCGAATCTTGAACACAGAATAGCAGAAACTAAGTGGGATTGAGCCTTGAGGTCATAACGTCTCAACCTGTCACAAAGCTCCTGCACCATGAAGTCAGTCACAAGAACATAACAGGTGGAAATACACTCCACTAAATATTAGGTTGTCAAGTCTATTAGTCGTAAAATCATCTTAAGTTTTTTGCCTGGAAAAAATCTATGTATATTATCTTCATACCAGATTTAGAGGCATGGAGTTAAACTAGACATACAGAAGCTGGAATGCACTTTGCTTTCTATCCAAAATACAGTTCATATCTTTAGTGGAAAGTGTTATAGTAAAGCTTGATGACCAGAAAATTTGAAGTCCTAGAGTCCAGTGTGTACTAGAGATGTCATCATCCTTGTCCACTTCTCTACAAAAATCTGATAAGAATGTGGTGGCCTAGTCCACTGAAAGTTTTAGCCATAGGACAACATTAGCAACTACAGTGTGAAAGAGATGTTTGTTTCCTAGAACTGTTCCCAACACGCACCTCTTGCATCTCCAAGTAAACGAAAACAGCACGAGCGAATACTTAGACTGCCAAAGTCAATAGGCTTTTATCATACTTATCAGATAGATCATCATTACCTATGAATCATTCATTTGTATTCAATCAAACCTGGGCATTACATTCCCAAGTAGGCCTGAACCTTGTCTATAAATGTGACAACTGAGCCAGCTTTGGCTTGTTGTAATTTCCTGGTTCATTTTTCTGTCCATGGCCCCAGGCCTAGCTTAAACCTCTGCATAACTTGGACCATTGAAACCCACCATGCTAGAGGCCTTGACAAAAGGATTTACTTGCAGAGTTCTGTTTCCTTGTCTTCACTATGATCATACCAAAGAAAGCTTCTTGAAAAAACAAAAAAATTTCTTGTCTTATCCTTGTTTACTAATAGAGCTGGTTGAAAAGCTTTATTAGATTCTTGGAAACACCTTATCTACATCATATCAAATTTTGTTTATAGGAAGAAATGTGTGTTGATTGCGTCTTTCTTGAGGCATAACAATTTTGAAACACTTTTAAAATATAAAATTTCTATGTTAACCCAAGTTGTTGTTTTACAAGGTGTTTATCTTGGTCTGTGTTTTTGGAGTTGTAACTTCTTTATGTGTGATGCTTTTGCAGAGTTATATGGTTACATGCAGGGATTTTGCTCGGTGTTAGGATTTTGAAGTTTTGAACAAGTATTACTGCTTGTAGAAACTTTTGTCCGACTGAAATGATTGAAACACTTAGTTCATCTCTTCTATAATTTCCATCCTTTCTGAAACAGTTATCAATGTCTTTTCTCATGTGCTATTTCTCATACATTTTGATTTATTCTTTCACTCCATGTGTCTTCTTATGTCTAGACTGTTATAACATGTAAACTGACTTCATTGTTGTTGTTTTTTCTGTCCAGAGGAAAGCAAAGACCGCTGTTGCAGCAATGCTAACCAGAGCCCAGGAAAGCACAGACTCTGAAGATACCAAACTCACAGAGGAAGAGCGAATTGAAAAAGAGCAAGCTGAGCTCGTGCCCTTGCTGACTGGTGGAAAGTTAAAGTCATACCAGTTGAAAGGTGTGAAATGGCTGATATCATTGTGGCAGAATGGCCTCAATGGGATCCTAGCTGATCAAATGGGCCTTGGCAAGACAATTCAAACAATTGCCTTCCTTGCACATCTGAAGGGGAAGGGTTTACATGGGCCTTATTTAATAATTGCTCCACTTTCAACATTATCAAACTGGGTGAATGAGGTTGCCAGGTGTAGTCTTTGTTCTCATGTCATTCTCATTGATGTCTGACCACAATATTTTTGGATAGTGCTTACATGTCTTCTTTCAGGTTTACTCCTTCTATGACTGCAATAATTTATCATGGTCCCAAGAAAGAAAGACAGGAAATAAGACAAAAGTTTATGCCCAGAGAAATTGGATCCAAATTTCCTCTTGTCATTACATCTTATGAGGTTGCTTTAAATGATGCAACAGTTCTGTCTCACTATAGCTGGAAATATTGTGTTGTTGATGAGGTGATCTTCATGTAAATTTAATCTGTCACTTGTTATTTGTTTACTGTTCTTTTTAGGTGTATTTGGCCATTCCATTTTGAAGGACAGCCATTTGGTTACACCTTTTGCCAAACCCTCTTGCTATGTTCTCAGTAGGTGTTCTTTGTCTTTTGTAGGGCCATCGATTAAAGAACACAAACTGCTTACTATTAAAGGCACTGAGACGCTTGCCAATTGAGAATAAGCTTTTATTGACAGGAACGCCTTTGCAAAACAATTTAGCTGAGCTTTGGTCATTATTGAACTTTATTTTGCCTGATATTTTTTCTTCTCACCAAGAATTTGAATCATGGTATATTTCCACTGCTCATCATTCCTTTTGCTATGAGCATTTTATTGAGATTCTTTTTGGTCTTGTAAATAATATAATCAGTATTATTATCATCTGGTCTGTGTCATCGTTAAGACTTGAGAGTTTCAAGATAAATAGAATAACTGGCTGTTTCTGGGTGTCTTCCTTTCCAATTAACATTCTGATTTGCCTAAATGATTCAAAGCACTAAGGCTTGGATGGCATTGACATCTCAATTGAGTTAGGATTTGCTTTGTTTGCAATGTCTTAACCTCCCAATTCCCATCGAGCTAGACTTTGTCGTGCATACCACATCATTTTCCTATGGACTTTCCTTGCTGTTGCTCTCTTAAACTGACACTTCTTTTGGGTATATGTGGCAAAATGATCATGCTTTGTGGCTTTGTGGGTATTTCCTTTTTTTGTGAAATTTTGAAATATTAGAACAGCTTTATGTTCCTTATCCCAGCACATAAATTTTGAATCCAGGAACTCATTAGAATTTGCTTCTAATATGTCATCTTTTAAGACAAAAAGAGTTCCTGCTGAGCAGCCTGGTCAAACTAGATCACCTTGTCAGCCTCTGGTCATGCTTGGTCAGACCTAGTCAAACTAGTACTAATACTTCATTTGGACCAGAGCTGTTCACATGTAATTCTGACCTTAATTGGTCAGATTTTTTCTGACTTTGTCAGGATATGTCAATTATAGGTGTGTGTGTGTGTGTGTGTATATATATATATACTCAGCCGCTGGATGGCAATCCTGCCATCCAGCGGCATCCAAAAAAAAAAAAAAAACCCGGGCGGCAGCGCTGCCGCTGGGGTGCGGCGGGGCCGCACTGCCGCACCCCAGCGCTGCTCTATATATATATATATTTCTTGCATAGTTGGGCACATCAGATAATGGCATCTAGAGGAACTCTTTGAAAAGACATCAAGGAGCAGTGTCAAGACATTTTGCACAGTAACATTATGTGGATTCAGCTTGGAAATGAACATTATGGATCACCAAGTGCATCCGTAATGCTGTTTAACAAATGTTAACTACTTTTTAGTTTTGAGCTTAAGTTTGGTTTTGCAGCTCTATATGGTTGTGATCCTCCTCTTCATTTATGCTACCCTTGTTTACAAATGCTTTTAGTGTTTGTGCAAGTTTCTTTTGGAAGCATATCATCTAATTGTTAGAGCATCAAAAGGCTGTATGAAAATGCATTGGCATCTTCTAATATATTGTCTCAAGCTGTGATTGAGTTGGGTGTATGCACTTATGGTATCAGGTTAAGTTGGGTGGGGAATAGGTGTAACTGTGTAAGTCATTCTAGAATAAGTTATTCTTATTCCTTAACCTGATGTCTTTTGGTATTCGCTAGATTAAATCCGTTTTCAAATTTATTCTCCATTTGTTGCAAACACGGATGGAAATGGGGATATGTCATTTTTGTGACAATTTTGCCCTTACTATCCCTACTATCGAGGGCATCCAATGTTGTTTGGTAATGATAAAGTGAAGAATAAGAATAAGTAATAAATAAACATAAAAGGGAGATTTTCTATCGTCTTTTTGTACTGGTGAGAAGTAAAGAAGAATTATGTGGAGTTAGAAAAATTTTGAGGTCTCTAGGTTTGAGGGCATCCTCTTTTCTTTATGAACACGGGGACTTAGACAAAATTAGAAAAATTTGGAGGTCTCTGGACCGGAGTCATCTTCTTTTCGTTATGAACACTGGGACTTCGACAAAATTTTAACACTCACCTATATATATGTGTACACATTTTACTTGCACATAGTTAAAGCATATTGACATGATTTTGTTGTGCATGTAAGAAATGTTTTCTTTCTTATTGTGGACTTACCCCAAAACTTGGTTCACATACATGCTTGTGGAGGGTATACACAAATTTTTGTACTTCATTGGCTATTGATGTGAAATTATTTGTTTATTTGTATTTAAGATATGACGACTACATATTTTACAAATTGATGTATCTAATCGATAACTGGACATCACAAAATCATAGGATCGACATTTTTCAACCCACTCATTATTTCAACACACCAAGAACAATGGTGACTACTAAACAAACTTCTCATTGCACACATAAAACATAATTACATTGAGTTTGACACAATACGAAAAAGGAAATTGATCCTCACACAAACAAGGCCTACTGCTTACTTCTCAGACATATGTAACTTTTTGAATGAGTCCAACAATCGATCACACAATTCCATGTTGTTGTCAGCAACAAATTTCTCCTTCTCCAGCAAAGTATGATATTCATAGACGAAACACATTAGTTTTTCCCTTTCCCCGAGCTGTGTGTTTTCACTGTTGCACGAGTCTTTGACCCATTGGAAGAAGCCACTGTCTAGTCGATGATTGTTAGCCTACAAGGAAAAAAAAATCTTCAATGTTTATAATGTTAAGAAAAAATTGACATATATCAAAAGGATTAGCCATATGAAAACTTACTTTAGATCGAGGGCTAATGTAGAAGCTCCTCCCATAAGACTTCGAAGTCTTTGAAGTACGCTTTTGACAGGGTCCCTTCCCACAAGGACATTATAGGACCTCGTCAACCCATATGAAAAATTTATGAGGGTTGTCAGATTTTGCCTACATAAAGTGATCAGTTATGTATGCAAATGAAACAACAACCGTGTACCGCATTCACTAACAATACCATTGTCTATTGTATCCACACTTCCCAGTGGTGAAGCCATGGATGTAGACATCCCAGAGAAAATCTTGTGATGACGAAATATGAAATGACATGGTATAAGGTGGAGATCTTAATTAGGATGTCCAACGTTATATATTGGAGCAGATGGGCTTAGTTGGGTAGTAGTGTGGCATCAAAGAAAGGCCTTGGAGGTAAGACACAAACATCCTGACCAACCACGGAAGGTTATTATTGGCACATAAAATATTCAACCCAGAAAACCCCGCAAATACCCAAACCTCCATAAAAAAACCAAAATCCCATAAATTCCCAAAAAATCTCAAAACTTCCATTTCCCAAAACCCAAAGGCACCAAACATTTCCAAACCCAAAATTCTAAAAAAAAATGCCCATTTCTGAAAATTACCAAAAACTCCACAAAACTAAAAAAAACCCCAAAATTTCCTGAAATTCCAGAAATTCTCCAAAACCCCCAAAATTTCTTAAAAACAAACCAAAAAATCCCCAGAAATCTTGAAATTCCCAAAAATCCCACAAAACCCTTCCCAAAATAGACCCAAATACCCCACCTCCGATTGCGGCAAAATCGGAGGTGGGGTACCTCCGGTAGCCCAAACCGGAGGTCCCCCCCCCCCAAAGATCCCTCTCTCACCCAAATCGGAGGGGGGGGGGGGGTTACCTCCGGTACCCTCGTCCAATTGCAGGGACCCCCCTCTGGTCCCTCTTCAAACCCCCCAACCAGAGGGGGGTCTCCCTCTCCTTCAACACCCCCCCACCCCAAGTTCCCAATCGAAGGGGGGGGGGGTGGGGGCTCTGGTGGCACCCCCCCCTCAACCGGAGGGGGGGGGGGGGTACCTCCGGTTAGCACCCCCAACTGGAGGTGCTCCCACCTCCGGTTTCCCCCCTCTCCAACTGGAGGGGGGTACTTCCGGTCCCCCTCCCCTCACTTCTATAAAGGCCCTGGGAAGACTAGAAAATTGCAAAAAAGCCCTAGAAGACCAGAAAATTGCAAAAAAGTTCTTGAAGAGCAGAAAATTGTAGAAATACCCCAATTTTTGGGGAAAAGTGCAGAAAGGCCTGTGAAGGGTTGGAAATTGCAGAAAAGTCTTTGAAGGGTGCAAAATTGCGAGGAGGTCCCCTTGTTGCCCAGAAAAATTGCAAAAAAACCCCCGGAAGGTGTAGATATTGCATAAATACCTAGATTTTGGGGAAATTTGCAGAAATGCCTCTGTCGTTGGAAAAATGGCAGAAACACTTTGGTTTAGGGGAAAACCACATGTAAACCTCACGAAGTTCGAAGATTACATGGAAGTCCTTGGTCAGTCCAAAAAATGGCACAAAGCCTCTAGCAAGCTCCAAAGACGATAGAGCTCAAGGCGGGAATGCCGTTGGCACGACTCGGTGGAGCAGTACCCACGTCACTTCTCTGAACTGACGTGCGCTCTCCTGGGCCGGGCTTTGGTTAACCACACTTGCCAAATGTGCTAAAAAAAGTCAATTAATGGCGAAAATGTCCGAGTATGCCATCAATGACGAAGACACTTGAGAAAGTCAACAAATGACCAAAACATCCAAGAACGCCCAAGAAATGGCAGTAGCACCGAGGGAAGTCAACCAATGACAGAATTACTCGGGACTGCTCAGAAAGGCCAAGAAATGGCAGAAGTTGCTCGGAAAAGCCAGGAAATGGCATGGATGTCCGAGAAAGCCAAGAAATGACAACTGACAAGGATGTCCCAGAAAGCCAGGAAATGATAGGAATGTCCAGGAAAGCCAGGAAATGGCAAGGATGTCCGAGGAAGTCAGGAAATGGCAGGAACGTCTGAGAAAGCCAAGAAATGGTAGGGATGTTCGAGAAAGTCAGGAAATGGCAGGGATGTCCCAGAAAGCGAGGAAATGGCAGGAATGGCAGGGATGTTCTGGAAAGCCAGGAAATGACAGGGATGTCTAAGAAAGCCAAGAAATGACAGGGATGTCTGAGAAAGCCAGGAAATGGCAAGAATGGCAGGATGTTCTGGAAAGCCAGGAAATGACAGGGATGTCTAAGAAAGCCAAGAAATGGCAGGGATGTCTGAGAAAGCCAGGAAATGGCAGGAATGTCCAAAAAGATCAAGTAATGGCAGGGATGTCTGAGAAAGCCAGGGAATGACAGAAATGTCTAGGCAAACTAAGAAATGGCAAAAGCACCTAGAAAAGTCAAATACCGGGAACTACTCGGGGGAGTCAAGGAATGACGGAAAGAACTCGAGGATGTCAGCTAATGGCAGAGAAATGGTAGAAGACCTAGAAATGTTAGTAAATGACAAGGATATCTCAGATAGTTATGGATATAATACTGTCTATGCCTCCTCCAAGTTTCTTCTTCAAAAGACAACATTAGTCAAGTTTTCCATTCTCTGATCATGGCAGACGATGTTTGTAGAAATACCTTGGTAAGGAAAAGTTGCAGAAGTCCCAGAAAGGGCAGAGAATTGCATCGAAATCCTTCAAAGGGCGGAGAATTGCGGAAAAGTCCCTGCAGGGCCAGAAACTGCAGTAAACTCCTCAAAAGCATGAAATAGCAGAAAAATCCCTTTAAAGGGAGGAAACCATATGGTGCATGTTGTTTGCACGGCTCGATGGAGCGGTACCCACATCACTTCCCTTAAGTGGTGTGCGCTCTCTTGGGCTCAGCTTATGGCTGGCCATCCTCAGCTTTGGGATCGCCATGAAATGGCAAGAATCCCTGTTAAAGGTTAAGAAATGGTTGAAAAGTCTTGGGAGGTCAAGAAATGATCCTAAAGCCCCAGGGAGCCAAGAAATGACAAGTGTACCCCGAGAAGTCATTGAATGACTGAAAAGATCTCGGGACACCGAAAATGATAGAAGCACCCAAAGAGGGTACAAACTTGCTGAAGCTTGGCATGACTCCTCAAAGGTCCCGTCACAATCAAATGGTGATGGTGACCATGAAGCAAACACAATGGACTGGTAGTGATCATCTTGGCGATCCAACATGCTTATTGTGATGAAATCCAAGCCAATGGTCTGATCGTGGCTGAAGCAAATTCAGAAGAATCAGATCGTGACCAAATGAAGTGTTAAAGACGCAATTATATAATCGGGACCCCTTTGTACAGGTCTTGAAAGACCAATTGTAATTTCAATTAAATGTGTACAAATATTAAAGTTTTTAATTTTCTTTGCAAGAGCGTGTACCCATAAAGGGCGACCATTATGGTCATTGTTGTCACAACAAACAGAGACAAAAGGCTTTCTTTGACAGAGAATCAAAGGTGTTCGAGTTTAACTCGATGTAAATTAACACCGATTTCGGTCGGTGGGAAAATGTTCAATACATGAAATCTTAATTGTCTGATAAAATAAATGTGCGGAATAAATGTTGTCCAATCAATAGACACTATAAATTTGTTTGTTGTACAGACTAGCACGTCCGCAAAACAAAATAGAAAAGACAGAAAGAAAAAGAAAAGGAAAGAAAGAAGAAAAGAGAGGGTGAATATTTTTCAGTGTCTGACAATTATTTAAGTACTATAGTGGTTGCCAGAAACAATAGGCCATCCTTCTTATAGTAGAGAGTAACATATGGGTTGGGGTTACTAGGTGTCAGACCTCCCAAACATTCTATTCATATATGCTCTTTCCCATCATCATTGTCCATATCAAACAATATCTGTATAAAGGGTTAGTCACATAACAACAAATAATATGTCATTACATACATATGAAATAGATAGTAACATGTCAACATTTACATAGTATCATGTGCCATCAGTGTATCAACATATCAACCACCACATCATCCCTGAACATAGATACCCTTCACCACATGAAGCAAAAAAGACAAACATGAACCATATGCATGATGGTCACCAAGTTCAAGGTCATAGCCCTGTTGTCATAGGCATTTCCCTCATGCCTCAAAAGTACCTAGTCACATGGTTTGGTGTGGCGGATCGAATCGGTCCGATTCAGTCGAATCGGATCGAATTAGGAGAAACCCGATTCGCCTGATTCCCATCCAATTTCCATGCAAATCGGCTCGATTCAGGCGAATCGTGACTGATAAGGAAAAACCTGATTCGCCCCGATTCCCCGATGCGTCGAACCTTGCCTAGTCATATCTGCTTTGTAGTTAAGGGCAAAGTACTATATCCAATTCTGTCAAAAATAAAGAGGATGGTTAAATACAATATATGTGTATTGGAGCAGACTATAAGGAAATTAGCATCATACAAGCCACGAAACACACACAAAATGTCCATAACTAGACCATCAATTAACATGCAACAATGTACTAGCATTTGACATTACACAAAACTATTGTTCGTGCAAGCATCTTCTTGTCCATCCCTACTATCTCCGTGTATAGTTGCCCTGCACATGTGGTGATATCATTTATTAGAATGAATTCACATCATTTCTCAATTACAGTGTTACGAATGATTATGTTAAGTAAATACTCTCGAACAATGTATTGTATCCATAAACGGGTGGCCAATTCATTTCGAAATCTCTTACCCTCGGCAGCTTCACTTCAAGGCACATAATCATCCTGTTGGACATCCTCATCTCCTTCTATCAGTTCATCACATTGTCCTCGATGAAATATGTAGTCAAGACCTCTTTCCATGCGTATGAAATTATGGAGGACACAATAGGCTATAGCAATTCTGACTTGAGTCTTAATTGGGTAGTTGCGGCGTTTTACCAAAATGGTAAAACGTGTTTTTAGCACACCGAATTCACGCTCAACAACATTACGAAGTTGAGCATGTTTGTGGTCGAATAAGTTTTTTTTAATCTTATATTGAATTCCAGTGCGTCTAGTAGAGTTGTTAACCATCATCCACCAAGAAATAATTACCTAGGAGGTCATGTGATATTTTATCCTCAGAAAAGGAAATCATGCATTTGAAATGTCATCAATTGAAATGTAAAAATATTACCTTCGGGTACTTAGAAGCCTCCACTCTCTAAGTGCCCACCTCAACACTCGCATATCAGTTGTGGAGCCCTCCCATCCAATGACCACACTTCTCAATATCATATCAAAATCAACACATCCCATAACATTATGTGATGTTTCACTTTTTCGATTTCGGTATCGCGGTTGGTCAACCAAAGGAACTTTGGCAGAGATATGGGTCCTATCAATTGCACCAATAGCATTCTATGTATATGCAGACATCATACAAGAAATGTCATCCCACAGATGTATGAGAAGTATTGTTTTGTAAATGGAAATGAATCATATGTTCATCTTGAAGAAAGGGTAAAACTTTTGATCATGTCTGATCTTTTGATGGACAGGGCTATTGTCGGTGGGCATCTTAATGTAATCACGTCGTACTGCTAGCACTCCCATGATGACATTATTAAAATGCCTATTGATGGTCTCACTAGAATTAGAATGTTGAAACCATTCTCTCAATAGCCTATTACCAATCCCATGCCCTACCTCTAACAAGAAGATGGCCAATTGTTCCGTGGCAGACATATTTTTGGTGTCTTGTAAGACACCTTTTTTTATTAGTTTGTCCCTCAATTTCACAAACATGCTTGGGTGGGTGCGGAAAGTAGAGTATGACCTACCTACATGCCCAGACATAACCTCTTTCACCCATCTATGCCTTTGTCACTCATTAGTATGCATTGGCCTATCTAGTGCCAGGCTTGATATCGAGGTGTTACACAAAAGGACTAGTGTATCATCCACCTCATCCCAGTAGCCTTCCTCATCCATGAAATTTTTTAGTAAATGACGAGTGGGAGTAGTATTAACACCCATTAGGCTGATGGCAACTTACTATGAAAGCATGCACATAATGAATAATGAGTACATGAAGCATGTTATTAACACCCATTAGGCTGATGGCAACTTTCAATGAATAATGAGTACATGAAGCATGTTATTAACACCCATTAGGCTGATGGCAACTTACAATGAATAATGAGTACATGAAGCATGTAACCACGGAAATGAAAGGAAATTCCACCTCAGATGATTGATGTTGTAGGATAATTTTTCATGGATGCGTTGAAAAAAATATAACATATATAAAAAGAAAATAATTTCTATTTAAAGGATATGAACAAAAGGATATGAAAGTCATCACATGTAACCAAGACGGCTTAGAATCCAACCAAGCTGAAGATGTACTGGAAGGCCTAAGAAGATGCATCGGTCATCCAATTTTTTCATTACATTTATGGCCTTGTATAAAATGTGATATGGTATGCCATCCACTTTCATTAATTGTTCCAATGCTAAAGAAATTGGTGGAGCAACACTCTTCTGAAGCTCCAAGATCTCTTTTTGAAGGTTTAGTCTCTCCTTTCCTAACTTAGCAAAATTTTCAAGTGAATCATTGCATGAATTTGATATTCGTCTCCTTTTTCTACCTGTGGATTGTGCAATAGTAGCAGTGTTATGTGGTGTGCTATTAGGGGTGGGGGTATGATCAGTAGTCTGGGTTGGTATAATGTTTTTGTAACACTTGGTTGCTGGTTGTCAAGAGGATTAGGATTATGTACATTTTGGATCATGTCAAATAATAGGTCATCATCATTCATGTTAGGTTCATCACGTTGGTCCAAGTAAGAGTTGCTAAAGTCCTCTGCAACTAGGTCACCCCTTGCCATTGAAGTGGATGTAATAATGTACATTTGCTCCAGGAAGTTAAAAAGCTTCCCTTTCAGAGACTTGTACTCTTTATTAATATGGAAAAATGACATTGCCCATGTCATATGTTAGATGGATGAAATATAACAGTAGTTACATAGGATGTACACATACTGCGTATAGTTCCTCCCAAGCTTCTTTCGAAGGTGGCATACGCATGTTTTCTTGAATCTATTTTTCAAGTTAGAGTGTGCAAGATAATTGAGTTTTCTGGTTGAATTGCCGCAATGCCATCCTCCAAGCTTTTTTTGTAAATGTCCCATTTACGAACCCATCGTGATTGACTTTGTGCTCAACTAAAATGTTCACCAGTACTTGATCACCATCCTCCCTTTAATTAAGGACACGTCTCTTTGTTTGTGTGGCCATTCTTTTGTGATGAAAAATATGTCAGCGAACACTGAGTATGAAGAAGCTAAGAAGAATATTAATATACGAGTTCTATAGTGGGAATAAAAAAAGACTTCACTTTTTTACATAGGACTTTAAAACAACCATTGTAAATAAGAAAACATACATGAATACAAATGAAACTTCAAATACATCTGTTTTTAAATACCAAAATTGGTACTGCAAGTAGGGTACTACAATGAAGAATGAAACTGTAGACCCAAACTTGGTGAATGAATATGACTGGAAGATGACTTTAGTGAACTATACCTTGATGTCCAAGAATTCACAGACAGTGTCTGTGTCCTGGAACACAATGGCCACACCACTGATAGTTAAGGGGAAGGAGCTAAAGTAGCGTTTGATGTTGAGGATCCATCGAAGGTTTTTGTACATAGAAAAGAAGAAGACCATGGAAGAGGGACCAAGAATAAATAGACGATGTCCGTGCCCTGGAACTAGGGCTGTAAACGGATCCAGATAATATTCGGATCCGATTCGGATTCGTATCCGATTAAGCATATCCGTATTCGTTTAAAAGATATCTGCCGGAGTGGATTCAGATACGGGTATTATTCGAATAATAAACAGAGTGGACACGAAATAAGAGATCCACTCCGTTTAAGATCCGATCCGAAATTGAATTAATTCTAGCCATTAGATCTTAGATCTAATGGTTTATATGTAATATATAAATAATAACCTTAAACAAAAAAACCCTATCTCCCCTTCACCAAATTCAAAACCCCCCTTTCGCCCCTCGGCGGCTCGACTGCACTCCCTAGCGGGCCTCCCCGCCCTCCCATCGGTGCCGCCCCACCCCTCGCCCTTGCTGGCCGCCCTGTCCTCCCATCAACGTCGCCCTCGCCCTGCGCTGTCGCGGCGTTGCTCTTGCCACAGACCACATCGCTGTGGATCTCGTCGCCTTCGCCTCCCTGATGCCCTCGCCCCGGCTCCTCCCCGCCCTCTCACTGACTTCACCTTCTCCTTGCTCCCCTTCTCCTTGATGCCCTTCCATTGGCGTCACCAGAACGGGGAAAAGGGGAGGGCAGTTGTGACTGGGCTTGAGGATGACTTGGAAAATGGCGTCGGAGAGAGGGGGTCGGCTCGCGGTGCGTAGAGGGAGGAGGAGGGGAATGAGGATAAGAGACGAAGGGGGGGGGGGGGGCAGGGTGGATGGCGTTGTTGACGCCACAACACAAATGCAATGTGAGCAACGCCATTTTGTCCTACTGTGAGGGCGGCCCGGATGGAGCTGTTGAAGAAGCAGAGACTTCAACAGCAGCAAAGAAGCAGAGACTTCAACAGCAGCAGTAGACGGGGTCGATGGCAGCGGTGGACGAGCAGAGTTCGGCCAATCTAGAGAATGACCTCCAGGTGAACTAGCTATTAGCCTCTCCAATCTAAATCACCTAGTGTTAGACCACAAACACTCAAAAATCTTTGGCTGGGTCATGGCGAATCTGACTTATGTTCTCACCCTCATGACGGATGGGATTAGTTGAAATCAAGTATCATGTTGAATTTTCATTATATTTTGTATGTATGAATGTTAATGTTCAATTTAGATATTGTTTGTGAATTTCTATTTTTTTAGATTTTTTAAAGATTTTTATAGATATTTTAGATCACTGCATAATTTTTATTACAACTTATGATTTCAAGCGGATAATATTCGTATTCGCCTTGTATCTAAACATTATCTGATTAAAATATTTGCTCCATATCCGAATCTTAAACGAACTGAATACAGATAATCTGATTAACTAATCGGATCGGAAACGAAAAAGTCATATTCTCCCGTATCCGATCCGTTTACAGCCCTACTTGGAACACAATAGCCACACCACTAATAGTAAAGGGGAAGGAGCTAAAGCAGTGTCTGACGTTGAGGATCCGTCGAAGGATTTTTCTACATAGAAAGGAAGAATACGATGGAAGAGGGAAGGAGCTCACAGCATCTGCTGATGTCGACTTGGGAAACGACTTCGAGGAGGCGCTCGCTGTGGTATAGGAGAGTGTGTTGAAGCCTTGATCTATTTCCAATGTCGATGAGCCGTTGCCTTGATGTAGAAAGAGTCTGAGATCCTCCACCACTGTGGTGGTTCAGCAGAAGAGCACGTTGGGCAGGGAAGAAGTTGCTCTGAGAAGCTCTGTAGTGGGAAGATGAGAGGAAGGAGCAAGCCATCTTCACAAGGGAGGGTTGAAAGGAGAGAGTGTGATGGGACGTCGCCTTGGGAAGCGACAATCGGGGATGGAAAGTGGGGATACGCCATTCCAGGGGTCTCCATGGAATGACTTATCCCTGGTATTATCCCTGATTTTGGGGATATCCTCATTCCCTTGATTCCCTCTTATCTCCGTGAACAGTAATCATAACAAATGAATAATAGGGATAGCAGACTGCCATTCCCACCCTAATCCGATACCAAACATGACTTTAGTATTCATAGAACTTATTTGTTCAAAATGTACTTTTTTGGTTAGGGTAGTGCTATGCTTTTTTTCATGTTGAATTGTAGTCATATGATTTGATTTTTCTGTGGACCTGGTATCTTTCAGGTTTGATCTGTCTGGCAAGTACAGCTCTGATGCCCAGCAGGAAGAATGTGAAGAAAAGAGGAGGCTTGAGGTACAAGGAGACTCTTATGTCAAAGAAATTGAGGCATTTTTTACCTATATGTGTGCATTAAATGTGCATGTCTGTGCATGTGTGGTTGCATCATTTATTATTAATGGGTTATCTCATACTTTGACAGATGCTGTCGAAGCTCCATTCAATACTACGTCCATTTTGTTAAGAAGAATGAAGGAAGATGTTGAACAGTTGCTTCCTAGGAAGAAGGAGATTATTTTGTATGCTAGCCTAACTGAGCACCAGAAGAGTCTCCAAAACCATTTACTCAACAAAACACTTGAGAGCTATTTGGAAGAAAAGGCAGATAATGGTAAGAAAGGTCTTTGATTTGATGAAAGGCAGAATTTGCATGAACTGGTACGGTAAAAAAATAGGGTTGATTACATATATACCCCTGAGATTGATCGAAATAACATGTGTACCCTTGAAATCACCTATCCCTGCTGTTAGGTTCCATCTTTCCCGACTACGAGTGAGTTAAAAGATGGAAATGACTAAGTTACCCTCAACATTAAATCTTTTACAAATATAAAAAACAACACTTAGCTAGGTAAATGTCCATGGGCTGGGGGTGCTGGTGGAGCAGGGGTTTCCCCCTCTGGCAGTGAGGAGAGATAAAGAGAGAGTTGGTCCTGGTGAGGGTAGTCTATCACTCATCAGAGTGTTCAAGAGACCTGGTGATGATGATGGAGCAGCTCAGCCTTGGCAGTGGTATATCTGCTGCAGCACACTTCGAGTTCGAGGAGCCTCTTCACTGATGAAGCCCACAACACGATCTCCCCCCTACTCTCTCTTTCTCCTAATTCTTGATTGACAAGAATTAGATGATGATATGTATCGTTGGTTTGGGCAGTTTGACTGGGAAAGTGGCTGCAGATCACAGTCACAAGTGGGTGTCAAGGAGCCCCCAGATAATAGTGAGGTAAAAATTTCCACTCTGCATGGCACCATCCCACTGAGTCAATAAGTGCTGGGGAAGAAGTCATATATATTAGTCTGCTCCCATCAATTTTTTTCTCATGCTTCCATTTTAGAAAAGAAGTGCCATTTTGCTCATCTGGGTTAATCTCATTATTCTTTCAGTGGGGCAAGGATGGGAGTTTCGGTTTTGGTTTCGGGATCGCCCAGGCTCGAAACCAAAACCATTTCGGTTTCGTTTCGGCTGGTTTCGGCCGGTCTCGGGCGGCCTCAAGAGGAGAGTGCCCCGGTTTCGGTCTGGTTTCGGATGAAACTAATTACAATATTATTTTTTTTCAGTTTCGGAAATGCTACAGTAGTTTCTGCCGATTTTGTTTCGGTCATGGCCTAAACCAACAACCATGCAGTGGGGGCACTGATGGGCAGGGGTGGGGCTTCGGTGTGCTACAGTTGGGGTGGAGAGATGGATGAGAGAGAGAGAGAGAGAGGAGAGATTTTATGTCTTTTTTCTCTTATTTCACATTTCCATTCATTCTTGAGTCTTGACAGAATATTCCTGAAGTTCAAATGGGCAGTTAAACCCCAGGGATATAACTGATCATTTCCTCTAAATACTCAGTATACTTGATGGGGTGAAGATTTGAAGAGTATACACGAGAATACACCAGGTTTCAGGGGTATATATGTAATTATCCAAAAGATTATGACCATAATTAGTTTTCTTTATGCTTTATTCCTTGATTCCTAATTTGATCTTAGTGCAGTGGTTTGGAGAAAAGGCCTGAGAGGAAAGTTGAATAATTTGGCAATTCAGCTGAGAAAGAACTGCAACCATCCTGATCTCTTAGAGTCTGTTTATGATGGATCACGTATGCTTCCTATAGTTTGTCTATCCCTGTTCAGTCAATTCTGATTAAAAAGTCTCCTATTGAACCTTTATTCTATCTAATTCACAGATTTCTATCCACCTATTGATAAGCTGGTGGAACAGTGTGGTAAATTTCACTTGCTTGATAGACTATTGAAGCTGTTATTAGCACAGAAACACAAAGTATGAATGTTATTCATTGATTCTTGTCTCATCAGCTTCATCTTTTTGGATGAAAGTTATTGATTCTTTAAATCATCAAGTCTGATTTCCCACTAAAACAAATATTTCAGGTTCTGATTTTCTCTCAGTGGACTAAGGTTTTGGATATTATAGATTATTATTTTGGTGAAAAGGGACTAGAAGTTTGTAGAATTGATGGAAGCGTGGGACTCAATGAAAGGAGAAGGCAGGTTGGTATATCTCACCAGGGACCTTTATGTGAACCTGATGTAAAGTAATATTAGTAACTGTTATTGTAGTCCATTTTCATTTTCCTGAATCTGTAGTTCATTACATCTCTGAATTTTCTCTCTCAAAGTTGCATGATCCAACCTTACGCTTGGAATGTTTTTACTCAAGTTTTCATTCTATTCACATTTTCTTTGCCTTTTCATGCATCCATTATTGTTCATCTGTTTCTATGAATTTAACTGATAACTACACTTGAATAATGTTCATCAGATTGATGCCTTCAATGATTTGAATAGCAATGTGAGGATATTTCTTCTCAGCACCAGAGCTGGTGGGCTTGGTATCAATCTCACCGCTGCAGATACTTGTATATTATATGATAGTGATTGGGTAATGCTACTTCAAACTATGACTCGTCTCTATTGTGATAAATTTAAAGGCAGTTGATTAAATACTTTATATGCAAATCCAGAATCCTCAAATGGATCTACAGGCCATGGATCGGTGCCACAGGATTGGGCAAACAAGGCCTGTACATGTTTACAGGCTGGCTACAGCAAATTCAATTGAAGTAGGACATTCACTTTCAGTTTATTTATGTATCTCATTAGAATTTTTTTGGTTATAGTTAATAAATCATTCCTGTTTGCAGGGGCGGATGTTGAAAAGGGCTTTTGCTAAGCTCAAACTGGAGCATGTTGTTATTGGTAAAGGACACTTCGAACAAGAGAGAAAACTTGATACGATCGAGGTTAGTGTATTTCTTCATTCACCAGGGCTTGAGTAAATACTGCATCGTAATGTAGCTTAAAAACCACATATTTCTTGGCAACGTTTGCTTGTGTTTCGCATGCTGGCGATCATCTGCTTCTTGGGGTCTTCAAATCAGGGACATGATTTCCTGTTTCAGTATGTTTAGACCTTGTTGTCCATGCGGGCTGCAAATTTGTTCTTTTATGCTGGTTTTTGGTTTATGTATGTTCTGCATTTAGAGTAGTTGCTTCTTGTCCTGAGATTAAATACCTTCTCGGTTAGGACTCTGAGCTGTTGGCTTTGCTCCGGGATGAGGAGGATGAAGAAGACAAGCTAGTCCAGAGGGACATCATTGATGAAGATCTGCTTAGGGTTCTGGATCGCAGCGACCTTATCGTAGGAGATGACCATGGTGGGAAGAAGCATGACACGAACGAGGAAGTCACATCTCTTCCTTTGAAAGGACCGGGCTGGGAGGTGGTGCTGCCGGCTAAAGCTGGTGGAGGCCTGCTCTCTGCAGTTAACAGCTGAAACCAGGTAACGAGGAAGGATGGCCTGCTTTGCGTCGAAGGCCTCCTGCACATATTTTTTTGGGTATGTTCGCAAATTTAGCTTCTACTGCCTGCCCCGGTGAAATTTTGTTTATGCCCCTGCAAAGTTGTCACGAGGAGACATGAGGAAGGGTTCATCGTTGATCCCATTAGGTGATGTTCACTGTGGGCCGTCAGTTTTTGGATAGCTGATTGCATGGCCATGCCCATGCAGCCCCATTTGCATGGTGGTGCTATTCGCCGTTTGAAGGCAGCAAGAGGTGATTGGTAACATACTGATATAATCACAATGGAAAAATGATCTATTTTCGGAACAATCTATGGCTTTATTTCATGAGTCGAATGTCTGCAAAGTCATGTTCATCGTAGAACCTCTTGGGTTTTGTTTGGATGCAACTTATGTAGACATGGAGATGCTTAATATGTTCATCATATCTCTGCACATGATCACATCGGGGCTGGCGCATGCAGGACTAGAACTTGTAGTTGTGGAGGATGGAGCGAGCTTCGATTCGGTATCTGCCCACTCTGAACAGGTGGTTAATTGCGTGTCTACAAAGATCGATCTGCTAGTCCTTCAAAGCTCTGTTTTGTCCTCCAGCTTAATTCCACTGATCAATGGAGTTCATAGTTGTCAAGGCCCAAGTGCTTGGGGGGGGGGGGCATAGGCGTAGCCTAGACAGTATTTAGGTCACTAATTAAAAAAATTAAATATATCTTTAATATATAAATAAGAATAAAATAAATGGAACATTATTTATATGTTAAGTATATATATATGAATTTTTAAGCGATTAAATGTTAGAGAGTGAGTTTTTTGAAAAAGTTATATGCACATTGGATGTATTTTGTCAGGTTTTAGATTTTTAATGTTTGGTTTATTTGAATGATAGAATTTGTAGTTAGACTAAATTACAAGGGATTAACAAGTTAGTATTTTGATGAAATTATCCAAATTATGATTTTTTTTTTCTGAGAGTTGACTTTTTTTAGGAAATAGATAATTATTTTTTGATATTTTTATTAGATTTAGATAAGATATTGTAACGACCCAGAATCCGCATTACCAGTAACAACCAGTAACCCGAATTCTGACCCGCTAACTCACGAGACAAGTTCGAAAGGGTTGGAAGGGATGTCCGAGGAGACTATATATAAGAAGATACACACCATGCAAAGTTGTAAAATTCCACTATATGAACATAACATATACAACTCATAGTCTGAGCAAAGTACAAAAGTACAATAAAAAGGTACTACTCACTGCAGCTAAGGAACACCAACATCGGAGTGGTTAGACTCGCCTGGAACGGGAGTCGACGAAGACCCACCTGAAAGAGAGGGGAGTGAGTCTCAAGAAAGAGACCCAGTAGGGAAATGTAACCCCACCGGCAACAGAACTAAAGTGCGGAAAGTAAAAACTAAAAGTAAGTACACGTCGCACCACACACAAAATTGTAAACCTCGTGGCTCAGTAACACACACTCACACAAACACAGTAAGTAGGACTCAGTTAGGGTCTGTGGCTCGGCGTCCCGTCACCACAGAGGCTCTCAACCCCAGCCACGTGTGCACACTACAGACGCTCTCTCTCGCGTCTGGTCCACGACCGGTTTTTCCCCTACGTTTGACCCTAGCGGTAGAGAAGGGGCTCCACGGAGACCGGCTCAAAACCACCACAAGGAGTACGCATAGGACAGAGTCGCACTCGGCGTCCTGGCTCACTAGCGAAGGACAACCACACGTTAGTCATCTAGACGGAGTCGCACCCACGCCTAGGTAACACAACAGAAACGGGCACGCGGTAACGCAACGCGCGTACAACAGACGGAACACACTCAATGCCTGAAACTCCGTACAGAAAGTGAACACCTAATGTCACAACTAGTCACTCACATGCACAGGCAGAGTCATACTCTAAGCCTGACCCACATGTGTTATCAAGGCGGACATCACATGTCAATCACCTCTAAATACAACACTTAAGTCTGCTGGGACACAGGAGATTAACGGCCACATCGATTGCCGCCAATATACAGTAAACGGCACTCATCATGTCGTTTACCCTGACTTAACGGCCATCGACTATGTCGTTTAAATCACCCATGAAGATCTCAACGTCAACAGATGTGGACGTTAAGCTCTTCAGTTCCCTAAACCCAGAACTGAACCGAATCAGTTCAATTGGGCAGAATACCCAACACAATTCCGACTGATGGAGGGGAACACTTCCTCTCATCAATCCAAACTACCAGAATACCAGAAATAAACAGTCTAACGCTTAGATTGTCCAATACACCCACATTCCGGCATGGTAAACCCAAACCCTAAACCATGATTGCACACCGATTCACTTAATTGAGCATGCTGGTTGTTGGGGAAGGTTATAGGGGTTAAGTCCCTACCTCAGAATGCTTAAACAATCCCCGAACAACCACTAATCGCGCTGGATTCCCCCGAAGACTCCGCGCGAATCGCACCAAAACCACGCGTTTCCCGCCCGATCGAGCACCGCCACGCGATCCAAGGTCTTCCCACGAGCTCACATCAACCAACTGAAGCTGTGGAAATCGAGGAAAAGCAAAGGTGGAGGGAAGGAGAGGAAAGGAGAAGAAAGGGTTCTGTCTCGGGCTGCCCTATTTCAACAGGTCGACCAGTCGACGTCAACATCACTGGTCGCTACTGAACCGCCAACGCCTTGACGTCCAGATCGCATGCCGCTAAGTTCAACATCAGACGTCCACATCTCTGGACGTGACTCAAAGTCAACGGCTAGCTCTGGCCGTCAACACCAAGTCAACGACAATGGTCTTGTCGTCGACCACACAGAACCTCTAATAGACCCAATAAGGATCCATTAAAAACCCGAGACCTTACAACCCTCCCCCCTTAAGGAATTTTGCCCTCAAAATTCAAACAACACAAGGAAGAAAGAAAACTCACCAAAGAGGTACGGAAACTGCTCGCGCATCTCGTCCTCCCGCTCTCATGTCGACTCACCACCGGAGTGCCGCTGCCACGCAACACGAACTAACGGGATTGCCTTGTTCCTCAACCTCTGAACTCGGCGATCCTCAATGTGCAACGGAAACTCTGGTACAGTCAACACTGGAGTCACCTCAGACCACTCTGCACTCTGCAGAACGTGAGACTCGTCAGAAAGGTACCTCCGAAGCATCGACACGTGAATCACATCGTGGACTGCTGCCAACTCTGACGGAAGCTCAAGTCTGTACGCCAAACCTCCGACTCGCTCAGAAATGGTGAAAGGCCCAATAAAGCGAGGACTCAACTTTCCACGCTTACCAAACCTCACCACTCCTTTCATAGGAGACACACGAACAAACACCTGGTCTCCTACCTAAAACTCGAGCGGTCGTCTACGCTGATCTGCATAACTCTTCTGAGCTGACTGAAGCCTCTGCCTCACAAGCTGAACTACCTCAACTGCCTGCTGAACCAACTCTGGCCCTGTGACAACTCGTTCGCCAACCTCGAACCAGTCAAGAGGAGTGCGACACGGTCGTCCGTACAAAGCCTCATATGGTGCCAAACCGATACTGAAGTGGTAGCTATTATTATATGCAAACTCGACCAACGGCAAGTGAGCTGTCCACGACCCCTGCCACTCCAGGCAACAAGCTCTAAGCATGTCCTCCAAAGTCTGGATAGTCCGCTCTGACTGACCGTCTGACTGAGGGTGGTAGGCGGAACTAAAAGCCAACTCTGTCCCCAAAGCTCTCTGGAAACTGCGCCAGAATCCAGAAGTGAAGCGAGGATCCCTGTCTGACACAATAGAGATCGGCACTCCATGCAAAGGAACAATCCGCTCTACGTACAACGCGGCCAACCTACTCACACCCCAACTAGTCCTGACAGGCAAGAATCTGGCAGTCTTCGTCAATCTGTCCACAAGAACCCAAATGCTGTCAAAACCTCCAGCTGTCCTCGGCAAACCACAAACAAAGTCAGTCGTCACATGGTCCCACTTCCACATCGGAATCTTTAACGGCTGCACAAGTCCTCCTGGACGCTGATGTTCGGCCTTCATCTGCTGACAGACCAAACACCTCGCAACAAAAGCCGCTATGTCTCTCTTCATCCCAGGCCACCAAAACTGACGTCTCAACCTGTGATACATCTTGGTTGACCCTGGATGAATCGAGTACCTGGAACCATGTGCCTCCTGCAAAACAACTCTCCTAATAGACTCCTCAACAGGAACATAGAGTCTATCTCGGAACCTAACAGTCCCGTCCTCACAAAGCTCAACCTCTGGGAGAAGCAACACACTACACAACTCGGGATCTGACTGCTGAGCCTCAGCAACCTGTCTCACAACGGCGGGAGCCGCTAACAAACTGCCCAACACAAACTGACGACGACTGGACGAAACTCTGAAAGACCCCTCTGTCGCAGACTGCCACAACTGCCACTCTCTAAGCATCAGATGACTCATCTGTGCTTTCCTACTCAAGGCATCTGCAACTACATTCGCCTTTCCAGGCTTATACTCAATGCTGAAATCATAGTCTTTCAGGTATTCCATCCATCGACGCTGCCTCATATTCAGATCCCTCTGAGAAAACAAGTACCTCAAACTCTGGTGGTCGGTACGGACTACAAAACTCACTCCGTACAGGTAAAGACGCCAAATCCGCAAAGCAAACACCACAGCTGCAAGCTCTAGGTCGTGGGTCGGGTAACTCTCCTCGTGGGGCTTAAGCTGGCGAGACGCATAAGCCACCACCCGGCCTTGCTGCATCAAGACCGCACCCAAACCAACACCTGAAGCATCTGTGCAAATCTCAAAACCCTCCTCACCTGAAGGTAAGACAAGAACTGGCGCCGACGTAAGCAGTCGCTTCAACTCTATGAAGCTCTGCTCACACTGCTCCGACCACACAAACGGAACTCCCTTTCTCGTCAACCGAGTCAAGGGTGCAGCAACCTGAGAAAAGTCTCGAACAAACCTGCGGTAGTAACCTGCCAAACCCAGAAAGCTACGAATCTCAGACACAGATCTGGGCTCTCCCACTGCAAAACTGCCTCAACCTTCGCTGGATCCACAGAAACTCCCTCACCTGAGATCACGTGTCCCAAAAAGTGAACCTGTTGTAGCCAAAACTCACACTTACTAAGTTTGGCATACAACTGGTGCTCTCGCAAAATCTGCAACACGATCCTCAGGTGCTCGGCGTGCTCCTCCTCCGAAACGGAGTACACCAGAATGTCGTCAACAAACACTACAACAAACTGGTCCAAGAACTGGCGGAACACCCGATGCATCAGATCCATGAAGGCTGCTGGAGCATTGGTGAGCCCAAACGGCATCACCAAAAACTCAAAGTGCCCATATCTGGTCCGAAAAGCAGTCCTCTCAATGTCAGAATCTCTAATCCGCAACTGATAGTAGCCCGACCTCAAGTCAATCTTCGAGAAGACATGAGCAGACTGAAGCTGATCAAAGAGATCATCAATCCTAGGCAAAGGATACCTATTCTTGATGGTCACTTGATTTAGCTTCCTATAATCGATACACAGTCTCAGGCTACCATCCTTCTTCCGGACAAACAAAACAGGAGACCCCCACGGAGAAAAGCTAGGACGAATATAGCCCTTCTCCAACAACTCCTCAAGCTGCCTCTTCAACTCCCTCAACTCTGCTGGTGCCATGCGGTAAGGTGCCTGAGCAAAAGGTACAGTGCCAGGGACCAACTCTACAGAAAACTCAATCTCTCTCTCTGGCGGAAGACCAGGCAACTCTTCCGGAAAGACATCCGGAAACTCACACACTACAAGAATGTCCCCCACTTCCGAGGCAATCTGGTCAAGAGTAACTGCAGAAACTAGGAAACCCTGACAACCAGAAGCAAGTAACCTCCCTGCCCTCAAAGCAGAAACTAAAAAGCGAGAAGTAAGAGGTACGATACCCTGGAAGTAGAACGCCGCTTCCCCAGGTATCCGTAAGTGCACCCTCTTCTTCTGGCAATCCATCACTGCACCATACCGCTCTAACCAGTCCATACCCAAAATCACATCATAATCATGCAACTGCAAAGCAAACAGACGAGCTGACAACCACTGATCCTGCAACTGCACAGGTACCTCCTCGAGACAGTACCTGCTAACTCAACAGACTCTCCCGAACTCAACTCTCCAAGGGAGTCTAAAAACTCCTCAGACACAAAAGAGTGAGAGGCACCGGAATCAAACAAAACTCTAGCTGTACAACCAAAAACTGAAACAGTACCTTCCACCAGGTGAGCTGCCTCCGCGTCTGCACGGGTCAAGTGAGTAACGCGACCTCTACCTCTCGACCCACCAGAACCTCCGGTCTGCTGACACTGCTGCACGAGAGCCTGCTTCTACTGCTGCTGCTGCACTCGGGGCTGAGTCTGAGTCTGCTGCTGCGGCACACGAGGTAGCAAAGGACAATCTCGCGCCATGTGACCCATCTGGTCACACCGGTAACACTGACCAGCAAAAGTACGCTGTACCTGCTGCGAAGGCTGTCCTGCCGGCTGCTGAACACTCCCAACCGACTGCTGTCTCTGCTCTGCCTGCCTCCTATCACGCCGAAACTTCCTCCGAGATCCTGACCTCGCTGTCGTCCCAGTAGAAGTAGACGCGTAAGAAGTCGCAGTCCTCAGGGTCGTTTGCACACTACCCTGCTGCTGTCGAGGCTGAGAAGGAACTACCTGCGTCTGAACCTCTGCACTCCGAGCACGAGTCCGCAAAGTATCTGCCTCCAATGCTGCCGCTGTCTGATAGGCCGCATCCAAGTCTGTGACACGAGCAACTATCAGCGCCTGCCTGAGCTCTGGCCTCAAGCCTCTCACAAACTGCTGAGTCCTCAAACCCTCATCTGCCATAATCTGCGGAGCATAGCGCCCTAGCTCTACAAATCTGGCCCTGTACTGCACTACAGTAAGGTCCCTCTGCTGCAAGTCCAGGAACTGGTACAACCTCTCCGTCCGGACGTAAGTAGGACAGAAGGCTCTCTCAAAGGAAACGACAAACTCCTGCCACGGAATCTGCCTAAGTGGACGAGACTGAAAAGTAGTCTCCCACTCAGAGGACCACTAAGTCGAAGCTTGCGCCTGCAACTGGTAACTGGCTAGCAGCACTCGCTCCTCGGGAACACACTCCATGGAACGAAAAGTCCGCTCCACTGCATCTAACCACGCCCGCGCTGCATCTGGATCAGGCTGGCCCAAAAACTGAGGAGGCTGAAACTGCAAGAACTCCCTCAACACCTTCCCAGTACCACCCTGGGGTACCGGCGCCTCACGGTGCTGAGCAACAAACTGAGCCATCCCCTCAAGAAATCGAGTCATGTCTAATCCCTGAGCTACCTGAGGAGGTGGTGGCGGCGGCGGCGGAACAATACCACTGTGTGCGTCCTGTGGCAAAGGCTGCGTCTGCTGAGGTGGCGGAGCATCTCCAGCCTCCTGACGAGTCACCTGCTCAGCCACTCCCTCTCTAGGACGTCGCCTAGGCGCCATAGAACTATACACATAGCAAAAATACACACATAAATACACTAATTAACTCCGGGTTAAATAGCCGCAGCTGTACTCTTAATACTCTGAGTTAACATGATGGGTACTTCCTTATATATATCTCATCAGACCAGGCTCTGATACCAAACTGTAACGACCCAGAATCCGCATTACCAGTAACAACCAGTAACCCGAATTCTGACCCGCTAACCCACGAGACAAGCTCGGAAGGGTAGGAAGGGATGTCCGAGGAGACTATATATAAGAAGATACACACCATGCAAAGCTGTAAAATTCCACTATATGAACATAACATATACAACTCAGAGTCTGAGCAAAGTACAGAGTACAGAAGTACAACAAAAAGGTACTACTCACTGCAGCTTAGGAGCACCAACACCGGAGTGGCTAGACTCGCCTGGAACGGGAGTCGACGAAGACCCACCTGAAAGGGAGGGGAGTGAGTCTCAAGAAAGAGACCCAGTAGGGAAAAGTAACCCCACCGGCAACAGAACTAAAGTGCGGAAAGTAAAAACTAAAAGTAAGTACACGTCGCACCACACACAAAACTGTAAACCTCGCGGCTCAGTAACACACACTCACACAAACACAGTAAGTAGGACTCAGCTAGGGTCTGTGGCTCGGCGTCCCGTCACCACAGAGGCTCTCAACCCCAGCCACGTGTGCACACTACAGACGCTCTCTCTCGCGTCTGGTCCACGACCGGTTTTTCCCCTACGCTTGACCCTAGCGGTAGAGAAGGGGCTCCACGGAGACCGGCTCAAAACCACCACAAGGAGTACGCATAGGACAGAGTCGCACTCGGCGTCCTAGCTCACTAGCGGAGGACAACCACACGCTAGTCATTTAGACGGAGTCGCACCCACGCCTAGGTAACACAACAGAAACGGGCACGCGGTAACGCAACGCGCGTACAACAGACGGAACACACTCAACGCCTGAAACTCCGTACAGAAGGTGAACACCTAATGTCACAACTAGTCACTCACATGCACAGGCAGAGTCACACTCTAAGCCTGACCCACATGTGTTATCAAGGCGGACATCACATGTCAATCGCCTCTAAACACAACACTTAAGTCTGCTGGGACACAGGAGATTAACGGCCACATCGATTGCCGCCAATATACAGTAAACGGCACTCATCATGTCGTTTACCCTGACTTAACGGCCATCGACCATGTCGTTTAAATCACCCCTGAAGATCTCAACGTCAACAGATGTGGACGTTAAGCTCTTCAGTTCCCTAAACCCAGAACTGAACCGAATCAGTTCAATTGGGCAGAAATACCCAACACAATTCCGACTGATGGAGGGGAACACTTCCTCTCATCAATCCAAACTACCAGAATACCAGAAATAAACAGTCTAACGCCTAGATTGTCCAATACACCCACAATTCCGGCATGGTATAACCCAAACCCTAAACCATGATTTGCACACCGATTCACTTAATTGAGCATGCTGGTTTGTTGGGGAAGGTTATAGGGGTTAAGTCCCTACCTCAGAATGCTTAAACAATCCCCGAACAGCCACTAATCGCTCCGGATTCCCCCGAAGACTCCGCGCGAATCGCACCAAAACCACGCGTTTCCCGCCCGATCGAGCACCACCACGCGATCCAGGGTCTTCCCACGAGCTCACATCAACCAACTGAAGCTGTGGAAATCGAGAAAAGCAAAGGTGGAGGGAAGGAGAGGAAAGGAGAAGAAAGGGTTCTGTTCTCGGGCTGCCCTATTTCAACAGGTCCGACCAGTCGACGTCAACATCACTGGTCGCCTACTGAACCGCCAACGCCTTGACGTCCAGATCGCATGCCGCTAAGTTCAACATCAGACGTCCACATCTCTGGACGCTGACTCAAAGTCAACGGCTAGCCCTGGCCGTCAACACCAAGTCAACGACAATGGTCTTGTCGTCGATCACACAGAACCTCTAACAGACCCAATAAGGATCCATTAAAAACCCGAGACCTTACAGATATTTTTATTTATATGTGATATTTAAATAAATAAAATTATATATAATATAAATATTTATTTAAATAGTATTTAGAAAGATAAAGTATTGAAACATGTATCATAAGATGTAGATCACTCAAAATATCATAAGATCCAGGACACCCAAGGTGCCCAGGCGGGTCAAGACGTGCGTTTAGCCTGCATAGGGGCCCGGCCGTCAAGTAGTAGGGCAGGACGAACGGGTTTCCGTCTGTACATGTCGAGGATCGGAATTGGCTCGCCACCGGCGAGATGGGCAATAGAAGAAACAACAATAGCAGAGGAAGAAGAAGGCGAAAGGAGGACTCCATCACCATGCTGCAGCTAACAGATGTGCATGCAAAAGATAGAGGGAAGAGCTACTGGAGTCTTCTTAAGTTGTTTCCTCCCCATTTGGCAAAGGAGCTTAATTTTGGTTGTTAATTATAGAGATTCTTTAATTATATGGATCCCGACTCTGACATGTATTACATTATACATATAATGTTATGGTGTGGCGGGGTCTTTTGATACGGTTTTGCCGTAGCATAGCATAGATCGTTAGATTTCAATCTAACGGCGGAGCGCTACACTACTTCTGTGTTCGCAATTTTTTTGTTCGGTGTTCGGTTTTGCTCGATGCTCGGTTTTATTCGATAAGTATAGACAGACTGTTAGATTAAAATTTAAAAGTCTGTATTGATGATTAGACGGGGTCATATCCAAAAATTATGCCGTATCATAACATTATTATATATCATAACATATATATATATATATATATATATATATATAACGCAAATATTTATTTCTTACATCTAATACGGGTAACCGGGTCTGGCTTCCACTACTAGGGTCAACCAGACGCGTCCACTGCTGAAGGGGTTAAAGAGGGAAACTATGAGGAAACCTTGGGGACTAAATGCACCGTGAGAAATTAATACTATTTTTGCGATATTCGATAATAATTTAAGAAAGACTGTTCACTACTTTTAATCTTCAGATTTTATTTTATGTTTGTAACCCTAAATTTTAACTTGAAAGCTTGGTAGCGTAGCTTATTGTCTTGTTCAGAAGAAAAGTCTATCCCATAATATTGCCCATTAGAGACCCAACCAAATCAGAAATCTAATCCAACGGTTCACTTAAGCTTGCTACGATAGTTGTCCGACCACCAAAAACTATCTTGTCGGGTCCAAACACAATTTTGGGAGGGCCCATAACGCCATCATAGTATGGTTCCCCTTAGGGTTGTGCCTATGGCTAGATAATATTATTGCTCGGCGGTTGGGCACAAAGTATCACACAATATAATATACAGATAATTAATTAGAGGTCTTTGTCAAATATAAAGACTTGTTTTCTAATCTTTATTAGAAAAAAATAGTATGAGATAATCCTTACTTTGGGAAGTTTTATTTTGTAGTCCAAACAGAGCATTTAATAATGCTTTTAAAGTATCTTTTACCCTCTCTCTCTCTTTCTTAGTCATTTTTTAAATTTCTATTTACCCTTATCTCTAGTGAGATACATTTTCTCTCTATCTTCTTTAAACGTAACTAAGTTACCTTTTAAAGTAAAATAATTTATATTTTAAAGTGAATGTATATATGTTTTAAAGTAACTATATATATATGATTTTATCTCACTTAAAGTAGTTTTGTTTCTTTGAAGTACTACGTTATTTTAACAATACTTTCAAAAAATTTACTATTTACTTTAAGATTAACTAACATTTAAGTCCGTAGTCAATAGCCGCCACCGCCGCCGCCACCACCGGCCAACCGCTCACTGCCACCAACCACTAGCCTCTCACCGCTGCCATTGATCGCTCACCGTTGTCAGTCAATTACTTGCAGCCATCAGCTGTTGTCAGCCGCCAACTGTTGCTAACAAATAACAACTAACCATCAATTGCTGACCGTCGTTGACCACCAGCCACCATTGGCCGATAATTGATCACCAATCATCGTCGATTGTCGAATATTTACTTTAACGTTAAATGAACATTTACTTTAATTTAGTAGAACAATCACTTTATATCCTTCGAAATTTATTTTAACTTAGTAGAAAAATTACTTTAACATTAAACATCCCTTCTTTAACATTAAGTGCACAGTGACCTTGAATTTTAAGTCAATGAAATATTTACTTAGTAGAATAATCACTTTATATCTTTCAATCAATTACTTTAACTCACTAGAACATTTACTTTAATGTTAAACATCTCTTTCTTAACATTAAGTGAACGATCAATGTGAACTTTAAATTAATGAAATATTTACTTTAACTTAGTAGAATAGTCATTTTATATCTTTCGATCATTTACTTTAACTCACTAAAATATTTATTTTAATATTAAGCATCTCTTCTTTAACGTTAAGTGAATAGTGAATTTAAACTAAATTAATAAAATATTTATTTTAACTCAGTAAAATAATCACTTTATATCCTTCGATCATTTACGTCAAACTCACTGCCAACCACCGCCGTCATTGGCCAGAAGCTGATCGCTGACCGTCGCCGCTAGTGGTTTTTGTCGAGCATTCACTCGCCACCAACTTAAGATAACGTTTAAAGCAAATATTAAAACAATGACTTAAGATAAATGTTAATCGATTTTAAAGTAAATGTTCAAATGTCATAAATATTCTTTTACTTTAAGACACGTGAATATTTACTTTAAAATAAATAAAATTTTACTTTAAACATATGTATTCTTTTACTTTAATACCATATATGTTCAAACGTCCAAATATTCTCTTATGCTTTAAGCTACATATTGTTTTACTTTAAACTATATATTAATTTACTTTAAACCATATACTCTTGTATTTTAAACTCTGCACTCTTTTACTTTAATACCATATCTGTTTTACTTTAAAACAGTATATAAAGAAGATGAGAGGGTAAAAAAGAAACAGATTTTTTTTGACAAAAAACATTAACGAGGGACTAGAAAATAAGTCCCACCAAAAAAGTAAGGACTTTTGAGTGTAACTTCTTCTGACAAGACCTGTAGTTAAAGAGTCTTCACTGAACAGGAATCTGTAATTAAGTTTCTCTATAATATAGCCCCATTTGGTTTGATTCCATGAAATTTCTCTTCAAATATTGTCATGCTAAATCTTCCAAGCCCAAGAGAGAACCTCAAGTTAAGAAAAGAGGGAGGAGAAATACCTACTACCCATCTTTTACTGCCTGTCAGGTACCCATTTGTCACCCAGATTGACCTAAGTGCAGTAAGTATTTCTCACGAGGGAAAGCAGGACTCCAATTCTTCTTTAACCAGCTACCTTGTGAGGACAAGGCCAGGTGAACTGAACTCCATTATGTTAATGGGCATATTGATACAGGCCAACTCCAGGCATTCTTGGTACAAGATACAAAAATGGCAGTCTACTTGTTGACATCCTTTTTACACGTAGCTGTCACCTGATCACCAGCTGTTTGCAGAAACAATGCCAAGGAAGGCTGTACAAGAATAACCTGGCTAATGCTGATGTGGTCACTGCAACCATGTCACGTTTACCCAGCCCGTAGACCCATCCCAGTAGAATTATTGTTAAATAGAGCTTCCTTGTGTTCACTGGCACGAGGTCTAAATTACAACCACAAGAAAAACTGAAGAGGCACAGATGTCAGGCATTTGGCATGGAAAGAATCCATCTGAGTCATGGGAGAACTGCAAAATGTGGTGGGATATCTTGCAGAACTCTAGCTGCCAGAGGAGAAGATAGCTTCCCCATGGAAATAGTGAACCGGCACGCTGTCATCTCAGATCCATCAAAAATCAGGGAAACTCATGTACTCATTATGGACTTACGGATGATTCGGTGGATGGGAAAGCTTCCTTGGGTTAGCTTACCTAGAAAAGAGGGGAAAAAGGAAAAAATGAACAATCGCTTCCATGCATAAATTAGTTCATAAAACAGAGTGCTTCTTGTTGTAAGTCTTAACCACAGAAGGTTTAAAAGATTCATGTTTGAAAGACTTCAACCTTTGGATCACGTACCTTTGCAGAAAAATCCAACCTCGATATATGAATGCCCTTCAAGTTGTTCCTCACGTCTTGTTCCTGGAGTTCACTCACCACATAAGAGTCCACTAAGTGAACATTTGAATCATCACATTCAACTAAAGAAAGATGAAACAAACAAAAGCAATTTTTTTCCCTCTCCAGTGAGCATTCGAGGACCAACATCTAAGGAAACATTGTCTTAGATATACGACCAGGTCCACTAGATGATCAAAATGCTCGGATAATTCCATTTTCAAACAATAGACACAAACTAATCTACTATCAAGCATGACGTGCTACATTCAAAGCAAGAAGGCACAGACTTCAAAAGCATCCACTTAATAAGTACAGGTTTCAAGCATGTCCATGAGCAGGGACAGGTTTCCACCTATTGTATCTGGAGTGTTGGAAGTCAAACTGTTCCAAAAAATGCATGAATAAACTAGAAAAATAGTTAAAATGGCAGGTCATACTTGGGCTCTTCCATTCTCAACGCACAGATTTTGAAACACATCCATAACTACAGTCCACAAAACATTACAATTACGGTCACAGTAATCATTTCACCAGAAAAGGCAGATACCAAATCCAAACACTGGCAACCATAGATGTAATAATTCAGAAGACCATGTAAGAACAAACTTGATCAGTTCCTTGCACCAGGGGATAACTATTTCCTATGAAGCAACTAATCAACAAGCCTCAGTCTCTTAAATACATTGTCTAGAGATGCTCACTGACACATCAGCTCTCATGTGAAAGCCATTCACACTTTTGCAATTCTTGGTGCATCAGCACTCTATCATTTTGAATTATGATAGCATAGTCCAAGAACTTGGCATGTCACATGAACTCTGTTCATGAGCAATTCGTCCAGCTTTCGCTGTATGTTGCTCTGCCAGAAAGGAAGAAAGATATAAATGCTTCGCTCTTTGCCCCCAGCGGGTCATGAAGAGGAGGAATTGCTTTGATCCTTCACCACAGCTGGTGTTGCAGGCCCTGGAGACCAAGTGGACAGCAAGCAGTGCTTGGATTTTATGGTATCTTGAACCAGAGAGCCCTTGGTTCAAGGTTTGGGTGGTTGGAGTTGTGGACAAGGTCATTTGGCAGGGTCTCTTTGTCCTGTTAGAACAAAGCCTCAATTAAAATGTGGCATCTGATCTGACCCATGTTTCTTTGTTCAAGCTTTTCTGAATTCCATTGCATTGCATGATTCCATCCAATGGAGGAAATCTATCATTATTGATTATTCCCATGAAAAGAGAACCAAAAGGATCATGAAAGTGGACGAGAAAGCCCCCGGAGACACCAGCATTAGTTGCCACGATGTCATCATTCCCAATTGCATTTCTCATGGCCTACCAAGGTTTCCTATTTAGAATGTGTGCTTTTGAGGCTATGGACAGTGTGCTGCTGCTGAATGAGATACTGGCATTGGCTGAGGACCTGAGGTGGTCACAGGTGTTGGCAGCTGAGGTGCTCAAATAGTGACAGCTGAAGCATGTTTCATACATGGTTCTAGAAATCCCAAGGGAGTAAAAGTAGTAGACTGGGGATATTGGTCGAGACTGGCCAAACTAAGAGATGGGACTGGGTCAAGTTAGCCAGTCTGGCTGACCTGTTTGATGATGGACATTTCAAATCCATAGTCCTTCAAATTCAAATCAGCTGTGACCCGTCAGGGGTTGCTGTTTTCGCAGGCATGGTTTCTTCATCAGATTCAATGCAGTTGAACCGAGTAGCATGAAGGGCATTAGGGTTGGGTTAAAGCTGCCTATATCTCTAGAATATTGAGCTCCACCCAATATGGAGGTGTCTGACGCTGCCATTCAGCCCTTCTCTCGATCATCAGAGGGGTTAAAGCTTCATCAATGGCACAGAGGGGGATGTATTGGCATGCCTGAACTGTGTTTAACGGCATTGTCTTTGTTTCTTCTCTTCTAAAAACTTTTTCCTATAATGGTTCACTCTCCAGGGGGGTTCCTTGGGAACCAGGTGTAATACCTTAATGGCTTTACCTTCTGGTCTCCTTTTCTTCCTCTCTTGCCGAGTCCCCATTCTTCCTTTCTGATCCTGGATGGGCAACTGGGAATTGCCATTCTTTAATAGTTCATCTCTACATGAAAACTTCTTCCCCACATTTATTTGTAAAGAAATGCTAACTACCAGGCAGACGGGTAGTTATTCTACCGGTCAGCACATACAACGCCCTGGGGTGCAGTGACATGTGCAGGCTCCGCGCAGGGGGGCCTTGAATGTGCGGATGGGTGGAAAACTGCCCATCCGCCTGGGTAGTTCACATTTCTCTTATTTGTATTTTGCCTCATCTCTAATACTGGTCTTTCTTTCTTATGCTATATGTGCAAGTCTTCATCTTTCTTATGAAATAGGTGCAAGGCACTAACCCTGTGAGAGGAGATTGAATTAACCACACACATTAAACTTGATATTTTTTAGGTTCTCTGACTCTTGAGCATGGTTCCCCAAAACTTTCTATTTGCTGCATGCTGCAAGCATATGTACTTTGTCTAGACTGTTTTGATGGAGGCCTCTGGCTTCCGAGGGTATTAGTTTCTTATTGACATTAAGTAAAGTCCTTTAGAAGTAGAACTTTTCATTCTGGGAGCTGATGGTGAACATTCTACTGGGTCACAAAAAATATGTGAGGGTATAATCCCATTTTGTCTCCAGAAATATGTTAAAGCATGTGTAAGGCCAGTATCTATGGGGGAAAACATGTTGTTGTCACTTGAAAAATTAACACCACAGATGCACAAATGAAACCACATAGTTATGAGAATCGTTTTCTTTTAGCCACTTAAAGCCATGAGAATCGACTCCCAGACTGAATCAGAAAAATAGACTCCTTAAACCCCTAAAACTATTCCCCAAAAACGACTCCCATAAAGAGAAGAATCGTTTTACTTAAAACTATTTGGATTGTAACAAGAAATCCAACACCTATACATATTACATCCTAACAGACTCAAAAACTTGTCATCTTTGAGTACCTTGGAAATCTAGTGCATTTGGTTTTCTAGGAACATGCAAGAAACATTATATTACTATTTATCTGGTGATACCCCATGGGATGTCAATCACCTGCAACTCAAAAACATAAGAAGCACTCTCTTTTCCTCGTACCATTCTGAATGATTACCTTGATCAGCTTTTTACAAAAAACAAAAAAACAAAATTACCTGCAACTCAAAAACATAAGAAGCACTCTCTTTGCCTCACATCATTCTGAATGATTACTTTGATCAGCTTTTTACAAACAAAAAAACAAAGATAGGAATAGTACCTTGACACAGAATCCCCAAGCCATGAAAAATTTGCCCCCCAACCAAAATTTCGAGCTGGAAAAACACAAAAAATATGAAAAAATTATAAGATGATCAAGCAAAGAAAAAATGTTGAACTTGATCAAGTTACGACAACAGTGAAAATAATCATAAACATTCTGATCATGTGGTAGTCCTTTTGAAGGTTTGATATATGTATGGACTAAAATGATAAACCTTGTTGTGGTTTTGTCCCATATTCGAAATCCATGGGAGTTTTCACCTTTATATATGTAGAGGATTCCTCAACTCAATGCTTAGGTTTTGGGTTAGAGTTTGGGCCTGTAACATGGTATTAGAGCGGGCTTACCCATTGGATAATCTCTTCGTATGTGGACACTTGTCTCTACTCCTGTTGCGCTCCAAACTGGTTGGTTCGGCGCGAGGGGGTGGGGGATGTTGTGGTTTAGTCCCATATTGGAAATCCATGGGAGTTTTCACCTCTACATATGGTTCCCTCAACTCATCGCTTAGGTTTTGGGTTAGAGTTCGGGCCTTTAACAAACTTGAACAAATAACAAATCCAAAAAACAATGAAGCTGATTTCACATTTCTACGTGCCCATAATAATAATAAAAAATGTTCAAATGGCAATGTTAGAAACAGAATATTGACAAAGTCACAAAAAAGAAGTATGCAAATGAAAATACTCTTAATTCCAAAAGCAAACCCAACCCCAAATGTTACATGAACATTAAAGAGACACATTAGACAGTCTCCAAAACTGTCAACCACAATATGCTTATGTAGCTTGGAGAAGGAAAAATAAGACACTGGAATGGGCATCAAGACAGAGGCAACGACTGCTACACAACAAGAGACAATTACATGACAAAAAGTTTATATATGAAAAAGACAATAGATTCAATTACCTTGGGAAAGTTATACCAATTTCCTCATTTAAAAGCTTAACTGTTTAAATGAAAAGGTAATTCACATAATAGATAGATATAGATGTAACAACAGAATACAAACACTGATAAACTGTTTAAATCAAGACTTCAAGCCTAGTAATGTCCTAGGTGTTCTAAAGCATAAAGAGTTTCAAGTGGTTCAACAAAAAAATGGCAGACATCAATGTAATATTCTCACCAATAGCATTATTTCTTGCTTGGGTACCACCAAACATACTCCCAGAGGAGATGATACGGACAGATGAAGTTTTCTCTTTAATTATCTTTTCCATTTCCTCATACATTGCTAATTTGTGCTTCAATGCACAATTATACATATCTTCATCCTCAGCAGCTCTCACTGAAAGTTCGATAAAGTCACGGGCCAGGCTATTGTAACGTTGTGGAAGGCTGAGCTTAGGATCTTCCACAGGTGCAGCGGCATGAGAATTCAGTGAAATGCCACCAGCTCCTCGGGTCCATCTCTTCAAAATGTATCTTTCTGGAATATATCTTAAATCATGAATGATGCAGGTCAAAACATGCCCACATAGAATCCCAGCAAACTCAAATTTATGACAGCTGCAACTTAGAATTTCTTGTGAAAGATTGATTGTGACAAGGTGATCATTATGCCTTGAATCTTCAACTGTTAAAATATAAATTGAGCCGTCATACTGCCTGTCCTTAACAAGACACTCTAAACCAACAGCATACTCTGCCATGAACGTTTTAAACATGGCTGGTGTATAAACACGTGCTGCATGTTGCACAATAGCAATAGGTGGGGCGTATGGCAAGTTCTGTGTCATCCTGATATTTGCTTCAAGCTCCTGATTGTGTCTATCTCCCACTAATCTCTCAAAATGCTCCAAAAATTTTAGAATATCTGTTGCAGGATGTAGATATGTTTGCAACTCTTTGCTAAAATTTTCACTCCGCTGTGTGCTTATCATATCTGCACAAAATATTGTCCTTCCATATACTGTTGCCCATTTCTCTCTGTCTTTGAACTTCTGCTGCAACCAAGTATTCTCTAGCAACCCGTACTTTTCTAACATGGTATTCCACCCTTCCAAAAATTCAGCTTCTATCTCATAATCATATATGCATTTGCTGAAATCATCAGAAAAATCTTCAAAACCACTGAATATATGAGCAAGATTCTTCAAGGCATTTTGATATAGATGCCAAACACATATCCGATGGGCAATACCTGGAAATTGTAACTCAATGGCATTTGATATCTCCTTTGTTTCATCTGTGAGTATCGTACTTGGCATTTTTCCACACATGGCTTCAATGAAATTTCTGAAAAGCCAGTTTAGAGAATCAGCACTCTCATCATACAATAATGCAGCCCCAAATAGTATCATCTGCTTATGGTTGTTAGCACCAACAAATAGTGATAGTGGTTGCCCATAGTCATTTGTTTTATATGTGTATCAAAACACACAACTTCACCAAAGCGTGTGAAGTCTGTTCTCATTCTTCCATCTGCCCAGAAAACATTGGTGATCTGCTCATCATCATCAAGCTGCAAAGAATAAAAAAAGGATGGATCTTCAGCCTGCTTATGCTTAAAATAACCTAACAGATGACCAGCCTCAAATTTCTGCAATGAATTCACCCTCCTTGTTTGCAAATAATTCTTATAGTCAGCTTCTGCAGCTTGAGCATCTTGCCCATCTAATTTCTTCTCTGCTCTTGATTCAAGAACTTTCTGTGGGATCACAAGTTCATGATTATGGGTATTATAAAGTTCTGAAATATGAAATTTACCATCACTTGCAAGTTTGATTCTCATGAATGCTTTACAACCACATCTTGTTTGCTCACGGTGGTATTTTGCCAGCAAATCCCCTACTTTTTGTCTGTCAACACGAAATCCCTGCTTGTTACATAGAAATCTTCTACTTATTGTCTCACCTGTTATTCGACTTCGAGTTCTTGTATCCCATCGGATACAAAAACCCACCTTTCTTCCATATTCACTATAGTAATCATAAGCAGCTTTCTCTGAATCAAAAACCATTCCCACCTTTGGCTCTGGTATGGTATCATCTCTAACTCCACCATCAGATACATTTGCACATGCTGTCAATCCATTAACAGCTCCGTCTTCCAGTGCATTACCTGGTGCTCCTAATTCATCAACACAGCTTTCCCCTGTGGAATCTAGTTGTGACTGTGTATTTTTCTCAACATGAGAATCGTCGTGCAGTTCTTCACATTCCATTAACTTCAGAATGTATCTAACAAAGGTTTAACAATTACGAAAAGTTGCCAGTAAGGATAAAAAAGTAAGAACAATAAAATCATAAAGAGAAAACATGACAAAATTTAATGGTAATTAGTGGTTTAATCTAAGCCTACAAAGAGAGGCTCTTAAAAAAATAATCAGATAAACAGACAACAAATTCGTACATGAGAAAAACAATAAAAAACAAAGACAATTATAATGTCTTTCTTGATTAGCAATCATAGACTAGGACAGTAAACATGCCACAGGTGGCAGACACAGGATTTCTCTTTGGGAGGAGGGGCAATACAAATATTTAAGAGTAGAAAAATTATTTCAATAATCCTTGAATTACTTTGGCACCGGTTAAACCATCTATACTAAGTCTCCATTTCCCAGGTCATTGATCCTTCTCTACCCGGCAGAGTGTGGTCGCCCATCTTCAGGAGGGATCTTAGCATCTGATACACTTCAGCTCCAGGACCTACTCTCCCACTTGTCTACAGTCCACCTATCAGACAGTGAGGATGGGTGGATGTGGCGGTGGGAGAAGGGTGGTCGCTTCTCGATCAGATCGGCTTATTGTACCATTTCAGATTGGGGGGGGGGGCATGGCCTTCATGATCAGGTTTGGAAGCCTAGAAGCCCTTTCAAGGTGAAGTCCTGCTTTAGAGAATCACCATTGGAGGACTTCCACGTGGGATAGGCTGCACCGGTTTTTGCCAAACATTCAAACTACTTGCGCCTTTACGGGGAAGAGGATGAGTCTCCAGATCATATTTTGCTGGGTGTTCCTAATCTCGTAGAGTCTGGACGGAGGTGGCTGTGTGGACCCACTGCTCTATCGGCCATCATTTTGAGTTCAACAGCTAATTCAACGGTGGGAAGGCAATGTTCTACCACAGGTGATAGCTAGTCTGGTGGTTCATTTTTCATGCTACCTTATAGATGATTTTTTTTTTTGGTGGGGGGGGGGGGGGGGGCAATCGGATAGTTTCAAGAGTTGCTCGGCATGCAAGGCTCTCTTTGTGGGGATTTGTAGTCATGTTCGGAATGTGCGTCAATGTTTGTATTGTAAACCATTCAAACTCTACTTTTTGTTTTGTTGGGGATGATCGAGATTGCCATTCATCTTGGTGTGGCCTTGACGTATAGGAGTCAAGGTGTTTTTTGGGCTTTTCTTTTAGGCCTATACTTGTATATTCCTTCTTCTTGATATGATATACTTGTGGTACCGTCCACTTTTCAAAAAACCGTCCACTTTTCAAAAATGTATACTAAATTTATGTTATATTTCTATATATATATTTTCTTCATATATAACTAGAAAGGATATTTTTTGAATATTGTACGAATAATTACCATGTCATTGTAATTTTCCCACTGAAAAATGAGATACCCAAACATGATACATAATATTCAAAAACTAGGTTGCAACTATATTTTTCAATTGCATTAAGAAAGCGAACTTGCAAACTATTTTACAATAAATACATAGAAGAACTTACAAAATTTGATCTTGCAAAAGACAAGAAGTAAAAACATGAGTACACTAACATTGTCATTAAGAACATCATCATTATCAGAGTCTTATCCATTATTTAGGGTCGGCTAGATGAATCCTTTTAGACTAAAGATTTCTATCAAGTGCTATATTCGTGATTATACTCAAGAAGTCTAAGTCATCTTATAACAACATACCATCTCATTTTAGCCTTCCCCTAGCTCTTTTACTGGCATCCACTTAAATTGGTCAAATCTTTTAACCAGCGCCGAGTTAGGGCGATGGTACACGTGTCCAAACAACCTGAGTCTATTTTCTCTCATTTTTTATCAATTGGAGGCTTCGAGTTGTCTCCAAGTCCTCATGGAAGTCCTTATTCCTAATCTTATCTTTCTTAGTCTTAAACACATCCGTCTCAGCATCTTCATCTCTACTGCACACATTTTGTTAATGCGTTCCTTTCGCACTGCCCAACATTCGGTACCATATAATAAAGTAGGCCTCACAGCCATTATATAAAAATTCCCTTTAAGTTTTACTGGTATATGACGATCGCAGAGGACTCTTGATGTACTTCTCCATTTTAACTAGCCTGCCTTAATCCTATGTGCCACATCGTCATAAATCTCCCGATTCTCTTAGATGATAAACCCTAAGTATTGAAAGCTACTACTCCTAAGAATGTCTTCTCCATCAATTTGAACCATGTCTTCCTATAACACCTTCTCATTACTATAATTACAATGCATAAATTCTGACTTACTCATATTGATTTTAAAACCTTTAGACTCCAAAACATGCCTCCAACTTTCTAACATAACATTTAAAGCATCAATTCTCTTGTCAATTAAGACAATATCATCTATAAATAACATACACCGAGGGATATCATCATGCAATTACTTTGTTACTTCATCTATAACCAGAGCAAAGACATACGGACTTAGAGTAAAACCTTAATGCAAATTTATAGTGACCGAAAATTCACAAATCTCTCCAACAATAGTTCTCACACTAGTGGTAGCACCCTCGTACATATCCTGAATCAAGTCAACATATCCTTGAGAGACTTCTTTCTTTGTTAATGTCCACCAAATCAAATCTCTCGGTACTCGATCATACGCCTTCTCCAAATCAAGAAAAATCATATATAAATCTCTTCTCATCTCTTTATACTTCTCCATTAATTGTCATTAGGAACATGAAATTGTTAATAATCTTTCAAAAAATGTTAATTTAATTATGTGATAAATGATAAGAAATAATACCTTATTAAAATTAAAAAGTGAACAAACATTGCCATTAAGAACATGAAATGAATGAGTCTGCATTTTCATATGGTGTGCTTAGGCAACTACGCTGCTATCTTGATCTCACATTGTTTTTCAACATATAAAAAGAAGCAGAAGAAAGGAAGGGAAAACTATGTTTGAAAGTCAAAACCTAAAAAATAACATAATATTATTGATGAAGGCTTTTATGGAGAAAGATGAGTATAAGTCAAACTGGAAGCCATGCAATAATAAAAAGAAAACCTAGTAAATTAGTTCCCTGCTTGATCATTAATGGGAATTCGGAGGGAGTTCATCCAGAAAAGATTTCCTAAATTGGAGTAAGATTTGTGGAACCCTTAAATGGAGGGCTGCATGAGTGCATGGAGGTGATATATGAAAGCCTTCTCTAAATCCTCAGATGTGTGGAGGGGACCATGTTAATGAAACTAGCTCCAAAACAGCATTTCATGGTAACCAGATCCATAAGAATTGAAAGTGGTTTGGGGTTGGGGCATACCCTCCAAGCGCTCCCTGCATCTGCCTCTAATTTCAAATGTTTAGAAATCACAAGAGTAAATGAAAATAGATGTGTGATCGTGAAGGGAAAATAAAGACAGCTAGTTATGATAATAGTTCCCTTAAAATAATATTTCAAGATTTTGTGGACGACCTTCAAAAAGCATTGGAACAAGGAATTGAAAAATGGATTCCAGAACAAGAGAAGTCCTAAGTGGTTGCAGACTTGCAGTTACAGACAGAAAGTACTTGGTTCAGGCTATGAATGCCTGGTTCAAGGCAGCTCTAGGCAGACTTTTTTTTTTTGTTTTGAAAGGCAGTTCTAGGCAGACATTGAGATAGAGGCAGCAGAAGGGTTAAAAAAGAGAGCGCAGGACACAACAAATTGGCCAGGTTTTGTGTCCCATGCAATGCAGGTTAATAACGATAGGACAAAAAAATACGACCAGAAATTTAGGTGGCAAATTTCCTCGGGGGTATTTCAATGAACCACGTGGTGCCGTAGGCAGAATGCAAGATTCAATTGCCATTCTTAGATGAAGAAATAAAACAGGATTTCAAGGGAAATGGAAGTATTGTATACTCATGACTCCCAAAGCTCCGTGCTTAACTTCTGTCTTTTCACGATAGATTCTTTCGGACCCACTAAATGCATAAGTATGCTTATATGCTATTTACGATCAGGAAGGTCCGCTCCAAAACTCCTTGGCAAGGCCAGATTTTTCACGTACATGGATGACAAAGAAAGACAGAGATATGAAAAGCATTAACCCTTTCAGTATATCGACTTGGCACGAAGTGTCCAAACGGCAGAGAAAAGCGTCATGCTCGGGCACAATAGAGCAACAAACAGAAGAAACACAAATCTGCTTGTCCCCTCAGAGCCCAGATGGAAAACCACAACAGCAATCGCAGGGATTCTCAAAATCCAAACCTAGTTAAGAAGAACGAACACGTAAATCTACCACTCCACGGTGGTCCAACGTAATCCTCCAAAGAGGTAGAACATCCAAAAAATACAAAACATGAAAGCAAGAAGGGAGGAACGTCGCCGGAACGAAAAGGCGTATCCGCACTGTCCGCCAGTTGCCACAGAGGCACCACTCCCCCACCACCCCCATTCCTTCCCCCCCCAAACCCCGGGGGAAAACCCGCTGGGGCTCCTCATCGGGGAACCTCGACCGAGGTGTTCAGAACCGTTCCCCACCAAATCAAATTAGAAGAACGAGAGACAGAGCAGACCTCTCCGATCTCCCTGGCGACGATCTCCTCCGGCCCACAGCCGCGGCGGCGGCGGCGACGGCGGAGCTGAGCGGGGGCAGGAAGAGGGGGATATTAGCACAGAGGCGGACGCGGAACGGCGTGCGCCGCGATGCATATGGTGCGTGTACGTATCACACGGAGCGAGGGCCAGTGATACATGGGAACGCAGACGGAGCCGGGGGTCCGCAACCCGAATCGGCGGATCCGGCCCGTGAACGCACCAACAAGTACGAGGGCAAGCGCGAGGTGGGAAGTGGGGACGGATCCCGGAATCCGAGACCCAAGTTTATGGATCCGGACGTACTCGTTGGGCTACGCATGGTGACCGAGTCCGACATGAAAAAGGTGCCATCCGCGGTCGAGCCGATGGGAAGGTGGCCGTTAGACCCCATCACCCGACCATGATTTTAGTAAAAATTAAAAATTTTACGCCAAAAATTAAAATCCTAAATAACATTGGTTAAACATAGCGTAGATATATACATACCAGATTTTTTTTGCCCATATTCCATATTTTTCTTCCAAACAATTCCATCCATGTTCATAAGATTTGGAATTGTGACACATGACATGAGACATTCCTCACATGGTTTAATAAAAAGAGAAAATTTCACTAAACTTTTTCACAAGAGTCATCTAAATTTGACATAAAACATCATGAAATATTAAAAAATTATATTCTTCAACTTTAAAAATACCTCAAACTAAATTAATTTAAAATTGAAGATATGTGAAATTTTAATATATCTCTCAAGAAGTATTATCTCCTATTCAATTTTTTATTCTTTTTCTTGGAAAAGAGTTCTATTGAGAGAAGAGATATGTGTATCGTTTATAAACACATATTTATTTTCACTATTTTTAATATGAGACTAAATTATATCTCTACAGAATAAAAAATAAATTTTAATAATAAAGAGTACCACTTGATTTTGGGGATTCATGATGCATGGCACTCAAATACAAATAAAATATTAAAAAAATAACACACCATAATTCAGTACACAAAACACTAAAGATATCATAATTTATGGTAATTTGTAACAAGTAAGCAAACTCGGAATTTGCATTCTCCTTACACAAAAGGAAAATTTTCATGCTCTAAATTTCTCTAAATTTTATTTGAAAAATTAAAAAAAAGAACGTTTGGTTGGAAGCCAATAAAAGGAAAAACCTGTCTTTTAACTTCCCTCGAGCGAGCCCGTTAAAACAGCAAATCCCTTTGGAAGGACCTGCCGGCTTCCCAAATCGTGCTCCTCCCCCTCAATGGAGGACTTCTCAGCTCCCTCCTTCTCCCTCGGCCTCGATCTCGACCTCGACCTCGTCGTCGACCCCGACCTCTCCACCGAGGAGGAGCCTGACGGCGGTGATGGAGGCCGCCGGGGATACCCGGAGGAAGAAGAGTGTTCTCTGCCTGGGCCATCCGCTTCTGGGCATCAATCGTGGAGGGACATAGAAGAGGACGGGACAGATTTCGTCCTGGAAACCCTAGAGGAAGAACCCCCTCTGTCCCCACCGCCCCTCAAGCGCCTGCGGCGAGGGCCTCCGCAGTCGCGGGCGATGCCGGAGGCGCCGCAGCGCCCTCTACCTGGGCCGTCGACACCAGCTCCGCCTGTGCAACGGTTCACTGTCGTGGACGATGCAATTGAGGTCGTCTCGTCTCAGGAAGACTGCGTCGTCCGAGGTGTGGTTGCTGCCATTTCTTTGGGTCTTCCTTTCTCTATGTCTATAATGCTATGTGTTTGGTTTTCTTGCATAGAAGACAGCGGCCCGAAGGTGCATCTGCCTTTCGGGTGTGTTTGTGTTCCGCGCTAGTCGTCAAAATTTGATCTTCCTTTCATTATTATAACAGATCCCGCATAACCATGATGATATATCAAAGATACTTTGAATGTACTTGATCATAATCCGTCCTACATTTCTATTTTTTGACTTGATTCATCCTTACGATGGAAATAAGAGATGAATCTGCTGTCTCTGGAGGGTCAGTTTAGGTTCGGCCAATCAGGGCTCCAGCATCTTGTTTTTGATATTTTTCTTTTAGAGATACCAAGAAGGTAAAGTCAGGTGATTTTGCTGTCTATGAGATGTTGTGATTCAGCTGTTCCCAATTTGAATTTGAATATGATGTTTATGATGATGTCCCGTATGTCTTTCTGCCATTTAAATTATTGCAGAAAGAAACAAGCATGAGGTGGTTAGAGCTTTTATGTTTTCCCCCCCTCACTTTTTGATTGCAGATGAATATGTAGAAACGTAATTTCAAGGTAAGCAATCTACTTAAACTGGATGAAAGCTGTAATAGAAAATTCAAAGTGAAATATTGGAGAATGGTAGATCTAACCCATGCCATTGATTTCTTAGGATGATTTCTTTTCATCAATTAAACTTAATGTGTATTTTTTCTGAACGGTGTTCTCATATCTTCCATGTGTATTTATTTACAAATATTCTAGTATAGTTCGTACTTTAGGGGCTTGTTTACTATATTCCTGGTGCTTATCAAAAGATCTCTTTCGTTATTGACTAGATGAATATTCTTTGAGACAAGACCGCTCTGCTTGTAGTAGTTCAAAATTCTTGCTGCATGAGAGAAGGGTCCTTCCTACACCTTATGCAAGAAAGTCGAAGACTGCAAAGATTGTATCATCTTCCAATGGTTCAGTTCCAATCAGTTCTGAGTCAAACAACTATAAGAGAATTCTACGAAGGTTCCCCACCAGCCCTCTTAGAAGGATCCAATTAATGGAATCTGATTTGGATGATCTGCATGGAGACGAACATAAGGATGTGATAGAAGTCAATGCTTGTCATGAGGAGAACTGGTTTGCCTCAGCACAGTCTGTGGCTAAAGCTCAGCAGAAAACAAAAGTTTCATCTGGTAAGCTTCAAGCTGAAGATTTATTGAAAGACTCTCTCCCAAAGAAAAACATCAATTTGGCAACACCTGCTTTTGATGATTGCTGTCAAGAGTATTTTAAAGTTGCGAAGTCCTCAAATATAGATCAAAGAATAAAAGGGCAAACCAGTAACTCTAATGTATGTGCTTCATATGTTGTTGATGGAGCTGAAAGTCATCATGAGGAAAGTCACATGCCCGATGGTTCAGAGCACTACTGGAACCTTCCTGATCCACAGCCGCCCTCTTATCAGTATTTTTATCATACTGATGTTAGGATACAAAAGTTAGTTCGACAGCGCTTACCTAATTTTGTACCTCTTGGGGATGCAAAGTGCATACAGAACCAACAGCCTAATGCTGCAACCATTGATTATATGTATGTATTCAGAATCATCTCTATTATTACTTTAATAGCAGAAAACATATATTTATTCACTGAAGTACCATATGTTTGTTCAGGAGTCAATTTGACCAAGGAAATGCACCTTTCCAAGTTTGTGGAGGTCCTGTTGAAGGGAACTCCAAAAGTAAGTCTACAACTCAAAAGAATACCAAAAATAAAAAAGTTATCGATACTTCTGGGCCTTGGGTCAATCCAAGAAGCCGTGCTGCTTTACAAAAGGGTGCTGGGAAGAGTGTAGCTCATACTGCTGGGCGTTCAACTGGTCATTGGTATACAGGGCAGGATGGAAGAAAGGTAAACATGATACTTTTACTTTTTTCATGTTTCAAAATGTTTACACGTATTTGCATGAATTTCTTCTCCCATGCATGTACCAAGATCCATATTTACTTCCTCAGGTTTATGTTACAAGAAATGGACAAGAGTTATCAGGTCGGATTGCCTATCGACATTATAGAAAGGTAAAGTTTTCGACAAGAATGTCCAACTAAGAGTATCAAGTTTTCTTTCCTTTTTTTCCTTATTCTTGGTTATGTCCGTGATTATCTACGTACTTGACATGCACTTGTTGCTGCCTGCAATCAGTGGACAGTATCTGTCACACAATCTGTATCAAAGGATAAAAGAGCAATATGCTCTATTGCATGCGCCTCATATCAGGCAAATACCTTTATAGCTTAAATGTTCTTCACAGGGTTTGATTTTGTCCAGAAACATCTTTTTATCCTTTCAAATATGAACTATATGCAGTAAAGCTAACATCATGTACACTAATTATAGTATTTGATAAGTGATGTGGTTTTTATCAAAGCTTCCATAGATTCTTAATTTACTGATATGCAGTAAAGTTCTTCATTAACATTTTCACTGTACTGGTCTTTCTGAGTAGTAGACTTGACTCTTGCTTTTTAGAAAATATATATATTTCGTCTTGGCAAGTTGTTCTGTTAATTCATCATTTTGATCCTCTGGAACCTTGTTGTGGGCGAGCTGCTAATGCATCTCCATGCTGATTCAGCCTTATTCTATAAAGCCTATGGTCCTTTCCTCCAGTTAATGGTCTGATTATCAATCTATTAGCCTATTAGGCTTATCTGAATTGTCAGTTTCACACTTGCAAAGACAGAATACTGAAAAATCCCTGGATTCCTTCTGTTCGGAATGATGCAAAAATCTCTGGATTTCTTTCATTTGGACTAATATAAAATGCTGAAACCTAAAATGAAGATCGACTGTTTTAGGGTTGTGGGTAGTTTCAAAATATTTCACCTTTTACCACAATTCAAACTACATCCTGAATTGAATGTCATCCGAGAATAGTAACATCTGATTCTAAGTCCTAACTTTTAAATTGGTGATATGACAGGAGAGTGGTGCTGGATCTCGAAAATCAAGAAAGAAAACGACTGCAAAAAGGAAATCTAAAAGAAGATGATCTCTCATTGCAATACAGGAGGTTCATTGCCATGTAGCATGTACTAGTTTCGATTTATCTCATTTTTCTGTCATTCATGTCACACTAACTGATGCCAATAATGTCAGTCCTTCAAATCTTGTTGTGATTCCATTTGGAATGTAGTAGGATGTATTGTGGCAGGATGTGATGGTTTATTTGACCAAATTTCTTTGATAACATTGTCTACATGCGTACATGATATAAGTCGCCAGTTCATGCGCCTTCACCTTCCTATGTTTCTTCTTTCAGGCAACATGTACATTAGCAATCTGTTAACTTTTTTACTTCCTATGTCTGCCTTCATTTCTTAATCTCTTCTTCACAAGTAAAAGTTTCATACTTGTTTGTCCTCTGTGTGTGTCATTTAGAAATTCTGCTCAACTTGTTCCAGTTATTGTAATCTTCTAGTTCTCAAAAGCTTTTCACAGATGACATTTATGATGTTAAATTTTCAACTTTCTTTTGGTAAAGAGTGAGACTTGCCCTCTGCCGGCTTTCATACACAAGAGGGTGGGCGCATTGTTGGCTGCTGAGCCCACCTTTTGTGTTTGGGGCAGGCATGGACGGATGCCCCAGGCCAGCCTCAAGTGTTTATCTTTGGTAAATGAAGAGACAGATGCTACAGAACAGAAAAATGAAAAGCCCATCAGAGTTGGATTGAAAAATTTTGTATATGATAGAAATTTGAAGATGGCTTTTCAAAAAAAATTTTTTTTTGTCTTTTTTGTATGATGGATTCTGTGTGTTTATTTTTCTTTGAGAAGGCCGTTGGCATCTTCCTATCCAGTTTGCCATTTTTAGGATAAATTGAAATAACATCTGATGAGATCAATACACGAATTTCATGTTAACGCAATTGGAAGACCTGCATTTGCAAACAACATTCCTCAAGGCTTGAATTTATTGTCAAAAAAACATTTTTTTATACATATTGGAGTGGATAGGTATTAGAGTAAATTAATTAAGAATCTCTATCAGCTGTTTGACTTATTGTCTAGTCTTTGACTAAATTGTAACTCATTACATTAAGTATTATCTCATATTACAGAATATGTTAAGTTCTGTTATAGTAATGATCTCTCTATTAGAGTCAGAGACTTTTAACTAATTTGCCCTAAATATTATCCACTTACGTAGATGTGACGTCTCTGACAAATCACCCGCGATATCAAACACAAATAGGGTGGCTCGACTTTCGTGCTATTGCCGATTTCGCGACATGGAGAGAGATAGAGAGAAGCGCATCTTCTCTCTCCATTGGTAAAAAGTGGATGAAAATTTGTTTTTGCTGATTTTCGCGGCACGGGGTGTTGATAAAAAAAAGGGAGAATTAATTGTTGGTCCCTGCCAAGGACCAACAATTATTTTTCCATCCCTGTCAGCTTTTCCATCAACGCACGGTCCCTATTTTATGCGGGACATAATTTTCAGTCCCTGATGTTAACGGACGTTATCTCTCTTCTCCTAAATGCCAATTCTCTCCCTAAAAAAATGGTTTTGTGTGAATGCGGTTTTGGAGGCGTGGGCCTGCGCCGCAAAATGCGCGATGACCAAGCCGAAAGCGGGAGGTGGGACGCGCCGTTTGTGAAATTGGCTTTTGCCGATTTTTGGATTTCAAAAATCATCACATGCCTTAGCCATAGCCACTCGGCCACGTGCCAGAGCAATGTGTTCGGACATATTTACCCTCTCGTTTTTCAGAAGAGTAATGCTAGCTGCACGTATGCCCGTGTATAAATTCACGTTGGAATCACCGGGGAGCGCTTTATTGGGCCGCGTGGAAAGCGCTCACGTCAGCAGCCCAGCACACATCACCTGCATGCGCGTCTTCCTGAGGCCCGCCATCATGAAACCACCCACCATCATTAAATTCATTGCAGGGCAAATATGATGATCGATTGGACTTATTTGTCACTGAAATCAACTTATCTGTCACCAGGAGTAACTTATTTGCCACCGGAATCAACTTATTTGTCATCACTGGTCACCTATTTCTCACAGAAATCAACTTATTTGTCACTCCAATTCATGATTTACTTAAGGTATTTGTCACCGGAATCAACTTATTTGTCACCAGAAGTGACTTATTTGTCACTGGAATCAACTTATTTGTCACTGAATCACTTAAAACACGAAGTCAACTATTTGTCACTAGGAGTGACCTATTTGTCACTGGAATCAACCTATTTGTCACTGAATCACTTAAGACACGAAGTTAGCTATTTGTCACCAGGAGTGACCTATTTGTCACTGGAATCAACATATTTGTCACTAGAATCAACATATTTGTCACTGAATCACTTAAGATACGAAGTCAACTATTTGTCATCAGGAGTGACCTATTTGTCACTGGAATCAACTTATTTGTCACTGAATCACTTAAGATACGAAGTTAGTTATTTGTCACCGGAATCAACCTATTTGTCACTGGAATCAACTTATTTGTCACTGAATCACTTAAGACACGAAGCCAGCTATTTGTCACTGAGAGTGACCTATTTGTCACTGGAATCAACATATTTGTCACTGGAATCAACTTATTTGTCACTGGAATTAACATATTTGTCACTGGAATCAACTTATTTGTCACTGAATCACTTAAGACATGAAGTTAGATATTTTGACACCAGAATCAACCTATTTGTCACCAGAAGAAACCTATTTACCATCGGAATCAACTTATTTGTCACTCCAATTCGTGACTCCATGTGAATCATTTAAGACACGAAATCAACTATTTGTCATCAGAATCAATTTATTTGTCACCAGAAGAAATCTATTTGTCATTGGAATCAACATATTTGTTACCAGATGAAATCTATTTGTCACCGGAAGAAACCTACTTCATGACTCCATGTAAAATTTTGATTTCCGGTCCAAAAAATACATTTCGAATTAATTAAATATATCTCTCACTGTGCTGGGCTACTGACATGAGCACTTTTCATAGACGTGTGCTGGGCTACTGACGTGAGCACTTTCCACGCGACCCAATCGAGAGCGCCCCGATGATTCCAACGTGAAATTTATGCACTCTGTGATTGGTGCAAATGACGGGGGAAAACCGGAAAGCGACGTCATCTTTCTTGAACTGTCGTCAGCTGACTCAGCTCTCGTCCCGAGTCTTCATAGAAACACACGGTTGACCCGTGCGACGACTCCTTGATCTGTGATTGGTGCCGGGCTCAATAAGCGACTATGAACCCGCTAACGTTCGACCAAGCGCGTCCACTGGGCCCACGCCTGACCAGTCGTCAGTTGCCGTTACACGACCAACGCCTATTCGCCCCGGTCGTCTGACGTCAGCAGCGTCTCCGCGGGGACCACGACCCCTTCCATCCCAATTTTTCCACCATCGCGGCATCGCCCAATCATTTCTCTCTCTCTCTCTCTCTCTCTCTCTCTACTGTTCTTGACTGGAATATTTTTCTCCGGTGTGGGAAGCAGTAGAACCCCTAGATTGACCGATCCCTGTTCCCTACTACACCCCTCGCGTCCCCTCGCCCGATCTGCCTCGGCGGTGTTGCTGATCGCGAATTAGGGCTTCAAATCGAGGTCGATGGTCGGGGAGTGTTGATCGGTGGAAGACTCGGCGGCTCCGGTGGCTTTGTTAGATGTCTGTGACGGAGCTCAATGAGCGGCATGTGGCTGCGACGGGGGCCGTGAACGCTCTCAGGGAGCGGTTGAGGCAGCGGCGGCAGCTGCTCCTCGACACCGACAGTACTATCTTCTTCTTCTGCAGCTGCTTCTTCTTCTTGTGGTTTTGGTTTGTCTCCGTATGGTTGATTCGGGAATTCTTAGATCCGATGTGTCTCTGCTTCTCCACTCTGCAGTCGCTGGTTATTCGAGGACGCACGGGAAGGCTGCGGTCAGCTTCAGCTCCACTGATCTGGTTTGCTGCAGGATTCTTCAGGGACATACTGGGAAGGTCAGCCCTGGGAACTCAGGTCCTGTTTATCTGTCTCTGAGAGCATGTTGGGGACGATGATCTCCTGAATTAGCTCCTGTCTGCTTGTCTTTCTGAGTATGGTGGCGATAATTCTCTCTTGTTGGTTTGTTTTTGTGGGCATGTCATTTATAGTTGCTCCTGAATTAACTGTTTGATCGATTCTGTCTTTCAAATTCTTTCTTCCCATGCGAGGAATTTGTCGGACTGGGAAATCACACGAGGGAACATGTGCCCATTTGTTGGTGCATTTGCCTGGGATAAAGGGGACACGTAGATTTTGATGGATGAGATATGAACAATAGATAGATACATGTTTAGGCCTTTCTTTTTCTCGGGACAGAGATGGAAATGGTTTCAAAGGTTTTAAAATGGACTAAAAACCCAAGTTCTCTCTTGTTAATCCATGTATAGACAATAGTGCAATTTTCCCGGGAAAGTATGTGCCGGTATGTCTGAGAGTGAACTGGTGCCCCAGCTCCATTTTAAGAAAAATGAGGCAGAACCTGCTGTCCGATAGATCTCTAGCCTTTCCACGGCTTGGGCTTTCAGTGATTTGGGCTTGATGCGAGCTATTCTATGCTTCTAAACCTAAATCTTTTGTTATATTAAATGCACAAAAAAGTTTCATGAAACTAATTCTAAATGCATTCAGTATTTTTTTTGTTCACAGAGAAAAGCTTTTGCTCAAGATTCTCAATTTCCATTTTTTTATTACATTCCCAATCTTTTGTTGCATCATCTAATATCCTCTTGAAAGTTGGAAATTCTCTATGTTGTTAATCTATGTAGTAAACATAGAACGGGACTTTATGCTGAAAACTGATCAGCCTGATTGACATTCCATCTTATCAGGTATATTCTTTGGATTGGTCCCCTGAAAGAAATCGGATAGTCAGTGCCTCTCAAGATGGGAGGTTGATCGTGTGGAATGCTTTAACAAGCCAGAAAACACATGCGATAAAATTACCTTGTGCATGGGTTATGACGTGTGCCTTTTCTCCGAGTGGTCAATCTGTTGCATCTGGTGGGCTTGATAGTGCATGCTCTATATTCAGCCTAAATTCACAGATTGACCGAGATGGAAACCTCCCAGTTGCAAGAGTCCTCACTGGCCACAAGGGCTATGTTTCTTCATGCCAATATGTGCCAGATGATGAAAGTCGTCTCATAACTAGCTCTGGCGATCAGACATGCATCTTATGGGATGTCACAACTGGTCAGAGGCTTTCTGTTTTTGGTGGTGAATTTCCTTCTGGACATACTGCAGATGTATGGAGGTACTTGCTCTCTTGTGTGCATTGACATAATGCTGTGTGCATACACATAACATCAACTTTACTTCTTTCTTATATATTTCTCATATTGCTAGGTTGAATGCCATTATGTGAATTATTTTGTTAAATTTTGCAATTGAATCTGTAACTAGAAGTTTGTCATTATGTATAAGCTGGATTGTGAACAAGAATGTCCTGTGTAAGCCCTTAAATAACTGTAACTGGAATTTTGCCAATGTGTATGAACTGAATTGGGAGCAAGGATGTAGTACGTAAACAGCTAAAGATGTGTTACTAATTATAGTCTTTCATTGTAAACATTCTCAGTAACAACCAGCAACACGTCAACTACCATGTTTACATTAATTAAACGATTAGGAGATGTTATAATTTAATTAAAAGGTAAAAAAATTATGTTGTTTGCATTGCACATTACTTTTTGTTCTAGGAGTGCCGACATTGGTTTAATCATGCTTGCTCAACAATAAAACTGCTTTGATGCACGCAAAATATTTGTCCAATCATGCCTGCTTGATAGTGAAACTATTGTGATGTAGGAAACCCTTCTTCTGCACAATCTGTTGAATTTACAAGGAACATAAATTTATTTCGAATCTACGTTGTATAACTGAAATCCTCTGGATACGGAAATGATTACTTTATGTGTCTGTATAATACCTTGACTTATTATTATTATTATTATCATAACATGTCCTTGAACAAAGATATACACTACATATAATAATGGACAAGGATTTCGAGTGTGTTTAGATATGTGGAAGGCATGGGGAGAATTTGTTATAATAAGGTATGTGGTTGGATTGTGTCTTTGTGCAGATTCTCTTCCTGAATTATTGTATTCTTTTAGGCAATGCTAGGTATCACACGAGTTTCTAATTTAGCAGTATTTCAATGTGAATTATCTGCCGTACACATTCCTTGTATATTAACATCAAAAGGAAAAAAAAAACAATATTTAAGATAAATGGAAGTAAAACCATGCCTAACTATAAATTATCATATGCTTGGTATGGAAAAGAGAAGAGGAGAAATGGGTGGGGGATAATTTGTTCCATCTAATTAAAGGGAAGGTGTACATGTAAAATTCTATGGATAAAGACAAAAAAGAGTTTAAATTGTGATGAAAACAGAAAACTGAGTGTGTGAAGTGCACAGATGAAGAAGGGGAGAGTAACACCATGTCATCATGAACATGTGAACAAGTAGAAAGAGCCTTACTTTTGAATATTCAAAAATTGGATAGTCATGGAAATAAAGAATTAAAAGAAGATCATTTTCTAAAGCATTCCTTTATATGAAACTAGCATGCATTGAATATTGCATCGAAAAATAGTCTTCTCTGGTTCTTTGTTACTTCATCTTGCTTTTTCCTCTCTCTTTTCTTTTGATGAACTTTTCAATGATGACATTTCTACAGTACAAATATCTTTGTGTCAGTTGAAACTTCGCACCCCCCCTTCCCCCCCCCCCCCCTGTTTCCTGATGCCCTACCTTGCGGAGAGTGGAAATCACTTGACCAGAAAATGAAACTAGCTGCTGAGAACTCCATCAAATTTTATGGGGAGCCATGGAAAGAGATTGTATTGAAGTTTTTTGTTTTGTGCAATCAAGCTCAAATGTTATGTACTAAGTGGATCCTGCATTATTCATGATCGCTTGTGTTCTTTTTCAGCATCTCAATCAACAGTTCAAATACAAAAATGTTTGTCTCGGGTTCATGTGATTCAACTGCTCGGCTATGGGATACCCGAATAGCCAGTCGGGCTGTTAGGACATACCATGGCCATGAAGGAGATGTGAACACAGTAAAGTTCTTTCCTGACGGGCAGAGATTCGGGACTGGATCTGATGATGGCACATGCAGGCTATTTGACATGAGAACTGGGCATCAACTACAAGTTTACAGTCAACAACCTGGTGAGAATTGCAGTGATGTTCCTACTGTCACCAGTATGGCATTTTCAATATCCGGCAGACTCCTGTTTGCTGGATACTCAAATGGAGGTTGTTATGTCTGGGACACCTTAGTAGCCAAGGTACATTCAATGGCTGTTTCTAGAAAATATGATGTTATTCTGCGTCAATTTTATAGATGTATGAATATGATGTCTCATCTTCTTTTATAGGCAGGATAGTGTGCTTATATCTGCTACTTCCTTTGCATTTCAGGTAGTTCTAAACTTGGGAGCCGTTCAGAACTCACACGAGGGCCGAATATCTTGTCTGGGTTTGTCAGCTGATGGAAGTGCCTTGTGCACAGGAAGCTGGGATAAAAATCTCAAGGTTAGTGTCATCTACTTGATAAGTTATTTTATTCTCCCAGGATTCAAGTGCATTCCCAATGGCTGAAATTTCTAGGCACATTACATTAGAAAAACACAAGGTCGGTATCTTGAGTCCGTGCATTCTGAAGGGAGAAAAGGAATCAAGAACCCTAATCTGTCATCCGTGTGTGTCCAGATGATCAATTACCTGTTGCTGTAACTATTCCAGGATCTAGTACAGGCCGTGGGTGGTCGAGCTTGCTTGATTTGTATTTAAATTCTGACACATTGCACCTGTTGGCAGATCTGGGCTTTTGGTGGATACAGGAGGGTGATATAGAATCGCCGTAGCAACTCCTCGCGGGAAGTCCTCAACGACCTACCCATGCCGAATATTCGAGCCTTGTATGTTGGCCGCACTCTCTGAACACGCAGATCATATCCACGCAGACGAGGAATCTAAAGCTGCACAATGTCATGATGATTCGCCACTGATTTCGAGATTGGAGGAGCCCTTTGTAACGATTCTAATTTCAATTTCAGATCCATTTTTGCAGTTTTAGACCTGATGCCGATCTTTTGTAGCTGAAACAAGTCTTGTGACTAAACTCTGTCCAGGTTTCTCTGTTTCCCTGTCCATGTTTCCTTGGTTTTGCATCCCCCCCCCACTCTGTATCTACTTTGTTTGCTTTCAGTATGTATGTTGGCCATGGATTAGTTCGGATTTCCATATTCTCGTGCAAATAAAAATGTCTGGGAGAAAAAGAAATGTGCTGCTCGTTGATTTTGGTTGCAACTGGATTTGGAAATCGTTTTGGGTTTCACACGCTTGGGCAGGCACGTGGGCGTCCACCTCACCCCCCGCACTCACCATTCCACCTTCACATTCCCACGCACACTTACACCCTCGAACACCCACCACGCACGCGCACCTTTCCCCACCTGCCCTATCCACCATCTGACCTCCGTTCCCTCCCAGTACGGGTGCGTTCTCCCCAGCCCTTTCTACCCCTCTTCGCGATCCATGCATTGTTGTAGGTTTTATCATATTCGTATATATAAATCTCGTGATGATAAAGTGGAGGTACTCACAGCTGAGGCGGGGTATAGAGAAATATTTATTACAAAATCAATCTCATAATAATGATAATATGGATTACAAAACAATAAATTTTTTGATTAGAGGAGAAGGCGAAGCATTTATTTTGGTCAATAGAATTATTTTATTACAATACGTATTTCTTAAACATCAAATGAAGAAAGAGAAAGAGATGTCTAAGGTGGCCCAAAAAAGCTCGTAGCCTGCAGCTTTTGTGCCAATCGCCTTTGGAGTGTTTTTTTATTTTTGGGGGGGGGGGGGGTGTGTGTTAGGAGAGTTCATAAATGGTGAGAGAACTTTCCCAAAAGATTAGGATACATCTTACTAAATGGGTTTAGGTGGGCTTTCTCTTTCTAGTTTCTATTTCTAAGAGAAAAGAGAGTGAAAAAGAAAGAGCAATCAAACACCCTAGGAACGATTCACTGAAAGGCGATCTATGAACGATTCATTAAAAGGCGATCGCCACTTACAATTCCATGAGAGATTTTTGAGGAATACTATAGTACCTTACTTTATTGCACTCTTTTTTCGCCATCCACTTTGAACTCAGAAACACTGAATTTAGATTATTTTCCTACCGTCCCATTTAAGATATAATGAAAAATGGCAATGACAAAATGACTATACTTAAAGCTAGTGATTGTTGTTTAATACCCAAAACAATGTCTGCCTCTCCTGTGCTTAGGGCTGTTCATAACATGGTCTAATCCGAAAAATCGAACCGAACCGACTAGTTCGGTTCGGGTTGAGAAGTTCCATAGTTCAATTTTGTTTTCTATTGGAAAATCGAATGAACCGAATTTATATTAAATATAATTAATAATTAATATATATCAAAAAGAAAAGCATAGCCCAGTGGGCTAGTGTCTTCCAATGGCCTGGGGCGGTCCTGAGTTCGATACTCAGGGCCGCCGTCTGGCCTTCAAATCTACTGAACCAGTTCGGTTCGGTTCGGTTCGACCCTAATTTTGGTTCGATTTTGATTCACTCAAAAAATAGGATGAATCGAATCGAACCGGATCATGTTTACCCCTACTTGTGCTTTCGTTGTTAGTGCAGCCAGCACATGTGGATAGTGAAAACGTAGAAACACTTTACTCACATTTGAAGAACAATTCACTGCTTCAACTTGTTAAAAAAATGATTAATTAATATGGGTATAGGTTATAGTTACAAGCGGTTGTACATGTACATGATAAATCCTGAGCTCTTTAGCACTACATCATTCCACAGTATAAGAAGTAGGTGAGTCTTCAGGTTCTGATTAGGTATGTTAGTCTATAACATATGATTGATATTTGTTGATCTAATGCTATCAAAGTGTCAATGACTAATTAATATTTTTTGCTTGTGAAGGAGACAAGATTGTCATGGGTGATGTAGGAGATATCTTTGTGAAGTTTCCTTACGTCAGTTTGCTTGATTTCTCAATACGTAAGTAAATTGGTCCTCTTTTGAGTGCCTATATGAGAGTCACTCCATCAAGAGTGGGGCAGACCCCCAATATTCCTTGCCATCTAAAGCAAAGGCAGGGAGTGTGAGAGGTGAAGGAGAGAGACAGTCATGGTCGGCCCTACGAGAAGACTAGTCCCAAGCTGTGTTTTTTTTTTTTGGTAAGTAATGTCAAAATATATATTAATAGGATATATTTACAGAGTGGAATTCGTACTACCACTGGCTAGTAGCGATGAACCCATAAACAAGTGTAAGAGAACTTGTAGATGGAAAATGGAAAATGTTTTTTTTAAGTCAATTATTTTTAATTATTCATTCATATCTTACAGCCACATCAGAAGATGGAAGATGCTTGTTTCCATCGGGCCAGTTAAATACCCAGTGAACGCCACCAAAGAGAACTACATGTAGATGAACTGATTCAATTTTTGCAAGATGCCCATCATAGCTTGTCTGATTTTGTATCCAAAATAGTTGAAAATCGACACATTTTCTTATGTGCACAATTTTGCATTGATGATGTTGTATTACTACATAGTTGTGCTTTAATGTATACATTTGATTTTATGTATGGGATGGATGTCTGTCTAGTTAAGAGTTCTTAAATTATTTGATTTTGTATAACCAACACAGATTGAGTATTTTTTTTTCCAGTTTTTTTATGCATGTTTAATCAGATTTTATGAATGTTCTTGCTATAACCGGTACAGATTTGGGTGTTTTTTCTTTCTTCATATTTTTATGTATGTTTAACTAAATTTTATGAATGTTCTTACTGCAACCAGCATAGATTTGAGTGATTTTTTTATTTTTTCAGTTTTTTTATGTATGTTGAATCAGATTTTATGAATGTTCTTTTATATAACCAGCACAGATTTGAGTGGGCTTTTTTTTTTCAGATTTTTCAGATTTTTATGTATGTTAACCAGATTTTATGAATGTTCTTGCTATAACCAGCATAGATTTGGATAATTTTTTATTTTTGCAGGTTTTTCAAAAAAATTATGTATGTTAACCAGATTTTTATATATTCTTGCTATAACCAGCGCAGATCGAGTATATTTTTTTCCAGATTTTTTACCATCTTTTAAATAAGTATGCAACATTTTCAAATTTGGATCCTGGTCTGGATCTGAAGTTGACTTTGGATCTCAACCCGAATCCGGATCCAGATTTAGATCTCTAAGGATCCAACCCGGATCTGAACCGTTTACAGGGCTATTAAGGTGACTCGGAACAGCCATTTGCATGGACTTTGCTTGCTGCCGACACTTTTCCTGCATCATCACGCCATATGTTCTATCACTTATTATTGTCCACTTGGGGTGATCATCTTTGCTTCTGTAATATATGTATAAACAAGGGAGCCCCCTTCAAGGAGATCAATGAGCTGTCTTTTACATGGACGGTGACATAACATAAAACTATGCTTGACCTTTGGTGCCTGACATTGTTAAGCAAGCTGGCGTAAAGATCATGGTTACATGCCAAGAATCACAGGAATTGAAAAAAAAAAGTGGAAAGTGCTCACTAGTGGTGACACAGGTTCTCAAAACCCATGTATTCTTTCATCTCCAGCTTCTTGACCATGTTCGCTATTCCCACTCCACCTGCAGTAGATTGTAAAGATGTTGAGCGGTAGCTTTCATAACCAGATGAAGCATTCCAGAAAGCAGTGAAGTTTTGTTACCTAGGCTGATTGCGCTCACAAAGATGGTCAATGCCAAAACAAAGATTATCAGTGATGCTCTGCCCAGCAGCATGATTAGCTTCCTTACTATGTGCTGACCGGTGAAGGCAGCAATGGTGGCCAGAAGTATGAAGTAAGCAGCTGCAACAAGAACCAAAAACAAAACAGATAACTTCAAGTTACAGTGAGGTGGTTTGGAGTGCCTGGATTTTTAAAAGGAAAAACACTTCACACCCGCTGGGCGGGTAAAAAAAAAATCACCCGTCCAACACGGTGATTGGCGCGGGGCGCCAAGGCCCGCGCCTTGAGTGGGTGCTTTTGAGATGTGGGGCCCCAACGTCCAACCAATCACCGTGTTGGGCGGGTGATTTTTTAACCCGCCCAGCTGATGTTAAAGTGTTGAGAAGCGCTTTGCGCACGTCCACCCGGGCAAATGATTTGCCCGGGCGGACGTACATTAAGCATTTCCCTAAAGTGTTTCTCTTCTAAAAGATGACATGGGTGTTCTCCAACTTGCCATATGGGACAGGGAAACGATCTAACAGGTAGTATTGCACAACAGACATGGATGATGAGAATGCCATGGTGAAGGTTGACGTTGCACTTGCAACCTGTGGAAACACACCCAGGGAGAATCAACCCGGATGTCTGTGAATTAATTCAGAGCCTTCAAACATGAAATGAACTTTGTGTGAGAATTCAGAGAGAAAACCAAATTACCTGAGGAGGAACCCCAAGTTCAAGGAAGAGGGGTCCCAAGATGAATCCTCCTCCAAGCCCAAGTAGACCTCCAACAATCCCAGCTAATATCCCACAGAAGCAATACAGCAAAAACTGATGGACTTTCCAGCTGATATCTTGCTTTCCCCTCGACGTGATAGTCCTTTTTCCATTGTACAAGCTGATGGCCTCATAAAGGGTCACAGCAGCAGCAATTGGCACCTTCACAAGGCAAACAGTGTCTTTCCACAAGTTGATGTTCCCCTAAACTTGAATTGTTCTTGAGTAATGAACTGGTGATGTAGAGGTTTGATAATTGTGTATGCACCATTAATCCCCCACCACCCCCACCACCAACCCAACATACTTGAAATGAAATCCTTTTAATGCTCATAACAAGTATGAAATTTCTCGCTGTTACCTGAGTACAGTCATTGCTGAAGTAGGTGGGGTTGCATCAATGCCAGATCATCATCGATCAGTGTCCTTAAGTTTTTAACATTAACATGGAATCCAGATTGTGTGAATTCGGTAATATCCCTATCTTTTATGAAAGTAGTGAGGCTTCTTCCAGTCAAGTAAAAAAAAACTGTTGTTTTGAAGCAGTTGGTGAGGAGAAGTAACATGCATTTAAATGCATCATTTTTCTTTTCCTGGAGAGACAAGGAATGCCCTTGCTTACATTCATTTTAAGTTCTTTAGAGTATACATATGAAGTCCTGAATACAGAATATCATCTTTCTTTTTGTTTTTTAAACTTCAAGAGGCAGAAATGTGGACTGATCTACTATGGAATCAAACATTTCGAAATTTGGTGTTATAACCTTCAAAAATATAGTGGCTCAAGCTTTTTACCTGCAGTGCGTTTAAAATCCAGTATTCAGTAGAACAGGTCTTTGCAAATGTCTGCACAAGCATTTGAGGTCCCAAATTATGTTTGTGTCATTTAACATCACGTGAGAACAAGAACAACAGTTGGTGGAAAAAAGATGAATCAGAATGCTTGAACCAGATTTCTATCAAACAACTAAGCCTTATGAATGGTGGTTACCTTAACTATCTGCACAGCAAGGAATGCCATCCACACAAATAGCAGCAGCATGAAATCTTTCCAACAAACATTATCTAGGAAAGGTGCCTGCAACCATGACATTGGTTATGCCTTCTGCATGGCAATCGCAGATTATACAAATTGAGTATAAACCAAGGTTCGCCGCATCGGGGAATCGGGGCGAATCGGGTTTTTCCTGATCCGCCACAATTCATCAGAATCGGACCGATTCGCATGGGAATCGGGTGAATCGGGTTTCTCCTGATTCGCATCGATTCGCCTGAATCGGACCGATTCGATCCGATGCGCCAAACCATCTATAAACAATATTTGGAGCTCACCTCATCATCTGCTGAAGATTTTATCTGAATGTTAGCAGCTGGGCCACCTGGGAGAGGTCTGTAACTCAGTGAAGGGCTGTCTGGAATCAAAAAGAAAAAAGGTCATGAATTAGGATGCTTAGCAAGGAATGCCATCTCTCATGGCATGACACCCCAGCCAACAGACTATTGATAAGACTCGGTTTAGATAAGGCCTATGACACATACCATTGATCTGTGCTGACGTTTCCAATCGTCTTGCTGCTTCCTGTGATGCAGATATGACCAAAAACTTGAGCAAATAAAGGCATGGCAAAAGGATGGAGAAAATGCAACTGGGTTCGATCCCATTACCTTCTTCATGATGGTCTCCTTCTTCCAAGTCTCTATGCCCTTGATGAAAGCCCTTGTAGAAGTGCCTAGCACCATCAACCCAGCACCATCAGAGCCACCCAACAAGCGAAGGCCAGTATAGAGCCTAACTTAGTCGGGGCCGGAAGCTCGGGGTGATAAAAAGTTATGTTGATGTGAAAGCTGATGTTGGTGGGCATGGAAAATGTTGAGTTGTGACTCAAATTCAGAAGACATCTTGGGTTCTGTCGTGCTGCTGCAGCATCAACAGTGGTTCAGATAGGTTCTGTCGTGGTGCTGCAACATCAACAGTGGTTCAAATAGGTTCTGTCGTGGTGCTGCAGTATGGTACATCTTTTGAGCCTTTGGGGATGTTAGTGAAATTCACCATTTAAGAGTATTTTGAAGTTTTTCAGGTCATTATAAAAAGAAAATTAGGTTGACGGGGAAGAACCCTAGTCTGCACTATGTACTACTTCAATTTCTTTATAGTGGAAAGACAACAAAAGGGAGAAAAACTCTGTAGACGTAGAATTAGCACATTGACTCTCCAAATTACGTAAATCGGTGTATTTGTTCATTCTTATCCTCCTCTTGTTTGTGATTTTGTTCTTGTAAACGTATGTCCATCTAAGGGGACTTCCCCACAACAGAAAGTAGGGTAAACTCAACGGATGGATGACAAACTTTGGTGATCAGGAAGATGCAAATGGGACCAAGAGTAATTCTTAACTTGCAGAAACCTACAAAAAAGACGGTAATAGATTGATGTGCTTTACAGGGGAAGGTCATAAAGGATCTACATGTTCTAGGATTCTTTGGTAACTAAAAATGGAACTTATATGTATAAAAGGGGTCATCTTTGATGTCCTTGGGATCACCTTTCGAGGAAGAGGGCATACCGAGGAAGAGGATGATGAGGAGGACGGTGACCACCCAATCCGGGAAGATCACGTTGAAGGTGACGCCGATGCTGATGCCCAGGATGAGCATGGGCTGGAAGAGCAGCGCCAGGTCGTAGTCTATCACCGGCAGGTTCATGGTCGGGTGCCGCATCCTCAGGTTGTAGTACACTGTCGAACACGCAGCCCCCATGATCATACCTGCAAGTTGCAGAGCAAATGGAAGGAAGAAGAAGAAGAATCCAACATCAGAGAGAGAGAGAGAGAGAGAGAGAGAGAGAGAGAGAGAGAGAGAAGACTAATGGCGGAATTCCCTGAGAGAAGGAGGGTATTCTCACATTTTGAGAGGGCAGTGGAAGTCTTGGGGTCGAAGCCGATGATGAGGGTGAACATGGGGACGAAGATCCCGCCGCCGCCGACCCCTCCGACGCTGCCCAGGGCGGCGCCCAGGAAGCCGATGAGGGAACCCACCACGATCCTCCATCCGAGCTCCATCTCCTGTCCACGGCGCCTCCACCTCAGAATGGAGAAACCAGAGAGAAAGGAAAGCGGCCGGCAAGGCGGCAAAGAAGCTGGCTTTCTGGAATTTGTTGCCTTGTGAGGGGGGAAGGGGGGGGGGTTCCTCACCGGCCAAACGTGCTTGTAGACATGAAGCAGGGACCTCATGATGGTGGTGAGGACAAAGGGCTCCTCCGCCGCCTCTTGCGCGGTCCTATCCACCGTGACGCCTGTGACCGGGGATTCGCCTGTGGGTATGAGAGCCCTCTCTGCGACGACGGCCTTGCCCACCAGGACCAGACCGCAGCAGGCGAGCAGGGCCACTGACCCGGCGGCTCTCGCCGACGGCCACCTCCGCTGGCTGCTGCCTTCCCGCGTTCGACCCATAACAGAGACGGAGGCCCAACAATGTGAAGGACAAAATTAATGGCGCTGAGAACAGAGGTCAGTGAAAAGATATAGCCGCTTCTGCTGCTTCCTCTTCAGGGTGGTTACACAGAGCTACAACTTCCTCCACTTCTATCTATCTCCCTTTAACGTCGTAGGTTGGATTCGGTGGTCTCTCTCTCTCTCTCTCCCTCTCTGAACAGCCGCAGCCCTCCCCAACTTGAAGGTAGTGGTCTGTAATCTCTCTCTCTCCCTCTCTGAACAGCCGCAGCCCTCCCCAACTTGAAGGTAGTGGTCTGTAATCTCTCTCTCTCTCTCTCTGTAAGAGCAGCAGCAGCCCTCCCCCACTTGAAGGTGGTGGTACTGTAATCTCTCTCTCTAGCTCAACTCTCCATGGATCATGGTGCCTCTCTGTCTCTCCTCACTGCACACAAACTTACTAGCTAGCTCAACCCTTCATGGTTTCTCTCTCTCTCTCTGCCTCCACCTTGCTAGCTCAACTCTCCATGGTGCCCTCGCATGTGTCTGCGCATAATCCCCATATAATTGCTTGGCCTCGCGTGCTGTTCATATCATTCCCCACTGCTCGCTTCAGCCACTGGATTTTGCAATTTTCCCCTTTTCCACGTATGGCTCTCCGGACACGCAGCCCGACGCCCCTCCTGTGTACAAGATCCGGATTGAAACCGATGGCTCCGGATCCAAAACGGGTGTCTCGCAGGATTGGGGTGGTCCCACTCGCATAGACCTCTGAGGCAAATGGATCGTGCGGTCGGCATTTGATCCTCTGAGTGTCGTGGCCTTATCTGGCCCGCTTGTCTTGCCGGTATCATGTGACGTGGACTCACCCCACGGTTCAACGGCCAGAGTGGGGCGGTCCCGACCGTTGTCGGGTAGTCTGAGGCCGCTGAAGGCCGTTACCTGCTGCTCATCGGGAATGCGAAGGGACAACGAGCCCCCTTCTCTATTCGATAAAATATTAAGATTAATTTTTTAATAATAATAAAAAGTTGAATTATAAAAAAAACAATTTATTGGTTCAAAAAAGAGAGAAACATCTACTTTTGTTAGATAATATAATTTTCTTACAATCGAGTCATTATTATTATAAGATTAATCTTATAATAAATATTTTTTTTCTTAAATTATCTCCTTTGTTAGATGACCGTCTATTTATCACTGTTCCCTGTGGAGATAAGAACGAAGGCTCCACAATATAATATGGCAGCCGTCTCGTCGTGATATAACATTATAATTTTGTAACCCTACTTCATGCGTAAAAGCTTATCGAATATAGTGGTGGAGAAATACTAATTACTCAGACACTTAAGTAACTAACATAAGTTGGGTCGATCGTGCGGCCGACTTGATTGGTCGGACGTATAAATCCCACGGCGCCGCACCCTCATGAGGTTCACGTCGAGACCGACTAATCAAGTTGGCTGCGCGGCTAATTCACGTCATATTTCTTGTAGTGGTGAATATGGATGTACGGTGATGGATATAATTGTTAATAAAACCTAAAACATAAAAAATATATTTTTGTGGATATTCTATAATTTTCTCAAGTACACTCTTAATTCTTCTTCGACCCCTAACCAATCGATCAATCACAGGATTCCCAAGAGAGGGAAATTTTTTTCTAAACTTGTTTCTTTTCTTCCACCTTTAATTTTGAGTTGGAACTCGATCGGAATCAAAACCGGGATATCCAATGTATTTCTGCAGCATCATCCCCTCTTAGGACTGATCAATCATCATAATTAACTCAACCATAGGAATTAAGGACTTAGGAACATGGAGGATTCTTGCGGGTGGTCCAAATATTTGGTCATTAGTGGAATTTCAACTTCTCTCGAGGTATTATTTTTATTTAAAGTTTTGTCTTTTTATGAGAAAATAGTTCTTTTAAGAGAAGAAGATTAGATCTTATTTAAAAATACATACTTATTTTTCACTATATCTATTATATGACTAAATTATGTCTCTATGCAATCTTTTTAGTGAGGATAAAAATGTGCAAATCTTGTTGCGATAAAATGTTTAGATAGAGTATATATGATCTTTTGTTCGATTCTCACATACGAAACTAACGATGATGTGTGAAATTTCACCATATCTCTTAAGCGTTATTATTTTTGTTTGAGATTTCATCTTTTTTTTTCTTTTGAGAAAATGGTTTTTTTTTTTTTTTGCTAACGAGGAAACCCCGCCCCGTGTGGTTTTGAGAAAGTGGTTTGCTTAGGAGAAGAAGAATATATCTTGCTCGTGAATGTATATTTATTTTCACTATATCAAATACGAAAGTAAATCGAATGCCTCTACATCAACCATTCTATGGAGGAAGAAGCTAGAAATCCAGGGACTTCTGTGAGAGTTAATATTGATGCCTTCACATCACTTGTCTAGTACTGTTATGCTCTCTTGATACGTACATGATCATGTTAATCTTCTTGATCTGTTTATTTTTTACAACACCAAACTAATTTCTGGTAATAATGAAACACTAATTATTGTGTCCTTAAGAGAAGAAAAACGATTAAATCTATATAGTTTGCGCTCCCATCAGCCACAGGAATATTGGAATAAACTCTTGACATGCAGTACTGAGTGGTACCTTCAAGTGACAAAGAGAAAGCTCACATCCCACATGTAACTAATTAACCTCACATTAATTTTGCATAAGTGCATGCTGCCTTCTATAATGCTGATCATGATATAGCTTTCAAATCCTCTTTCTGAGAGAGGAGCTGCATGTATGCGTGCATGAAAGCAACCGGGGATTCACGACGCAAGACGCTGTCCTTCTCGTTTGCAAGTAAGCGCTCGGGTTATCCGTGGTCCATGCATGGAAGCTTCAATGGTGCTTCCATATGGGGGGGTGTTGCTAGGGAGAGGGTTGCTATATCTTGGCTCATCCAGCTGCTTTCAACACAAGACGACGTGACGACGAAGGACCCGTGCTGGTCTCTCTGCGATAGAGATCACACCTTCGAAAGAAAGGGTGATATTAAGTTCGATATTCAAGGTTCACCTTATTATTCTTGTTCTTGATGTATAGATCACACTCGATCTACAAACGGTGCTCGATGATGTGATAATCAAGTCGGATTATATCTTTGTCGAGATGTGACTCAAATTTAGTGGGTATCTATTAAGAAAATTTGTGCCCACTTTGAGAAGCAGTCGACCTCTTTTCGCCAATGTAATGTTTTGGGAAAAGCAGTTGACCGCTTTGGCTCAGAGCAGTCAACTGTTTCTTGCGCGCTCAATTTTGGGTGATTTTTTCATTTTGATTTCGTGTATTTAAGGTCATGTTCTTGGTCTAGGGTATAATTATATCGATTTTTTCGAAGTGGAAAAAACGATTGTATACATGTGTAGGGCTCTGTGAAATAAATTTGACACGTCGTCAATCTGAATTACGTAAATCGGTGTATCTTGTCTCTTTTTTTTCTCTCTATTCTATTATAATTCTGTTTCTATACTTACGTATACGTTTCGTGCAACACTCTCTTCTGGTGTTACCAACGTTGTTGTGTTATAAGGTTCTTGGGTGTGCGAGTTGCGCATAAGAACAATATTGGCGGACCCAGAAATGTTCTTTCGGTGTTTTTTTTTTTTTTGGGGGGGGGGAGAGGGGTAATTAACAATAATAATGATATCTATTATATTATTCTTGCTATTCTTTCTTTGGAAAGAAAATAACGTTCGTTTTGTATTTTACTTTCCATTAATTTGTTTCTCTTAAACATGCATAAAGTGTGAATTTTTCCAATGTTCTAACCAGCTAACATGAGATGAACTAAACATAGAATTAAGTTATGCATGAGTACTACTCCCCCTGACACCCCAGATCACAGAATCGACTTCTGCCGTAAACATTGCTTTGGGTTTATGTAGGGTGGGTTACATCTAGCTCTTAGTATATATTAACAAAATAGAACCGTTGTTGTAAGCCCTCATCAGCCTAAAGCCAACACTTAAAAATCAAAATAAAAAGGACAGGGAGTGGAGAAATTTATAATAGATATCCCCAACATAATTAATATAAGCAAAAGCAGATACTGTAAGAGCATCAGGATACTTATTGGAGGTCTGGGATAACTTCATTTTTGGTAATAGGTTTGAGGTATAACTTCACATCATGCTCGAGGAACTTTTGATATTCCAATGAATGCATTAATTAATAACACATAAGATTCCATTTGGTAATCATGCTCAGCTTTCTATAACTTTCCACTGTTTATACCCCTAGAATCTAATTAAAAGAGAATCGATATATAGTATATCTAACATCACCTACGTACATATATAATAGTAGAAGTTTTAGTGTTTCTAATATATATCAATTATTTCCTCTTCGAGATGACGTGAATGAACAAAGAGAGTTTTAATTCCACGTGGTTATGATCACCACCATCACTCTTAACTTCGACACCCTTTTTTCTCCCCCATCATCTAATTTGCCTTCCACCACCGAAGGCGGAGAGAACAGAACACTGAAAGCTATTGACAACCCGTACCATGGACACGGAGATAGGAGGTGATCCTGTATATATGCGTCCATGGCAAACGCCAAACGGTACCAAAAAAAAAAATGCCAAATCCCTTCGAGAGTGGCTTGCAATAGCTAAGGGGAACTTCCGTGGAAGCTTCGCACTTGAGGCTGTTGTCGGCTTGTTCTTTTCACGTAATTTATAAGAATGCCCGCCATATATATATATATATATATATTATATATATATATATATTATATATATATATATATCCATCTTTAAGTTTGGAACTGCGCCCTTGGTTTCTCTCCGAGAAATCGCCTTTGCCAGTGGCATGCATGCATGCATGCAGGCCTTTTGACCTGTACGGCTCTCCATGCAGTGTACGTACCATATATATATAGATAGATAGATGACACCAATACATGAACAATATGTATATTCACCATCTTTGTGATCAGGTTAAGCCACAGTTCTGGGATTACTGCAGATCCGTACGTGTTCGCACCGCATAGGTGTCAAAAAAGGAGCTAGAAGAGTAATCCAGACATGAGATAAGATCGACCTTGTGGTTGGATTCTTTCCTTTCCTCTCTTCTGCAGAGGATCTCTAGCGAGTTGAACCCATTCGATCTCGCGTACGTATCCGGCAGGGAGGCAGGTAATTAAGCCAGGGAGCTGAGGAAAGCGCCAAACGATCGAGAGCTAGACGGCTCTTTTGAACCTTGAAGCTGGATCTCGGGGTGGGAAGATCCCTCCTCATCAAGAGAGAGTGTGGTGGGGGGGAGCCGGAGGTGGGAAGGGGGGTTCTTTTTTATGGAAGCAAATACTGATCTCCCATCCGACAAAAGAGGTTGGATGCATGGGAGGTGAAATGAAATTAATGCAAGTACTATTGAAAATTTTCAATCCAATTAAAGATATCGGTTCGGTTCGGTTTGGAGGATCACACAGTTCAGTTCGATTTTAGATTTGAAAATCGAAATGAACCGAATATAAATATATATATAATTATATAAATAATATAAATTAAAAAAAAAAACGCCGGTAGCACAGTGGAAGAAGGCATCTTGGTGCGGCGCGCGGGTGGTCGTGAGTTCGAAACTCGCTTCCGCCCTGCAAAATCCATCTTTTTATCTGTTTTTTCCCAAAAAAACATCACATTTCGCCTGAGAAACGCCAGCGAACCGAACCGAACCGTTGTACACCCCTAGTAAGAGGATGTTACAGAGTTGATCTAATATTAACGTGGTTGGCTAGCTAGCTTTTCAACTCTACAGCATCTTTTCACAACCAGAGCTTAATCTTTGCACAAATGATCATATTGGCTGCAAGAGGACACATTCAAATTTCAGTTCAACATGACAAAAATAAAAATCAGCTCCCCTCCTACCATGTATAGCTGATGTTTGCCAGAGATTTTAATTACTTCTAAAACTTAGCTTTTCAAATCATTGAAAGAGTGAAATCAGGGTTGGCATATAGTTCTTATCAATGTGCAAGAATCAATTATAACTAAACACAACATTCCGAGTATTATTTATATTAATATAACCATTTTTTTAATAAAACTTGAGCAATCTGCCTCCCGTGCCAAGAGAGAGGCCCGAGGGTGGGGTTCACAGCCCTAAGGATGCAGGTCCCACCACCCTTTCTCATATGACTATCCGGCTGCTCTCGTGCGGCCGGGTAGTTATAATTTTCCAATGAAATTTATCAAGTTATATGACTACTCAAGTTTAGTGGAGCATTGAGGCTTGTCGTGTGTAATGAAGAATAGATGTATCCAAACTGGGAGATTAGCTTAGCAGTCTCTTAAGTCGGCCCAATACTCTTGCTCAATAAGTAGGAACGGCTTAATTTGGCCCAATACTCTTGCTCAATAAGTAGGAGGCTTAATTTGGCCCAATAGTCTTGCCCAATAGCAAGAGCAAGATTTGGCCCAATTGAGGGCTATCCAGCCCATTGTTCCCAAACCATTGAGCACCCTGCACGTTCCAAAATGGGCCAGTAGCCTTGTCTAGAGAGAATTAGGAACCAGCCACTCCAAAACTTAGCTAATGACAATTTATGGTTCATCTTGGGAGTCTAAACTGCTTCTCTGAAGAGATTTTGATTAACATATTACAATAGACAAAAGATCATTATTGTGTCTAGACCAAAAAGATGGAATATGCAAAGAGCCTATTGACCTTTACCAAAGAGGAATCCTACCACCTTACATTTTTTTGCACCTCTTTTTAATATTTTTCTTCACAACTATTTTACCTAGAGATAGGATAGAATGGCTTAAGTGAACTCTACATCATGAAATTTCAGTTCTCCTTTTTTTTTCCTCAAGGAGAAATTTTTTTTTGTCACAATTAAAGTCCCACGAAAATATGACTTTGCAATATTTCTCTTTGCTCCTGTTAGAATGGATTTGTCTAACTCATGAAATAAAATCTCTTATTTGTCTTTGGATTAAATTATTCTGACATTGGTGGAGATAAAACCGACATATTTTTATTAAGTTGATCATATTTTTTATGTTCTTTATTAGTCTTATCTTTGTTGCCCCACTTCCCCATGAATGGCGGAAGCGGAAGCGGAAGGGGCGGCGCGGGTCACCACGTTCCTCGTTTGTGGCGGGAAGTTTTGCCGCCATCGTCTACCTCTGCCTCTGGCGCGCAGCTTTAAATCCCCGCGAACAGATCGTACCCCCTCCCTAGCGCCGCGCTTCTCCTCCCATCCCCCCTCCGTCCCCACCCGATCCGAAAGCAAGATGGCCACCGAGAACGCCGCAGGCGGCGGCCCGCAGGGTGTGGAAGGGCCGTCCCCGAAGCACCAGAAGGTCCACCACCGCTCCGACGAGTCCAACGGCACCTCCCACGACGACGCCGCCGCCCTCTTTAAGGTGAAGAGGCTGTCGGAGAAGGCGGTCCTGCCTTCCAGGGCCTCGCCTCTGTCCGCCGGCTACGACCTTTCCAGGTGGGAGCAACCCCAGCCCCCCCTTCCCTTCTCCCCCCCTGTACGTTCTCTGCTGCGGAGCACAAGCTGACCTACTCTCCCGGCTTTTCTGGCCCCCAGCGCGGAGGACACCAAGGTTCCGGCGCGAGGTAAGGCCCTCGTCCCCACGGGTCTGAGCATCTCTATCCCCCAGGGGACCTACGCCCGCATCGGTACGCCCCTCCATTTCTCTTGGATCTCTCCGTCAGCAGGCTCTTGGTTGTTGCCTTCCTTTTGGGTCTGTTTCGTTGCTGACGCTGCTTTGGGAGGTGGGGGGTTCTGCAGCTCCGCGGTCGGGGCTGGCGTGGAAGCACTCCATCGACGTCGGAGCCGGCGTGATAGACGCGGACTACCGCGGTTCCCTCGGCGTCGTCCTCTTCAACCACTCCGACGCCGACTTCGAGGTGAGGGCCGGCGACCGGATCGCGCAGCTGATCGTCCAGGTGATCATCACGCCGGAGGTGGTGGAGGTCGAAGACCTGGACTCCACGGCCAGGGGCGCCGGTGGGTTTGGTTCCACTGGGGTTTGAAGTCTCCGGCTTCCCCGTTTACACCAATCTCTCTCTCTCTAACACTACTCTCTCTCTCTCTCTCTCTCTCTCTCTCTCTAACACTGCTGGGAACTGGAAAGTCTGTGTTTTGGGAACATGGAAGGCTAAAGGAAAGTAATATTGATGCTAGGATGTAATGTTAACCTTCGTTACAAATTCGCACTCTGTTGAGTTTATTATTTAGAAGACTAAAAAACTTTCCATGATCATATTTTTTATTTTATGTTCACATGGACAAGAAATTTTAGCTTTTCGTAAGATAGTGTAGCATAGCAAAATTTGGAGATATAAAGAGATGGGTTTTTTTTCCTATAATATTTATCCCACATATATTTGGGATGGATGTTTAAATTTAAGTTTACTTTTCTAAGATTTAACATTATTGCATTTAAATTTGGCGCTTTTCAATTAAATAGAGGTAGGATGGTATTTTAATCTCGGAACTAACAAAAACCACTTCACTTTTTGAGAGATCAAATTCGAAATCCAAGATTTGTAATCCAAGATTTAATAGTCTTATTTATGATATGACTATTAGAATTCACTTTTTCGTTAATGGGCACGGAGAGCATTTTGTAACAGTTCTCCCCTAAAGAGTAGGCCCCCAAAAAGTTATTTTTTAAAGAAAATTTCTAAATCCCAAATTTACGGAAATCTCTTGTTAAATCTACCCCCTGCTAAAAGATGTTAGCACATACTAATCTCTTACCGTAAGATCTCATTTTTGCACGCATTAACATAATATTATTTTAAGTTAGAGAGATTGGGGATTTAGTTTTAAGTTTCTAATTTTTTTAGAAAATTATATAATTATATATTTATATTTGTGAATATTTAAAATATGTAAGTTAAAGATCTAAAAATAAATTTTCAAAAAAATAGAGACTGAATGATAATTATTTTTTAAGTTATTAAATAAGGAGAATTATCAATTAATTTTTACTTTTGCGATATTTATTTCGAGGTACATATTTTTTTTAAAAGATATAAGTACGTAATTATATAATTTTTTAAAGGAACTAAGGATTTAAAAATAATTTGTTTTGGTCCAGGTTAAATCATGAGTTGTATACTTAATTTACCATGTTTCTTTTGTATTTATTTATATTTTTCTTAGTTGAATTTATAATCTTGACTAATTTTGTCATAACTATTTATGTAGATACGGTGTCCCATCATATATTGTCATCATCTCGTCATTTATTATTGTCCTCATTTACCATTGTTTTTTGTTTGCTCTCATTAATTATTATTGACCACTCTAATTTATAGTTCCACTCTTTGTTGCCATTGTTTGATTCTATGTCATGCATGAGGTATCTAAGCATAGAAAATAGTAGAGCTTTCAGTACAACTGGATAACTATTTTTTTTGTTATAACCATCTATCACATTATTTAACTTTTTATGTAAATAATAGTAAGAAAAAACAGTAATTGTAAAAGACCAGTTCTTATATTTTTACTTAAGGTGTGTATAAAAATAAATGTTAAAGTAGCATATGTTTTTCATAAGTTTTATTTGAAGAAGGGTATTTATGTAAAAGCATTATATCATATAAAATCGGCAAATTAATGGCCTTTATTATCTTATGTATCATTAATATTAGTACAAACCTCGATTCCCATCCCCCACCACCTTCGTGCGGCGTAAACCACGCGCCGCGTCATCTTCCGAACGGGTGCAATCTGGACCGTCCAAATATCGCACTCCTCTAATCCTGGCCCTCCAAATGTCCACCCAACCCAACAGCGGCGGAGAAAAAATAGGGGGAAAAAAAAGGCTCATGATAAAGCCAGCCAAGCTTCGCCAATTTTTCCCAGACTTCGTTGTTCCGCTTCGTCCCGAAGCGTTCCGATCCAGGGTCCCCGGAGTTCCCGATCATACCAGGGTTAGGGTTATCTGCGAAATCGGGGAATCTGGGGATTCTGGATCGGCCGTAGCTTTCCCGCGGGGCTCTCCTCTTCGATCCGCGTTCTAAAGCCTCGGCGGTTGATCCTTCTCTTCTCATCGGTGGGTCGGATTCGATTGGGGGCTGCTGGAGATCGAGCTCGGTCGATTAGGGTCGGAGCATAGTGTGGGAGAGGGGCCGAATCCAGCATAGGAGTAGTGCTCGTTCTCCTTGTCGGGTTACGTCTTGCAGAAGGAAATTTTTGTTGATCTTTGTAGCAGGGGCGGCGCGGGATGGAGCAGGACCGACAGAAGAGGGAGGTGGACGAGACGGAGCTCCACGCGGCGAGCATCCCGAGGCTGTGCGCCAACAACTGTGGCTTCTTCGGGAGCTCCGCCACCAACAACCTCTGCTCCAAATGCTACAAAGACGCCTTCTTGAGCAAGTCCAAGGCGCTGGCAGTGGAAACCGTCGCGGTTGCTGCGGTGCCCGTGCCGGCGCCTGAGGAGAACAGTGTCGAGTCGGATGCTGGGAAGAATAAGAAGCTGTGCGGCGTGGACGTCGAGGTGAAGGACGGTGACGGCCTTGTCGTGGCGGGGAATCCATCAGGGGAGGGCTCTGCCGTGAACAAGCCTGCGAACAGGTGCAGTTTCTGCAATAAGCGGGTGGGGTTGATGGGATTCAAGTGCCGCTGCGGGGACGTCTTCTGTTCTGTCCACCGCTACTCGGATAAGCACGACTGCGCGTTCGACTACAGAGGTGCAGGGCAGGAAGCAATCGCCAAGGCGAATCCGGTCGTAAAGGCTGACAAAGTTGAGAAGATTTGATTTGTTTGGTCCAGGACCAGTCAGGGATCGTTTGTTGAGAGCTTTGTGAGTCTATGGTATTCCTCTTGGAATAAACATTTAAATCGCCTCCTGGTTGCTTAGTTGGATTTGTACAGCTTGGTTTTATAAGAGTGTTCTTGAGTTTAGTTCATCTTTACATTGTCAAAACTGGATATACTCGTGCTGGTGTCTATTTATTTATCTCCGCGTATTGCCATTGTGATGTGAGCATGGGTTTCAGCATTCTTGGGACATGGAGTTGGGTTCTTGCTGATGGTTTTCCTAGTTCTGTGTCGTCCCTCAGTTGGGTTTTATCCCACTTTCTATAGGCTTTGGATTCTGGACACTGAGCTGGGGAATGATGAGGTTGTGGCCTGTGGGAGGATGAAGAAAATAGTTTTTAAGGTGCTGGCGGTCCAGTGGCTTTAGGTTTTGATAGTAAGTTTCAGCTGGGCAAATCACAGTTCCCTGCAAGGTAGGGGTGCATCTTCTATCTGATTTATGAGTTGGCAACAATTCAGCTTTTGCTCATTGTTTTCTCATAGAGAGCTGGTATGACACACCTAGAAATAGTGTCATATATTTTGAGAAAAATGAAGCACATGTAATGATCTCAGCATGTAATGCACACTGTGACTTGGCATGTGGTGTGAATTAATTCTAGGTCTTAAAGATGGATAGGTATATTCTCTTGAGGTTGGTGTTGAATGTAGTTGACAATGGGAGTGATACCCTTCGTAGATCTCATACAGATTAATCTAAATCGATGGGATTAAATCTAGATCTTCATCTAGAAGGGAAGATAAGGATATTCTTCCATTTTGCTTGAGAAAAAAAAATGGAAAAGCAAGGCTGAGAACAGGTTTTGAAACATCTTCTATGTCATTCTGGGGTAAAATCGCTAGCTGGTCACTGATGGCTAGTTTAGTTTGAAGAAACTGAGGCTATAAGTAATCCTCATCCAGCCATTCTCATCCCCTTGTCAATCCTACCACTCTCTGACCTTCTCTTCCTCTCTCACTCTCTGACTTACTCTCCCTTGCTCCTCTCTCGCAGGGTTCAGAAATCTCTCCAAGTGCTATACCTCTCCCTATGCTGCATGCTGTTCCTCTCTTTTTATTATCCACAACGGCGAGCTATTGATCTTACAATCAATCTAAGCATCGGAAAGGACTTAGTTATCCTACCAAAAACAATCTGTTCTAAGCCATTTGCAATGTAATTGTTTGATGCAACAGAGAGGAGAGAAAATACATAGTTACCTTGAATCCATGTTGTTCATTCTTAATTTTCATAATTTTATTTTATGGTATGTTTTCTATTCTTTCACATTTTTATATATTTAATCTTTTGAATGCTAAAAGTGGGGCTGATCCTGGATAAAATACAAACTGGCTGGATACACTGGATAGGACTGGGATCAGACTGGATTGGTCAGTGCAATCTGTGATATATGACAGAGAGTAACCAATGAGAAGATCACCATCATGCTGCATCACCTTCACTGCTGCACCATTGCCTTGTTTACAAGCTTCATCAGAGTTTAGGTCACAACTGAAAGTGGTTCTCTCTATTTGACTGCAATAAGAGAGGTTTCTGACAGTGAGCAATAAAAGAACAGGAAGTTTTGACTTTTGAGACATCGACTCACCAAGATGTGATTGCAGACCTGCATCTGTGAGTGTCTCTTCATATTACAACTGACGATATCCTGTTTCGGGCCTACGCATTATCCTTGACCATGCTCTGTAAATCCAAGGTAACTTTTGATGGGTGGTTCGACCTTCCCATTGTCTGAACATATTGCATTGTGCCCCTACAAACATGACAGGGAGGTCCGGGCCTAGAAGAGGACAAAGCAGAAAAAGGCTAGCTCACCAAGTACATTAGGAGTGACCCGGTTGGTTGGACGCTCTATATTCGAGATGAGAAAGGTTTAGTGCACTTTTGTATTGCATTTTAAGTGTAATATGATTAGGCAATAATCTATGTGGCATCCAACAATTGAATTGTCACTTTATCACTCCTCATGTGAGTGGTGCCACATCGATTCTTGCCTAGTCATATTGCACTTAAAGTGCAATACAAAAGTGCACTAAGCTTTTCTCATTCGGAATTTAAGGTGCAGATCTATACAGTTTCAAAGACTAGGTCAACCAGCCTAGCACACCAAAAAAAAGGTGTAAAAATACATGTGCTGCAGTCTCAGATTGCCCCTTCCAGGCAGCATACACCCAAAGGTTTTGCACCAGACAGTGGCTATTTTGGACCTTGGGGGGTCCTTTACAAATCCCCTGGGGATTCTCTTCCTCGCTCTTCACTCTAATCGTCTAACCATCTTTCATTTTGCTGCATGCTTCTCTGATTCTCTTTAACCTTCCCAGTTCCCACTATGCATTCCATCATGCCAACAGGAGCACAAAAATATGCTCTTTACTTGGTTACGGTTTCCAGGAAGTTGTGAAGTTGCCATTCTGGTTGTAGGAACTTGTAACATACGGGCACAAAATGCTTATGTTTTGCTGTGCTTTTAGTAACTATGGTTTACCTGATATATGTAGTTGTTTGACGTTTGCCATAATAATGTTTGAATGTACCTTTTTTTTTTCTTTTTTGCCATTTAGATATGTAATGTATGTTTGCATTCATCCTTCATGTACTCAAATAATTCCAACTGCACGAAGTGGGCAAGTTATATCATTGAAAGTTGCAATTCACGGCCATCTAATTTGTTTCTCTGACCAGCTTAAAGAGAGACATATATGTAACTTTAACCATTTCCGGTAGGCTCTTGAGCTAAATCTTGGTTGAGCAGTAGAGATCTAGGTGACCCAATTCCTCCTGATCATATCTTTGTAGCCACCACTCTCCCTGAACAATTCTTTTTTTGATGAACGATCTTTGCACCATGAAGTTTAGGCAGCGCAAGAATTTGTATTTGTGAGTTTCAGAATCAGAACTTGACAGTCCCTAATTTCTGTGTGCCCATATTGCCCTATTCTATTGGACCGGTGAAACAATTCTTGCTATGAAGAATGCCAATGTTGTGCGTTTTTGAGCAATTATGTTTTCCCAATTGAGCAGTAGGAAACCTTCACTGACACTGAAAAATCAAAGAAAAGCAAACTAACTTTTCTAACATGATGATATTCCAGTCTAAGTAGTTCATTTCCATGTGGAAAATTTATAATGATGTGAAACGATTTCTCTTTTATCTCTTTTTAAGACAATTCTTTCGCCCAAGCAGCAAAAGATTTTAAAGTTTTTGTAGGGTCCACATCCGAATATTTTCCGCATAGAGAATTTCCTCCCCATTTTAGAACTTCCATATCTGGAATAGAAACCATTCGAGGCAGCATTGTCATATTTATGCAGAAATTTCCTCTTTTTTTGGGTAGGAATTACTTAGATTATTTGAAACTTGTAAGAAATTGACGAACAAACCAGATGTGCAGGAGCCAATCTATCTGGGATGAGATTGCATCATCAAATACATCACCGTTTTACTTAATCGATTAATCTGATTACTTGTAAAAAATAATAATTTGATTAGCTTCTAACTAGAAAGGCCCATAGAAAAGAGCTCACCTTAGACAATCACACTGGAAGATCCACATTTTGATGAGGCAATCACACTGGGTAGGAAGAATAAGCCAGAGGTTTTCTACAATTTTCTTCCCCAATTTGTTACTATCCATTAATTTGATGGGCTAGACTTAGACCAAATCTGTGGTATTTCATAAGCTATCACCTGGGTTTGTTTTTCCTCAGTCAAGAACCAGGGGGTCAAGTTTGATTTCAAAAGAATTTGACATCAGTTAAGAACCCGGATCCCCTAAATAAAGAATGCATAGAAAGAGAGGGGTTCTACGTGAATTTTAAAGATCAGTTAAAAAAAAGACACTTGTTAAAAGGGAGCGAGTGCACTGAGGAATCCCAAATTCCAAAGTTAAACCTAGGTTTAGCAGAAAGATGGTACTCACCAAGCATATTCCAACCACATGTTTGGCATCAGGCTTATCCCAACTTTATCTCTTCATGATTTGGAAAAAAAAAAAAAGGGAGAAGAAAGAAAACCGGGAACAACGATGGGTCATCCCAATTTCCCCCATTTTTCTTTATTCCAATCTGGTTCCCTTCTCTTATAATCTGTTTGAGTAAAAGCACTTTTGTATTTGAGTTATATAAGTGGACTTAATAAACATTTGAGTTGGGTTCATGAAATTTTAAGTTAGGCTCATAAAATGACAAGTTATGGCACATTGGTTCATCCTAGTTGGATCAATGGGGGAGAGAGTGTTCTTGCAATAAATATTTTTCATCAGATAGTTCTAATTTAAGAGAAGTATTGAATCAGTGTCGCAGTGTATCACAGCCTGTCAGTCTTGCTTTATTAGACGCAACTCGCAAGTTCTTTTTTGTCCCATCATAAAGTGCTGCCCCTATGGGTGAACGCGGGTCGGTTCAGCCCAATTCACCCCTAATTTTATCCAATCCGAAATGAACCGAGCGCCCTAAGTAAGGGTGTTCTCAGACTCGAACTCACGCGTCCCGCGCCCAAGTCCACTGCGCTACAAGAGCTCTTATGATATTATATGTTATTAATTAATTATATACATATATTCGGTTCATTTCTGTTCCACAATATAAAATCGAACTAAACCGTAGGAGACTTGAAACCGAACCGAACCAATCCGAACCGGTCAATTCGATTCAATTCTTCGAGTTGGACCAAACTTTGAACAGCCCTAGTTGCCCCTATTGATTTTGGAATCTCCATTATAATTGAAGTACCCAATATCTGTGAGAATTTGCTTATTAGTGAACTGAACTTTCGAATATGGGCACATGGATTTCGCTTTTATGATTTGTTGAACACAGGCAAGTGCGTCAAATGTTGACACAGACACATGCAAGAGTGCATACACATCTCTTGTAGGTGCAGCTAATAAACTCCCATCTAGTGAAACTTTTTTAATAAGATAAGACATTAATCGACTTGTCACGCTCTGACATGGCAGATAATTTGAAGAACTATTGACGGCTGAAATTCTGCCATGGAGTGTTATACATGTTTGAGTGCTATGTGTTGAAATTCGAGAAGTATATAGCAGGAGTAAGATCGAATGTATGCAAACTACAAAAACTACTCAGAGAGGCGAAAAACCCACAAATTGAAATGAGCTCTCCTCCATAACTCTCTTTAGGGATGTGTAGCTCTTTTTAGAGATCACATCTCTAAAGAAAAGAAACAATCATATAAAGAATATAAATTTTTTTTCAACTTTCAATATGAGATAATCTCACATTATTGGAGAGCCAAGAACTATTTATAAAACTCACCAAATCAAATGAAATAAAAAACAAACTTTAAAATTTAACAATAAATATTTCGAAACTATGTTCATCTAGGTTCAGGTTTCTGGAAAGGTTATCCAGTATTTGCGTATACTTTGCAAGGGTCTTAATAAGGTCGGAGGAGGCAAGGATATAGGTGAAGTACATCTGATAAAAAAGACCATAATTTCATAATTTATGGTAGAGGCGACCCAAGATATCTGTTGTGGAAAAGCTAGCTTTTGGGAGCAGTCTCGCTTGGTTAGGGCTTTTCACTTCTGATGTGGTTGCAGTCAGTGGCGGACCTAGAATTTTCGTATAGTTGGTACATTTTTAAACGTATTTTCTTGATCCAGTGAAATCACTAATGGTGAAACTTTACATTACTATTAGAAACTTTTCAATCCAGTAGAGTCACATAACCCTACTAACTCCAAAATGGCTCCGCCACTGGTTGCAGCTTGATACTAGAGTACTGATGTTTCTAAGTCATGTTCCATTGTTCCTTACTCTTTTGTATCAACTAAATACCTAGCATTAGAATATGAAATCTAGGCGATGAGTTTTTCTTGTGCCAGTAGTCACAATGAAAGGGATGTAGATCATTGATGTGTTAATAGTCTGTATCGTTTGCATGAACTACCCTAAAATTCTATGATATCAGATTCGCGTAGAGACAAGTGTGTTGCTGCATTCTGATCTTAAAGTTTACGAATATCAATCTCTGAATCGATAAAATCACACGGGGCGAGATTTTTTAGTTACAAAAAAAAAGGTGTGCTGCTGCTCACTTCCTACCATGATGCAGTTGTGTCATATTAATTGGACTGTCTGCCTAATCATCCATCTTGTCAGATGTATATTTCATAGCTGTCACAAAAGGCAGCATACATGTGGCTCAATTAAGATGAAGATTTTAGGCGATGGTGAGTACGTACCTTGTGGGAGTTCTTAGAAAGTGTTACTTGTATTTATGGGGGGTGATGAGTTCCATACTTGGTGGAATGTTAAGTGTTTGAGTGCTCTGATGCTATTGCACTTAGTGGGGGCTTTAAATGTGAAAAATGGCTACATTAGCCGGGGTATTCTTGAGATCAAAGAGTAAAGAATGTGTAGTGAAAAGGAATAGAGAGTTTACTGAACATGTTATTTCCCTCTTGTGTAGGATAACTTGAATGGCTCGCATAACAGATTGCTCATCCCTCAAAGATAATTGTAGGGGAAATGATATCAGCAACCCAATTGATCCCTTCTCTGGTAACCATGGCTTCTGCTTTAGCTGGTGAGCGAGTTTGAAATAGGATGGCCTTGCTTCGAAGGATCTGATTATTGAGTCTTTTGTTGTACTCCGGTAGATTTTGATGATAATAAAGTATTAAGTGTTTATATTATGAGTTGAAGTTGAAAAGCTTAATAAAATGGACCCTATATTTACGATTTTTCATATGTAATTTGAAAATCTAATTTGTGTGTTTAAGTATGCTAAAACATCAGATTTTGAAGGTAAATACTCATGTGTTGAAGGCCAAGATAAGACCAGAGCAGTACCCATACTAGTCGACCAAAGAACTAAACTGTCAACCAACACTAGGGGATCGGTCGACTGACCTTGAAGCACCGGTCGATCGAATTTCTTGGAATCCCTTGGTCCAGGGACTCAAGTTGGATCGGTTGACTAATCAGACATTTTGGTTGACTGATTTTCCTATAAAGGTTTGCCTGTAAAGTGCAAGTCCAGATTGGTCGACCAACTAGATGTATTGGTCGATCGATTTTCACAGAAGTTTTAGACCAAAGGCCAACTGTCAGATTAGTCGACCGAAATAAGACATTGGTCAATTGTTTTGTTTCCTAAATTGATTGAGCTATTTTTTTGTCAAGTATATTGGTCGACCGACTTGGAACATTGGTCAACCAATTATTATACGACTCAAATATGGACTTTTAAACATGGAAGTTGGTCAAATGACAACAAAACTGTTGGAAACCTTCCAACATATATAGAACCACATTTTCCAAGTTGTGGCATGCAACCTTAAGGAAATTTGGAGGCGTCCTTGCTCTGGAGAGAGGAGTTCTGCAACCCAACAAACTATGAAGTTTTCATGATGTGCTGAGCAACCAAAGGGTGAACTAGATGACTAGGAAACTTATTATGGACCACATGGGTGTTGTCAAAGAGTTCCAGATCTCGTGCATCTTTAGGAGGAAGATCTACATCAACTTGAAGCTTGAAGACATCGTCGTGCTATGTTGATACATAGGAACTTTGGGTTTTGTGATAGGGGGATTTTAAAATGAATTTTATTCTTCTTGAGTCTTTCCCTTTGCCTGGGTCATAATGTTAAGATTTGATCAAGATTAATTTTTATTTGTGTGTGTGCTTAGGTTGTCAAACACTTGGGATGTGTGGTGGTGTATTTAGACATCGCCATTTGGAGAGTGTGCTCCAGGTGTGTGTGTGGTTGGATTAGTTTTGTCCTAGAAAATAAATGCATGTATATTGGGGGGTTGGGGGGGGGGGGGGGGGGGGTTGTGTCTTATATCCAATAAATAAGATAGTATGTGTGATTAGACATCACAAGTGTGGGTGATGGAACATAGGGTACACGCACGCATCGTGCAATCGAACCACCTTAAAAATTTTATGTGCACTGAAGTTTATTTTCCGTCTCTTCTATCTCCATTTACACGTGTGCATTAGGTAGTGGTTTCATTGTGATGTCCTTCCGCTTAGTTTGTGTTGCGCAAAGAAAATCAAAATCATGTATGATTTTAAATTTTAATCAGGCATAATCAATTTATCTTTCCTCTCTTGATTAGTTATTGTATTTCGGGACTTCAATTAGTATCAGAGTCAAAGATCTTATACTTGTGATTTAACAATCAAGAGTGATTCATAGTACAATGGTCAGTCACAATATCTTGTTTGAAGATCATTCTATTCATTGTCCCTTGTTCTTTGATCGGTCAAATTACACCTACTGGAAAAATCGGATGCATATGTTCTTAAGAGCATAAGAGTATAAAATCTATGGTGGTTCACAAAGGCCCAAATAAATTGTCAGAGAATGAGGATAAGTGGATAAAAGATGATATCAAAATTCTAAGATTAATTATAGTGGCATGGTCATTACATAGTGTGCTATTCATCATAATGAATTTTTGTGTGTTTCTATATGTAGCTCGACCATAGAAAAATGTAGAAAAAATTGAAAGAACTTCAGAGGTTAAAAAAATAGAGACCAATATTCTTGTTCATAAATATAAGTTGTTTAAGATGAGATTGATAAGAGTCAATTTCAGATATATTCACAAGGCTTATGGAGATTTCAAATTGGCTGAAGGGCCTCGGGAAGGAGTACACTGACTCCATCTCCAAGTTGGTGAGGAAGATTTTAAGGTCACTTCCTCCAGCGTGGTATACGTGGTTTTAGTTGAGTGTAGGACATATTCCTTGGTTAACTCAACTATAATTAAATTCAAAGGACGGAAACTAACAGCAAAGACAGATATGATGTAATACATTCAAATATAGGGTATATAGTTGATGAGATCAAAATTTGAAAGGTATAGATATTATTTTGACACATTTCGGAGGTATATGTGTAATTAATCTGTTTTTTTTTTCTTGGTAAGTAAGTAACGTGGGAAGCGAAGATTTAAACTTTAGTTGTTACAGGCCTTAACCACCGAACTATTCCTTACATACAATATGCACCTCAATCAAACATTAAGGACAATTTGATAAGGATGCCTACAACAAGAAACAGCCCTTCGTTGAAGGTTCAGTTCATGCGTTAACCAGACACTTGTTTCATCCCACATACACTTCAAAGTAATCTCTAAATTGAGTTCCCACGCTGGGTACTCCACAATGGCGAGCCAAAATTTCCCCATTTCTTCTGAGCATGAAGTCTAACCGGATGGAGGGGACTGTAATGTAATTGTTTACTAGACAATTCGGTCTCGTTTGATAAGCGGATGGGTAAAGTTGATTAGGATAGATTCAAATAGGCTAATCATGGATTTCTGCTTTGCTACTTTTGATACAAAAATTCTTAATAAGATATCTAATCTATAGAAACATGAGAAAGACTTACTGTACTTTAGAGCCCAACATGGAAAAGTGCAGTAAGTGTAATCCACCTAGGATGACAACCTATGTGGCGCCACATGGGTTGTCATGTGATTTTTTTTTTTTTTTTTTAAATCTAGCTCTCTCTTTTTTAACCTAACCCATCTATTTTGGAGCCCAACTCATCTATTTTAGAACCCAACTTTTTATTTTAGAGCCTAAAAAATAATTTGACTCCAAAACAAAAGATAAGTTGGACTTCAAAATAAATAAGTTGGGCTCCAAAATAGATGGGTTAGACTCCAAAAAAAAAAACTAAATTTAAAAAAAAAAACCACCTGACAGCCCATGTGGCGCCCACATGGGCTGCCATCCTAAGTGGATTGCACTTACTGTGCACTTAAGTCAATCTCTAGAAACATTAGAATAGATCAGAGATTTATCCCACCTAAAGTTACCCGGCTGAGTTACTGAACAAAGTTTTTGCTTATCCGTGCAGATAATTCTCGCACAAACGCTCTTATCGGTGCATCAAAACCAGATCTCTCGGTGGGTAGGCCATCCCAACCACTTCACCCAAGATACTTTTTTGGATAGGAGAAAGATTTACCACTCGAACAAGACCTGTATCTACTCATCTGATATCTGCTCTCACATGAAAACACACCCCACCAACAACGATACTCTATCTGATCCACTTGAGCGCAAAACCCACTATCATATGAGAACGGATACCAAGAGAATATAAGCTTTTCTCTTTGAATAGACGATCGAGGGTACCAGGGCATTCAAATATTAGAATCTCTGATAACAGAAACAGACGGTAACCAAACAAGCACACACATGAAGTGGACTTCTCGATACAATGGGCAGATCAGAACGACATCATCTTGCTACTCCAAGAACATCTCAACTATCAAGCTGTAAATTGCTGCCGTCATTTTTTAGTTTGGTCCCCGGGGAATATGAGTTGGCGTATCCTCCCTCCATGGCTCCAAAGATTACATGTCATTGCCAGGATGCATAATGCCAGCAACATAAATTGAGAAAATAAATTACCGGGTCATGACAGGTTCAAGATAACTTCCAACCAAACGACTAAGACGCGAGTTCAGAAAAGCCATCAATGGCAAGTTATTCACATAGCTTCAAAATATAGAAAACCAAATATGAAGCTTATTCCCTTAAGTAAAAAGAAATATATATATATATATATGTATACAAGTTATGTTCTTTCCGAGCAAGGGCAGGGTAAGCTACGATGTTCACGACATCAGCTGATATGCCAATTCAGATTAACATCCGCATAATAAATTGTAGAAATTTCCTATTTCCGATTGGAAAATCAACAGAATTATTACATGGTGTGCCTGTAAAAGGTAATATACCGTAGGCACCTACATCAGGGCTACTGTTACGTCAAAATGCGAAGCATCTAGGTAATTGTCCTTCCTTATGTTGGAAAAAGGTCTATCTGGAGCTAGGAATTGAAATATCTGGGTAAACTGGTCAGCCCGCACCACAACGCACAAACGCATATACTTTCTCAAACAAGTTTGCAAAGCTTTGGTTAGCCTAATGGACAAGCAGACCATCTTACCTTGAAAGTTACAACATCTAGCTGCAGTTCTGAATTGAGATTCTGATACAAGGTCTGCATATGCATCCAGATTTCATGTGTCGAATAACTTTATAGGTGGTATTAAAAGGAAAATGAACAATCAGCATACCTGCCTCTGCAATGTGCCAGAGAAATCAGCATCTGCTTTGAAGGCTTTGATGTCTGCTCAGTGAGAAATCTTTGAAAAGAAGCAAACACCAAGGCCCGAAAAGTTAATGAATGTTTAATGTAAAGGAACACGGCATGCCTTGTTGCAGAAAAAAGATGCTTTAATTTTATAAGAAATTCTCTCTCTCTCTTGTGAAAATGAGATGCAGAGGCAACATGAACATGGGGAAAACTATTCCTTTCCAACTTCACCTGATCCTTTTGAAGCACTGGTTCTCTACAGATCCTCCTCTTGTTTCACTCGAAAGCAGAATAAAACCCCAGAACACGTATAATCAAGGCATAAGAGGGGGCAATAATGCAAACGAGTCATTTTCAGATGACAGTGAAGCTTTTACTAAGATACACTGCACATGATCGAACTGCTGTTCTTCCAACAAAAAGCAAAGAATAGATCAGCTCATTTGATATACAGGATTCTGAAAGAAAAAAAGTGCCATGATGTGTCCCTTCAGGAAATTATAGCGCCATGATGTATTTCACATAGCCTGCACCCCAAACCGAGCACCAATTAGACAAATCACAACATGAAACACCAACTAAAATGAGTATGAAAATCATAAAGGTGCATGTTAACAATAACATACGGCACTTACTTGTGAGCAGATGAATAATTCACCAAAACAGGATGAACATTAAGGAACACAGACACATCATTTGCTCTTAAAATTAATTTCTGTTATAAAATGATGGCTGAAGTTATCATTTTGCAGTGATTCTGCAGAGACATCAGCTTAATAAGCAATCTAAAACCATGTCATTGCCTTTTACTAGGTGATTTTTGAGAGGCCAGATTCGAAGGCCTTGGACCAGAAAAACCATGGCTCATTGCAAATCTGGCTGCAGGCATTGTTGGTGGAAGTGATCTTGAAGATGAAGCAGGTAAACCAAGTCGAGCTGCAATTATTTGAGCGCGTTCATGCATAAGCCTCTGTCTTGCCCTTTCTAATTGTTCTCTCAACCGCATAATCACAGTTTCAATATCATTGAATAGTGCCAACTTGACCTCTAATTTCTGCAACTGTAGGAAACACATGAAAATTTAGAGCAGTAACAGCAGTTTATAGTTTATACCATGTAGCAGCCTCCAAAAAGTTTAAACAATTTTAAATAGTACAACACAGTCATTCTCATTTCTTACAAGAATACCTGTTTTTCAATAACCAACGACACAAGTTGACGAATTTGGACTTCCTCCTGGTTAGCAAGAAGTTTAGCATTTACTGCAGCAGCTGAAAGTGCAGTAACTGCAGCTCGTCTTATTTTGCTTATTGTAGAATCATCCTTAGTTCCAGACATTTTGCAATTCTTCTCATCATCGTCAGGTGCTGACTTGGGATCATGCTCACCTGTAAGATAGTGATTAATGAATGTAAACCTAAAGACAGGGTCATAAGCAGTGTTTTAAAAGGAGTAATCAATCTGAGTTGGACGATCCCCCCATTGACTAGTCAGACAGATACATCGGTGAGTAGGGGTGTTCACTATATGGTCCGAACCGAAAAACCGAACTGAACCGGCCAGTTCGGTTCGGTTTCACAGGCCTCACTGTTCAGTTCGGTTTCAGATTGGGAAACCGAAATGAACCGAATATATATATATAATTAATTAAATAATATACTTATACAGAAAAGCGCCTGTAGCGCAGTGGAAAGACTCCTTTGGCGCGTGCAGCGCGCCCTCCACGCACGAGATCGAATCTCGCGACCCGCAGAAAGCGCCATTTTTTACCCCTTTTTACCGGATTTTAGCTGAATTTGTCTGATTTCGGTTTGAACCGAACTGAACCGGTTCGGTTCGGTTCAATGAAGGGGTTCGGTTCGGTTCAGTTCCCCCAAAAATAAGGGTGAACCGGACCGAATCGAACCGTTGTACACCCCTATCGGTGAGTTGGATGCCTTAAGTCCAAGTCGGTTATTTTTTCAGGATTATTTTTAAATTTTTTATGCATGACTCTTGTTGATTGTTAGTGTTGAGGATCTATGTCCATCATATCTATGGATATAAATAAGCATCACACAAAAAAGTCTGATTGAATTAAAATGACTGATTTAGAAGACATACCTAAGCTCAACTGGTAGAGCATCAATGTTATATACATTATGAGCTGAATACAAGAGTGCAAGGCAATGAACAACAAAAATCTGATTTATTAATATGAACTATTTCAGAAGTCATCATTTAACAATGAGTTGACATTGCTGAATATCATTTAACTAATGTGAGTCTAATCCTTGACATCCAAAATAAAACATCGTAAAAAGATAAAATCAGACTCATCAATGTCAATAATGATGAGGAGAGTTTTGTTTTGGGGCTGTTGGTTGTGTTTGAAGGAGGGTGTAGTGTGCAGGTGAATTCTGTTTTTCTTTCCTTTGCTCCCATGACAGACTATGGTTTGTCATCTTTTGTTTGGGGAACTTTTGTGGGAGCTCTCCCCCTACTCATGTATACTTTTTTCCTTTTATAATACCAGTGGTACTACCCACATTCAGAAAAGAAAAAAAAAAAGAGAGTAGAACTAATGAGTCATGTTCATGTATGGAAGAGGAAGGGTCTCTTGCTGGCTTTACATCACATGGTGTGAGTGCCTATTAGAGGAAAGAGTTGGCAAAAAAGTGGTAACCCAAACCCATAGTTGTCGAGGCGCCCAAGGCATTTTGGGGTCCTTGAGTGCCTAAGCACTTAGGTTCCCCACCTAGGTGGCGCTTAGGCATCCAAGATGGTACCCAATGTGATATCTCCCTTTTACATGGAATTTAAATATCTAAAGGTATTTTTTAAAGGTGGGTAATACCACGAGTATATTAAAATGAGAAAGAATGTGCTAGTATACGTAAGCCAAAACTCAAAAAGAAGCCAACCACAAAACACCTATACAACAAGAGCACACCAAGGTGGTGTGTAAGGGCTAATTCCCCCAAACACCCTAAAAGAGAAGATATAGATGAATTCACATTGGAAAAAGTGACGACCCACTTCTTCATCCTATCCCAAACAAAATATAGAAGAGCTTCCTACGCACGCGACTCCCTCTTGCAAATACGGTAGTTCGCTCACCCCACACCGCCCATAAGGGGGCATGAAGGATAAGCCACCAAACCATCATATCCAGCTTAAGGGGCCAAGGCCTATCCCATTCCTGAAGCAAAGAAGAGACATCACCCCGGAAGGTGGTAGTACATCTGATCCTCCAAGCAATCCCCCTCCATATCCCCTGAGAGTAGGAGCGTAGGAGCATCCAACAAGAAGGTGATCCAACGAATCCTACATCACATACACAACAGGTAGGACTCAATCCCGGCAAGAATCTAGTCAATCTATCCCTTGTGGAAAGCCTCCCATGGGAAATCCTCCAAGCCAATAGCTTGATTTTGAGAGAATGCTTGGCCTCCACACTTCTTGAAGAAATCCATATCGCACACCCCCCATCTAAACAAATTGGATAAGTTGATTTGATTGAGAAATATAATATGTGAATAATCAAAATACACTTATGAAATAAATTTTTTAATATCACTCTATAATTAAAATTAGAACATAATATTCACTAAAAAGTAATAAAAAATAATACATTTAGATGGTTCTTGAACAATTAACTTTTTTTAAAACATTTAACAAATGTGACTATGTTCACAATGTAATGATTGTGTTGTGAACATTGTTGGAATATGAAGCTTGAGACCTTGTGATGCGGGACGGATTTACAGGTGATGCTAACGACACGACCTAACAGAGAGATCGATGACGAAGATGACAAGGTGACGTGAACGCACATAAACGTACGTAGAAGAGTAAAGGTGACACGTCCAAAACAGAAACTACGTCTGAGATCCGTTCCCTCGCAGCGGGAACGATAGACCATGGGTAGTTGTGGAACTACCGCCGTCTAAGGTGTGGGCCACCAACAAGCTTGCGGGAGTCGTCGGAAAAGGGGTCTCGCACTCACATTGCCCGGCAGTGACGAATGTCATGGGTTAGGTGTCCTACCATACACCGGCGGCAAATACGACTACATACGAGAAGAGCAAAGGTGAGAGGGGGGGTGAGCACGTACCACTATGCTGCTGCGTGGGAGAAGATCGCCCAGCAACTGAGTCCTGTGGGAGTGAGGATAGGAGAGTAGTACAACGGAATGACCCACCCTTTCGCAGAGGGGTAAGGGGCACTAAGGGAACTCAGGGGAGGGGAACTCGGCCGGGTGACGGGCTCACATGTGCGCCGTGAGGCAGTCACATCTCACTAACTACGGTGGCGTCCGTCATCGTCCGTCATCGCCAAAGTCATCGCAGTGAACTTGGCAACCACGGACTCCAAGGGGCGATTGCACGAGGGGAGACAGTCGGTCGACGTGGCGACAGGCGAGGGGGTGTTTGAGGGCGGTGGGGCAGTTGAATCTTGTACGGGTAGATTGGCGGGTAGAAGTACACAAGTGCAATTGCGTCCTGAGCGTCAGCTCTGGGCACGCTCCTCTGTGCCGATGAGATGGTGTTGAACAAGTGGTAAACAAGGGCCGGGTGTGATCATAGGAGAAAGAGGGTGTCGCAGATGGGGAGGGGGTGCGGAGTGGCAAGAGAGAGAGAGAAAGACAAAGAGGGAGTGTCAGCGCAAGAGAAGAAAGGGGGGAGAGACAGGGAGAGAGGGTCGCTAGGAAGGGGAGGGGCTTTGGCAGTGGTGGAAGTGGTGGTGGTGAGGGGAGGGGCGCGTGCGCAGATGTGGGAGAGTGGGACAGCGGGAGAGAGAGAGGGAGGGGCAAGAGTGAGAGAAGCGATCGGGAGAGAGAGTGAAGAGAGAGAGAGAGAGAGAGAGACGCGGGGTGGGAGAGGGAGAATTGGCGAGGGAGGAGGGAAGTAGACGGGGAGGTGGAGAGGGTGGGGCCGCACGTATGGCCCGCCGGCGGGCGAGCAGGGGCGTGGCGGGCGCGGTGGCGTTGCGACAGGGGAGGGGAGGGAGAAGGTGGCGGAGGCGTTGGAGGGGGAGGCGAGTGCGGGACGAGGGGGAGGGGGGCGCACAGGCGAAAGAGAGACGTGGGGAGGGAGAAGGAAACGATGCGTGAGAGTGAGGGAGAGAAAGAAAAACGAGAGGGGAGAGGAGACCAGGGGGGGGAGTAGAGAAGGGTTTAAGAGAGAGAGAGAGGAGAGAGAGAGAGAGAGATTAGGACAAAGAAGAGGGGGGGAGTCTCGAGAAGAAGAGAGGAGGATCAAACGAAAAGGGGGAAAGGAGAAGAAGATGAACAATTTAGGGGGGGGGGGGGTCCGAAGGAGGAGGAAGAAGAGGCTTTTCTTTTTTTTTTCTTTCAAATTCTTGTCATTCTATCGGGGTGGAGAGGTGTGCATCTCATATATATAGGGGATGGGAGCCCATCGGTCTAGACAAGAGGGAGCTAGACCTCTCCCCTAAGGTTGGTCTGATGGATCACAAAAAGATATAAATATGTACACTAGCTTAAAATGGGCCTAAATAGTTCAAAGTGTGACCCAAAGTGTAAACTAGCTAGTATCAGGGGGCTCCTCGCCCAACCATAATGAAACGGGCGGGACTAGAGCCATACCCCGACGGCAATACACGTACGCGGGGTCAAAACAAGCACGGGCCCTCATGTCCCAACCAATCCTCCCTGGGTGGGAGGAACTCGACCCCGTCGAGTGCAAGGGGTCGCCACTCTGGTAGTGCTCCAAAAGGTCAGGGTCAAGCCGTTGTAGCTCCTCACGCGATACACAAGTGTCCTCGGTAGCCGGACGTCCTCTCCAACGAACCAAGTAACATTGGTACGGCCCATCCCTAGAAGCGACAATCTACTCGTCCAGTACGCAGTCAATTTGCTCACGCCGGTCGACAACAGGGGCTGGATGTGGACACTCGACTGGGGAGGGAGACCGTCCGGAAGGTCCTCAGGGAAGACATCTTGAAACTCCTCTAAGAAAGTAACAATCTCAGGAGGATGCTTGCCCGACACCTCTTCAACTACCTCCCATACCATAATGGTGAAGAGGGGACCCCCAAAGCACTCATGCTCAAAATCAGTTGCACTGATTAAAAATAGACGACTCATGGGCGATTCTCCAGACTCTTCGTCCTTGGTCACAGGAAGGGCACGCTGGGAAGCATGGGCGGTAGATGGGGGCGGAGACACACCTTGAGTGAGGGGTGGAACCTCCTGAGGGGAAGGTAAGCTAGGGGTCTCTCAAGGTAGGGTGACAAAAGGAGCACCCAGAGGGCTGGACTTGGGAAAAACACCACGAGACACAGAATGCGCTGGAGTGCCCTGAGAAGATGGTGGAGAAAGAGGGCCATAGGGAGCGAGCAGCGGAGGACGACTCGGCCTAAGGGTGCCCTGAGGCTGGCTGGGATGTAAAATGATCCATCGGCCACCGTGGACAAAAAAGTAGGTGTTGGACCGCCCATGATGGGTCACATCCAAATCAAAAAGCCACGGCCACCCAAGAATGATGCTCCCAACCTCCATGGGTAACACATCACACCAAATCTGATCATGATAGGTCTGAAACTAAAGGGGAACAAGGCACCTCTCATGTATGGGAAGGGAAGTCGAATATACCCATGATACCTTGTACGAACTAGGGTGGTTAACGGGAACAAAACCTAGGCGAGTGACGGTACTGGGGGAGATGGCGTTGATGCAACTCCCACTATTAATCATGACTTTGCACACCATCTCCCCATGTTTGTAGAAGGTGTGGAAGATTGTCGTCCGGCGCCAGTCGTCACTCTCCTCGAGTTGGGTCAACACACACCGAACTACCCCCATCCTAGGCCTATCTAGGGTCATTCCCTCGACATAAGTGGAATCGTTCTGAATGCAGCCTACAAAGTCACTCTCCGCCTAGAAGTCCGCGGCAAAATCATCTCCAACATGGTGCTCCTCCTCTAAGCCTACATAAGGATCCTCACTCTCAGTAGGGTGGACAACTAAGGCCCTGGTCGGACAAGAGCTAGCATAGTGTCCAAGCCCATGGCATTTAAAACACTCTACCCTAGCTCCCCGGCTAGGTGGCCCACTGGTCATGGGGGCCTTTCCCCGATCCTCCACTCGACTAGCTAGGGCCGACAAGGGAAGACGAACAGGGGAAGTAGGAAGGGGAAGGGTCAGTCCTCTCGGAGCTGGAAGAGGAAGAGTCGGCCCCCGTGGGGCGGGAAGGGGAAGAGATGGGTTAGGGGGTCTATGAGGCACCACAAGGACGTATGAAGGGCGAGGGTGTGAGGAAGATGGACCTTAGGGAATCGGCTCTTGAAACCTAACAACCGGTCCTCTTAAATGGGGTCTAAGGGCGCCAGGTGGATCAAGGGAACGGGGATAAGTGACCCTAGAGCGGGGTGGGGAAGCCTAATCTATCCCAAACTGCTCTGCCTCAAGCGCAACAAGGTAGGCATGCTCTAAAGTCACAACATCTCTCTTAAATAGCTCTCGCTGGTAACTACGACGAAGACCCCTCCTAACGCGTGAGAGGGTGACAACGGCCTCCTCGCGTACGCCACACCTCAGAAGATAGCTATCAAACTCGATGATGTACTTGGAGACAGTGTGATCCCCTTGAGTGATGCCTTGCCACTGATCGATGAGAAGGGACCGAAAAGTTGGAGGAAGGTACTTCTCTAAGTTTGTCCTTCATTTCCTCCCATGTCTCAATGGGCTCTTGACATTGGTGCTTAAACTGGTCTTAGCTTGGCCCAGCAACTTCATCTTTGTAAACCTAATCTTTCGAGCCTCCGACATCTCAAACCACTCAAAGTAGTGGTCCATGACAGCCTCCCAATCTTGATACACCCTAGGGTCCAGCATTCCATCAAAACTGGGGGCTTCGACCCAAACACTACGAAGGATCCGTTCCTCAATGTCGTAGGGATCCCTAGGTGGCCTACGTTGCAAAACTGGAGGATCTGGCCGAACTTCAGGTCAGAGGGGAGGGCCCTGGCGACCAGGGTCCCTAAGGACCTAAGGTTGCCTTGGGCCTGGTGGGCCCCCCTCTAAGGTGTCAACCCTATCAACTACACCATCTATAGAACCCTCCAGCCTATCGAATCGCCCTCTCAGCTGGTCCATCTTTTCTAACAAGCCGCGCATGAGGGCAAACAAGTCAGCTCCCCCAGAGCTGGGTGCAGACTGATCAAGATCCCCCATGGTTACTGACAGAAGGTATGGAGAACCCCAATTGGTGGGCATACGACTTAACTCCTAACACGGACCCGACTCCTAGACATAGGATACTCCCAAAGACTCATGAACACCCTAGACTCAACTTGGCTCTGATACCAATTTGATGCGGGACAGATTTTACGAGTGACGCTAACGACACGACCTAACAGAAAGATCAGCGACGAACATGACAAGGTGACGTGAACGCACACAAACATACGCAAAAGAGTAAAGGTGACACGTCCAAAATAGAAACTACGTCCGAGATCCGTCCCCTCGCAACGGGAACGATGGACTGTGGGTAGTTGTGGAACTACCGCTGTCTAGGGTGTGGGCCACCAACAAGCACGCGGGAGCCGTCGAAAAAGGAGTCTCGCACTCACATTGCCTGGCAGTGACAAATGTCACGGGCTAGGTGTCCTACCACACACCGGAGGCAAATACGACTACATACGAGAAGAACAAAAGTGAGCGGGGGGTGAGCACGTACCACCACGCGACTGTGTGGGAGAAGATCCCCAACAACCGAGTCCTGTGGGAGTGAGAATAGGAGAGTAGTACAACGGAATGGCCCACCCTTCGCAGAGGGGTAAAGGGCATTGAGGGAACTCAGGGGAGGGGAACTCGATCGGGTGACGGGCTCACACGTGTGCCGTGAGGCAGTCACATCTCACTAACTGTGGTGGCATCTGTCGTCGCCCGTCGTCGCCAAAGTCATCATAGCGAACTTGGCAACCACGAACCCCAAGGGGCGACTGCGCGGGGGGAGATAACCGATCGACATGGCGGCAGGCGAGGGGGTGTCCGGGGGCGGCGGGGCAGTTGAATCTTGTGCGGGTAGAACGGCAGGTAGAAGTACACACGTGCAACTGCGTCTTGGGCGTCAGCTCTAGGCACGATCATCTGTGCCGACAAGATGGTGCTGGGCAGGCGGTGAACAAGGGCTGGGAGTCTGGGTGTGATCACAAGAGAGAGAGAGAGAGGGTGTCGCGGATAGGGAGGGGTGTGGAGTGGCAAGAGAGAGATAGACAGAGAGGGAGTGTCAGCGCAAGAGAGAAAAGGGGGGGAGGGGGGCCGCGAAAGACAGGGAGGGAGGGTCGCCGGGAAGGGGAGGGGCGCGTGCGCGGACATGGGAGAGTGGGACAGCGGGAGAGAGAGAGGGGGAGAGAGTGAGAGAAGCGACCGGGAGAGAGAGTGAATAGAGAGAGACGCATGGAGTAAGGGAGTGAACAAAGAGAGGAACGCGGGGTGGGAGAGGGAGAATTGGCGAGAGAAAAGGGAAGAGGATGCGGAGGTGGAGAGAGTGGGGCTGTGCATATGACCCAGCGCGGCCCCAGTGGCGGCGCCCGCGAGTAGGGGCGTGGCGGGCGCAGTGGCGTCGCGACAGAGGAGGGGGGAAGGGAGAAGGCGTTGGAGGGGGAGGCGAGCGCGAAACGAGGGGGAGGGGGGGCGCAGGTGAGAGAGAGAGAGACGTGGGGAGGGAGAAGGAAACAGCACATGAGAGAGAGAGAAAAAAATGGGAGAGGAGAGGAGACCGAAGGGGGAAGTAGAGAAAGAGAGAGAGAGAGAGAGATAATAGGACAGAGGAGAGAGGGGGGGAAGTCTCAGGAAGGAGGGAGGAGGATCAGACGAGAAGGGGGGAAGGAGGAAGAAGATGAACAGGGGGGTTTCCAAAGGAGGAAGAAGAGGCTTTTCGTTTTTTTTCTTTCAAATTCTTGTCATTCCATCGGAGTGGAGGGATGTACATCCCATACATATAGGAGATGGGGACCCATCGATCTAGACAAGAGGGAGCTAGACCTCTCCCCTAACGTTGGTCCAATGGACCACAAAAAGATATAGATATGTACACTACCTTAAAATGGGTCTAAATAGTTCAAAAGTGTGGCCCAAAGTGTAAACTAGCTAGTATCAAGGGGCTCCTCGCCTAGTCATAACGAAACAGGCAGGATTGGGGCCATACCCCAACAGCGGTACACATACACAGGGTCAAAACGGGCTCAGGCCCTCGTGTCCCCACCACCTTGAATTCTCCAATATGCAAGTACACACATACAGATCGACCTGTGCGGTCAAGTTGTACAGATCCCTAGACTCTCCGGAAAGAAAATTTTAATTTTCAGTGGTACAAAAGATTTTTCAACAGACAAGGTTTCCAAAAAAAGAAAAAGCGGGAAAAAGAGAAAGAATCGGTGGCCGACTAGTCGCCAATGGAGCCAACTCGACTAGTGGCTGACTAGTCAACTAGTCGGCCAACTTTTAAATCATTGGTCATAAAAAGAGGTTGCTGAATCTAGTTGACTGTGCTATAAAATAAATGAGAAGATTTTGAAATCAGAAGTCACATTGACAATCACCCAGTTGATGTATGAATTATGAATGAAGGGGATGCAAATGAAATACTGAACAAACTTTCCTGTTTCTGTTTCTAATCCACTTCCTCTGTCTCTTACAGTCAGACGGTGGGGATGCAGAGACCTGTATGCCCAGTGCGATTCACTCAAGAAGCAAAGATGTGCCATCCAATCAAACTCATAGTAACCAATTTTCTTACTACATTTATGAAAGAAAGATGAGTAAAATGCAAGGACAAACAAGGTAAACAATCATGTGTTTTAGGGCAATAAACAATCAGTTGATGTCATATCATTAACAATTCAAGAAAGAGGTACTCGAACAAGTTTAGATATGGTTTGTGTTTCCAACTGCTCACAGAAGGAACAAAAAAGGGTGGAGCCAGTTGAGAAGCCATTCAGCATAGGAAGATACTCCAAGCTATTTGAGAAAATTCTGATGGAGCAATATTCAGTTACACATGTAAAGGATCAGTAAGATTTATGACGAGCCATTTGCCTAATATAAAATGGTCATGAGCAACATGCTTATTCAAGAAAGGATTATTCTTTTCTTTCAAGCAGCACTTGTCATTTAAGTGGCAAATGTATAGTTTTCCTCTGTTTATCACACTCAGGGGCAACGGAAATGTGACAAGTGTAAGAATGCCATAGGAATCAAAATAAGGAATTATTACATATGTACCCTACCTCATAAGACAAAATATTCCATCATAATATCCCAATCATGGATTGTGCTGTATGACTTAAATTTAGGAGGAATAAGGGAGGAAAGAGACTAAACTACTTAATCTTATATTCTCACATGATTAAAATGACGATACATATATCCTAGAATCCTTCATATTTCCTTGTAGTCACCTTCAAAACCTTATATTTATATTCCTGAATGGTATTCTGTTAACTCTGGCAGTACTGGAATCTGAGGTATAGAAATGGAATATACAAAGTTATACATGATAATAAAAGGAATAAAGGTTATAAAGTATAACACAAGATTCTGGAGCTTAGAAGTGTAATTATTCATTAAACTAATAACTTTACCTGTTTCCCTAAGGAAGCCAAAAGGCTTAAATTGCCTGATGCAGTAGTTGGCAACAAGACAATAAATTTAACGAATCGTGGCCTTTTGCCTAATTTCAAAAAGAAACAGGACAAGAATAGAAATTCAGATATAACTATGGCATATTCTTTAGTACATGAATAGTGAAGACAACGGTGATTGCAGGACAAGAAGAGAGGAAGTTTCAAGCACTTCTGAGAGAGTTCTAGCTAATGCAATATAATGTCCTACCATTTCACTTGCCAATGTTGTGATGAGATATAACTCATCCTACCCATCTGGGATCAGCTTAAAGTGATGTTTGGTAATCCAAGGAGCTTACTTGAAGAAAAAGGAACTTAAGATCGGGTGTCAACCTCCAGAATCATACGTGGAGCAACTACAAGTGTAGTATGCAAAAGGACAACTCTGTAGGATGCACATGCAAAAGCATACCAGAGAGAGTCTACAATTAGAACCTGGTAGGGAAAGAAATATCTCCTAATAGACCATAAGTGCCAAAATCATGTGATCCTTCTTCAGTCACTAGATTATGAATACATATGTAATGGAGAGGAGTAGAATACCTGCCAGCTCTCTAATTTCAGCTGCTGAGCTAGAGTCAACAGTATTCAGATGACCTTTTTCTTCAGCAGACAGCATTTTCACAGTCCCCTGTACCTCTGAGGACTCCTTGTTGCCTCCAACAGATGCCGTCACATCACCAGAATCTTTGATGGCATTTGCTTGCTGTCCTGGCAAAGCAGAATCACCTTCTTTTGTCAAAGGAGAGCACTTTGCCACTTTGTCCTTACTTGTAGTTTTCGTGACCTCTGCATGCGATTCTCCAGACTCTTTTACAGCATTTGGATTGTCCCCTCCATGAGGATCCAAATCATCTGCCATCTTTTCACTGCTACCTGTGGCCTTCTCATTTGGCAAAGACAACTCATGTGGGTCCTTGATACTTTTCTGGACATTTTTACACCCCGATAAGTCACCTGATTTTTTCACAGATAAACCTTCCTTGACTGAAACATCTAAATCAGTTGACTTGTTGCCATTACTGTCCTGAGTGCATTGTTCAGAAGAAACAGAAGGCGCATTGTGCATGGGAACTTCAATTTTATCATTCTTATCATTGGTACCCTGCACTTCATCATTCCCATTTGTAACTGGGACTTGAGCATCCTCTCTCTGAGCATCTTCACTGCACATTTCATCATCACGATTACTGATTAGGACATGAAACATTAGACAGTAAACTGATGGAAATATATGGGAAAGATAAGAACCTCTCAGAAGTATGCAGATCTTTCTGGTGTTTCGGTGGATCTTCAAGAATAAAGCAATGCCTTGTAGCCAATTGGATCCTGCAGAATCTTCGGCCATTGCTTCAGGGAACTACGTGAGGATTTAAGTGCAAGATCATGGTCCACCAGGGCTACCAAGAAAGCAGCCTGCAAATGAGCATGTCACATATAGATGAAGCAAACACATTAAGTAGGGGGCTCATACATTAATGTACAGAATTTCTCACCAGTGCCATGACTGGATTCCCAGCTTCTGCAAAGGAAAATGGCCCTCCATCTTCTGGCATAGAGCCAACAGCCTGAAATGCAGTCTTCAGTGCATCGATTGCAATGTCAGCAGAGCTGGTTCCTTGATAAGTCTCTGCTTTGCCATCATCATTTTCCTTTGCAGTGCTAACTGAGGATGTTTCATGTCTATCTTCATTTTCCATGACCTTATTTTCTACTTTTTCAGTCACATCTGGTGTTGATGAATCCTTAGACATCAGAACATCATCACTTTTCCTCTCATGTTTGTCTTCATCGTCTTCCAAAAATGTGTCCTCAATGGGCATCTGAACAAAGTGCAACATGCACTGTGCTTTTGTTTTTGTTGCAACATGTTCTGCTATTTCATTCCAGTTTTCTCCATAAAGTTCAAGAGCTTCTAGAAGTAAGAGAGTTTCTTGATCTGTCCAGCTACCACCTCCTGTGCCAGGGACCTCAGCAGGTTCCATAAGAATGAAATCGGCAGGGGTCATTCCAGAACCAAACTTTCCATTACTAAAACACTCAGTACACAAGTCAAAATCAGCCTGCAGTGCATAGAAACATCAGTCTCTGGCCCTAAAGACCAGCGATGCACAAAGCTGTTGGGTGGGAGAAAATAGAATTAGAAATTAGAAGCAACCATCATATCCATCAATCAAATTAATCAAAGTTGATACTATCGGTATTTTTCAATGCTTCTCCAGAGGGGGAAAAAAAACATGGAAAGCAAATGAACAACAGCCCAACTTTCATACATTCAGAATCACTTTAGTCCAAATCTTCCACCAGCAAGCATCAAACCATGATTACTCTCATATGATGCTGGGAAAGTCAGACAGACATACACATTTATACTATCTATGTTTTTACATATGTTCTCCTCCCTCTTTAATGACTGAAAGAAAGATGTAAATCTACATGACATATCTTCAATTTCCAATTCCCAAACACTAATAAGAGGAACCCTAACCTGAAAATTGCAGTTAGGACATCTAAACTCCAGACAATGCACATCTTACCATAATGCTAATGAATTTAGCACGATTTTGTTATTTGCAATAATTCTGGTCCAGTTGTCGAAAGGAATTGGTAGCTTTACACCACAATTGGGACACATCCTCAACAACCCATATGCTGATGGAGGAGCCATTTTAGTCATCAGTTCTCTGAGGATAGTTGGACCTAATCATAGTGAGGGCAAAGACAGCTAGTAAACTTCTAATACTATGTGACTAAATACTCCTTAGCCATATCTCTTCTTGAGGTTTGAGGTAGCCCTCTGTTCATCAGGTATGGAAGTCTCACAGCTCCTTGAAAATTTTGAAAAGTGGATAGTACACAAGTATATTAATAAAAAGAGAGAAGAAATGTACAAGTATAGGCCAACAGGAAAGACCCCCCAAAAGACAGCCCTGACAGCCTATGCATCACAAGCCACACCAAGATGGAGTGACAATCTCTATCCCCCCCAACAAAACAAAAATTGTAGAGTTGGACTGATTCACATTACAAACAATTGACGCCCATTCCGTGACAGTTCCTTGAAAATTAAGTTCCTAAAATGGAGGTTGCTCATGTCTGGGCCTTCACTTGTGTTAACGTGGCCTTCCGCATGAAAAGGTGAGAACTTCATGTCATTTATGAGATGGGGAGAAGGAGGGTTTGAACTATCTGCTTCATGTCATTTAGAGGTTGCTCATGTCTGGTGCATTATACTTGCTCTTGCTCATTGTCAAAAACTCCTTTTCAGATATGTTACGTCTGTTAAACCTGAAGATTGAAAGAAGACGCAAGTTTGATGGATGGTTGTCGCATGCAGCCATTTGGGTTATTTGAGGCAAGCAGAGCCCCGGATTTTCCACATGCTTTCACTGTAACATGTCTATTTAGGAAATAAAACTAGTGAATCCACAACATTGTGAAAAGAAAAAAACATAACTCAATGAGAAGGTCCTAAATGATCTGTATCCCTCCTCCAATTATTGTAAGACATCTTAAGAAGAAACTATGCCAATTAAAAGGAAGATATAAAACCTGAAGAGAGAGATCCTCAATAAAATTTTACTTCCTCAGAATAAATCATCATTCTCACCTTCCATATACTTCAAGATTGAGTGATACTCTTCCCCACCTTGTTCTGTAAATTCTAGAAAAATTACAAACATCTCTTATTGAGTTTAAATTGGTTTTGCCCAAGATCACAAGATCTTGCTGCTGTATGCACAGGTAACCAAAAGATGATCCACATCCTTACATTGGTGGTTCATAAAATGAGCAACCGGTGCTCCAGTCCCAAATCCATTTTCCAATGTAAATCTTAGTTATAATTATGTGTTGGACAAAAGGATCTACCCATGACACAGGGTCACCCTCCAATGGTAACAAGGCAGCTGCCCTTCAATGAGAGTGTAACGAACCTTTATTACTTCTATTCATAACCTGGCGCGCTTGGTTCCAAATTGGCATCAAGAAATGCTTATTTCAAGAGCATTCTTGCAATACAGCTGACATGGATTGCAAGAAAGCCATCCTATTGGCCCATAGGAAAAGTGGAAGTGGGCATTCGGCCTATAGGATTGCTTTCTTGCAATCTTGCAATAAGCATTTCTTTTTGGCATCAGCAAGTAACTGTAATTAGAATAGGTAATCATTCAACTCAACTTCTTTGAGACCATGGTCTCTCAGTAAGCCCCGGTTATCCATAGACAAACGAAACATCTTGCAGTATTTATGCCTCAAAGGTAAAATCCTGTGCCCTTAGCCCTCTAGAACCAGTATATTGGCCACTTGTCACTACAACTTGAGATAGGACTGCCAAAGCTTATATCCAATCAGTTCCCCTTTGCAATCAGCCCAAAAAATTGTGTCATTCTTATCCATCTCTATTTTTCTACTTGGAAACTTGGATAAGATCAATTTGCTAACTTATCCATTTCCCTGTCTCCTAAATTTCTACGAAGGTAGGGAGCAACATTCAGACATCCTGTAACCTTCATTGGCTGCAAAGGGGCAAAAATCTCTTTTAGAGGCTTGTTCCCTGACCATTTGCCTGAGATCTGCCACAGTGTAAACTTTCAGCCCCTTTTAGTCTCTCTGAATGGGTGTCAACACAGATCTTATATCTTTACACGTCAAAATTACATAATCTGGGAATAGCTTGCTTTAATAACATCCTTCTATGGCCTTTCTTCCTCAGCCATTTGTTTCCATGATTATTTCTCTGATATTGCAAGATTCATGCTCTATAAATGTTTAATTCACAATCCTCCTGCATTCTTACTAATGAAGCCTGCAGGACAGGAGATCAGGTGATGGGATGATATTACTTCAGCATGAATCAATATTAGATGCATTAAAGAGTTGTGGAGATGGAAGAATCATTTTTGCACACTTTCTCAGGAAGTGAGGTATGAAGAACCATCATCATCAGAGCCTTATGCCATTATTTGGGGTCAGCTATATGATTCCTTTTCCACCAAAGATTTCTAAGTGTTATAGCCGTGTTTAATCTCAAGAAGTCCAAGTCCTTCCTAATAACATCACATCATCTCATTTTCGGCCTTCCCCTAGCTCTTTTACTGGCATCCATTGAGATTTGGTCACATCTTTTAACCAGTGCCGAGTTACGGCGACAGTACACATGACCAAACCACCTAAGTTTATTTTCTCTCATTTTTCTATCAATTGGAGCTATCCCCAAATCCTCACGGAAGCTCTCATTCATAATCTTATCTTTCTTAGTCTTACCACACATCCATCTCAGCATTCTTATCTCTACTACACAAATTTTGTTAATGTGCTCCTTTCGCACTGCCCAACACTCGGTACCATATAATAAAGTAGGCCTCACTGTCGTTCTATAAAACATTCCTTTAAGTTTCATTGGTATATAACAATCGCAGAGGACTCCTAATGCCCTTCTCCATTTTAGCCAGCATGCCTTAATCATTTGTGCCACATCGTCATAAATCTTCTCATTCTATTGGATGATAGACCCTAAGTATCGAAAGTTACTACTCTTAGAAATATTTTGTCCATCAATTTGAACTATATCTTCCTGTAAATCATTTGATTACTATAATTACAATACATAAACTCTAACTTACTCCTACTGATTTTGAAATCTTTAGACTCCAAAACATGCCTCCAACCTTCTAGCTTAAGATTTAAACCATTAATACTCTTATCAACTAAGACAATATCATCCACAAATAACATATACCAAAGGATATCATTATGCAATTGCTTTGTTACCTCATCTATAACCAGAGTAAAGAGATATGGACTTAGAGCAAAACCATGATGCAAACCTATAATGACTAGCAATTCACAAGTCTTTCCGACAACAGTTCTCACACTAGTAGTAGCACCCTCGTACATATCGTAAATCAAGTCAACATATCCTTGAAAAACTCTCTTCTTTGTTAATGTCCACCAAATCAAATCTCTCATTACTCGATCATACGTCTTCTCCAAATTAAGAAAAACCATATATAAATCTCTTATCATCTCTCTATAATTCTCAATTAACTGCCGCAATAAGAAAATAGCTTTTGTAATAGATCTACTTAGCATAAAACGAAATTGATTTTCTGATATAGTAGTCATACATCGCATTCGATTCTCGATTACTTTCCCAAAGTTTCATAGTGTGACTCATAAGCTTAATTCCACGATAATTATTGCAGCTTTGAATATCCCCTTTGTTTTTATAGAAAGGAACTACAATACTTTTTCTCCATTCTTCTGGCATTCTCTGTTCCTTCATAGTTTTATTGAAAAGTTTAGTTAACCACTTGATACCAATGTCTCCTAAGCCTTTCCACACTTCAATAGATATGTCATCCGGTCTTAAGGTTTTAGCCAATTTCATTTTTCTTAAAGCATCACCCACTTCTGAGTTCTGACATCTTAATATGCCTAAAATAATGATATTTATCAAATTTTGTTGACTCTTGGTTCTCTTCTAAAGAGACATCCTTAAAGCAATCTTCATCAAGTAATTTCTGAAAATAGCTACACAATCTCTCTTTAACCTATAGATCCTTAACTTAAAACTCTTTGATTTTCGTCCTTAATGCAACGCACATGATCTAGATCTCTACTTTTCCTTTCTCTTAATTTAGCAAGTTTAAATATGTCATTTTCACCCTCTCGGATTCCTAATTTATTATATAATTCTTCAAATGCCTTGACTTAGCTTCACTAACTATTCTTTTAGCCCTCTTTTTAGCTATTTTATAAACTTCTAAAGTTTGATTATTTTTGCTAGTTTGCCAAGTCTTAAAACAATCTCTTTTAGCTCTAATGGTATTTTGAATTTCTTCACTCCACCACCAAGTCTCTCTTTCTACATTCCATTTGCCTTTAGATTCACTTAAGAGTTGTTTTACTACATTATTTATACAATTTATAACATTATTCCACATTACATTAACTTTTTGATCGAAATTCCAAATATTTTCTTTTATTAGATATGTTTTAAATGTTTCTAATTTTTTACTTTTCAAATTCCACCACTTAATCTTAAATCAATTATTTATGATGGTTTTTCTTTTAAATTTTGGGATAAGGACATCCGTTACTAGTAACCTATGTTGTGGGACTAACTCTCTCCAGGGATAACTTTGCAATCTTTACATAAAACTCTATCAACCTTTCTAATAAGAAAATCATCAATTTGACTCTCACGTGTTCCACTCTTGTATGTTATTAGGTGTTCATCTCTCTTCTTAAAAAAAGTGTTAGCAATTACTAGATCATAAGTCATAGCAAAATTAATAATATTAGTACCCATGTCATTTCTCTCACCAAAACCAAATCCTTCATGAATCCTCTCATATCCTCTATTACTTTTACCCACATAGCCATTAAGATCCCCACCGATAAAAAATTTCTCTTCACTAGGGATATTTTGGATCAATCTATCAATAGTCTCCCAAAATTGCTTTTTAATACCCTCTTCTAAACCCACTTGTGGTGCATATGCACTAACTACATTCAAAGTAACATCACCTACAATAAGTTTTATCAAAATAAGTCTATCCCCCAGTCTATTAACTTCTACAACTTTCTCTTTTAAGTCTTTATCTATTATTATAGTCACACCATTTCTAGAGTTACTAGTTCCTGAATACCAAATTTTATAACCATCAATATCTTTAACTTTAGATCATTTTCACCTAGTTTCTTATAGACATGTTATGCTAACCCTCCTATCTTTCATTAACTTAACCAACTCTAAACCCTTGTCCGTTAAGGTTCTTATATTCCAAATAACTAGACGGATCCTATACTTTTGGACTAACTTCTTTACCCATGTTCATCTACCCCCACACGGGAACCCTTACCTATTTGACGCCGCAATTAGGCGCCACTGCGGCGCGTCGCTTACAGGGAACGCCCTAGCATGAGCACTGAGTTATGAAGAACCATACCAACTAAAATTATCCACTTGCGGAATATTGTGCTGAAAGTAAACAAAAGATGGTTTCGTTTCTCTTTTCTTTTCTGATCAGGCATATTGAATCTGGTATATTCACTGTTATTATAGAACCCGAAGACAGGTAGAAGGTTTATCCACAATAGAGACGACCATCTATAGCATTCATCTTTCATTAGCTGCGACAAGAATATGCCAAACTATTTCCTCCAACAGTATATTAACAAAAAGAAAGTGCAATTAAATGAAAGGACCTAACCTGCTTCTGGCAATGATAACGTTTGCGTGAACAATCAGCTGAGCAAGAGTTACAATGATATTCAACAGATGGCCCCTCAGGTCTAACAATATCATCCGCGACAGTAGACTCTGGAAATAATCGTGGCAGCATGGTCTGTTCTGACACTTCAACTGTTTTAGGAGCTAAGCGTGGAGGAGGGTGAACTGTTTCAAACTGGTACAGTTTTTCGCACAGAGATGGCGTTTTAGCGGTCTTCTCGTTGTCCAAAGCAGAAGTGTCTGAAGGGGACGGTGGAAAAGGATGGAAATTAATCAAACCCCAATGGTCCAAGAACTCCATCACTTCCTGCCTTGCATCTGCATCCCCAACTTCCATATCAGACAAATGCTTCAACTCTATCTCTGTCTGCGGGTCGCTGTGAAACTTCTCCATTATCGAATTGCGTATTTTCTTGTAGATATCGGACGTTCGCTTTTCAGACTTCCCATTGAAAAAACAAGCCATAGTTCGCTCCTCAAGTTGATGGGTTTTTTCCCAAGAAAACCAACCTACGAATTGGAGAAAATAGGCAAATTATTACGGCATAATGCATCCATTGGAGAATGAAAAGGAGAGAGGGAAGGGGATGAGGAGGACGCGCACGCACACACACACACACAAACAGAAAATATAACTGTTTTGAAGCTACGGATCAGTGATGTTGTCTCGAAGACAAGGAAAGAGACAAGCAAGAATGTAGAGATCATCTCAAATGTTCGAAGATTCCCATACTCATATGAGAAAACCTGAGAATACGCAAGTCCTCGAACACCAAAACAAAAGGTTTCCTCAGATCCCAAGACCCCAAAAACATGGGCTTACCAGCATGCGTCGGAACCACATGAACGTTGCTGTCGCGAGTCCGAACGGCCTCGAATTCTGCATCCACGACGGGCTCATCCGCCCGGTCCAACACCCCGTCCTGCCCGGCCTGCTGCTCTCCTGCACCTTCGCCTTCCTTACAGCCAGCTGCTCCCGCCGCATCTGACGCCGCCGGCTTCTCCTCGGGGTTCGGCGGGGGAGCTGCAGCGGCTGCGCCGGCGAACTTGTTGGGGGACTGCCTGGCCCTGGTGACCGGTCCATTGTGGTGGACGTGGGGGACGAAGAAGGGCAGGTGGTTCCGCTCCTTGGCGAGGCGCTTCGCGGAGGTGGAAGAGGACAACGAGCCGGAGGGCCCCTTCCTCTTCGGGGCGCTCGCCCGTCGCCTGGAACCTTCCACTAGGGTTTCCGGCGGCGCCGGTTCCGCACTCACCGGGGGCAGGGGGGCCTCCCGGCCCTTTTCCTCCATCGCCGGCTCCGCCGCTTCCGCGTCTTCTTCTCGCGTCGCCGAAGCTGCAGTAGACGACAGAGCATTCCTCACACAAGCTCTCACTGTTTCTTTCCTTTTTTAACAAGGGGGATAAAAAAAAGACAAAAAAGGATACTGCTACCGACGCGACCTCCTGCGCCATTTTTTTCATAATTATGCTATATAAAAATTGAATATAATATTTCATTTTGTCACTCTTATTTTGTTCATCTGACCATATATAATTTAGTGCTTATGTTGTAAATTTGGAATTCCCTAATTTTTAAACAAAACTTTTAGCTATAAAATTTTAAGTTTATTTTACATATTACATTGATGTATCCAAATTTTAAAAAAATTAATAATAATATATTGAGATTTGATAATTTAATACAAAGTTGACACACATTTGATATCTCCTCCTAGACCACATCTCTATGAGAATTTATTTCCTTTTGTATTACAAGAATAATTATTGAACTTTCATTTTACAAATTGAAGTTTAGTGTAATGTTCCAAGACTCAATTAAGATAGTTAATCGACGCATGTTCGACTCTCATATTATATTTGGTATTATCTTCAAAATTTTGAAAATAATTTTACTCTATCTCTAGTTCATATAAATATCAAACATAATTTTGTTAAATTACAAAAAAAAAATTACCTATTAAAAAAATTGAGCACCAAACTCATTCCCATTTACTTTTAACGAAAAGATTGTGTGTTTGTTTTTTGGAACAAATAAAAAATATTTTTACATACTATAGTATGTATAAATTAGTCCTGGACTTACATAACGGTCACTACCTGTTATGCTTCACATATGAGCTTTAACGGTTTTTAGTTGTTGTATTCCGTTAAGATTCGATCCCATTAAATGAGCAATAGAGTTATTAAATGGCTGGTGTAACAATCAAGGATAAACTTTGATCATATTTTTTCCCAATATGGAAAGATTTTTTTATTATCTTAAAAGCTTGCTTAAAAGCCCATTCCACCATCTAGCATGTGGCCACATACTGGAATTTATAACCTTAAGATAAGTGCATAATTCACTTTACACAAATTATAAAAATATTAAAAGTCTAGTCGACTTACTTAACTATTATTTAAATAAAAAACCCTTATATGGGTTTTTATTAAAATAATTATATGTAGTGGCATGATACCCCTTTCGACTGGTTAAAAGGCAACACGCACACTAGTCAAACCGAAGCGATTACACATTGTTATGGGAAGGACTTCAGCGCTGCATGCAATATATATTAGCAGCCCAAACACAAAAACTGGACGTGGTAGAGATACTAACTATAAGGTTTTCCAATGCAACATCAAACACTCGAGCAAGCACCATATAAACTTCTATACAATAACATAGTCTATTCACAAATTACATGCCAGATGTTGGAATACAAAAGGTGTAATCACTGCTTAAACAGCTTTTAACATGCAAGAGGTCGCCCAACCTGACGCACGAGCTTAGCATGGAGGTCGGCTTGAGAGGTAAATTCCTCAAAGTGAAGCAACCTGAAATAGGTGTGAACAAAGGCATGAGTTCTAAGGGAACTCAGTAGATAGAACCAATGTAAGATGTAGAGCAGACATGAGAAAGAAAATAAATGTACAAAGTAGATAATAAACATGAAAAATATAGCCAGTTGCAGAACTTAAATAATCAAGGCATCATCAAATCTCTCATGGGTGGTTTAACATATACTAATCTCCTGTAGGAACATGAAACAAACATGTATGTATATATAACTAATTGTTGCTCAGCGGACTAAGTCTAATCACCCACGTTTAACCTGTGGCACGAAACCGTCGTCACGGCTGACAACTCATGTATGATGTCTAATATGAGATTGTCCTAAAATATCATCCCAGAGAGAGAGTGTGTCATAATAGTTTGCCAACAAAATCATAACATAGCATGCAGAAATTCATGTTGCCATGACAATAAAATCGGGACGGCGATGAACATCTGGTTATGCCTACCTAGTGCGGCGAAAACCACCAGAAGATCCACATAGAATTGGAAGGCCCAAACCCCGCCAGGAAGCTGCTAGGGCTCCAAGCTCAAGCCTACAATCACTCAGCAACAGGAGATGGTAAAATTCCACTGGGGTAGTCGCCAAGGCTATATAAGGGATTTTATTTTAAGGTGGGGCAATACTAACAAGGGGGTCTAGACACCTGGCCAGTATGCGACCAAAGGAAGATCTAAATCCTGCGGATGAGACTGATGGCAGTATGAGGGAAAGGTTCTTCACATGGTCAACTGCGATATATGCATCAAAGTATGAGACATACAGACAGGCCTAGGGATCCATGCCAGAAAGTTGGCACGTCAAGATGATGACGGTCATTCCATCCCTTTGACAAAAGCATTAGCACTACAAGATTATACCAAATTCTGGTTCGCTAAGAGGACAGAGGAAACATGAACTGATGACCAAAGCATCGATTACTGACTAAGACATCAGTTACCAATCAAACATTAATTACCAATTTAACATTGATTACCTATTAAACATCAATTTCTAGTTAAACCATCGATTACTGACTAAGGAGCGTCAATATACGAAGTTCCCACTTCGACTAACGATGATATAAATAGAAATAGTTGAAGTTCTGCTTCGTCATATACGAAGTTACAATTCGCTATATGCGAAGTTGCATTTCGACTGACAACGATATAAACAAACCAGTCAAAACCCCACTTCGTCATATACGAAGTTACATTTCGTCATATGCGAAGCTGCACTTCGATTGATGACGATATAAACGGAAATAGTCGAAGCTTCCATTTCGTCATATACGAAGCTGCACTTCGTCATATACGAAGCTACACTTCATCATATGCGAAGTTGCACTTCGACCGACAACGATATAAATGAACCAGTCGAAGTCCCACTTCGTCGTATACGAAGTTACACTTCGTCATATGCGAAGCTGCACTTCGACTGACAACACAAATTCTCAAAGACAAACTCAAACTAAGCTCAGAGGGGGGGGTCAAAGTTGGAACATGCTATTACATTATTTTTTAATTTTAAAAATTAATTCTAAAATTAATCATCAAATTTACTACATCGACAAATTGATAACTAGGAATCAATTGTGATGTCACACATAATAGAGTTGAGTTTGTCAAATCTAACATTGACATCAACACTAGTGTCAGTGTTGGTAACACTGACTCTTAAGTCATTATCAACGTCGACTCCTAAAATAAAAGAAAAAAGAGAGACGATTCATACTCATAAGGGCAGTCGTGTGAAACCAATTATGGTGTGAACAAATGAAGGTCGCCATTTTTTATAATCAGGGTGTGAAAGTGTGAGTCAACATATAACTATGAAGCTCTGCCACAAACTAGATCGACAGTTCATCCAAATTGTTATAACAACTCTAACAAAAGACTAGTACATGTTCTACAATCACTTTACACTAACTAAGAAGAAAATCCTAGTAGTTTGATAAAATGGCGACAAAGAACAATGGCCAAAAATGGAATCGTCTACTTTCTTACTGCCATGGCTTGTAAACTAATCGCCTGGACTTAACCCTAAGTCTATAAGTTATTGGTTAAGGGTGAACATCTACTTGCCATGTTACTTGGAGTTCACAACAACAACTAAGGTGAAGAGGTTGTTGAAGAGCTTGTGGTATTCGTGGAGTATAATAACTAAGGTTAAGGTAGGTGCTTCTGAACAAGCCAAATCAAGTTTTCTTGAGCCTTGATCACAAGATCTTTTGGATGGATTTATGATGAGTTCTTGCATTGATTGTTCTTGTTTAAGATTAAAAGATTTTCCTTGCATCCATTTTCATGAAACCCTATGTCTTGATATCCCTTTTCAGTTGCTATGATCATGAAGTCATTTTTGAAAAGCCCTTATAGGATTTGACATCTTGGAACCTTAGCTTTAGCTAATCAGATTTGATTCTTATTGTTGGCATCTTAATCTATTTTAGTCAAAGTTACTCTTGAATTTTTGGATTCTGAAGTTTTGATTTGACCGTGAGTTGAGTTGTATACTAGTTACAATTGCTTCCCAATGGAAGTTCCCACTTGAATTCCTTCTTTAGTAACAGAGGCTTCAAATTCTAGATATTTGTTTTATAAAACCCTTTCTAGTGAAGTTCGTCAAGTTGCTTATCCCTCGCATAAATTGTTTATCACTTACCTTGTTTTCTTAAGCTACTTTTTGATACTTGAATAAATCTCTAGGAAGTTTCTAAAATCCTTGATGTCTCTTTTATATGGGTCTTCCTTGTTATCATTGATTTCATTCAATTATTTTTGTAAATAATTAATTTCTAACATGTACATAACCATTTACCATTGTCTTGAGAAAATTATCATGAAAGTAATTTGTTTGAGTCACATACCCTACCTAATTTTGCCTGTGCCATGGGACCCCAGGTCAGGTCTCCCGAGGAGCACCCGAATGCTTTCTTAGGCCTAAAAGTAATGTTTAAATGTCCTTTGGCAAGACACCCCTGCAAGTTACAAGTATTTGTTATTGCCTGTGCCATGGGGCCCCAGATCAAGTCTCATGAGGAGCACCCGAATACTTTCAAAGGACCGGAAATGCAATGACTAGGTGTCATTTGGCAAGACATCCCTACAAGAACCTACACATGTATTATTTAAATGACAGTTTAACCTGTACATGTGTGTCTGATTGTTCCTATACATGAGAGGTCTTGATAAGTACTTGTTCTTGTACATGAAAATTCTTGTTATATACTTGTAATACTTGACTGACTACTGAATTCTATAAATCTAAATGGTTATTGTTTAGATAGTTCTCTTTCTTGATTATGATCTTGAGCTTTCTGCTTTTATTGTCTTGTGCACTTGAGATTTGGAATTCCTTTATTACTGTCATCTCCATTTCTTGTCATTAATTTCATCTTGAACTTGGTTTTTGGCTTGTTTTAGAAGATAAATCTTATTGGGCTTCGTGTTTATTAAGTTGTTGAACATTTCAGGAAGTGCTCATTTCGAAGACCCTCAAGAATAGGTTGCTTGGGTGGGATGAGAGCAGAGAGTGTCTCACCAGCATGTGTTGACATGATATTGTCAACAATGACTTATTTGACTATTGTTGGTCTTCCTCTTGTAGGCCTATACCTTGTAGTAAACACCTTGTCGTAGAGTTTAGTGTGGTCTAATTAGAAAGAGTCTTGATGTAATTATGTGGTTGTCTTAAGACTTTGTAATATGAGTTAACCTTTGTATCATGTAGTAATGTTAATTAGAATATTTAGTGAAGTCTCTTATCTTGCTTATAATTGCCCTTGTATAATATGCCATCGCCTCAATGATTTGTCTACTGCGCCATTGGGGCGTGACATGGTGAATGCGGTCTATCCCATGGCCGTGATCATAATGCAGTTAGAAAGTTGGGCGTGTTGAACAAAGAAGACGCGGCCTCCAATACAATCACGTTTAGAATGCCGGTATCAAAACTTGCTACATTTTCAATCAGAGACAGTATGTTGGTTAGAACATGTCGTACAAATCTGACATGGTTCCATGGTGTATATGGGTGTTTATGGTATAATCTCCTCGATGTCCTAGAGGAATTTGAGGCTCACTAAGTCTTACAGAGGCTTTGAGGAATTAAAGGAGTTCCAGTCCGACAAGAGGAATACTTGACGGAGAATTCTCACGACGTCAAGAGAATGTGTTGAAACAATTGTTCAGTGTCCAATAAAACTTTAGGGCACATGGAGTGGTAGTAATGGTGTTCCAAAATGTCGGTTTAAAACGAGAACAAGTCTTCTAATAAATTATTGATTCTCATGTGTTAGATTTAATATCATGATTATTAACCAGATACTTTATGAAAATTTAGGTTTGAAGGATGTGATAGTATATAGAGTTCATACGAGAAAATCATGAGACATCAATTAGATTTAATTAAAATAATCTAAATTCCTCTAGCTATAATCAACATGTAGATGACTATTAGCATGTTTGTAAGTTTCATGGTCATTAATAGTAAGTATAACATAGATCTATAACATTGTTTTCATGAAAACTAGGGTTTTTGGCTGACAATTAAATGCGGTTTGGGTGAGGTTTGCATTCAAAAGGTGGTTTGTTGCCCCACCGTGATCAGGTTAAGTGATGAATGTGGATCTGGAAGGTGTATCATGAACACAGTATATCATTAGACTGCGTTTAGGAGGCGATCATGGATGCTACCACGTTCATATGCAGTGAACCTGCGAGTGATATTTGTGCTGTGATAAAATGCATGGATCTCGATGTATACTAAACTAAAAATCATCAAACCAATTTTAAAAGAAGTACAAAATTAAGAAATTTAACATATGAACATAGATCAAGCATGACTGAAGAGATGAACAAGGGGTTAGGTATACATGATAGCATGAGCTTGGGATGAAAAAACTCATCATATGGTCATAAAAAATCTAGGAAAACATGGAGATCATGTTTATGTCGTGAAGAATAGCTTACAAATATATCTAATTAAGTTTTACTCGAGAGAATATCTATCGTTGAGCAAGTTGAGAAGATTAGGGCAAGAACAAGATAAACTCCAAGAACTAGGGTTTCTCCTTGCAAATCCTCCTACTCCTCCAGCTATCCTCTCACATCCAAGAGATCCTCCAGGCAGCAATACGGTCGGCCAAGAGGGGAGATTGAGTTTATTTTATAGGGGTTGGGGGTTTAGGAATCCTATTTTCATATCTATCTCTAGCTATCTCTTAACCTTTCTAATCTTTAAATAGAGTTGGATTGTGATGGAAAATTTGCTCCCCAAATTTGGATAGTGATTGAGCTCGAATTTGGATAATTATGAGGTGTATTTAAACTTATATTGTCCAAGTTATTAATGGATAATAAACATTATGAATTTTAAGATTTTCCTATTTTATGCTCTATTTTGGCCCATTAACTATTTCATGGACCATTAATTAAGCCCATGATCAACTTTTACTTATTGGGTTTTTAACTCATTTATTCTTTTGAGTTTTAATTACATTAATTTATTTAATAAAATGGGTTGCTACACAAAGCTTTTGATAGTTTTCCTTACGACAGTGACTTGGTTGGTTAGCCTAGAAAAAAAAACATCCCAACCAGTTAAAAGAGCTTTTCATTCTTAGTCCAACCTTAATGATGAAGTTAGTTTGCAAAATCCACATGGGTTGACTAGATTAGACTTCAAAGGGATGAGCTTGAGTGTTTGGAATGTTGTTGAGAGCTGTAGGAAGCAATAATACTCTTGTCGAATTGACGTCGAAATATATTTGCAAAAAGTCAATCTCGAGCCGGTGCTCCTAGACTCAACCCTCTAATATTTAAGTCAATAATAGGTTTGCAGAGAGAGAGAGAGAGAGAGAGAGAGAGAGAGAGAGAGAGAGAGAGAGAGAGAGAGAGAGAGAGAGAGAGAGAGAGAGAGAGAGAGAGAGAGAGAGAGAGAGAGAGAGAGAGAGAGAGTTGAATGATAGATACAATAACCACATACACGTGTCCTAATGTATATTCTTAGTGGATCTTTTCTTAGTGTACATTAGTGTCTACGTGCCTGATTAGTGTTACATGATCGTGCCCGTGCGTTCTTGCTTGGTTGCTGGTGTGATATGGCCATCCTGCATTTAATGTAATTAGTGATATCTCGCGTTCTTGAAAGCTACTGACATCAAGTGAAACCTTGCGTGCTTGTACAAAGTGATATATTACTAGTTCTATCTTGTTACATCCTTCTAGATCTTGCTCTATCATGATTACTCTATCTAGCTTGTTCATGTATCATGTTTTAATGAGTTTTATTCGTACATGCATATCATGACAATCATCGTGCTTACCTATTTTTAAATTGCTAATCACTTATATCATTGTCCGCACATTGAGATATAAATCCTACTGGGCTAGTTTGCTCATCCCCCACTCTTAACCATTCTAGGTGACTATGAAATTCAAGAGGAGGAGCAAGTCGAGGATGGAAATGCGTCCGAGTGATGAGCGTACCAAATATGAGTCTATCTATAGTTAGTTTATTTTGAGTGTTAGAACGTGTAGTAAGAAGCGAGGAACATATGTAATTTCCCTTTTTATCGAGTCTTAGTCATGTAATAGTTTCCATTTGGAATACAATGAGTTGATATTTGAATACAAGATTAGTTAAGTTCAATATTTGGGCCCTATGATGATGTATGATATTATACATTTAGTGCGTGTTAGCTAGATGCTTATTTGCCGACTGTTCACGTCTCGAGATATTGTCTCGAACTATTCCGCATTATTAATATCCGCTGCGTAATTCTCGGAACGTGACAAATTGAGATGGACTACACGGAGGATGCGATTAACTGAGACAATCTACTAGTGTTCCAACTAATCAGTTACTTGCAACACTTAATCGATTAGTTGGGCACTTCATCGATTAATTGATACTTCATCGATTATTCGGTTGGCCCTTTTGGGTTGTTGGACTGTTGCGACTATAGACCTGGATCAGGTCGGGATGGATTGATCACAGAGACCCATCACTTAACTTGGCCCCTTAGTTACCCTAACCTAACATGTTGTTGAATGTCTCAACTCAGACCAACCCATCACATGTAACAAAGATCTTTGTTAAGTGAATAACATTTGTGGCACACATGTTTATAGTAAATGATGAGATAGTAGGCAACATACTCACGATGACTAAAAAATATGGTACGTATATAATTTTATGGTCTACTTATTTTTTTAATAAAACATGTCTCATTTTATATATTGTGATATCTACAACATCACTTATATGGTTTGATGTTTGTCAATCTCATCACTTGAAATATTCCTTTTATTAATTTGGGTCAATATGGAGTTAGGAGGGGGGCTTTGTCTCATCCTTCACGACCATGGCTACAAATGCATTGAGTTGAGTATTAAGGCTTGAGGGTTCTTGGGAGCAAAATTAAGCATTTCTTCTTTCATGATATGAGTACAGGTCAAATCACAAATGCTATATCCATTTGCACAGCTTGCCATCATCCTCTAATTTTCACATATCCTAATAAACTGAACCACATCTAGTGGTTTAACTCATAGTTTAGACAACAAACAAAAGTTGGGCTTCGGATACCCCACCTCCATATATGTAGAAAAATATTTTATATATGGATGTATTTGGTCATAAATATTTATAGATATAAATAGGTGTAGACCCTGTAACTATATTAGTAATAGATCCCGCCTACTTATATTTGCGAACGAGTATTTAAATATTTTCGAAATCGAACACAAAATATTTCTCTACGTTACCAATCTTTCATTACTTTCACTAGTACCTTCAAATGCAATAGAGATTGCAGCTTGAGATTTAAATTTTTTAGGAAATAAATTCAATCCCCCGTTTAAAAGATGGCGAGGATGATGTAGGCAAATGCAAGAGGTGCACGACAAGTGATGCATGATAAAATCATGTTATCAATAACTAAAATTATAATCATAGGACAAAATATAAATCTCTAATAAAAGCCTAAACTCGTAACTCATTTCATTAAGTTGGCCGACCCATTAAACTTCATCAAATAAGTATATAGTTTAGTGTGAAAATTTAGTAATATTGGCCATGGACTCATCCCGTTTTATGTTTATGTCTATGATTGGGTGTCGGATACATCCCATGGTCGAGCCTAAAATATTTGTCTTGTTCCAATCTAAGAGACATCAAACTCGGCTAAGTAAGTCCCCCAAGAGTAATCCATAAATTAAAATTATGTATTTTTCAAAATTTAAGAGCATCGCCTAATTAGATAAATAGTTGAAACGAGAGAGATATAAATAGAACGTGGATTTAAAGGCAATATAAATTCAGGGAGAAAATAAAATGTTATTAAAAAATGGCAGGGGTATATATGCAAGATCAGTTCTTCGCTCCCGCTTTTAACCCACGCTCGTACGACCTTAAATCCTACCCTCCATCAACGACCAGGCACGTAGACGAGCAGCAGCACGACGAAAAGGATCACGGAAAGGGTTTCCCTTGCGACCCCTCCGGAGCCCCGCGACTGCCACCAGCACCTGCCATGGCGGACAAGGGCAATGCCGATTCGCGCCCCCGCCTCGCGGTGGATACTCCGCCGCCGCAGATCCCCAGAGGTGCCGATGCTCTCCTCCAATTCATCTTTCTCCCCCTCTCTTCCGACATCGCCCGCCGCTCTCTCCATCTCTATTCCTTATACACTGTCTCCGTATTCTCTTCGGTGGACTGCGGGAACTGTCAGTGAATCGAAAGCCCTAGCCCATGTGCGAGTGGTCTCGCGCCCGGCGGCGGCCGCCGACGTTTGGGCGTTTTATCCGTGGCTGCCTCTCGTTCGCCTTGGAAGGCTGTTTTTGGAGAGCTGCGATTTAGATGCCCCTCTGGGAAGATATGTTGTTCCTCACTCACATGTTCTATGGCCGTCGTTTTTTGACTGCATGGTTCAGCTCGTTATTGTATATTCCTTTTAAATTCATGGCTTTGCCTAAGAGAAAGTTTCTTTGTCGCGGCTGTTGAACTCCAAACCCGGAGCATGTTCATTGTAGTGTGCGGCAGTACGCACCTAGCTCATTTTCCAATTCAATCTTCTTCAGGGCGCTGTTCTGAATTCCATTAAGTCGAAATAAAATCAATCTGCATTGATTTTAGAACCAGCGACAGAAATATAAGAAGTCTCAGGTACCTTCCAACCCCGGGGGCAAAAACTGAAACAGTGTTGTTAGCTGTAGAGATAGATTCAGAGAGAAGAATAAGATCCGCAGTTCATAGATGCTTGCGAGAATATCCAAATGGTGCACCCTGAACCTACCGGTTTCAAGGCCAGAAGAAAACGACATGGAAGAAAAAAAAAGTCAGGCTTAAGATAAAAAATCCATCGATCTTCAGCCAGAATCTAACGGCAGGGACCACTCGGGTGAAAGCGGATCCCTTTCTCTATACCTCTGTTTTCTCTATTGCATATAAAACAATTACATAAATTGCGCATACACACAGAATAAATGAATCATTTGGAGTCTATTTTTCTCATTGAACTGGTCAAAATCTCCCTTTGATCTTCATAAGAAAATCTTGTGCATGTTTTGATAGAAATGTCTCCTGTTGAATTTATCACGGCAGTACATGCAATAATCTTCTCTAACTATCATCCGTTAGAGATTTTGGAAAACAGGATTTTTTTTTTGCCCAAAATCTGATCTCAATCAGATAGTGTTGATTGGCTGAGTTTGACTGGTACTTTATTCTTCATGTTTTACTATCTTTTTCTTCATATTTATTTACCTTTTTCACTCTAAATTGTATAAGTTGCAGAAACAAATTCATCAGCTAGCATCCAAATACGACTCTGCTGCTTTATAAAGGAATTATCTGATCCTTAAAAATGCTTCATGCCTATTTATGTCAGTATCGTTTGTTTGACAGTTTTGATAGGTTAGATTTTCTGGTTCCAATCTCCCAGGCCTACTAATACCAGTCCAACCTCCCACTTTGAGATGTCTTCTTAATTCAGTTTTTCGTCTGTTTGATTCAGGGGTATGTTGTTACTATGGTTGTTATGTGACACACATAAGAGTTTCACATAGAATCTTTGACTTGAATAGCTATGCCCAGTTTATCTATTTGTTTTCTTTTCTACCTTACACCAGTTGTTTGTGTTCCTTGTTTGGTATTGCAGATATATCAGGATTGGAGAACCCTATTCCGCTTTCGCCGCAGTGGCTTCTGCCAAAGCCTGGGGAAAATAAATCAGGAATGATGTCCATGGTATGCCAACATGCTAAGATATCTATTGACCTTTTTTAATACATTGGATAGTAAGCTGTGTTCTATCACTTTCACATATGAAATGATCATGGATAGCTTATGCACTGTTATATTTCATTGTCATTAAAGCCTGCCTTCATCAGGTAAAATAACTTGGATGCTAGTTGCATATGTCATGTAGTGGTGGATGATTTTAGTTTTTGCATACTCCTGCCCTTTATAGCCTTTTCATCTTTTCAACCTACTTGATTTCTGCACTCTGCATCGAGTACCCAATCCATGCATGAAACTTGATTAATATCTTGTTCCTTGGAAGTGAATTACCATATCTTGTAATTCACTTTACTTAAAACAACAAGCCTTGTATGTGATTAACTGAGTCTCTTTGTTTTTCTTTTTCTTGGAAAAAAGGTTGACTGCACTAGCAATTCTAATAAAAAGGAGGCAGTACGTTAGGAGAGGAGTGACAGATTCCTCTTCCTCTACAGCATAAAATTACAAAGCTTAAAATTGAAATGGTAAAATTGAAAGCTGTCCTCAGGTGTTCGAAGAGTGTGTTTACTGCAACCTGCAGCTACAGATGAGAGTAAGCTCTCTTGCACAAGTGTTCTTCACATATGCCTTATTTTTTTTGAAATGTGGATGGTACCATGGGTATATATTAAAGAAAAGGGATGTACAAAAAGGAAGGCCGCGAACGGCCCCTATACAAGACTCCACACCAAGTTAGTGCACCAACCTATCTCCCCAAAGACCAAAAGAGTGAGGAGTTATGAGTACCTACTTTACAGCAATGAGTAGCCCAAAAAACAACCCTTTCACAAATTAAAACAAAAAGGGACTCCTCCGATCTTGCCTCTCTTTTGAAAAGCCTATTGTTCCTTTCATTCCACAAGGCCCACAGCGTGGCGTGAAGGATCAGCCACCAGATGATGTTATCTCCCTTGAGCGCCCATCTTCTATGCAAATTGGAAAGTAGCTACTGCACCGAGCCAAAATTACCCAAAGTTTGATGAAGTCTCTGCCCCAATCTCGTCCATAGAGCCTTAGCAAAGGAGCATGACGTGAATAAATGATCCATATCCTCATCCTCATCCCCACACATGCAGTGGCGGGTAGAGATGTTCTGCAGAAAATGTGCCACTCTATCTCAGGTTGGAAGCCGGCTGTGAGAGATCCTCCAAATCAGCACTTTCACCTCCATCGGACTCTTCGGGGTCCAAACCTGATAAGTCCAGGGGTGCAGTAGGCCACCATCGGAGAGGTACCTATGAGCTGACCGCACAAAAAAGTGACCTCTAGACTCCCATCTCCAAACCCATGTGTCGTGCCTACTCGGGATGGGTCTGAAATCCTGAAGAAGAGACAAAAGGCTCTGACAATGATCCATCTTCTGCAGTGACAGGCTCCTCCTGAAAGTGGGAGCCCAAGTACCCCCAGGCAACCGATCATCAAAGACCTGAGCCACTGTAGCCCCAGTCAAAGCGGCTATAGCAAATAAAGAAGGAAATGCCTCTGCAATGGAACAAGTATCACACCACCTATCATGCTAAAACAAACATCTCTGGCCATCTCCCAACTGACATTCTCACACTAGCTCTGAGAAAGTCAACACATTGTAATATCCCTCTCCAGATCGGAGAGACATAATATAAGTGGCTAGGGAGAATATCCCACACTCTGCCTGAGCTATAGTACCTCTCGAAGATCAACTGAGCCCACATACTTCCTTCCTCAGTCCCCAACCCCCATAACCATTTGCTGAGTAAAGCCAAATTGAAATATCTAATGTTCTTGATGCCTAGATCCTCTGCTTCCTTCCTCTGGCAAATTCTGCCCCATTCAATGTCATACCATCCTCTAACTCTACTTGCACTGCCATGCCAAAAAAATCTTGCTTGAATTGTCTCTAGTCTCCTCGCCACTGATTTCGGGATTCTGAAAATAGAGAGAAAGTAAATCGGCTAGCTATCCAGAACCGATCTACACAAAACTACACGACTCCCATAAGAAAGTAGTCTTTCCTTCCATCCTTCCAGTCTAGACTCGAATCTGCGGACCACCCCTGCCAATGTCTACAATGAATAGACCCAAGAGAGTGAGGAAGGCCAAGGTAGGAGAAAGGAAAGGCGACAATCTGGCACTCAAAGGTGAGCGCAGCCCTCACAATGTCCTGCTCCTCCAAGTTGATCCCCACCAGGTGGCTTTTGTTGTAGTTCACCTTCAAACCGAAGATATCCTGAACCATCTGTAATACAAGTCTAGCATCAACCAGCTGTTGGATGTCATTGGCCAAAAATAAGGGAGTGTTGTCAGCATACTACAAATGTGAGATAGAACAACCCTGATGGATCTGGAAGCCTCTGAGCACTCCCACCGCCTCTGCCCTCAATAACAACCTGCTCAGAATGTGAGCAACCAGAACAAAAAGCAGCGGGGAGAGGGGATCTCCTTGGCAAAGACCTCTCTCACTGTCAAAGGAGGCCGATGGATACCTGTTAATAAGCAAGGCAAAAGTGGCGGAGGAGATACACTCCCTGATCCAAAAAATCTATCTCTGAGGAAAATCCATCCTATCCAACACCTGAAAGATACAATTCCAACTGACCCTGTCAAAAGCCTTTTCGAAGTCCAATTTGATAGGCTTATTGAGATTGAAGAAATTGTTGTCCTTCTCCTTCGGATGCTCCAACACACTGCTGCAGGAATTCAAAACAGATAATTGAGTCCCTTTAATCTGCTTAAAATGATTCCAACATTTGAGAAACTATATGAAATTACACTCGAAAACCAGCAATCCTACCTGTCAGTCTGACTGCAATACTTAAAGGGCAACAGACCATAAGCCGATCTGCACTCTCCCCTTGAAGCCCAAGAAGGAGCAAATTGTCTCACAGTTGTGCCTCTTCCTTTTTCTATGTAGCTTGGTGACAATATGCTCTTTAACTAACAGGCCAAGAAATGCCCTTGCTTTTAGAGGTGACTCCACCTTCCATACTGCACCAACTGAAGATTGGTAGTTGTTGTTTGCTCCATGGATTTGTATACATGCCCATATGTCTGTTTATGCATGCATTTACTTCTGCCACTTGTTTGGAACCATTGGTATAATTGCAACTCTATTTGATTTTTGGTGCGTTAAAACATAATATCTTTAATAGTATTCTATACCCATATTTTGCTTAAATGTGGCATCTTCACCAGGATCTCTTATTCTATTAAGAATCATGTCTATTGGTCCAATATCTGCAAGGCATGTTTGGTTAAAGACTTGAAATTTTAGCTGGAAGCAACTTTAAGCTTTCACATTCAATATGAAAAGTGTTGATGTAAGTGGGTCTATTAACTTTTGGGATGTTACATGACTCATCCCCTCCCCAACTCATTTCCCCCCTCTTTAGGAAGCTCCCATTTGGATCTTTTGGTTGAAACTATGAAAACCACACGAATGGCTTCTTCCATGTGATACACATGTCAACATAACTGTGCAAAAGTTCTTCCAATTGGAAGCTGCACTGAGCATGGCTTCAAAGTTGTCAATGTTCTTTCTCTGCACATCTTTCACAAAAACAGCGAATTTGATTAACTATATACACGTGAGTGTAGTGACTATAATTATTTATATTGGATGTGAGAGTTTGAGTTACAATATGGTAGACCATAATGCTTGCACCTTACTCTTATATGCTTTACAGGACTCCCATTTTAGCTCTTGCTATGGCAATCACACAGATGCTATAAAATCTTTAGGAGATGGTGAGGACTTTCATGATGCCGATAAGAGAAGCATCGTTTCCCGGCCTTCCTTTCATGATGCGGAAACTGGTCACAATAATCGTTGGCATGATGAAGAAAGGGAAATGAATTTTGCTGTTCGTAAAGATCGCTGGAGGGATGGGGATAAGGACAAGGAGACAGCTGACAGTCGTTGGGAACGTTGGACAGAGCATTCCTCCAGACACTCTGGAGAAGTACGTCGGGCCTCAGCTGACCGTTGGAATGATTCTGTTAATCGTGAAACTAATTTTGAGCAAAGGCGTGAGAGCAAATGGAACACCCGTTGGGGACCTGATGATAAGGAATCTGATGGTTGGCGAGAGAAGAGAATGGATTCTGGTAGAGATGGTGAGGGATCTCGTGACAAGGGAACACCTCATCAACTTAACCCAGGAAAGGATGTGGAGAAGGAGGGGGGCCATTATTCTCGTCCATGGCGGCCCAACTCTTTAGCTCGAGGGAGGGGAGATTCCCCTTTGACTCATGTCAAACAAGGCCAAACTTTTATCTATGGGAGGGGAAGAGGGGAAAATGGTTCACCATTTTTTTCTGCTGGCCGTGGAAAGTCTAACTCCATCATGGTTTCCAGTGACAGTAGTGCATCTCATTCACAATTCTTGGGTAGTCTTCCTGAGAAGCCAGTTGGTGTCCATGGAGACTCTTCTGCTCTAAGATATAGTAGGATGAAGCTACTTGACATATACAGAGTGGTGAATGTAAAGAATGATAGGAAAAAACTAGACGACTTTATTGAGGTCCCTTCTCTTACTCAGGTTGAACCATTGGAACCATTGGCAATCTCTGCTCCGTCTCCCGAGGAATTGGTAATTTTTTTGCACATCTGGCTTTTGAAGTTGTCCTATTGCTTTTTGCCACTGATGTGTTGTTGCTTGTAGGTTGTCTTTAAAGGCATTGACAAGGGAGATATAGTGAGCAGTGGCATTCCTCAAGCAACTAAAGATGTTTTGGTCGGTCGGGCTCCTGCTGACGCAGTCATACCAAGACATGGTAAATTAGGTGGGCATGACTTTTGAAATGATATTTATTTGAAATTTATTGTCTCTGCTTTTTCTCTCCCAGCTCAATCATGTTTTTGAATGAATATCATGTTTGTGTTTGAGAAGGGAGTAGCGAAGATTCATCATCTGCCATGTACAGCTCCAAGGATGATACCTCAGAAAAGCCCAAGGATGAGCACCATAGTTACCTTGATGGTGCGTCATATGAAGGGTATATGCATCAACGTGGGCCTAACCTGAAGGTGGAGTCACATGGTGATGGGATTTTGACTATAAAAGGTATAAGTTACCACTTGAACTGACTTTGATTCTATTGTATTTACTCGCTATCTTGTATGGAGCATGTTTATAGTCAGTTTGGCATTGTGGTTCAATTGAACTTAGCATAATTGGCCAAAGTGACATTCATCTTTTCTGTAAGGAATCAAACCTTAGGTCTATGCAAAGATTGGGTAAGGACTTCTTTAAAAGTTTGAATGATTAAAAAATAGAGCTGCCATGTTAGCTCCTCTGGTTTAGATCAGCATCAGTAATGGTCTGGGTGAAAGTAAATCTTGATGCTAATCATTGCTTTACCAACCTTGTCCATGTCTGCAAGGTTCTAATGGATTTGATATCTATGCAGCTTCAAGGTCAGAAGGCACTAACCTATGGAAGACAGATGACGCGGCTGTCAGAGAAGTCAGCACATTGGATGAATCCTCATCATTTCGGCATACCATTCCATGGAGAGCTGACTCAGGAGGAGAAAAATCTCCTGTCTTATCAAAGGATTGGAAAGATCTTTCTGCCAATGCAAGGTCAAGAACATCTGATGTTAGTTGGTTGCACTTGCAAAAAGATCAGGATGCCAAATGGATGAGTACTGATGCTGTTTCTTCGTCATCCTATGGTCACAAAATGCACTGGCAGAATAATCAAGGATTTCAGTCAGAAATGAGCAAAGATTTGAGGTTCAAGAGGCAGTCATCTGAAGTGCTGGATCGAGATAGAGAAACTGACAAGATGCTTGGACATGATGATTCCTTCATATCCGGAGACAAAACATCTGCTAGAAAATTCCAGCAACAACCTTCTCCAGAAGAACTATTGTTATATTATAGAGATCCACAAGGCCAAATTCAGGGCCCTTTTTCTGGAAGTGATCTTATTGGTTGGTTTGAAGCTGGATATTTTGGCATAGATTTGCAAGTTCGCCTAGTGGATGCTCCACCTGACTCTCCATTTTCATTACTTGGTGATGTTGTGCCCCACTTGCGGATGAAGGCCAAGCCGCCTCCTGGATTTTCTGTGCATAAACAGATTGAAACTGTGGATGCATCAGTCAGGGGAAAATTGATTTCTCCAGGGAATACTCATGTAGGCTTTGAGTACATTAATAATGGACAAAAGAACCGTCATGACTCTTCAACTGAGGCACATAATCGGCTTTTGGAGTCATTGATGTATGGGAATATGAGCAATTCTGCGGACATTTTTTCCTTCCCTGAAGGTCTTTTTAATGAATTAAACAGAACTAATTACTGTTGTGGAGCTTTTGTTGACTTGCATGTCTAATTCTGCTTATTACCTTTGTAGGTGTTAAAGGCTATGTGAGTGGCACTTCTATTGCCATGTCCACAGTGGGTGTAGATCCTGGGTATAGCCTGAGTTATCCGTTGGCACAGAGGGTAACGCTCGAGCAGCAGGGATCTCTGCCAAATCATTTGCCATTTTGGACAGGGAAGGATCCAGCATCTATGTCCTCAACTCAAGACTTTGTTCTAAATTCTCCACCGCAACATTCAAAACTAATTCCTGCAATGGCAGATATTCCCCTTTCAGTTTCTCAGGTCTCTCAGCATGTTGACTTGCTGTCAATTCTGCAAACTGCAGCAGAGAAAGCACCTTCACCTCCTGTTAACACCAATCTTCCTACTTTGTCAAATTTTCCTGATGCGCGATTACTCGACAAGACAATGCACAGTAGCATAGACATTCAATCACAATCTGGGTATGGTATTCCATCACAGAGGCTACAACAGCTGAATCAACCAACTTTATCACCTATGATCCCTCAACCTAGTGATCATCTTGCTAACTTTGTACTACCTGAGAAAGTACCGTCATCTGGGATTTCTCAAGATCCAAATCTCTTAAGTATGCTACAGCATCAGTATTTGTTATCTCAGCTTCCATTGCAGTCTCAAATGCCTCTCCCTACTCAGCTGTCACTTCTGGATAAGTTCATTTTGATGAAAGAACATCAGAAACAGGAACAACAGCAGCTACTGTTGCAACAACAGCATTTGCTTTCTCGAATTCTGTCCGAACATCAGTCTCAACAGCAATTTGGAGAATCTCCATATGGCCATCTACAAGCTACTGGCTCCATTGGAAACGTTCTGTCAGCTCATAGTGGGTTTCATCAACCAGTTGAGACAGTTCAGATTAATGAGCAGATGGAGGCTCTTAATGTACAAGACAGACGTGCATCCAACCTTTCAAATTTACCCATTCAAGTTTCCAAAGATCTTGGTTGTGTTATTGGCTCCAGTCAATCAGCACTGCTCACCCCTCATGAATTTTTTGATCAGACAGCTCATGCAAAAGAATGGAGGTCTTCACGGCAAGAGCTTGAGAGTATTCCAAGCTCTAACTCTGCGCCAGTAGTGCTGGCAGCAGATAATTCTCTCCCAGATGGGGTCATGGAGAAATCAGATAGTTCTTTGCAACCTGGGTTCTTGCAGAACTCTTCCCAAGAGCCACTCAGTCATGAGAACAGTGCCCTTGATGTGGAGATCAGTATGAGTCATCAAGGTGGTGAAACTGCTGAATTGATTGCATCCAAAGAAAGAGCTAGTTTTGTTCCTTTGGATGGAAGTTCAGAAACTTCCAAAGATGCATCTACTTCTGAACAAGGTAATGATATACCTGAACAAGTTAATGATATGAAATGTGCACCTGAAAATATCTCTGAACAGTCTACTAGTCAGACATTACCTGTAAAAAATGCTAACCCTGTAGAAGGCTCTGGGGTGAAGAAGGCTTCTGAGAAGAAATCAAGAAAGCAAAAGAATGTGAAGACACAATCAACCTCAGAACAGTCAAAGGGCTCATCTAAATTAGTTCATTCACAGCAACTAAAATTGGATCCTGAAACTGAAGGGACCAGTACCGGTGGAATAACTTTGGTGTCTCAGACAGAAGAAAAAGAAACACCTCATGGGACACCTGCACTTAGAGTGACTGATGGAAAATCTGTGATAGTTAATGTAGAAGCCCCAAGTTCTCAAGGGAAATATATTGTAGGTGGTGAAGGTGAAGCTTCTGTAAACAAATTTGAGCTGAGAGAGGGTGAACGTGCTTCCCAATCTACTATGCAGACACCTGTTCAGCGAGCTTGGAAACCTGCACCTGCTCCCAGGGCCAAGTCACTCCTAGAAATTCAACAGGAGGAGCAAGAGAGGGCACAGATACAGACATTTGCATCTGACGTTGTTGCCTCATCTGCTGCTGCAAGTGGTTTCTCGACCCCCTGGGCTGGAGTTGTTGCATGTTCCGACCATAAATCTGGTAGAGAAGTCCTTCAAGGTGGCACTAATGCACAACTGTCACTAAGTAGCTCTGCGGATGAGTTGAATTTGACATGCAAGAAGAGCCAATTGCATGATTTAATGCCAGAAGAAGTCATTGCCAAGTCAACTGAAGACATAGTTGATACTTCTACAACAGTAAACAGGAGTTCTATTCTTTCCCCACCAGCAAATGCAAAAACTCAAACAGATGGTCCCCCTTTTGCCGACGATGATTTTGTTGACGCAAAAGACATGAAGAAAAGCCGGAAAAAAGCAGCAAAAGCCAAGGGTGCAGGAGTTAAGAGTTCAGTACCAGTTACTTTGGCTGACCCCATTTCTTCAATTCCTGTCCGTCAAGCACAGAAAGAGGAGTTACCTTCTGCTATACCAAATGGTCCATCTTTAGGGGATTTTGTATTTTGGAAGGGAGATCAGATCAACTCTGCTCCTGGCCCAGCATGGTCTACAGACTCTTTGAGAGCTCAGAAACCTACATCATTGAGAGATATCCTCAAAGAGCAGGAAAAGAACACAACATCAGTTCCAAAACCAATCCCTGTAGTTGGTTCTTCTAAAACTCAGCAAAACAGGAATGTCCATGGAAGCTCTTCATGGCAGACATCTGGAACATCTCCTATCAAGAACAGTTTGCGTCCTAATATGACAAAATCTAATGCAGACGAGGAGCTGTTTTGGGGTCCACTTGATCAACCTAAGCAGGAAAGCAAACTGTATGTTCTTAATATTGCCCTACAACTTATCAGATCTTGGTCCATATATTTATGTTTACTTTTAACTTCTAATCTTTTTTGGAAATTTCTTTATATTTTCTATTTCCATGTGATTAATGGTTTAATTCTTGGTGATATTGACATAGAGCATAATATATATCTTATGCAGTTGGTGATATGGCTATTCTTCTGGGGTTCAGTCATTTATTCTTATAAATCTTTCTTGATCATTGATAACTAGTGTAGATTTTTTTTTTCCTGGAAGTTGGATATTAAATAGGAATTGATTCCACATTCAGAAAGAAAGGGGAAATAAAGTGATTGTTGCAAAGAAATCTACTTGTTTTATTTGTTTATTTCATGATTATAGGTGCATGATGGAAAGGTTAAGGCCGCTAAATATAAGTATCAAATCTTTCGAATTCCAACCATTGCAAATATTAGAACAATGTAAATCAACCATAGCAATAAAAGATGAAACAACCACCTAAATCTTCTGATGCAAAGAATTAGCCAACTCAGTTCGTCTATTTTGATATATTCATTTACCCAATGCAAGTCCTCCATTTATCCTGGTAACTGGGAGTGGTTAAGCTAGTGCCTCAGCCATTGTGCCATCTTGGGATCAGCCAAAGGCCTTGACCCCTGCAGTACTGCCATTTAAATATTTTTCTATGGCTTTAACGGTTTTGCATTTTTTTTCAGGGCATGGGTTGTTTTGACTTTTGGAGGCAGTTATGTTTTCTCGTGTCATCATCGTAAGGATTTGACATTATTTTTACTGCTGGCTATCAACCTAACACAAACCCTCCTTTCTCACCCGGGCTTGGGACCAGCCATTGTGCTATCTTGGAAAAGTTATGTTTTCTCGTGTATTTTCAATTTTTCATGAATGGTCAACTGAAGCTTTAGTGCCGTAGTCATCGATGGGCTTTAGTTTGTCTATTTGTCATGTTTGTCTGGCCTGCTAATTTTGAGGGTACTTTTCATTCCAATCCCATGGGTATCAGACTATCAGTATAGTTGAACGAGTCATTTCATGTGCTGTAAAATACCATAAAATGGTGTGTGTCTTATGGTGTGCTGTAAACCATTTTATGGCATTTTCCTTGCTTTTGGTATACCGTAAATTGCTGGATTTAAAAACCAGTTGATCTGAGTGACACCCTTTCTAACTGATTTTGTTTTTCAGTCCAAAACCACTGTAAACCAGCATCAGGAATTTTAAAACAGATGATTTCAGAATCAGGTATTTTATTTTCATAGATATTAAAATTGGTGATTGTGAAATCGATATTTTACATTGTTTTACAACATACCAAATGACCCCTAAATAATAAATATAAATATTATACTATTACATTAAAATTTATAAATATTATACTATTCATTTCTTTGTTTCTATTTCCTCTGCTGTGTTCTTTGACCCTTGAACTGATAGTCAATTCTGCTTTTTAGGGTGTAAAACCTTCTCTAGGAATTTTCTTAAGGCACATAATTGTTTTACAATTGGTCCAGAAAAAGGTTGAACTTGATTCAGCCAACTGGTCCTCAATAAATTACTTTCAGTTCTGGAAAAGAGGGCTTAGAAATTTGAAAATTGGCTGGTTCTCAGAACCAAGTATGGCCTCGAGACAGCCTATGTGATCTTTTGCCATCCTAAAATGATCCTGATTGATACCAGCTGGAGTGGCAGGCCTTCATCCTTTGTTTCTTACTGCTTATCCTCATCCTGCTGCCCTCAAACACACACCTCCCTCCAAAACAAAGAGAAGAAAATAAAAAATGAACAAGAAAAAAAATCACCACTTCTATTTCATGTTTTCTTCCCTGCCAAACTGACTCATTGGAGAATATTCTTCAGCATAGAAGCACAAAGTGGCAGCAGGAGCTGGTGCAATTTGAAGGGTATTTAATTTTGTTTATTTGTATGTTTTCATTAGAAGGCCAATATAACATTTTTTTATATTTAAATAATTATCGAGGATGCTATTTTTTGAAACGTGGATGGTACCACTGATTATATTAGATGAAACGAGATGTACATGTATAGACTGAAATGTCATAAAACCCCTTTACAGAAAGAAACTCCACACCGAGCCGGTGTGCCCCCCTTAACTTCCCAAATGCAAAAAGAGCGAGGAGTTAGAACCATCCTTTGTACATAAATGTTTAGCCTAGAAAAGCACTTTATCTCTAAGAAAAGAAAATAAAATAAAGTATCCTCTGTCCTCGTTTCCCTCCTGAAAAGTCTATTGTTCCTTTCAGTTCACAAAGCCCAAGTGTGGTATGAAAGATGAGCCACCAAATAGCTGTCTCCCTTCTGAGCCCATGACCTTCACCACCTAGATAGCAGTTGCTGGACCCTCTCGCTATGAGGCAAAGATTGATGAAGACACTTGCCGAACCTCTCCCAAATACCCTTAGCAAAAGAGCAGTATATAAAAATGTGATCCAAGTCTTCTTCTTCTTCCCCACACAAGCTACAAATTGAAGAGATGTGATGGAGAAACGGTTGTAGTTATTGCAGGTAGGCAGCCTACCGTGGGAGATGATACTCCATACCCAATCTGAAATGGTAGTATAAGTAGAGCTAACTGAGAACCTACCATCTTTCTCCGATCTCCAAGTCCATGAATCCCTCCTACCCTGGACCGGCTAATAGGCTAGGAGGGAAAGAAGTTGTTCAAGATGTTCTGTCTCATCATATGAAAGATTCCTTCCGAAGGTAGGTGCCCAAAACACCTAATCCACGATAGAGCGGCCAAGGAAGGGAAGGCCTCCTCCAGAGCGAGATCTCCACACCATTTGTCTTGCCAGAACAGTGTAGAGAGCTCGTCACCCAAGCCTCAAACTAGCTCTGAGAAAATTTGCAGATTGCAGAATTCCCCTACAAATGGGGGAGACGTACAACCAAGGCGGTATAAGATCCTTGATGCTAGCTAAAAGTATTTGTGGATGATGATCTGCTGCCACAACACCCCTTCCTATGTCCTAAGTCTCCATAGCCATTTGCACAAAAGGGCTAGATTGAAGTTCCTAATGTTCTTGTTACCCAGCCCGCCTACTTTCTTCATCTAGCAAATTCTACCCCAAGCAACATCATGCCACCCTCTAACTGTTGACCCACTGCCATGCCAGAAAAATCTTAAGCTTGAATGGACTCCAATTTTTTAGTCACCTTCTTCGGCACTCTGAGAATTGACATGTAGTATATGGTCAAGCTATCCAACACTGATCTGTACAAAACTAGTTGACCTCCATAAGATAGTAGTCTCACCTTCCACTGCTAGCCTGTTCTCAAATCTCTGAGCAATCTCTTACCAATCCCTGCACCGAAGAGGCCCAGGGGACATAAAGAATCCCAAGTATGTGAAGGGGAAACTCCCAATCTGACATCCAAATATGAGAGCTGCTCTCTTGATGGCTTGCTCCTCCATATTGATCTGTGCCATTGCCCTAAGACTTTTACTATAGTTGACTTTAAGCCCAGTAATGTCCTGTAACACCTCTAGCATCAACCTGGTGTTAAGTAACTGCCGATCCTCGTCTGCTAAGAATAGAATGGTATCATCAACATACTGAAGGTGGGTGATGGCGACAACGGAAGGCCTCGATTGAAAGCCTGTTAAGATCTCCTCCTCTTGAGCTCTTAGCCACATGTTACTCAGAATGTGAGCAACCAAACAAATAGGAGAGGAGATAGAAGGTCCCCCTATCTAAGGCCTTTGCCACTAGGAAAGAAAGAAGAAGGCTCCCCGTTGATGAGCATAACCAAGGATGAAGACGAGATCCACTCTCCGATCCAAGAAGGTCCAAGCTTGATGAAAACCCATCTTCTTTAGGACTTGAAGAAGGCAGCTCCAGCTAACCCTGTTATATGCTTTCTTGAAGTTCAGCTTAAGCACAAGTCCCTTCTTCCTTTGTTGCTTCCAATGAAATAAACACTCATGAGCTACTAGAAAGTTCTCCTGAATGTGTCTCCCCCTAATGAAAGTCCCCTGATTGAAATTGATCAGCCCACCTATCACAGCATCCACCTAGTAGCCAAAACGGCAGAAATCTACCAACTGTTGTGCCCCCCTCTTCTTCGGTATGAGGACCGCAATGGTCTTATTGATACCCTTCAAATGAGCCCTTTTCTCTTGGAACTCACGGATCGCAGCACATAGGTCCTCCCTGACTATCTCCCAATAGTGTTGACAAAAGATCATAGGGAAGCCATATGGACTTGGGGCCCTGTTGCCAGCAAAAGAAAACACCGCCTGCCTAATCTCCTCTTGCTGAAAAGGTGTCACTAGTCTCTCACTTTGAGTGTGAGATAAGCGCGGAAGCAAATCCTCTACTAAGCCTGGTCTGACCGCCTGCTCCTCAGAGAAGAGAGTAGTGTAAAAATCCCTGGCATATCTCTTGATGTCTTATTCCCTATCAAGTGTGGTCTCCCCGTCATAGATGTAAGCAATTTGGTTTGACCTCCTTCTTGAAGCTACTCTGAAAAAATCTCTCCCTTGACTTTTGTTTCTAGTAAATTTCTTATTTGAGGAGGATCTCATCATATTGAGCCCGAAGAGAGGCTCTGCTCAATCTCTTTTTTTCATCCATCAAATCTGCCTCCTCTAGTTGATTTAGAGCCTGAAGCTGAAGTAGAATGGAGTCCTCCTCTTAATTGCCAAGGATCCTCTTGTTAGCCCACCACCTCCTAAGTACCTGGTCAAATGCTTCAACTTTCCAACCATTGTAGCCATACAAGTGCCGTGATTGCTATAGTTGGTCAATGAGTTTTTGACTCTATCAAAAAATTCCTCCTCCCAAAGTCAATGCTTCTCAAACTTGAAAATTTGTCTCCTGTCACGTCCCCGGCTTGTCCTCACTAAGATAGGCTTATGATCAAAAGTCGGCCTTGGCAAGCAGGACACTTGAGCGAGAGGGAAGTGTTCCTCCCAATCGGGTAGACACTAGGAATTTGACTAACCTAGAGCAAGGGGGTTGACTCTCATGTTGGATCAGTCATAGTTGTCAAGGCGTCAAGGCGACCAAGGCGTAGGTGGGGTCTCGGATTGCCTAAGCGCTTAGGCGCTCGCCTAAGCGGAGCCTAGGCGTTTAGGACGGAACCAAGTATGAGTTGTTTTCAAGTTTCCCTCTTACATGATATTTATGTATCTATAAATATATATAATGATGAAAATTCAATAAAAAATATCATAATATGACAGACATAAAGACAATGAAAGTAACAAAATTAAACTCAAAGTAAACAAACTCACATTATATATCATAAAGCCATAAAAAATCTAAATTGACATCTTCAAATAAATAAGCACACTAAATAAGAACAAGAAGTGCAAATATCATTCTACATCTTCAAATAAATAAGCACACTAAATAAGAACAAGAAGTGCAAATATCATTCTATCATCAGAAAACTAATTTTCAACTTTTAAAACAAACCAGTGAATACACATACATGTAAATATGTTAAATAAAAATAAGAAGTGCAATATCTTAACACACTTAAAACAAGTAAAAATTAAATGAGTCCATTACATAATCCCACAATATGTCTAAAAATTGAAAAGAAACTAGAAAATGACAAGTCTCATGTGTTTGGGTGATGATAGTTTAAGTTTGACCAAATCCTGAGAGATCTCAAACAGACTAAGTGCTGTCAGTAGGAGAGCGGCTCCCTTGGAGAAGTCATATGCACGTTTGACTTTTTTTACCGGACTTTGGATTTTTAGTGTTCCATATGGTTTATTTGGATTATCAATTTTTTAGATAGGTCAAATTATGAGAGATTAGAAAGTTAGCATTTCGCTAAAATCATCGAAATCGTGATTTTCTTCTTCGATGGGAGAGTTGACTTTTTTTTTGTAAGAGATATGATTTTTTTGATATTTTTATTAGATTCAAATGGGGGGTACTTCCTTATTTACATGTAATATCTTAAGTAAATGAAACAACAAATTATAACATTTACTTAAATGATATTCAGGTAAATAAGATGTTTCCTGGAATCGGGCTGGACTCAGCCCTGAAAACCGACTTGAATCTGCTGTCTAAGTGGGATATTGCGGACCCTTAAAGGGTCTAGGCGCGCCCAGGCGCCCCTGGCGTGCGCCTTGGCCGCCTTAGCGGCGCCTTGGGGCGCCTTTTCTACTCTTAGAAAGGCGAGGTGTTTTAAGGCGGCTAAGGAAGCGCCTTGGCGCTTAAGCGGCGCCTAGGCGCCGCCTAGGCGTCCGCCTTGACAACTATGGGATCAGTTGAATTGGGCTTTTACCAAATCAATATCCATAAGAGCAGCCTCCTCGATGAAGTCACGGAAATCTTTAGACTCAACGTGCATGTAGTTCACCCCCGTCCTCTCTGTCATGAAGGTCACAACATCGAAATCTCTTGCCACACACCAAGGTCTACCTGAATTACTGTGATGCTTTAGAAGTTGCGGCCACAAATTTTTTTTACCATCTCTAGATTGAGGTCCATATTCCCCCATGAAGTCCCATGAGCAACCATCCCTCAAAGATCGGGAATGAGTAGAGATCACCCACCTTCCGACCTTTCTATCAGCCTCTACCTCTTCCACTTCAAAGGAATTCCATAGTAACATTATCCCACCTGCCCTCTCTATGGTTGAGGCTACCACTCTTCAACAATCTTCCCCACCCCCCTCCCTCGACGCTCCCTTAACAACCCTTCATTATGACCCTCGCTTTTTCTCTTGTAGGCAGATAGTGTCCACCTTCCCTCTTCTCACCATATCCTTCACCAGCCTTCTCTTCTCCCCCCTCCTAGCCCCCTTATGTTCCAAGAGACTATCCTCATGGGAAATTATGAGAGATCCTTCCTTCCCCCATCCCCACCCTCTTGCTGGACTTCTCCAACAAGCCATCTTTTCTGGATCAAATTGAGAGATCCTTTGATGCCCTTCTCTACCCCTTTATAAGAGACATCCAGCTTCTCCACCAGGTCCCTCATATGATCTTCCATTATCCTCCCTACTAATCCGTCAACTCTTTACCGACGGCTTTCCCCAGAATCCCCCCTCCTCCTCCCTCCTCGTCCAAAAATTCTTCCTCAGATGATGGGGCATCTGGAGCACCTTGAGCATCTTCATCTATGCCTGTTACTGCCAACTTGATGGCCTTTGAACTGACCCCTCTAGGGCTGCAGGCAGAGACTGTTGCCGCCATGGAACGATGGCCCAAGAATCCATCGTCTCTGGAAAGAACAGCTGGTGCTAGTCCGCCGGCGGAACATTCCCCCTAGCTCTGGCTCCTGGAGCTTGACTCCTTGATCCCCCTACTGAAGAGAGAAATACTCGGGACACAACCCTCGATTTCGCAGGAAGGGCCATCCGGCAGGCGAGGCAACATGCAGGGAAGATTTGTTGACACTTCAGTATGACTGGCGCCTGCGATGAGCAGTTCCGGCACCCCACAATGCAGCAAGGCATCATTCCCAGCCTCTCTCTCGGCTGCAGACATCTCCCTGAGAATGAAGGGGGTGGCTGTCCCAACACATAGCATCCCTTGGTCAAGTGGGCAGGGAAGAAGACCACTATTGGACCGCATGGGCCCGATAAGAAGAGAAGCGTCAGATCCAGGTAAGTGATGGGTCTCACCTATGGACCTAGAGTTCAGATCGATCAGTTCGCCTAAACCGACCCCGCTTCCGAAAGAGGAGAAAGTCGCAAAACCGGCCCTGCCTCACCGCATAGGAGGATCCAACCCACCAGGGGGGAACTGAGTTTGAATTTTGAACTCCCGCTTGATCGGTGCTCCTTACATCTTCAACCTTCGTCCGTCTCACTTGAAGCCCTTGGATACCTGGTTGCTTACAGTGGTTTGGCAGAGAGATCTTGCACCCACATTGGACGATGAGGGGGTCACCATCGACCATAGCGGTGACTACGGATGAGACAACCGACGTTGAGGGAACTGTGACCACCGAGGAGACTGCCATCCGCAAGTCCGTAGGGAAAAATTCCGGTTTCCCTTGAATGATTCCCCTGAATGGCCGAAACAAGAAGGCTAAGCCTTCTTCATCGCAGAGGAGGGGCACCCCTTCCACCATGACCCAGCCTCTGCAGAGTGGGACTTGGGAAAGTCCCAGTTCTTTTGGCCATGTCACCACCCGTAGCAGGGTGTCTCCCACCACCAGTACCCGCCTCTGTCAATGCGGCCACCTTCTGTTTATTGTGCCCTACCAGAAGGAAAGAGCTTGGGGATACCTTCGAGACGTCCCAGTTTCCTCCCGAGAGAAAGCCCACCCTACTTTTTAGGTCCCTTGCCTCCACTACTCCTTGGACCAAGGTGATGCAAAGGCTCCAGCGGAGCCAGACTTCTTTCTTGGCAATGCTTTCTGCCCGGAAGTCCTCTTAGGCCCATCTCTTACTCCCCTGCCGCAGGCTCTCCCCCTTCACCGGACCCCTTCCACCTCGGGAAAGCTTCGGCACTGATGGTTCCCAGCCGCTGACTGTTCTTGACCCCGGACCAGGCAGAAGCGCCTGATATAGCCCCTCTGCCCACACCCGAAACAGGTGGGGATGAACCTGGCTCCCTTGGAGAAGCTCCGGTGAGGGATACCACCCCATCTAGGGGGACACAATTTGCCCTAGAGGGCCACGCCATTCCCAGAGCTTCTCTCACTAGAAAAGTCTAGAGAGAGAAACACTTCAGTTTCTGCTCACCACACCATATCGAGAATGCTGTTGTACTTATTTATGAAAAATACTTGTATTCAACTTATGCAAGTACTTGATTAAGGATGCTACTCAGGCTGGTATCAAGAATGTGACTTCAACTCACCCTTCTTAGTAAATGGCTACGGAAACTTGGCAAAGAAGAAAGGTCTTTGGCTATTAGTGATCCAGCAGAGGTACCATAATCCAGGGACTGGGACCTGATTCCTACTTCAAAGCACAATGTCGTTTTGTGGAATGGGCATCCTCTGCAGCAAAGATGATATAGACAGATCTGAACTGATATTGACAATAATCAGAGGTGGTCATTTTGGGGGTCGATGGTGTTACCACTTCTTGAAGAAAATCATAAAAATGGGATGGAATGAACTGGTGATATGGAAGGTTCAAACCTTGAAAAGGAAAAAAAAAGTTGGGGGGGGGGGTTTAAAATTAATCAGTTCTTGTAAGAGAAAAAAAATGGAGGGTAGAATTAGAGTTGACGTCTCTAACATACAGTACTGATATTCTCCAAGGTGATGCAGCATTCTTTACATATCTATTCATACCCAAAATCACTCCGATCCTAATGCAAGCACTCTATTTTGTGTCCTTTACGCTGTAATTTCATCTTCTAAATGGAAAGGGTGTGGCGCCAGAATGTGGATCTAACATTTCAGCGAAAGAAAGAAAGAAATGTTGCTCATTATTGTACTGCCGGCTGGGAGTTCATTCCCAGTTGCAGAAACGGTTGGTAACCATATTCGTATTCGTACACGCATACATATTATTTCATCATGTCTTCCATTTTCTTGTTTTCTTTCTTTTTGTCCCATTTCCTTAGCCCCTCTTTTTCTCACTTTATTCTTTACTCATAAGTTCATTAGGTATTTGTATTTATAGCCTTATGCCATCTTATTATCTTTTCTATCTAGAAGTTTAGATCTTTGAAGAATGGCAGCCTCACCTTCTTGTCATTTGGCATCTATGGTAAACAGGAGGTTGGTGTGATGCTAACTGCTGACCAGAAAATAGTCCTTAGTCTTCCACATTCTTACTTGACCCTAGATTCATGATCAGTGACATATTATGTCGTTGGGTGTGGGGAGGGTTGGTATGTTAAAGTGATGTCATAGTCCCTATTGACATATATATTCGATAGATGATAATTCTTGAATTTAATGTCCAGAATTTCTACTTGCTGAGGAGTGGCATGGGCAAGTATGTACATTCTGAGGATCTGTAGTTACCGTAGTTGCTTCATCTTTTGGCAGTAATGTGATTGCCTCTTTTGGCCTTTGGCGTGCGGCTCATTATCCCTGTCTTACTCTTCTAAACAGGTCAGAATTCCTGTCACTTGCTACATCCAGTCAGGGAACGAAGGGTACCCCATTAAAGAATTCATCTGGAATATCAGTAATTCGCTCTAAAGCCTCTGGCAGAGCTGAGTACACTCTTGCATCATCACCGGTTGCCCAGCCATCCTTGAAGGCCCGGAGAGATGCCATGTTTAAGCATTCAGGTAGTCCTGTTGGAATTGCATAGTTTTTTTTTAATTTTTATCTTGAAAGTTCAATTCCCATCTTTTTTTTGTATCATCAGAGGCAACGGACTTCAGAAATTGGTGTGAACGGGAATTGTTCAGACTCACTGGTGCAAAGGGTACTACTTCCATCATCAGTCTTTACTCGATTAAGAAATCTGTTTCTGATGTTTACAGTGGAGAAACATGTACTAACACCTGCCATTTTCTCTGCCAGACACGGGGTTTCTTGAGTTTTGCTTGAAGCAGCCAATATCAGAGGCCAAGACACTACTCAGGGAAAACCTGGGATTGCTTGATCCTAACCATGAATTCATCGACAAGTTGCTCAACTACAAGGAATTTCTTCCGGCAGATGTGATAGAGATTGCTTTTCAATCTCATCCGGAGCACAAGGTCGATGGAGTTGACACGACCTTGGGCTATGCCGACATGGGAGCGGATGATGCCGATTCTGACATGTTAGCTGGTCTGGACGGACCAGGCAAGGGAGGTGGGAAGAAGAAGGGAAAGAAGGGGAAGAAGGTGAGCCCATCAGTTTTAGGATTTAACATCGTCAGTAACCGGATTATGATGGGTGACATTCAGAACGTCGAAGATTAATTACGACCATCAAGTGAAGAGTGTATATACATTGTCCACCCCAGAACCATCTGTAAATTTTTGTCTCTTTTGACCCCCCCTTCCCCGCTCATTCTGCCTGCCACCTTAGATGTTAGAATCTAACTTTTGTATCAGCTGAAGCAGTTTTGTTGTGTTCCTCTGATGGTGGCTGTCTAGATAAATCCCTGAGCGGGGGGAGTAAATTAACTTTACCATATTTGTTGATCAAAAGATATCTTGTTGTGTTCGATATCTTTTTAACTTTTATTCTGAAATGAAAACTCCTGACAGGTTCAGATGGCAACGCATCATAATTGCTTCACTAAATTTAGTATTAACTCTAGGGCTTTTGTATTATTGGTCATCGTTTTCACAGACATGTTGAAGAACAGATTTTTGTTGCCGCTTAAGATTGATATCCATCAAACACCCAGGGTTCAGGAGAAACAGAGCAAATTGCTCATTCGCATCTCTGTGCGAAAGTGTTATAAAACTGTCATACCATATTGTATATTAGCACATTCTTTATACTGCCATATACTTCCATTATTTTCTTAATCTTATCCTTTATGGTCTGACCTCTCATCTATCGCTTATTTGGTTAAAGCGATACTTATTGCATTGCAAGATTCATCTTTGCACTGCGTGAATTGTAAGAGAGCAATCCCATTGGTGGAACCGAGTATTAAATCAATAGAATTGTTTTCTGGCAATCCATCTCATCTTGCATTCTCTTGGTTTAAAATTCAAGGTGGATCATGAGAGAAAACAGCTAATCTACCCTTTGTAAACTTCTTCACACAATTCAAATAATTATGTATGTATATGTAAACCTTTTTTTTCCACATTTTCCTCGACATCTTTCTAGAGCCTTCATATTTTACATCTCTGTTGTTTTTGGATGAAATAATTCCTTCAGGTTTGATGGGTACGTGAGGGACAACAATATGAAGAACATGAACGTGCGACTATCATATTAATAGAGACGCATGTATCTGTGTTCAGTTCATTCGTATTAGCGAATTCGGTTTAGGAATTTTCTAATAGCATGCTTATGCTTACTTCGCTACTTGCTTAAGCATGCAATTTCTATGTAAGCAGAAGCATAAATATTTCTTTCTAATGATTCTCGTCATTATTATGTGACAAACACAACTAGACAAACTGAGATCACTTAAGAAATCGAATTGGATTCAAGGATTAAATGAGTTCACAAACAAAGCAAAGCTCTTACCCCCCTGAAAGCACTCCCAAGAACAACTTAGTAGAGGCCAAAACATGAAACACAAGTATACACGTGCCCATCGACCTGTATGTTTTACTAAGAACTATGTGCGGCACTTTGATGACTGGATACACAAATACAAGGTCAGAAAATTTTTCATAAAATTTAATGTATGCGAAGTCTGGTCATTTATGTCTGGAGAGGGGAAAACTCGGTTTTGGCCCAAACTGTAAGATCCAACTGCTGAATTTGGCCCAATAAGTGACACTCTAATTATTAACCGTGGCCCACCTTGAGAGAGCCCAGATGACAAGTTTGCACTACAGGGCTTCAGATTGCCATCCATTTGGAGGGTCCTCCTGACTCGATACAGAGTCTTAAGGGACAGTTCGAGGCAAGTATAAAGCTTCCAAAGAAACACATTTGGAATGCGCTAAGGGAGGAAGTTAATTCGGCACGTGATTAAATCGATAGACCAACAATACCTTAGCTCGGTGACCTAATGTTCTTCGAGTAGGCCCATGCCCTGAAGGCTCTTAGGCTCTTAACAAAAAGGATCCCTAGATTGGTACATGAGGTTAATCCACTAGGTTCTTAGTTTGTCACCCCCCAATGGCGCAGTTGTCAAGTCACAGAGGCGATGACAGATTCTACAAGGGTAATTATAACCAAAATAAAAGATCTTACTAAATATCCATATAGTTCAAACAGCAAGGTATTAAGACAGAAGTATATCTATATCAAGTTCTTTCCATGCTAACTAGTCCACGCTAAAAAATATTTCAAGGCATTGACCTTCAAAAGGAAGATCAACAACAGTCAAATAAATCGGTGTTGACATGGTCATGCCAATCAGAGGCTGGACAGTCACTCTCGGCTCTTATCTCGCCCATGCAAACATATTCTTGAGAGTCTTCAGAATGAGCACTTCCTGAAATGTTAAACAACTTAATGACCACAAAGTTCAGTAGGATTTATCTTCTAAAGTAAACCAAAGACCAAGTTCAAGATGAAATTATTGACTAGAATCCAAGTTCCAAGAGAAGATAGCATGATAAAAGAATTTCATATTTCAGGTGTGCAAGGTCATAAAATAGAATATTCAAATCAGGGGCAAGAAAAAGCAATTTAGACAAGCACAATTCAAGATTTCAGGAAATCACTAGCCATTCAAGCAATACAAGTACTTAACAAGAACTTTCACGTACATGAACAATTAATCTTTGCATGTACAGATTCAAACTGTCATTCAAGCAATTCATGCACATGTAACTTGTAGGGGTGTTTTGCCAAAGGACACCTAAATCATTACTTTTTTGGACCCATTGAAAGTATTTAGGTGCTCCTCTCAGGACCAGAGCTAGGTCCCCATTTGCAAGGACAATAACAAGTAGGGTTCGAGACCCAAACAAATCACTTTCATGATAATTTTCACAGGATAAGGATAGCATGTGATTCACAGGTCAAAACTTAATCATTTACATAAGGAAATGACTGAAATTAATGATATCAGGAGGATTTTGGTTGAAAAGGAACATTTAGGATTTCAGAAACTTATGGGAGATTAATCCAAGTATAAGAAGTAACTCAAAGAATCAAGATAAGAGATAGCAATCTCCGAGAAGGATTAAGAAACTTAAAGAACTTCACAGAAAAAGGGTTTATATGGCAAACCTTTAGAGTCTAAAACCTCAATTACTAAAGGGATTCAAGTGAGAACTTTTGGAAGGCATCTTCGTATGGTAAACAAATCCAACTCATGATCAAATCTGAATATTAGAGTCTAAAAATTCATGGGTATCTCTGACTAAGATGGATTAAGATGCCAATAATAAAGTTCAGAATTGATTAACTAAAGTTAGGGCTCCAAGTGTCAAATCCTATAAGGGCTTTCCAAAAATAATTCATGACTATAACTACTAAAAAAGTATATTAATATATGGAACAACACAAAGGTGGACACAAGGAAAATCTTTCAACTTAAATAGGAACAATCAGTGAAAGAACTCATCAATAAGTCTATCTAGAAAATCTTGTGAACAAGGCTCAAGAAAATTTGATTTGGCTTATTCATAAGTACCTACCTTAATCTTAGTTACCGAAGCCCTATGAATACCACAAACTCCTCTACAACTTCTTCACCTCAGTTACTAGGGTGATCTTCAAGTTCCATAGCAATAGATGGAGTTCACCCTTAACCAGTTGTCTATAGACTTAGGGTTAAAATTCAGGCAATTACAAGCAATGTCGGTCGTGAAGCTTTATTATTTTATTATTTTCTATTTTACAATTTCTAGCTCATCACTATAATAATATCTTTTAAAATTCCTAGGTGACCCCTTACACTAAACTTTAAGGGTTACTTGCTGCTCAAGTTTTTAACCGCAAGGGTCAATAGACATATGTGGTTCCTAGAGCCTAAGTCAGTTCTGCATAGGATCTTCTAGAAATCCAGGGTTTATATGTGCTATACTCTCCAATCAGTTCATCTTAAGCCTTGATATACACTAATCAGAATGTTTATAAAGCTAATCAGAATGATTGAGTCTCTAGGTCACCAATTGGAATCCTTAGTCGAAGTTTATTTACCAATCGGAAGAGTTTGTTCTCCAATCAGAACCCATCAGAGTTCTTCGCTAATCGAAACACTTCATCAGTCAAAGTTTCTTCATCAATCGGAACATGTTCACTAGTTGAAGATTGTTCACCAATCATAATGTTTACTTAGTCAGTGATCGATAGAATCTCTTATTCTCCAATTGGAAGAATTCCTCCTCAGTAATTGATACTTATCTTTATTAATCGATAGGAACTCCTTCAATAATCGGTATGAGATCTCTTCAGCAATCAATATGAGATTCTTCACTAATCAGTATAGCCTACTTTCACCAATCGATAGAGGCTTCTTCAGTAATCAGTATAATGTTGAACCACTCTTATATTTTGGTGATAATAAAATTTATGATTAATTAAATATTATTAATATCATGTTTTCCTAATAAATAATTTTATGGAATTATCGCTGTGTGTTGTGCACTAAAATGCTAAATTGATGTTCATTCAATATACATCGATTTCTATTCAAAGTGCCACATCGATTTCATTAACAACGATTTGATAAGTTACACAACGATTTGATTATGTAACGATTTGTTAAGTGAAACATCAATTTGACTGCATAACGATTTCATAAGTGAGAAACAACGATTTGGTTCTCATAACGATTCGATAAGTGCCACAACGATTTGATAAGTTCCATAACGATTTAGTCTCACATCGATTTCATTCTCACATCGATTTCACTCTCACATCGATTTCATAAGTGAGAACAACGATTTGGTTCTCATAACGATTTCATAAGTAAGAACAACGATTTGGTTCTCATAACGATTCGATAAATGCCACACGATTTGATAAGATTCATAACGATTTGGTTGCCACATCGACTCATAAGTTAAACATCGATTTGCCCATCGATTTGTCTATCTTATAATAACGATTTACTTTCACTTAAACATCATTCTTGTCCAAACAACGACTTTATGTAAACATCGATTTCCTTTATATTCAGATGTTTCAATATGTTTGGCGTCTAATGAAAAGTCAAAAATATCTCTGACAGAAGATTTTCTTTCTTCTCTCTAGATCTCTTCTCTCCTGTCAGACAAAAACGTGGTCACTTACCGCTTCTGGGAGAAATCAGGAAGCATAGAGGTATGTGAGCTTTTGACATAAACACTATTTTAGCTAAACACTTTCTTCTATGCTTACAGACCTCGTAGACCACCAAGTGGCTGACAATCTGAAGAAGAAAAAGAATAGAAGATCAGCAACGACTAGAAGAGCTCCAACGGATCTCTTCAACGGATCTATTCAAAAGCCTCTCATATAAAAGATGAAGCAAGGCTGAAGAAAAAGACTGAGAGCTTTTCTTGAAGATCTTTGAAGGAGTGTACAACCAGTGAGGGACCTCAAAGCCACATACACTCAAAGGAAAAGAGAGAAAGAGCCTGAGCAAAAAAGAAGTGTTCAAGCAACTAAAGCACTCAAGCATTCAAGCTCCTTCTCCTCTCTTCACTCTCTCTGTGTGCATCTTGTAATCTAGGGGAGAGAGTCTTTTAGCTGAGAGTTTCTTTTAGTTGGTTTTCATATGTTCCAACTCTCAGCTGTGTTCTTTCTTTTCTAAGAAAGATCGTTGTCCAGCTGTAGGACTGTATACAGTGTAGAACCTAGCTAGGGGTTTAAGTCTAGTAGAACTGCACTGGGGTTTGTACCAGGAGGTTGGCTTCTTTACCTGTAAGAGAAGTGGGTTGCATTCTTGCCCGAGAAAGAGAAGAAGACCAGCTGAGGTGCTGGGTGCTGTATTGTCCTTGAGGGGGACTGTACCCTTGGTTAGTAAATTCTCAAGAGGTTGCTTGGGGACTAGATGTAGGACTTCCATGTTGAAAGGGCCGAACCAGGATAAATCCCTTGTGCTATTTGTGTGATTGTTTACTTGCTTCTGCATTGCTACTCTTTATCACACTAAACTAACCAAACTTTCAAGTGATAATTTTCTATGTTTAAATTTCTGTTTCAGATTTTAGAAAATCTATTCACCCCCCCTCTAGGTTAGCTTGCTTCCGTACCAAAAGGGCCAACATATAAGACTTGTTCTACAATCGATGTGGACTTAGAAAAGAAAATCTAGGAAGGGCTTTAAGACTGAAACTCATAGTACTTACATTTATTCACATATTTTCTTATTTTCTAGGATTAAATCCTATCAAGAGTCTTAATATAGTTTTCTTGACCTCCACATTCCATAATTGTACATATACCCTTCCATAACTATTATTATTTATTTATTTACTTTATTTATTTTCGGGGTATTACATAGTTCGACTTAGAAAAGAGTAAAGTCAACAAGATTCCTGCCTAATATTACAGTTAGCGGATCCCATTAAGTTGACGGTTACTCAGGAGGATGTGGAGCCATAAAGAAGGAGTTAAAGGGGTAAGCCCTCGACGTGATCACACACTATCATGGCTTATAAGTGTCGTAACAAGCCCCTTTGTCAATGATGGCCACTCCCCTAGCTAGGTGGTCAACCCATTAATTGATCTTAACAGTTGCCATGTCGTGGGAGACCATTCTTGAGGATTAAGGATCCCTATAATCCCCTAGAATAGCCCTCTAGAAATGGTAACAAATTCTTTGCACTCAAACTAGTGAACAACGATTGTGAATGCTCTCACCCTCTTACCCTTATTAACTTAGACATTGGAGGATTTTACCTGATCCTTTGTTTTACTTTGCAGATCTATTCTTTGTAAGTGAACAATGCTTGTTGTTTTCCACATCCCAAGACCATCTGATGGTTTGCAACTGAGTTCAAGATCAACCCTCCTCAATTCCATTTTCATATGTTCTACCAAGATAAAAATCTTATATGAAGTTAAAAAATGAATCTTAAAATTTTATTATCTGATTTTACCTTGACCCATCTTACCTCATTCAACTATCAAAGAGATAAACCTCCACATATTAAATTTAGCTTCATGTTCGGGTGACATGTGAGAGAGGGTAGAGTGCCTTTTAAATTTCAAGGGGTCTTTTGCCTCAAAGGTTTTAGGGAGGAGACAAAAGAAAGGAGGTTTTTCCCCGATTTTAGGAGTTCTATGATCAGTGACAATGACTGATAGCATGAAGACTAACAAGAAGAAGGGTGGTCATTCCTCTCTGCCTATGGAAGAGTAGATATAGGATTTAGAAGGGTAGGCAGACTCAGAGTTTCCAAAAAAAAAATAGAAGGGTTGTGTAGTGTATTTATTTTCGGGTTCTTATTGTTAGGTTTAGCAGGTGCTATGACCATTGAGTGGCCTGTACAAGTGTAAAATGTTTGAAAATGCAAGTTTATTGGGTTTTTAGGTTCCTAAAACATGCAAGTTGCCATGGGTTCAGTCGACACGACTTAAATGTTGCTAGTATACACGTTGCATTTAAGATGCATCCAATTAGGACAATGTGTTCTTGTTCTTGCTTAGTTTGATCGACACATTTAACTAGATCTAGTCAGTTTGACTAAGTGTCTGAGCACATGGCAACTTAAGAGGACATGTGACATTTAATTCTCAAATGTGGCACCTTAGCACAACATGTACATAAACGCAATGAGTCATGGTGACACATTTAGGATTCGGACTTGGTTTTATCGATTTAGAACGACAGAGTGACTGTCTGCTAGAGATTTTCCCAAAGCTTCATTTTGCTGTCTTCTTCGATTTTAGGCAAATTTGAGGCTTTAAAGATAGGAGATTATCTAGGAGGAGGTGACCAACTCACTAGATGACCTTAATGGGTTGTTTTCTCCATTTTAGGTAGGGTGGCTTCCTTCTCGACATGTTTTATTTGAGTTCTTGTGGTTTTCTTATATGGATGAGGAGTTAAAAATGAGTTTCAATCCATTTGGAGTTGAATAGTGGTTTTTATGATTTAATTTTCATATCAAATAGATGGAAATCATGTTATAGGAGCCATATCTATTTTAGAAGCATGTATAGGTGCGATTTTACTATATATAAGAATGCTATGATCTTATTCTTCCTCTTTGTATGTTTAATTAAAACATGGTCATGATGTGAAGTACAAGTTTGAGTAATTTTGTAGACTGAATAGAGGATTATACATTTTGAGAATGAACACATCGGGTAAAGATTTTGCATTTTGAGTGTGATGCATCGGCATCAACTGCCATGTTCTGAACACAACTACCTTGATGGATGCATTTAAGATTCTTAGATGCTGTCACCAGGGGCGATGTGTCTTAGTCATGGCGACTGATCCCTCCACATTTGAGTACCAGAACTCTAGTCATGGTGATTGTGTACAACACATTTGAGATTAATGCAGTCAATGACTTGGGTTTTCAATGTATGATATGGAGTTTTGATGAATAGTTTTCTAGTGTGTTTTTTTTAAGTTGCATGGTATTGATGCTATGTTATTTGCTTGATGTTTCACTAGTTAGGTACCTCGTAGTACTATGTGTATCTCACTGTGTGTGTTGACATGATTTGGTCCTTATGCTATGTGCACTGAGAAAGAGTTTGGTGCCATCTTTTTGGACCCCCCTCTGTTGTGTCTTATCCAAGAAGGGAAAAGATGACTTGTGACAGCGTGTTGTCGTCCGCTTGAGTGCAATCATGTATGATTGGGAGATTGGACACCTTGTAGTGTTTGGTCCCCCATTTAGTCCCACATTTTTCTCACTAGCCTCATTTTTGTGATCTCCGGAACCTAGTTGAGACAGATAGGTGTGAGGTTACAGCTCGACTAAATTGCAAGTGTTGGTTACGTTGGCCTCCACTTGCCTCGTTGGTCAGCATGATAACAGGCATGGAGTAGTAGTCAAAATATGTTTCTTCTTCTTCCAATAGTGTGACAATTTTGTACACTTCGGAGTATGTCTCAAGATTATGTACTTTACTTTTGAATTGAAATTATGTAGTTGGACAATATAATCATATGTGCATATGTAAATGTGAGCCTATGAATATGTGAATACAATGCATATTGTTGTCTCTTACTTCTTTATATTTCCACTAGACCAATTGGTTTGCCCTTCTGAGTCTTCAGACTCGTAAATTGACGGAGTTGAAATCGGATCCTTACTAGATTTGAGGACCATCATAAATTGTCAACATATAGGATGCAGTTTAGAGATGCCTTCAGCATGGGTCGTCGCCATTGTAAACTATAAGAGCTTAAGGGTCCATTTGTTTAAACGTAAAAGCTCATATTAGAAAAGATTTTCGAAATTTTTTTTATATAATAATTTGTTTGGTACCACTGAAAAATTAATCCATGAAAATCTTTTACCTAAAATTATGGATTTTGGCATCCTTGATAAGACTCTGTAAACCATTTTTCTGAATATCTCTTTCATATAAGATTTTTATGAGTGTAACTACAATCTCCACTATAATTCAGTCGGCGTCTGACGACCGACGCTCGGCGTCCAGCGACCGACACCTGACGTCTGATGTTCGGCGCCGATGTCCGGCAACGCCCGGCTATCGGCGACCGGCGGTCGACGCCTGGTGTCCAGCTGCCGGGGCCTGACGATTGGCATGCATCCGGCTGCAGGCGCCCGGCATCGGCCGGCGCCAGGCGCTCGGCGTCCGTCCGTCGGTGCCGGTGGGCGGCGTCTGACGCCTGACGCCTGATAGCCGACGTCTGGAGCCCGGCGGGCCGACGTCTGGAGCCCGGCGGGCCGACGCTCGGCGTCAGGCGTCCGCTGCCCGATGTCCAACACCTGTGCATCCGGCACCCGACTTCCGACACCCGGCAGTCGACGTCCGACACCTGATGCACCCAGCGTTGGACGTCGGGTGACCGGGTGGTCGACATACAGAACATACTTTTTTTATTTTTTTTTAAAAATATTTTACTGAAAAACAAACATCGAAAATTTTTTTTAAGAAAAATATTTACACAAGTACGAAATAGATATTTGTATTTTGATTTTTCTGTAAAAATTAATCTTTGAAATTTTTTTTTGATATAAATTTATTTTACAAATAACCAAGCGAACCCTACCCTAAGCTGCCTTCGCGAGCTCCCTTATGATGATAGGTACTCTTCCATCTATCCTCCTTTCCAGATGTGCCGGTAATTGTTCACTTGTTCAGCTTGGAATTACTGGTTTCGTTTGAAAGTCTAGAGATGCCAATAACTTCCTCTTAGATGCACCCTCAGTGATCTAATTAGTAGCCATTAATTTATCCTCGTTAAACGACAAGTGATACTTTTGAGCGCTAGACTTGTTATATTATTATCGATCATGCATGTTTTGTCTTATAATTATATATTATTTATACTATATATATATTTGATTCATTTTGACGAATTGAATTATGAGGGTCTTCAAATCGAATTTGAATCGACTAAAATTAATCGTTTTGTTCGATTTTTCAAGTTGAATTAAAATTTGAAATATATGATTTTCTGTGCTTCCCGATGTGCGAATTCCGGCTCCCCGCCCGCTGGGAGATCTCCGCGCAGTTAGGCGAAGTCCCCGCTGGGCCGCTGTTCCTTGCTGCTCAGGCGCGCACACCCCGTCCACCTGCTGTTCTCCGCAAGACCGGCACGGTGGCCGTCGCCCTTTCTCTGCTGCATGCCTTCTGTGTCCGGCCCGCGTGCCAGCTGCACCGAGAGCTCCGGCACAGAACAAGCATGGCGGGCAATGACGCTTGCTACCCAACAAAAGAAGATCGTACGTAGTCACAACTGTTCGGAGTTGTTCTCACAACTCTCAGGGGGACGACCGGGACTGGGGCGCCGGGGATTTCACTGTTCCACGTTGGCGACCATACCATTGACGGCGTTGACGTTCTACTTTCTACGCCATGCTAAGTCGTCTTCTTAAAGCAAATTCTTGATATATGAGAGAGAGAGGAACGTTAAAGCAAGTTATTGATATATATAGAGAGAGAGGGAAGGAGAGAGACCCCAGTAAAAACTTTATATGGAGAGAATCCTCATCCTAACAAGAGAGAGAGAGGGGAACGGTAAAACAAACTATTGATATATAGAGAGAGGGAACGAGAGAGACCTCAGTAAAAACCTTACATGGAGAGAATCCCCATCCTACACAGAGAGAGAGAGAGAGAGAGAGAGAGAGATATAAAGCAAACTATTGATATAGAGAGAGAGAGAGGGAACGAGAGAGACCCAGTAAAAATCTTACATGGAGAGAATCCTCATCCTAAAGAGAGAGAGAGCAGAAAAAAGCCTTACATGGAGAGAATCCTTGTCCCAACAAAATTCAGGGGTTTTCTTTTAAAATAACACACTTTGAAAACATTATAAGGAGACTAACACGTTAAAAAAAAAAATCGTAATATAACACACTTTCTACAGTGCACACATTTTTACGTTTAAAAAAATAAAAAATAAGAAGTCGGTATCGCGCCTACCGACTTGCAAGTCGGTAGGCACCATACCGACTTGCAAATGAACATAAAAAATTCAAAAAACTTCTGTAAATAAGATATAATTAGACTTATCGATTCATCTCCTTATTTAGATATCTTATTGATGTCTATTTAAGTTAAAATTTTAACCATAGACTAATAGAAAGATTTTACAAATTATGACGATTTTAGTTTAATTTTTAAATTTTATTTTTTACTGAGTAAAAAATCACCTTACGTCGACTTAATATCAAAATATGGTCTTCAAAAATTTCGAATAATATATATTTGATATCACCACATTTTTCTAAGAATTATGGTGTTCTTAAATTTTATTTTCGTTATAATTTTCCGGTGTCGTCCTGTCGGCGTGCGCACCCCGACAGGACGACACCAGAAAATTATAACGAAAATAAATTTGAGAATACCATAATTCTTAGAAAAATGTGGTGATATCAAATATATAATTATTCAAAATTTTTGAAGATCATATTTTGATATTAAGTCGACGTAACTATTTTCTGGGTGATTTTTTACCCAGTAAAAAATAAATTTTAAAAATTAAACTAAAATCATCATAATTTGTAAAATCTTTCTATTAGTCTATGGTTGAAATTTTAACTTAAATAGATATCAATAAAATATCTAAATAAGAAGATGAATAGGTAAGTCTAATTATATCTTATTTACAGAAATTTTTTTGAATTTTTTATGTTCATTTGCAAGTCGGTATGGTGCGACTTGCAAATCGGTAGGCGCGATACCGACTTCTTATTTTTTATTTTTTTAAACGCAAAGGTGTGTGCACTGTAGAAAGTGTGCTATATTACGATTTTTTTTTAGCGTGTTAGTCTCCTTATAATGTTTTCAAAGTGTGCTATTTTAAAAGAAAACCCCAAAACCCAGTAGGCGACGCTATCCCTGTCCACTTCTTATCAAAAGGAGATAAATTAGGAAGCCATCCTGTCCAGTTCTTATCAAAAGGAGATAAATTAGGGAGCTAATTAACCCCGTCCAGTACTATACTTCTCATCAGGAGCAGCAGCGAAACGAAGCTTCTTATCAAAGGAGGCTGTAATTCCCTATTCATGTTCAGACACTTTTTGTTTGTTTCGAATTGGAATCAAATGGGGTTCAGGGAGCCCCGTTGATCAGTATAGGGATACAAACAGAATCTAATTTTTCTCCAAAAAAAAAAACAAGTTGGACATTTATTTATTTAGATATACAGACACACGTACGTGTTTGAAATATCCAATTCGGCAACTCTGAAGAATCCATATTAATATTCCTCCAAATTCCGAGTTTTCATCCCAACTTATTTTGAAGTATGTATGATCTCATTTGGTGTTTAAATTTGTCATTTGATATTTGTGAAAGTTGAAATGGGTGGTTTCCTATGAGGCTTCAGCTTAATTAATTACATGCATGTGTGATCATTAGACAAGAGTAGAAATATTATATATATATATGTTATGGTGCGGCAGGGTCTTAATTTATTTGATACGGCCCCGCCGTAACATAATACAGATCGTTGGATTTCAATCTAACGGCGGAGCGAAATAGTACATTCGTACTCGGTGTTCGGGAGCTTGGAATGTTCATTATTCGATGTTCGGTGCTCAGTGCTCTGATGATACGGCGGGACCGTACCCAAAAAACCTGCCGTATTATAGTATTACTCATATATATATAGTAGTGTTACACTATAGCCGGACGGCACCACCGTATTATAAAACAACACCATTGGATTGCGATCCAATGACATGAAAAAAAATTCAAATGCCACCTATTTCGTGTGCCGTACGCGGCCCTTGGATTCTATCCAACTAGGGTGTGACGGTGCAATACCAAAGGTGACTGCCGTACCCTAGTATTTCACTCTCTCTCTCTCTCTCTATATATATATGTATATATATATAAAGTCTAACTTGGATAGTTTCTTAGTTATACCCTTATTAATTGATATCAAGACTACAAGTGCTATTCCTCTTGTGTGTGTCTCTCTCTCTCTCTCAAAATTTGTCTATACATCGGTTCTCTCTGCAAATGCAGATAAGTAATCTTTAATTTTGAGCTGCAATTTTATTTAAAATTGGCACAAACATCCTTTTCACATGCACTTTTGATGATGAAATATCACAAATGGCTCGTGTATTATGACTATTATTTAAACAACACTTTGCTTCCTTCTATTCATTGGTGATAAAATGGCCAAAATAAAGTGGCACGGATCTAAAGTAGGTGCCCTGTTGGAAGGGCAACCAATCTGCTCTATGTATCTAACCAATTACTTCTAATGGTTCACATAATCACATTAAGTGCTAGTTCATGAGGGTTATCTCGCTGGGAGTAAAAAAAGTCAAATTCATTTGATTTGTTCTTTTAATTCTTGAACGCAATTGAATGTAGTATAGTATGAACTAGCTTACATATATTGGATAGAACTTACAAAAGATCAGTCTGAAAAAATAAGTAATTTTTTCTGGGTCTATAGCATATGGACACATATATGCACACACTTTGAGGGTGTGATCCCACAGGGTAGAGAGCGGATCGTCTCGGCCCCCTGCAGGAGAGGGGCCGGTCAGTACACAGCGGGGTTGGGGTTGTCTATTTTTTTTAACCTCTTGGTTTTTTTTTACACAGGGGTTGGGTTAAACCCCTGTGTAAACAAAAAACCCAGGGGTTAAAAACAAAGCCCCAAACAATCCCAATCCCCCGTGTACTGACCGCCCCCCTCCTGCGAGGGGCTGAGACGATTCGGACTCCCCACAGGGTATTTTCTTTTTAAAGAAAGATGTAATCACTATTGCTTTAATTTTTTTTCTAAATTTTTGGACGTTCGAAAACACGTAACGCAATGTATATAAAAAGAAGAACTAGTGTGTTAAAAATGATTCTTATATGATATAAATAAAAGTAAACACGTGCGCTCCACAACAAGCAACTTGTGATCGAATTAAGAGAAAGTTGATATTCATCGCATAACTATGTAGACACCCCCAAAGTCGGACAAAAGTTATATAATATAAGTGGAAGCAAACACGTGCGCTCAATGAATTCGAGTCAAGTTAAAATTATCGTATATTAATTATATAGACATCTCAAATTTGAACAAAATTTTAAACTTAATAAATGAACCTAACTACAAACACATCACTAGACTCAGTTCATTTTTAATATCAATTTTTATGCTTATTAATTTGGTAACCTAGAATTCATTCACATCTCTTATTCAAGATATTGATCAACTGCTATACAAACATGAGGAGAGACACTTGGATCCACTTACTCTTCACTCTTTCAAGATGGTAGCTAAAAACTAAAAAGGACAAGACGTACGGTAGCTAGGTACCTCGCTAGCACTTGGTCGACGATGACCTTGAATTGTTGCAGATACTCTTGCATGGGACTGGTTTGTCTTGCAGATACTGTTCTGAAGCTGACGACGAAGGTTCATGACGTGGGCGAGGGACGTTGCACCAAACCTTCGAGCCAACATATCCCATGCATCTTTGGCGTACGTTTGTCTGTCGAACAGTACTGTAAGGGAGAGTTGATGGGGAGAGAGTTTTGATAACACTTGTGCAAATCTAAGGTACTTTTGAGAGGTTTTTTTTGGGGGAGGGGGGGGGGACGGCGGCTGAGTGCCGTCAACATGTCCCATGAGACGATCGATGGCCTCGTAGGATGGGTTTAAAGAGACCTGAAACCAGATGAAATAGTTGGTGCCATATAGTTTGACAAGGATGAGGTTTGCAATGTTAGAGATTACCATGGTACGTACGTAGACGAGGACACAATATATACTAGGGTGGGAATCAGAGGTGATGTTGCCTGTAGAGTGGCCATCACTGCTAGTGAGGTCATGGGGGTCGACGGTGGTGTTGATAGCCAAAGTAACCATGCATAGTAGAAAGGACGGAAATGATGGGAAAAAGAAAGACCAGGGGCCCTCAGAGATCGACGTTTTTGAGCTCTCTGCTCTGATACGATGACAACAAGAACAATTGAGAGGATGGGAGAGAACAATATGTTCTCCTCCCTCTTGAGAGCTAATATATATATAATACGATGTTCTAGTACAGAAAGGATTTACATGAGAATAGTTCCCTCCATATATATGCATGCTCATAGTTACAACAAGCAGCTATAAGAGTAGGATAAAGACTCTGGAGGTTGATCCGTTGGGGACTGGGCTTCTTATATATCACACTCAACAAACACTTGTGATCAGTGCGCGAGAGGCGGCCCAGTTGGTTTGGGTTGTCACACGAAACTTTGCAAGGTTCGAATCTTGCGCACGGTTTTCTCAGGCGAATTTTCTAAATGAGATTTAAAAGGGGTTTTTTTCTAAGCTTTGTAAGGGGAGGGTGGCGAGAGGGGCCTCAGAGTTTCGAACCCAGGGCGAGATTTTGTTTGCCCATGATGGTTTATCTACTGGACTATCCAACTTAAAAAAAAGTAACTTGTGATCAAACTAAGGTAAAGTTGAAATTTATCGCATAGTTAGGCAAAACTCGGATAAATACTATACGATATAAGTGAAAGTAAACACGTGCGCTCAACGAGTAACTCGTGATCAAATTAAGAGAGTCAAAATTTGGCGTATAATTATGCAAACGCTTGAAACTTAGATAAAATTATATGAAATAAGTAGAAAGTAAACATGTGCACTCAATGTGCAACTCGTGATTGAATTTGAGGAAAGTTGAAATTTGTCACATACTTATACAGACACCTCAAATTTAAATAAAAATTTAGACTAATTAATAAATGAGACTAACTAATACTATATTCAGTTCATTAATAATATCAATGCTTACGCTTATTTGGTAACCTAGAATTCATTCACATCTCTTAATTATTCAAGATACTGATTATAAACTGTTATATAATTAAGCATGAGGAGAGACACTTTGATCCACTCTTGTCTTCACTCTTTCAAGATGGTAGAAACTAAAAAAGGACAAGACTGTAGCTAGCTCTAGCTAGTAGCTATACCGAGCACCTCCAAGTAATCCAAGACATCACAACAAAACTTGACTACATGACCAGTAGTTTCAAACGCCTAATCAACTTGATTGGTCTGATGCTAATTAAACTAAAGCTAGCGAGTGGGATCAAAACTCAAAATTCTATGTACATATCTGCAATACACGCTATTAGAGGGCTACAAATACAATTCTCCATGTTACCAGACTCCGGGAACGCCGCACCCTGACAGCCGCGTCCACCTGCGATTCCCCGCAACGTGGCGCGCGCCGGCTGGCCCGCCGCGGCTGCCATCGCTGTCCGGCGTCAGCGAGTGCAGAACGGCCATGGCAACCCAACAAAACGAAGAATCGCCAACGGTTGCAGCGCCTGCCAAGCCAAGTTTGTTTAAAAGAGGGTTGGCACGTGCGACACTCTACTTTTGCCTGTCGCACCGTGTTTAAAATTTTACGGATACGGTCGGCATTCTAATAACGTGTTCTTCTTTAATAGAGAGATTTTGTGCACTTATGTAAAATGCACAAATATAAGTTACATAAATATTTTATCCATGTGATATTATGTATATTAATTTTTTATTCATGTGTCATCATAAAAATTGGTGTCATATGGGTAAAAAATTTATGTGAATTGCATTTATGTACTTTGCACAAGTGTAATAAAATTTTTTCCTTCTTTTATTTTTTTATTAAAATTTAGATGGAATTTTTCAAATCGGCACAACACAATATAATTTTTATCGTTCAACAAATTTCTATTCAGTTCAGTCCAACAAAATGGCTAAATAACACAAAGATCTCATCTAAAATTGACAGTTCTATTTAGTCTATTTTCTTCAAATTTTTATGATTAAAATATAAATCTTATTTGAGTTTCACTCACTAAATCGAACATTATTATTCCACAAAATTCCAATTCAATCCTATATATCCAACAAAATGGCCAATCATGGTCTCGCCTTACCGACCCACATTTTCCTACACTATATATTTATTTTTCGAGTTAGGGGACCCTTTTATCTTAAGTACTCTTCTATATATCAATGAGCACTCTGTTGCCTATAATCTAGAGCTGACAGTACTAAATATTGCTGTTAATTTCTTAACATGAGATTTGCACCATGTACATCCACTTCTTATTTGAGATGTCAACTCAAATGTGGCATGCTTTTTATTCACGGGTGTGTCAAATTTAGTGTCGAGAAATTGCTGTTTAATATATATATAAATCAGCGTCGAGATCGAGCAGCCTTGGCACGAGAGTAACACCCACCGCGGCGACCCGCATCCACACGGACCACACCTTGGCGCAGAGCGCGCGCGAATCCTTGCACCGCATTCAGACCGCCGCCAGCCCCATCCGCCGAGGCAGGGACGCCGTTGCAACCCACCCCCACCACCTTCTACTTATCCTCGTATCTCCACAATATATATTACCCTCTGTGCCAGACAAGAACCCAATTGCATTAACTTCAAAATTTTTTATCTAATGATCATGTCATCCAATCTAAATTTAGTGGAGTCATCATAAAAAAATTAATAATTTTAAACTTGAGTTTTAAAATAAATTAAAAATATGAACAATATGACTCCACTAAATTCTTCTTAGGACTGCCACTAGCTGTTATAAAAGTGTTATAGCTAGTGATGACATCTCAATCGCCAAGAAATGATAGATATTTATCTTAAGTTGACATCGTTCATTTTATTTGACTATATATAGAGGTGTTTATAGTGACGACGATAACAATCAACATTTTATTTAACTATTCTTTTGTCCCATCGTGTGGCTTAGTTGGACATCCGACTGGATGGAAAAGGATGCGTTCAAAGATCGATCTTTGAGCGTATAGGATTACACATGATATAGATGTAGTGGTCGAAATTATTACACTGTAGAACCGATAAACTTAATCATCGAAGAACGATTTGTTGTACGACTATGGGTGCCCACTCCTATCTCTTCTTGGCATAAGAGAGTAATATTTGGTACACACCATCTTCTGATGATGTACGAGTAAATTAGACAATTATTGTTTGCTCATCCCTTCAACGTGATGGTCCAACCAATCACGCAGTGATTTGCACGCGCACAACGTATATTGAGAGGCGATGTGCACCAAATATTTCTCTCGGCGTATAAGAGTGTACATGTTCTATAGTATTTTATTGACTACAAAATCCACCTCACTATAGGATGGATAGAGAGTGCATGGATGTGGTAGCCGAGTAGAAAGAATTTCTTCTCCGGTCACCAACAGCGCGATAACCGGCGGCTAGAAACGATGAGGCTGCCGGTGCCGGTGGTGTTCCTTCTCTTTAAGTTCTTGGGGGTACTGAGGCAGTTGACGTGTGTGTGAACTGGTTCGGAAGAGCACCATTTGGAAGGACTTGGATGTTGGTGTGTGCGTGACAACTACTCGGGGGCCATTATTGCTTTCTCACTTTATGCTTACTTCATCCTTTTGTCACTTGCGGCCAACGTCCCATGTATCCACATGGTATGGTTCACTTCGTAAGTTTCGGGGTAAATATTAAGGATGGTAAAAACCATCCTTGGTTATTTATTGGTTGAAGAGTGTGCATTTCCCGGGAAGACTGTTCAGAGACAGAGAAAAGAAAGAGTAGAGATAGAGAGAAAGAGAGAGTAAAAGGGAGTATCCATGAGACCCAATTACCTAAAAAGTTGGGGTGCTTACAAGGGGGAGAGTCCTGACCAGAGAGAGGAAAAAAAAGACCAAAGTAAAATGGGAACTATTGCTGTCCATTTTTTAATATTTCGTATTTATCATGAATTTCTTCTAGATAAAAAGGAACCATGCTGGAATATAAGATTTTTGGAATTAAATTCAATGTTTAAAGTATTATATATATATATATATAGACCTCCGTTTCTCCGGGTTGTTGATCCGCGTCGGAGACCGTACGCACAAGAATCGGACGGCGAGGAAGTGACCGTCGCGCCAATTCGACAAGATCGTACGGTCAGCGCTGCGTCCAAGGGCTCCGGGGATAAAAATCCAAATAAACATTTTTACCGCTATTTTTTTAAAAAAAGAAGGATAAGTGTAAGAAAGCACGAGGGGGTGGAGGTGGGTGACGAAAGGGCGTCAACCACGCCGGGGGAGGCGTAAAAATCGCAAAGGTGTGGGCCCCGCCGAAGGAGGGGGAAACGAACCGGAGTTTTTACTCTGGGGCCCGCTTTCCGAAGCGGGCGGTTTCTTCAGGAGGAGACCACACACCCCCCTTCCTCTCCCACGCCTCTCTCCTCCTCTGGACAGCGAGGGCAGCAATAAATTGCAGAGGGCAAGGCGAAGCACCGACCATGGCGTCTTCTGCCTGCTAGGGTTTCCCGACTTCCTCACAGCCCCCTCCTGTCCTATCCAGTCTCTTCCTGCTCTCCTGGGTCTCCCTGGTTTCCTGGTTCTTGGGTTGTTCTTTAGGGTGGGGGGATTCAATTGCACCCTGGTTTCTCTCGGAACCCTAAACAGCCGGGGGGGGGGGGGGTGCTGGGAGGGCGCTTCCGCCGTCGACTCCGGTCTTCCTGGAGATCGCTTCCGACATGAACGACGATAACAACGACGCCCGCAAGAGGAAGAACGGGGGGTGCGAGTTCGACCTCAACCTGCGGCTGTCCCCGCCCCCGCAGCGTCCAAGGCACGAGCAAGAGCGGCCTGCCCCCCTGGAGTTCACGGCGCTGTCGCTGTCGACGCCGGCGCCCTCCGAGTCCTCGATCAAACTGATGCACTCGGGGACCCCGCGCGTGGAGGCGGCTCTACTGCATGGGCCCTACCCTTTTCTGCCGCCGCCTAGGGCGATGGTGGGTTCTGCCCATTCTTCTGCTTTGTCGACTCCCACGGCGGCGGCCCCTGCCTCACAGCCGTTGCATCCCATCTACCGTCCCCGCCCGCTGCCCCCCACTTCCCCCATTGCTGCCCACCTCTCAGGGGGGACTTCGGGGGCCTTGCCTTCTGCCTCGCCGCCCCCGCGGGATAGCGTTGTCATCGGCCCGAGCCGAGCGTTCCGCGCCCGCCGCAACACCACCCAGGGCCCACGCGGGGGGAAGGAAGAGAACATCGAGCCGCCGTTCCCATGGGCTACTTCCCGCCGCGCCGTGGTGCACAGCAGGATCGAACTCCTCAGCAAGGGCATCCGCACCATCACCGGCGAGGTCCAGTGCAAGCGCTGCGAGCACAAGGGGACCATGGATTACGACCTCGAGGAGAAGTACATGGAGGTGGCTCGCTACATCGCGGCCAAAAAGCACCTGATGCATGACCGGGCTCCCCCGGAGTGGACTTCCCCGGTATTCCCCCCGTGCCCCGAGTGCAAGCAGCAGAACTCTCTGAAGCCTGTGGTCGCCCCCAAGAAGCGGGCCATCAACTGGCTCTTCATGCTCCTGGGGCAGACGCTGGGATGCTGCACCCTGGAGCAGCTCAAGTACTTCTGCAAGCACACCAAGAACCACCGGACCGGGGCCAAGGATCGCGTCCTCTACCTCACCTTCCTCGGCATCTGCAAGCAGCTGGAGTCCCTCGACCTCTACGATTACGATCGCTAGGCGACGGCGCCCCCCAACAAATGCAGACGCCCCCCACCCACCCACACCCGCAGTCGCCCTCCTCCCATCATCTAGTTTCCTGCTGGTCATGTTCATCCCCGGCCGGAAAGATATCGCCTTCTCCGTTCTCTATCTAGTTTCTTCCATATATATAGCTTCCGTGGTGAAGGGGGGCGGGCATCCACAACATCTGCAGTCAGCTGCAATGTGGATCCGTCCACCCACCCCCCTTTCCTTTCTGACATGGATCGTTTTCTTTTTTCTTCTGGTCTGTCCTGATGAAACTTGGTTCCTCATGACCATCTATCCTTGCATCGGCCCGTTTCTTGCATGTTCGTCATATGTAGAGTCCTTGCATCGATCTGTGTGTTCTGGGGGATCATGTTATTCTGATATTGGGTTCTGAAGTGATGCATCTTTTTGTAGGGTTTCTCCCGATGAATACAATTACGTACCTAAACATGTATGTACTGTTTCATTCAGATCTCTAGTGAAAAGCTTCTTCTTTTCTACCACCTCCTGTGATGCATGAATTAATGGCTCTGCAATCGCTAGAAACAATACGGATCGACCGATATGTGCTGCGACACCCCCGAGGGAGGGCAGGGGTTGGGGGATGGATCCACACCCACTTTTTTTGTTTTCTTCTTCTCTGGGTTCTTCCAGGTGTTGATCTCTTGCTGCTCGAAACCTTGCCTGCCAATATATGTCTTGTGTGTGTTTGTTCCTTTCTTCAGAGAGAAACCCTCGTCTCCATGGCACCCGCCGGTGGGAGGGGGGGGGGGGGGGGGGAAGTGGAGTACTCTCACGTGTGCCATGCCGTTTTCTTCCCTTCGTTTGAATGGGATTAATACTGTTTCGAAGCAACTAAGAACAGATGGGATATGCTTATGTGCAGATTTTGATGATTGGTGCTGGCTTGGTCTCTGGACTCTCCTCTCCTCTCCATTGTTTCAAGCAGATTGCAGGTAACCCAGTTATGGATGCTGCTATAGTTTGCACTGGTTAGAACGTTTCTCGTAACTAGTACATATGATCACTGCTCAGAAGACCAACCAGACATTGGGAGCAGTAGGGATCACATCCAATAATGTTCTATCTCCAATCTCTATTGCCAAAATATGATTCCGCAGTCTGGTGGCTGTATAGTGATTAAACCGGTTATTCTGACAAAGCGTGCGTCGGTCTCCCAGTTTAGTTCCTTCTGTGATATATTAGAGACAGTTCTGAATTTGGTAGTGGGGATCGAGTACTGTCCAAAAAGGCCATATAGACTTGGATCTCTATTTGTTAAGGAAAGTTTGGTTGCAGAAAAATATATAGGCATTGCTCGAAAACATAATGTTATGCCACCGCGCGTTTCCCTTTTTTGCTGTTGGAATATAGGTTATGTATCCGAATTATGTCTATATTACAACTTAATTCATGATATTATAGTTAAGTTTAATCAACCAAGTTCTCCGACAACAGTCATAGGTCTGGGGTCTTGCACTGCATAGGAGCATATATGATATATGACGCATTCTAAATAAAGAATGCTTTCCATAAAAGAGAAGAGTGAAAATTATATATATATAGTTACTATTGACTTCAGTGAGTAGTAGGTTATTCAAATGCTATTTTTTTTCACAGCATGCTGTGTGTATACTCTCTGATTAATTGCTACCATCTTAGTGGTAACTTGCTTCAAGATGTGGTCGCTGATATGATCAATTTATTTCAATTATAGGAATAACACTCGAAGGATATGCATCTTTATTTGATTTCCCATGAATATTAGCGTATATATGTGCGACTGAATTTGATGCCCTGAAGTCAAATATTGGAGAGAACTCCAACCCCCTTTTAGTGGGTCATCTTCTGGACGTCGAATCTCACGTCCTACTCGCAAAGGAGGAGTGCGGATTTGCTTACCGATCAGCCGAGAACGTTCTCCTAGACCGGCACGTCAGATTGAAGCTAATAATGTGCTAGTTCAAGTACCAACTTCAGAGTTACGTATGAACTTTTCTTCCGTTGCTGATCTAGCTAAAGCCGAGAATATTTTCATGCCTCATTTCCGATTTGATCAAGAGACGTCGGAAATGGAATCGGATGACGATGCCATGGAACGTTGTTCTCGACGACCGGACTTACGCCCTCGGGCTGTTCTTCGGCGAACTCATTCCTGAGATAGATCATCTATGGAGTTTTAGATAACTTTTATTCTGGATTTTGATCTTTATTTGGCTATGTCGCTAGTTGTCACAATTTCTGCTCATCAATAAAAATTTTCGGCCATCCTTGGCCTTTTATTACATTTTTTTTTTGATGCCCTAGCATATTGAAGGTGTTATGGTTTTGGTGAATGCTTGGTTTATGTGGGGCTAATTAGGGAGATAGTCATGAACTTATGTGGGGTTTTGCACTGGTGCATATATTTTGATATATGCATGTGACACAAAAGGAAAGTACCCCCTCTACTCATTCACCTGTAGGATAAGTTATATGAAAATGTGAATGAGTTTATCATGAGTGCATATGTATAATAAACTTGTCTATTTTTAGAATTAACTTGTGCTATATATATGTATGCTGCTCAAAGCCTCAAAGTGTGTCTACGGAAAGATGTCGGGTTTATGTAAGCTCAAAGTGGATTTATGGTAAATTATTGGTTAACTATCCAAACTAAGTTATAACATACAATGACTTTATGATAAATTTAAATGTGTTTATGTCTTTGCATCGAAACATGGCAACCATAGAAAAAGGTGGACGTCCATGTGGTGTCACACACCTGTATCGTCTTTCGCTCACTAATAATCCTACGTGCATATAGTCGACGCCCGTATGCCACATCCGCTAAGCATATATGCATGGTTTTGCTACTAATGAATGTTGGTAGAACATTTTTTATCCCTAACACCACTTTTATTTCCTTTATTTTCTTTCTCAAGACCTCTTTTTCTATAGGCTGAACCTATCAGCCATCTCATATGTTTCTTTATTCTTTTGATGAGAGTTAACCTCTATGGAAGAGTTTCATTTGTGTAGTGTGGTTTTCTACCCATTTGTTTGGGTAAGTTCTTTAGTTACTAGGTGAAGAAAGAATTTTTGTATCAGAATTATGAGAGCTATGGTATTTTGGTTTCATATCACGATTTGCCATGCCAATAGGTGAGTTCTTAGACATCAGTGATCCTAAGCATAACTTTTGCCCAAGAATATAAGGATGGCATATGTAGAGAGCACCTTCAAGTGATGTAGTGCATGATTCATAGTAGCATATATATAATTCTACAAGCATCAAAGCAACAATGGAATAATTGAATATACAAAAATGTAAACCATGCATGTTGTCTTAATTTGTTAGTCTATAGTTTACTCGCAGGTGAAATCGAAGATTTGCGTTGATTTTGCAAATGTCATTTAAAATGAAGAAACAGCTTCTTTCGTGACATTAGTGAGTAAAATTTGCGAGATACTTAATTAGAACTAAGCGTTGCGCATTGCAGTGAATATAAGCACGATATATGTTAAGTTCCATGAAAGTAGAAAAGGGAAGAGACATATACTTGCTGACTGCAGATACCCTTTGTTAATTTGCAACCATTTTAGAGGTGCCTCTATAGCTCTATTTTCCCCATCAATATTAATTGCATCCTTGGTCCGTTGAGTCATGCATTGTTTTATATTGGTATCAAGTGAAAAATTAATATAGTTTTATATCTTGATGAACATTATTTGAACCGTGCATAATTTGATCTAGAAAATTTCCATTCTTGTCTTATGTTTAAGGTGATATATAACTAGAGAAGACTGGATGTTGGACATAGTTATGGGCATCCTATATATATCGTATATATTGCAGTTGCATATATACGGTTAAAAGCGTTAAGCTTCCAATGCCTTATCTGCTAGCTGAAGAGGAAGAAATTGGTAGATGATATCATGATCACTATAGTTCTATAATTGATTTAAATCACTTGCCCTCACACCTCTGATCTCTCTCTGTGTGTGTATGTGCGTGTGTCGTGGGCGGGGGAGGGATGTCTACATCTGAAGCTTGGTATCAATTTGAATTAAGTTACATTAATCTCTGCTAGCAACTTCTACCGGGAGAAGTACACAGTGAATAGAATCAGTGTAAAGAGTCATTTTAAATCATCCTAAAAGATGCGTATGTTTTCTTATACCCGCTTAAGATATATACGATCTCATGTCTTATGTGTTTACTATATATCACCCTACGTTCTACAAGAAATACAAATCTGGTCCTCTCTGCGAGGTTCCATAACTTATCAATTCCTAGCCTGGAAATTAACTTAGTATGTTATCACCGAGAAGTTTTAAGAGATTCAATTAACGAGAAATCTTGGTCATCCATGGATTGAAAGGCCATTCGATTTGGTTTGTTGTTTTATTAGATGGAATGAGAGATCGATTGCAATATTGGGCTCAGTTCATGAAACAGTACCGTTCTTGCAAGAATCCGAGTTAGGGATATCCCGTCTGATGAAATTAATCCAACATCTTAATTATGTGAAATGGGAATTACTGACAGGAAATAATTCTTGTCATCCTTAAACTCTTATCTTTATCTATCTGGGAGTTGCTGTTTTCCACATCTGGTCAGTATTTTGGCACTGGTGACTTGGAATGAGCGCGCTATTACATGCATCTGGCCAGCATTTTGTATTGCTAGCTTGGAATGTAGTACTCCATTAATTTCTGATCACTTCGCTGTTTCTCCATCCTTATCAAACTAGTTCCAAGCTGGAGTTTAATTTATCTTCTAATTCTCTCGTTCAGTTGTACTTAATTATATGCTGAAACCCGGAAGAGTACGTACCGATCTAGTTAATTGAGGCGTGTTTGGCAAAACCTTTGGTTGGAAGTAACTTGGACTTTTAGGAGCTTTAATTTGGTTATTTTTTAGGAGATAATTTATCACAAAAAATTAAGTATGATAAATTCTTAGTCTTAGGGGGTTTTTCTGATTTTTTGGTCTGACCAATGCTCTATTCAAGATGTGATTTGTTGTGTTCACAGTTTCAGTCCAGAAGGATTTGAGCAATTTACTTTCCAAGAGCATAGATCTAGCCATTTCCACCAGAGTTCTATTCTTCCTTTCCACAACTCCATTTTGTTTTGGAGTTCTTGGATAAGATAATCTGTAAAAAATGTTCAGTTCAGCACATAAATCAGAAAAAGTTTTGTTCTCAAATTCTCCCCCATGATCAGTCAAAATGGATTTGATTTTATGTGAAAAACCCATTAAGGCAGTGGTGCAGAAATTCCTAAATTCTAAACAAACATCACTTTTGTGAGATAGAAAGATGACCCAAGTGTATCCAGCAAAATCATCAATGATGACAAATCCATATCTTTTACCACTAAGACTAAGAATTCTTGTTGGCCCAAAAAGGTTCACATGAAGTAATTCTAGTGGCTTAGAAGTGAGTACATCACTGAAAGTTTTAAAAGATTTTCTGATTTATTTTCCTTGAGCACATATCCCACAAAGTTGATTCTCTACATTGGGAAGGGATTCAGGAAGTCCTTTAACCAGATTTAGCCTTAAGAGTTTATTTATTGTGTTGAAACTTACATGACCAAGTCTTTTGTGCCATGTCCATGCAATTTCATTTTTATTTGCCACCAAACAAATGTTTTTAGCAAAGTTTTTATCAAGATTGATCATATAGACATTGTTTTCTCTTTTGCCAAAGAATTTTATTTTTTCAGTTGAAGAATCAATTATTTTACAAAAATCAGATTCAAAAACAACCTTGTGACCTTTGTCACACATCTTGAATAGAGCATTGGTCAGACCAAAAAATCAGAAAAACCCCCTAAGACTAAGAATTTATCATACTTAATTTTTTAGGAGCTCTAATTTGATTTCCATGCATGTGTGATTGTGGTTCCTATGGAATGCATGTTTGGCTTGGTTGTGCTTGGTATGGGGGTGGGGTTTGAGTGACCTTTCATGCTTGCATGCGAGTTTATGGAGTGTAGAACCATCCCTTTGGCATGCATGTGTGTTTACAAGGGTGGTTTGAGCTTATTTGGTCTGTTTACATCGTTCTGCATGCTCCCCTCTCCTTGTATTCCTCGGATTTGTGGTGCATGGTTTGGAAGGGATGTTCTCGGGTGTGTAAGTCTGTGGTCGCGACACGTTTGGTGTCGCGACCCAAATCGCGACAGCCCGATACGTCACTTTCTGGTGGAGAAAGTGACGCCCACCCTGTCGCATTCTGGTTGCGACAGGGTGGGTGTCGCCTTCTTACCTGCTTTCACCGTGTGTTGTGGGAGGTCTCAGATGGTCATCTGGACCTCTGGCTGTGGTCGCAACAATGCCCTTGTCGCGACATGATCGCGATAGGTTACCTGTCACCTTCTGACCCAGGTCAGACAGAGAGTGGCTTGGCGACCTATTCAGAGTTTTTCCTTCCGCTGAGACTCTATTTTCTTGGCACGTGTGCTTTTCACAGCACGGTCCTACTCTAGTCTTTTGCCCGGTGCTAGGCACTTGAGGGCTTGTTCGTGAGAGAGGTTGTTACCGTTACCTAGACCCTCGGTCCCCGCGCGCCTGTTTGAGGGAGTTCTATGGGCGGCGGGCGAGCTCGAGTCACGGACTCTGGTAGCAGAGGGGAAAACGGTGGGGACGGCGGCATAGAGTCATTTGTAGAGCTCTCTTAGTTGAGTCTGGGACGCCGAGGTGGTTTGGTGCTCTTCCGGCGCAGATCAGCTAGTCTTTTCCTCACTGCCTCACTCTACGAGATTCCGGTACCATTTAGAGGGGCCAGGCGTGGAACCATAGTCCGGCCAGACTACGGTAGTTGTGGTTATTTCGTTCCGCGTCTCACTAGCTCCGACAGGAGGTGCTAGACATGGACTGGCGGTCGAGGGTAAGGCGCGTGGCGCACCTGACCGGTCGACTAGTGTAGTGGTTCTATGACTAGTGTCTTTGTCCAGGTAGCTGTCTACTGTTTGTGTTTACATCCTTGGGTTCTTCCCAGTGTCGTGGTTACACGGGTTTTCCGGTCCCGATGTTTAGATTAGACAGTTGACCGTGTAGTTACTTTACGCTTCCGCACTTACTATGTTAGTAGAATAGATTTACTCACTTTATTTAAATTATACACATATTGATCTATTCTGCTGTTGGAACCAGTGGGAGATTGGTAGTTCCTACTGGGCTTCTTCGTGAAGCTCATTCCCTCCTTTACAGGTGAGACTTCACAATAGCACCCTTCGCGGCGTGCTGAGGAGACGGGGCCGTAGTAGACGGCGTCTTCCGTGAGCAGTGTTCCCCAGTACTTGTTTACTTCACCCTCGGGGTATGTCCCTAAGGGACCTGTTATCCCCTTTACTTTTGTACTTGTACTTTGTTTACTTTGGGACTGTACTAGACTTGTACTCTGTGTTGGACGTTTTTCCTTCACTTGTTGGTACTTTTTTAGTACGTGTTGTTGTTACTTACTCTTGTTCCATATCTTGTTAGATGGGTCAGTTAGCCCTTCCGAGTCTTCGGGCTCGTGGGCGGCAGTGCCGATGGTCGGATCCTTGGTGGGAGCTGGGGGTCCGGGCGTCGGGGCGGTTACAAAGGCAGTAAGAGACATCGAACGTGTCAGGGTGCCAATTCCGAATTGTGATCATATAAGTGATTCTGATAATCAAGTGGAAAGTTTAATCCATTTGATCGAAGGGGTGTCATACTCGATCAAATTATGTGCCATTAATCATGCTCCCATAGACGAATTAGAGTACCGGACTAGAATCTCCGAATCTAACTTAGTGATAGCCGACTCAAAGTGTCGACTAAAAAGTGGGGTCTAAGAAGTGGTTCCGATTGTACGGCGAAGAAATATTCACGTTTTACTGAAGGAGTGTGATAATCTATCGAATCATGTACTTATATTCACTCTTCGGAATCGAATTTGGGCTGTGGAATGAAATTTTCTAAAACTAGCCTCATGTCAATTATCTCCAAGTGTCGATTCTGAATTGTGGTCTTAAAAGAGATTCTGATCTCCGAATGAAAAGTTCTGACCATTTTTATCAAAGGGGTGAGAATAAGTCAAAAGGGGTGAATATATCACCGATGGTCATGTATGTATATTTTTACAATCTCAAGAGGAATTCTTGTACCGAGATGACCACAAGTTTCTGACCATCATAATTGGTCAACTCCAAATTGTGTCTTTGCAAGTCATTCATATGATCGAAGAAAATATTATGCACATTTTTTAGCTAGAAACATGGAGAACGCATCTTAGAATCATAATTTTAAAGAGAGAAATGAAAGATTTTTGAGTTGGAAATGATGTCTTACAGCCGAAGGCAGTAAGAGATATCGAGCATCTCAGAGTGTCAATTCTAAATTTTGGACATATAAGTGATTCCAATAACTGAGCGAAAAGTTATGTCTGTTTAACCGTAGAGGTGTCATACTCGATTAGATAGTGTACCTGCAATTGTGATCCCGAAGACGAATTCGGGCACCGAACTAGAAATCTCCAAATCTGACCTAGTGATAGCCAACTTGAAGTGTCAACTTAGAAGTGGGGTCTTGGAAGAGGTTCCAATCACCGGCCGAAGAAGTATTCGTGTTTTACTAAAGAAGTGTGATAATATACCAAATTGACTATGGGGAGGAATTTGGGTCTTCGAATAGAATTATGTGAAACTAGACTCAAGTCAACTGTCTCAGAGTGTTGATTTTAAAATTTGGTCTTACAAGCGATTCCGATCACCGAGTGAAACGTTATGGCCACTTTTACCGAAGAGGTGAGAATAAGCCAGAACGGGTGAATAAACCGTCAATGGTACTGTATTTATATTTACGACTTCGGGAGGAATTCTCGTGCCAAAATGACTACAAGTTTTTTACTGTTGTGATAGGTCGACTCTGAATTGTGGCTTCGCAAGTGTTTCATATCATCAAAGAACATGTTATGCACATTTTGTTGATAGAAATATGGAGAATGCCTATTAAAGTTGTAATTTTAGAGAGAGAAATGAATGATTTTTGAGTTGGATACAATGTATTACGGTCAAAGGTCGTAAGAAACGACGACGTCTCGGAGTGTCGATTCCAAATTGTAGTCTTATAAGTAATTCTGATAATCGAGCAGAAAGTTATGTCCGTTTAACCGAAGAACTGTCATACTCGAACAGATCATGTGCCTGCAATCATGCTCCCAGACAGGAATTCAGGCACTAGACTAGAAATCTTGAAATCCAACTTAGAGACGGCCGACTTGAAGTGTCAATTCCAAATTGGAGTCTTGAAAGTGATTTCGATAGTCGGGCGAACAAATATTCACAGTTTACTGAAGGGGTACTGTGATAATCGATCGAATTGTGTACTTATTATATTCACGCTCTCGGGTGAAATTTGGGCCTCAAAATGGAATTTGATGAAACTAACCTCTCGATCGTCTCAGAGTGTCGATTTTGAATTGTGGTTTTCTAAGTGATTTTGATTACCGAGCATAAAGTTCTGCTCTTTTTTACCAAATGGGTGAGAATAAGCCAGAAGGGATTAATATATCATCGATGGTCGTATACTTAAATTTACGATCTCGGGAGAAATTCTCGTGCCAATGTGACCACAAGTTTTCAACCATCGTAATAAGTCGACTCTGAGTTGTGGCTTCGCAACATTCTAATGACCGAAGAAAATATTATGCATATTTTTTTATTAGAAATAAGGAAAACACCTATTAGATTTATAATTTTAGAGAGAGAAATGAAAGATTTTTGAGTCAGAAATGACATTTTATCGCCGAAGACAATAAGAGGCCTCAAGCGTGTCAAAGTGCCGATTCTGAATTATAGCCTTATATGCGATTCTGAAAATTGAGGGAAAAGTTATGTCCATTTTACTGAAGGAGTGTCATACTCGATCTGATTGTGTGCTTGCAATCACGCTCCCAGAGAAAAATTCAGGCACCAAATTAGAAATCTCTGAATCTGACCTAGTGACGATAGACTCTAAGCGCCGACTTCGAATTAGAGTCTCGAAAGTGGTTTTGATCGCCGGACAAAAAAATATTCACATTTTACTAAAAGGGTGTGATGATCGATCGAATCGTGTACTTATATTCACGCTCTAGGGATGAATTTGGGCCTTAGAATGGAATTTCATGAAACTAACCTCACGTCAACCATCTAGGAGTGTCGATTCTGAATTGTGATCTTATAAGCGATTCCGATCACCTAGCGAAAGGTTCTGCCCATTTTTGTTCAAGGGGTGAGAATAAGTTAGAAAGGATGAATATAGCACCGACAGTCGTGTATTTATATTTATGATCTTGGGAAGAATTCTCTTGTCGAGATGACCACAAGTTTTCAACCGTCGTGAGAGGTCGATTTTGAATTGTGACTTCGCAAGTGATTCGTATCATCGAAGAAAATGTTTTGCACATTTTTCTGTCGAAAATATGGAGAACGCCTACTAGAATTATAGTTTTAAAGAGAGAAATAAAAGATTTTTTAGTCAGAAACGATGTCCTACGGTCGAAAGCAGTAAGAGATATCAAGCATCTCGGAGTGTCGATTCTGAATTGTGGTCTTATATGTGATTTCAATAATTGAGCCAAAAATTATATCTGTTTAACCGAATGGATGTCAAACTTGATCAGATCATGTACCAGCAACGGTGAATAGAATCATCATAAAGTGTCGTTTTAAATCATCTTAAATCATACATGTTTTCTACCCTCTTAAGATACTCTCATGTCTAATGTGTTTACCATCACCCTACATTCTATAAGAAATATGAATCTGGTCCTCTCTGCAAGGTTCTATTTGCGCAGTATATACCACCCCACCGGGAGACCTATTCCTTAGGGTACATATAGAAGGTGACACCCAAGGTGATGGAAGAAATCAAGGTAAGATTTCAGATCTCAGGAAGCATATTAGAAAATGGAAATAGGACAATTATGTTAGCCCCCATGGCCAAATCACCATCATACAGAATAAATTACAAGTTGTTAGCAGGCTACCCATTATTGATGCTAATGTGCAAGAAGAGCTGAAGTTTAAGAAAGAACTTCAATCTATCCTTGATCAAGAAGAGATGTTCTGGAGGTAGAGAGCCAAGGTCCATTGGTTTAGAGATGGGGATAGAAGCACAAAGTTCTACCATATTAATGCTACAAATAGAAGATACAGAAATCATGTCTCTTGGATCCAATTACCTTCAGGGGCTTGGACAAGTAAACCAGAGGTAATCAAAAGCTACTTTGTTGATAATTTTGATAATTTATTTACCTCTTCGTGCGACTTCCAGAGATTATTAATGTGCAAGACCCAACTTCGGATAATAATATCACAAATTGGAGGAAGAAGTTCACTTCTATTGCCGAGCTTGCCAGAGCTGAAAATATATTTATGTCTGATTTTAAATATTGATTCAGAAGCAACTGGATTAGATTCCGAAGAAGATGATATGGAGCGCTGCTCTCGAAGACCAGGACTGCGACCTCAAGCAGTCCTCCGGCGCACTCATTCTTGGGATAGATCTTCTTTGAAGTTCTAGCTAACTCTCATTCTACTTTTACTTGTTGTCGCTTTCATTTCTGTTTTCAGAATTTTCACTTATATATAATAAATTGGCCCTTTTGGGCTTTTAAATAAAAAAAAGTAAAAAATTTTTTTTACCTCTTCCCACCCTATTCACATTCCTCATGATCACTGGCTTAACACCAAATACATTTCTGTACAGAACAATGATAAAATCTGTAGCATTCTTTCCCCCCAAGAAATCCATGATATACTCTTCTCATTCTCCTCCCCCAATAAGTCACCTGGACCTGGTAGAAGAAACAGTCATGATGAAGATGCCCAGGACTAGTTCTCGCGCGCTTTAGATGCAAAAAAGACTCCAAATTAAGACATCTGAATTGAAGCACCATAAAACTTGGCCATCCAACTTAGAACCCGTTCAATCTGGATGACCAATTAGATTTCTGGTTAATTGAATCTCTTAAAACTTCTCGGTGATGAGATAAAGTTTCTATGCCAGGAATTAATAAGTTGTTCCACATCATCCATGGATTGAACGGCCATTCGATTTGTTTGTTGTTTTATTAGATGGAATGAAAGATCGATTGCAATGTTGAGCTCAGTTGAAACAGTACTGTTCTTACAAGAGTCCAAGTAAATTGAAGGATATCCCGTCTAATGCAATTAATCCAACATCTTATGTGAAGTGGGAATTAATTATTGACGGAAAATTATTCTAGTCACCCTTAAACTCTTATCTTTATCTGAGAGTTGCTATTTTCCACTTAAATCTGGTCGGTATTTTGGCACTGGTGACTTGGAATGATCAGCTATTACATGCATCTGGCCCGAATTTTGTACTGCTGGTTTGGAATGTTGTACTCCGTTAATTTCTGATCACATCGCTGTTGCTCCATCCTTATCAAACTGGTTCCAATCTGGAGTTAATTTAATTCATCTTCTTCTCTCGTTCAGTAGTACTTAAATGCTGAAGCCCAGAAGACCCTTCTAGTTAATTGAAGACGTGTTTGGCAAAACCTGAGATAATTAATATAGTTTTTGGAAGCTATTTATATAATTCCAAAAGCTATATATGTTAGGCATCCAACCAAAAGTTGTAATCTGTATAGGTTAGAGGGGAAATGGGATTACTAGACAATCTAAATGAATTTTACAACAAAATATAACTCCAAGAAGTCCAAATAGATTGGTGCCTGGGTTTTACCTAATCTCCCTTCAATTCCCCACAGCATCTAAAAGTTGAACGGCATTTGATTCCTTTCCCTACTTCACAGTACTGGCTGACAAATAGAACCACGTATGCAGCTTCTCTGCAAGGTGATTACAGCAGAAAAAACTTACTCTACTTAGGCTCCCTTGTATAGAGTTAATTATCTGACTCAGATCATAATGCAGTGAAGAGTGCCCTCAGGTGTAAGAATATATAGAATGTCCAGTTAGAATGGCTAGACCAACCTCATCCTCTAGCTACTACTACTACTTTTTCTAAGTAAAATGTACAGACGAACTGTAACGATAACGTTCATGCTAACAGCTTGCCAAGATCCAAGCTATGACGAAAAACATATTTTGTGACAACTATTTGAAAATTAGTCGCCCACTGTAATTTGTACTTAAAAGGCGAGGGGATGTTGTGGTTTAGTTATATTGAAATTTTATTGGAGTTTCATTTCTATATATGTAGAAGATTTTCTCAACTTAATAACAAATTTTTGAATTAGAGTTCGGATCTTTAACATGGTGTCATTAAATTATCTCTTCGCATGTGGATACTTGTTCCTACCCTTGTTGCACCGGCCACAACCAGTTGGTTCGGCGCAATGGACGTTGTGTTTTAATCTCATAGGAGTTTCATCCATGTAATAGAGCATTCGTTTAACTCAATATCTAAGATTTGGGTTAGAGTTCAGAAATTTAATGTGGTATCAAAACGGATGTACATATTAGATCGTCTCTTTATATGTAGATATAATTTGTTCTATCTATGTTGTGCACCAAATTGGTTGTGGTTTAGTCTCATATCTATGAAAATCTTATCTTTTTATATGGAAAGAATTCTTTCAACTCATTATCTAAGTTTTGAGTTAGAATTCGGATCTTTAACAATAATTAAATCAATTTTTTGCACGTCTTGTTTATAAATTTTATCCTTGGGTCACTCACAAATTAGCTCTGCTGTCAACAAGCGCTAAAGCAAGAAGCAAGCACGTAGGTATCTCTAGCGCAGTCGGCTCTTGTGAAAGGAAGGATATAAAACCCTGGATGTTCTCATGCTTACTCTGAAACAAATTAAAGAAGTGAGATCCATCGAAGAATGGACGTAAAGCAAGTTTTTGATGATAGGATGGGATGAGACTTCATGACCAATGTTATTAGAAAAATAAACTTTGAAATGGATCACATGAATCAAGATGTAGATCAAATTCTTGAGCGTGATGATAGCACTGTACCAAGCAGGAATAGGAATTCTGGGAATTATTCTCCCATCTGTTCATTCATTGTGCAGAAGTTCCCTTGGCTAGAACTTTGACCAATTATTTGTACATAGTATAATATTGGACAAATTAATTAGAAGTCTCTATCAAATATTTGACTTATTTTTTAATATCTGATGGAGCTGCAACTCATTACAGTAAATATTATCCTCTCTTACAGTATATATTAAGTTCTATTACAACAACGACCTCCCATATTACAATTAGAAACTATTAATTAATTTCTCCTATAATATTGTATTATTCTTCCGAAAACTAGAGCATAGAAAAAGCCACAACATAGTCATGGAAATCCTTCTGTACATGAGAAATAATATTTGCAGCCCCACGAGCTCTCCCTTCGCGCACACGTGTGCTATGGGACCCACCTCTTGTGTATGCGTGTAGTGGGTGGGGCAGGTGGACTTGGGCTTAGAGATCTCCTTGATGTGAACAATGATCAAATGTTAAACCTTATCCACAGGCTACTGAGAGAGCAGGAAAATCAATGGGCTATGCTGATCAAAGACAAATATTCAAGGAGAGGTGTATTGGATAAACCTTATAGCATTGTCTCTGAAACTGACATCTGGAACAAAATTCTCAAGGTATATAAGAGTCACAAGCATCTTATAGGCTGGATCCCAATCAAGGGAAATTGTATAAATATAATGGAGGACGGCTGGTATTAAGACATGTGGACATATGATTTTGAGTCAGTATAGATGAAGGACCCACGTCAACCTACACAAGGACCTAAGTCGACCTGTTGCACAATCAGGTCAGTCTGCCAGGAAGGTGTGTCGACACACTAAAGGAGTGTGTCGACCTATAATGAGAGTGTGTGTTGACACACTGAAAGGGTGCGCTGACCTATGATGAGAATGTGTTGACACACTCTTCGATCTTTCATCAGAGTAGAAAAATTAATTTATTGGAGTTCAGCATGTGTCGACGCACTGATCAGGGTGTGTTGACCTACCCAAGATTTTTGGAGAGAAATAAAGTCCTGTGGATGTATGATTTTGAGCCCATATGATGAGTGGGTTGGTGCTATCATTGTTTTAGCCAAAGGAGAGTTGAACAGCACCACCAATTGGTGCCAAGAGAAACAGCACACCACCCATTGGTGCCGTATCACCAAGAGAAATGGCACACCACCCATTGGTGTTGTATCACCGAGAGAAACGACACACCACCATTGGTGTCGTATCACCTATATCAACCAAGAGAAACGGCACACCACCATTGGTGTCAGATCACCTTTGTTAACTAGGAGAAATGACACACCACCCAATTGGTGTTGTATTACCCATGTCAACCAAGAGAAACGGCAAGCCACCATTGGTGTCGTATCCAACATCACATGAGACTAGAGAAACGGCAGCCCATCCACCCCGCCGTATCGCAAATGAGATCGAAGAAAAAGTGTAATGGCAGCTCACCCACCCTACCAAATGATCACATCATCCAAATGTCATTTGTGCATCGACGCATGTCCCTTCATGGTCGATGCACCTGATCCTCTCAGCAAGCCCGCGATGGATCAAGACGTGTCGACGCAGGTTCCTTACAAGGTCGACGCACCTGGCCGAAATTGGGAGTAAGTTGATGCAAAAGACAAGATGCGCCGACACACTTTTAGTAGGCCACTCTCAGAATTCAAAGAGGATTTATCACGCTTCGACGCACCTCTGATGGGTGTCGATGCACTCAACATGAGACCCAAGAGAAACAGCAGCTCAAGTACACTCTGCCGTATCAACATGAGATCCAAGAGAAATGGCGGCTCAGGTACACCCGGCCTTATCACCATGAGACCCAAGAGAAACGGCAACCCAGGTACACCTCGCCGTATCAACATGAGACCCAAGAGAAATGGCGGCCCAGGTAAACCCCGTTGTATCAACATGAGACCCAAAAGAAACGGCGGCCCAGGTACACCCCGCCGTATCAACATGAGACCCAAGAGAAATGGCGACCCAGGTACACCCTGCCGTTATCATATGAGACCCAATAGAAACGACAGCCCAAGTACACTCTGCCGGTTTAAAGAAGAGGCCCCCTTCTCACATCCTCGACTATTTAAGGAGAGCCCTGGTCCCAGAAGAGGAGGGGAGAGGTTTTTCTAGAAGACGGAGGTCGAGGCAGGCTTACAGTGCAAGTTTTCCAAGAGAGGTCCGGAGAGAGAGAGGGAGGGGAAGGAGAGCTAATTTCTTTCTTATTTCTTTATGTCTGGAAGAGTGTGCATAGGGAGGAGAGGGTGAGTGCTTTGATAGAGGCTACGGTAGCAAGATTTTCCCTTCTCCTCTTATGAGTTTTCTTTGTTTTGATGCTTCTCCTTGTGATGTATTTTTAACTTTGTTCATCGAAATGTGTGCCCATGAGCATGTGTACATGAGTACGTGAAACCAATCTTTATCTCATTTCTCTCGTTCTTCTTCTTCCTTTCTTATTTCTTGATGTGTTGATATGGATGTGATTGGGCATTCCTCACCTTCTCTTGATGTGTCCGTACTCACTAAGAGAGCATTTCTTAGCGTTTCTATATGCCTCATAGTGCTGTGAATAGAAAATATCCTCTATCTTCTTCTCATCCTCTATGTCACATGAGTTGCTGGTTTGGGTTTGAACTCCCCATCTTCTTTCTTGTTGTTCTTATTTCATCTGGGCTCTTCCATGCTCAGTTCGAACTATAGAACAGTGGATGATGAGATGAAGTGACAGTGCCCATTGAGAGGCTTCCCATCTCTACACTGCCACTACCAGAACCTCTCATGATGGCCCTCTTCTCTTTGCCCGTTGTTCGACATATTCTATCCTATGGTTCTGGATTCCATCAACTCCTTTGTAGACATGTCTCAATATTGATGTCAGATACCATCCTTTTACGATGCGACGCACCCCAAAGTTGGTGTTGTCTCCATTTTTGGTGGACAATGATCATGCCCCTCCTACATCTTCGTATAGAGGGGAGGTGCTGCCAAATTTTTACTTTGAAAGTGAGTCGGCACATGTGAATGTTTTGATTTGATTCGGCAGTGTTGTACTCGTGCCATTTTAGGTGACTATGTAGGTTAACGGCAGGGTCTTGTACCTGTGCCATTAGAAATGGACATGGAATCATGACGAGGGTCGATGGCAATCTCCGTTTTGGAACACCAATGTGTTGACAAAAAGTAATAAAAAAAAGGAATAGACAAATGATCTTTACCTGGCCAAGTTGGTGTCGTTTCCCACTTTCCTCATAACATTTCAACTGAATCGGCGGGCTCTAAGACCCCCGCCGACCCACTTTCCTTATAGTCATTTCAACTGAATCGGCAGGCTCTAAGACCCCCGCCGACCCACTTTCCTCATAGCCATTTCAAATGAATCGGTAGGCTCTAAGACCCCCACCGACCCACTTTCTTCATGCCATTTCAACTGAATCGGTGGACTCTAAGACCCCCGCCGACCCACTTTCTTCATGCCACTTCAACTAAATCGACGAGTTGTAAGACCCCCGCCGACCCACTTTCTTCATGCCACTTAAAGTGAATTGACGGCCTTCACCCCCGCCGACCCACTCTTTTCATGCCCAATCAAGGTGAATCGGGGGGGGGGGGGGGGGGGGGGGGGTGCACTTTCTTCATGCCACTTAAAGTGAATTGACGGCCTTCACCCCTGCCGACCCACTCTTTTCATGCCCAATCAAGGTGAATCGGCGGCCTTCACCCCCTCCGACTCACCTCCCTTCATACCTAACCAAGAGAAACGGCATCAAACATCCCCCGCCGATTCACTTCCTTTCATGCCCAACCGAAGTGAAACAGTACCCTTCATCCGCGCCGACTCACTTTTCCACGCTCATCCCAAAGTGAACCGGCAAGCCTTTCCCCTGCCGGCCAACTTAGGCCATTCCCTCCTTTCTATTTGATGACTCTTCTCTGTGCCACTCATCACATCATAAAAAAAAGAATATATAATGATGGCACTAGCAGTAAACAATATGACAATGTTGACCATAATAAAATGATCTATGTCAAACAGATATCTTGTTCTTTTACGTTCTTTATCAGATGTTTCCTTCTCAGGCCACAAGGTTTTATTCTGACGATTAATCAATAATTTTCTCTCTCAGAGAGATGAAATTAACATCGTTGCGCTTAGGCAACGGTAGGATATTGGTCTCGACTAGCTACCCATTTTTGTTTGACAAAATCAAATGGCGCGCAAAGAGACTTAAAGTCCTTCGACTCTCGGAGGCAGAACATATTGTCACTCACGTGACTAGCACGTCTGCACTTTGCGAATTCCGATTCATCTCTCGTCACCACAGCTTGATTAGTACTTGATGAGACTTGAATATGTAATATGCATCTATACACACATGAGAATATGATAAAAGTCCAAACAATAAGATACCGGATGGATTATCACATATCCATTTCCACAAGCCACAAGTTTGAATAGAAGACCATGGATTTTCAACTGCCAAATGCTAACTGAGAATTCCACTATCTGGGAACTACTAGACTCTGAGGGGAACTCGGTTGTGAATCTTGTGTCTATGATCTTCTCTGAGGAGCTAGTAGCTAACATTGTCAAATTTCCTACATTGGGTGCAAATAATAAGGATGAAAGAATATGGCAACCTGGTCAACATATACTTCGGCATATAGGGCAATTAGAGATTGCAATGACAGAAACTAGGAAAACAATGCTTCATGGAAGGCGATTTGGAATTGGCCGACTATGAATAGAACCAAAGTACTCATGTGGAGGATTGAATGGGGCAGATTACCAACAAAAGCTTATCTAAACTGCTGTAATATCCAACCAGATGCTTCCTGTGAAGGCTTGTGGTGATGCTTTGGAAGACATTCAGCATGCACTATTTGATTGCAGCAGGATCAGACAGATCTGGCAACATTTAGCTGTCCATTTACTACACTGGAGTAACAACTCATTCACTTTACAGGAAGTATGGAACAATTGCACATCGCTGCCTGACAAAAACTTCATCTCCACATACTCAAAAGCAATAGTTGCAGTGGCCATTGAGGAAATTTGGAAAGACAGAAATGAGAACATCTTCAAAATGAGAACACAGGAAACAAACATTACCCCTACTAGAATAATCTGCAAGGCCAATGAATTTTTGAAGGCCAACAAGAACCTTTGGGACCAAGCAACAGTGTTGAACCTAAGTCAGTCAATTCTGGCCAGATGCTGGGGTTTCAATATCTGCAGGAAAAGACGAAGGAGCAAATAAAATGGAAGAAGAAGCCAGGTAGAAGATGGATTAAACTGAATTTCGACGGAGCATCTAAGCAACATGGGGAAGAGTCTCACTCTGGAATAGGAAGTATAATTATAAATAACATAGGTGAAGTGCTAATAGCTAAAAGCCAATATCTCAAAGATGCTCTGCCCTCAAAGCAGAAGCTTTGGCTCCTCTAATAGGTGTTCAACAGGCAACCAATCTGAAAGCTGACAACTTTGGGACATGGATTGAAGGTGATAACCTCCTAGTAATCCAAGCCATAAGAGATCCAAGTAAAGCTCTACAAGAAATCAGGAACATCATCTATCAATTGAATGATAAGCTGAAGCAATGGGAGGTGGTCAAGGTCTCACACACACACCAAGGGATGGGAACAAGGCAGCGAACTGGTTGGCCACTGAAGCTAGAGTGGCTAAATTTGACATGCATTGGGCTCAGGTGCCACCCCTGGAATAGGAATCAATCTGCAATGAAGATAGGAACTGGGAACCTCCTCGACTGCTAACCAGGGTTTGCCGAATCGGGGCGAATTGGTGCGAATCAGGGAAAATCCGATTCCTGATTTAAACCCAATTTAAACCCAGTTCAGTCCAACACTAAAATAACACAACCCAAGTCTAACCCAAATTTAATGGATTAAAGTAAAAAAAAAAACTCATGCTAGCTCATTGGGGCCCGTTTCAGCCCATCAAGTTAATATGTAGATAGATTCACTATTTTAATTTAAGCATGTTTTAATTTAGAGGGAACCGTTGGTGTGGTGGTGACCAGTTTCTTTATTTAAACATGTTTTTAATGCAAGTGTAGGTATGGTGGTTATTGATGTCTCTTAGTCTAATAAGTTAACCCGAGTCCAACTCATCAAGTGATGGGTTTGACAAATGGACTTCAAAAGAGATCCATAGGCCATCATATTTTAACCCAAATTGAGTTTGGAGTGGACTGCCCATTAGACTTCAAATTAACCCAGCTCATTGACACCCCTACTTAATTTTGTGTTCTTCTCTGAAGAAACATCCTTATATCAGTTTGCGACATCCATCTCTAGGCTAAGCGTTAGTGGCCCAAAGAGGTCAAGAAAATTGGATTCTAGTGGGCCGGATCCACATCTTTCCTTTTTGCATGGGCCCACAGCAAAGAAGCAGGACAATAGTTGAGTATAACCCCCATTTTCTTGTCTTGATGGACCGGGTTAGCGAGCGGACCATAATGGGTCGAGTTGACTCTACCCCTTCAAATCATGGTTCTTTAATCAATAGAATGGAACACATATTTGATTAGCATGTGTGTTGGCATTTTGAACACCATCATGCTCTTTGACATGTCAAGCAATTGGCGAGGCCTTGCTTTAGCACAGCAAGGGTGTACCTAACTATGGGCTTAGTCTTGTCCATAATGCGGCCAAGGCGAGCCTCACTGTGACTCAAAGAGGCTAATGACTTGGCCTTAGTGAATAAAGAATCATCTAGGGATGACAGCCCCAGATCTGGGCTGCTTTATCTATTCTAAGCTAAGTGTTGGTGGCCCAAAAGGGTCAAAAAGATTGGACTTTTAGTGAGTTAGATGTACCCCCCTTCCATTTTTATGGGCCCACTGTAAGGGAGCAAGATGATGTCCAGATCATCATGGTTCTAATCTCTCATATCCAGCATCATATATGGAGAGGTTGCTTCACGGTGCATGTTTTGTCTTTTAACTTCTTCCTAGGACATGTTTGAATGTGCTTCTCATGAGAATTCCCACAGCAACATAAATTAATGTTTTCACCAGGATTGTTTACATGTCAAAGAGCATGATGTTGATTCAACCTTATCATTGTTAACGCACAGGTTAATTATCAAATATGTGTTTTTTCATTCTATTAACCATCATGTTCTAGTATGTAAGATTACAAAACCTATAATAGAGAAAGACCAATCCTTACCATTGTTAACACACAGGTTAATCAAATATGTGTTGCATTCTATTAATCAACATGTTATATAAGATTAAAAACCTGAAATAGAGAAAGCCTTGGGCATGAAGAAGGACGAATCATTAATAAGGCTAACCTTTCAGATTATTGTAGATTCTTACTTCAGTGACAATAATATATACCCTTATTATACACTAATAATAATCATTACCACCCTTTTTATAACGGAGTTCATGAATTCTTATACTTCGTAATGAGACTGCTTGGGGTGGATTATCGTAATTATGCAGAAAATAATCAAAATTTGCAGAGAGATCTCAGTTAAAATACTAAAAAGGAAATAAATAAAAGTCAAGAACACTGTTATTTATTCACATCCATGCGCATGCCAAAACACCACCAAAATTCTTTCTTCGGAGCCACGCCGTCTTGGCATCTTGGCTAGTCATCGCCCATTGGCTGTTCCGCGGCCACATTGTTTGCTATCGTGTACCCACCACGGTGATCACCCATGACCCTACGTCTCCAAACCTGGCGGCCCACCGGAGCGAAGGTGCTGATGTGAGGCACGTAAATCGCGTAAGAAGGGTCCATCAACGGCTGGCCAGGAGCCCCTTGGGCGTCCCGCATCTTCCCGCTGACCACGTCCAGGCCCACGATCCGACCCTCCGCACATAGCAGCACCTCCGACGCCCCGCTCTGGAACCGCAGCGGCCACGGCCATCTCCGGAACACCGGTGTCGACCCTCCGGCCTCGTCGCCGCCGTTGTCCCAATCGTCATCCTCGACGACCCTGTACGACGCCAGGAGTGCCCAGCTGTCGCCGGCGTCAAGCGCGTAGACCTCGACGGCCCAGTCCGTCACGCAGGTGCAGCAGAGCCGCCCGCCCATCTCTCCTAGCTGCCAGTTGACCGTCGCGTTGTAGCCCATCGGCCACGGCACGCTCCGGCACGTGTCCGCTGCCGGATCGTAGCCGACGACCGTCTGCATCTCCGTGCGCCAGTAGGCCACGCCTCCGGCCGACACGCCGGAGCCGCAGATCATGGACTCTGCGGCACAGACGTCCGACGATATCCACCAGGCGCCCGTCTCTGACGAGAACACTTGGAACCCAAACACGCCCGCGCAGTCCTTGGAGACCTGGAACGCGCGGACCAGGTGGTAGTCCAACTCCAGGTTGGCGGCCGAGGGCTCGAAGACCAGCGCCACGGCGGTGCCGCCGTCCTCCGCGAGGGGGGCTCCGTCGCGGTAAACCACATCCGGCAGGGGCGGCTCGGGGAGGGGCGTCCACTCGGCAGTGGAGGGGTTGCAAACGTAGAACGAGTGGAGGACCCCAGCGCAGCAGAGGAGGCCGTTGGAGGACGCGAGGGCGGCGACGGAAGGGTAGGAGGGTAGGAAGGAGAGGGTGGGGTCGGGGATGCCGCCGGCCAGGGGGTCGAAGGGGGAGTACGCGGGGACGCCGGGGAGCATCTGGCAGAAGACGCCGGAGGCGGTGCGGTGGGTGTAGGACTGGGTGTTGCGGAATAGGGGGACGGAGATGAAGTGGCGCCACTCGTGGGAGACGGAGGCGAAGCGGAGTAGGGACCGGACGGGGAGGCGGGGGAGGACGTGCTCCCTGACGACGTCCCGGAGCGGGGTCCTCGCCTGCTGGAGGATGCGCTCCACCCGGTCCCGGAGCCGCGCGCGGCGCTCCGCCTTCCGGCGCCGCAACCACTCCCTGAGGTTTTCGACGTCCTCAACTTCACACGCCGCCGCAGCGACCGGCTCTGCCGGGGGATGCTCGTCCATGGTTGCCATGAGAACGTGGGGGGCTCTGTATAAGGCTCCAGTCTTCTCATATGACAAAGTCCTGCGGTGTCTGGTGGAATGGAGGCATAACGTGGACCGCAAAATTGCAAAAGAACAGCAAAAGGTCAAGAGTCAAGACAGGAGTCGTGTGTTGAGACTCTGAGAGTGGGAGTTGTTGCTGAGGGATAGCAGAACTGCAGCGGGGAAGGTGCGTGGTTGGTGTCGGTGACGCTGCTTGCCATTTGTGGGGAGCAATCCCGTGGCAGGTAGTGTTGACTTCGTTGACTGGGAAGGTACGATGCACCTTCGGAGGTGGGTTAAGTTAGAAAAGGTTTTAGAGGAGGACGGGAGAAAAGACCTGGCGGAGCTTGGGTACCGTTGCTTGGTCCTCAAGTTTCGTTTTCGAAGAAGGAAAAAAAGGAGCACTGCGGACGTGGCCAGAGCCAACGAGGAGAAGGCACTGATGTGATGACGCCCATATGACGTGGAAATGTAGCAAAAGTTTAAAGTGGTTCGGATCAGATGGAGTTACAACTTACAAGGGCTTCGATGAATGTTAGGCTTCCGTCTGATGGATAATTTTAGAGGATGCGAATCCTCTAAACTTTGTTTATGACGATGGTGAAGTCAGCGAAATTTTGTTGTTCATCCGGATAGAAGATATATATATTCTCTCGAATGTTTGTGCATCGTACAAATAATTAAGATTAATAGATTGATTTGGATTGTAAGAAAAATAATTTTATTTTTATTTTGTAAAAATAATTTTTATAAAATTAATCTTCAAATAAGAATAAGATTGATTTGAATTGTACGACAAATAATTCGCATCGACTTTTTAATCCACGATGGGAAAGTATCAAACGCGAAAGTTTGTTCTTTTGTAGTGAGCGATTCAGAAAAGGCAACAAAGTTCAAAAGTGGGTATTTTGTAGTGGGCCATTGAGATGAGAGAATGTTATATAAGACTGGTAAGGTGAAGCATCTAAGTTCTAAGTTTGTCGTGGGTAATTGAGATATGAGAATGTTGTTGACTATTAGGTTTTTAACTTTTAGTACATATGATAGGTTTAGTGAAAGAAAGTAGCGTTTTCAATATGGGCAAAAGTATGAGTAAGAGAGAGTGAGAGGATTCAAGATCACTATTCATCATTTTTTTGTATAAAAAATCTGTTACCTTAGGCCACGAAGTTCCTCTTGATTTTTAAAGATGTGGATGGCATCTCCTCGAGCAATTCTTCTATGATGTGGGGGCAATTAAAACCCCGATTGTGGAAATAACTCCCAAGTAGTGACCTCCATGGGGTTTAAATTCTCTTATTAGGAGGATCATGGAGACAATGACTTCAATCATGAGCACTCCACATATTCATTAAGACTTCACTCCGTCCAAATAACTGTTCTTTGATTGCCGAGTTCGATTCTTGGGGGGGGGGTTACTTGATTTACATGCAATCCTCGATGTGTGTAGATCCGAAATTTTTCCGGTCAAGTGGGGTAAGGGCAATACGGGTACACCGAAAGTAAAAGCTGTCAAGTCCTAACTTTGGAGTTCACGAACACCAATCCTTGAGCCCACAAAACCATACGGGATGGGGTTTCCTCGTTACCAAAAAAAAATTTGTTCTTTGGTTTAGAGATCTATCAATATTAATATCCCGTTGGAGCACTAATAGGGTGTTTGGGAGTAATTTAAAAAAAAATTATTTCTATCTAAAAAATTATAATGTGATCTCTTTTACTTCAAATTTTAAAATTAAGAAAAACAGTTCTTTGTTGTTTGGCCGGAACTGTTTTAAAATTTATGGAAGAGGGAGGGGGAGGGCGCTGGGGCAGGGGGGAAGGGGGGGAGGGGTGTGCAGGGGCGAGGGAGGGAGGGGGCGTCGGGGCGCAGGGGCGAGGGAGGGGGGAGGGTGCGGGCGCCGGGGCGAGGGGGTGAGAGGGGGGGCGCCGGGGCAAGGGAGGGGGGAGGGGAGGGCGCCGGGGCGAGGGGGCGAGGGAGGGGGAGGGCGCCGCGACCGGAGGGGAAGGGGGGAGGGGTGCGCAGGGGCGAGGGGGAGGGAGGGCGCAGGGGCGAGGGAGGGGGAGGGCGCCGCGGCCGGAGGGGAAGGGGGGAGGGGTGCGCAGGGGCGAGGGGGAGGGGGGCGCAGGGGCGAGGGAGGGGGAGGGCGCGGGGGCGAAGGAGCGGGGGGGGTGCGGCCAGGGGGGAAGGGGGGAGGGGTGCGCAGGGAAGCGGGGAGGCTGGGGGGGGGGGCCGAAGTGGGGGAAGGAGGGTAGAGGGCCGCCGGCCGGCCGGGGGGGGGGGGGGGGGTTGCGCAGGGAAGCATGAGAGTTTTGAAAAGAAAAAAAACAGTTGTGGAGTTATTTTTTTTTAGAGAGAGTTTTACACAGGTAAAATTTCTTCCCTAAAAAAAATTTTATCTTACCAAACATGTATTAGTTAGTATCTTCTCTTTTCTTTTAAATTTTAAAGAAAAAAGAAGTAAAAAACTACAACCAAACACCCTATAAAAACAAATAAGATAAGTTGTTTCACTTCCGTCGAGCCAAGGGCGCTGCCAAACTATAGACCAAATAAGATAAGTTCTAGCTTAGCTAACATTAGTTTCTAGGGCTAAGGTCAGTCAAGTTATATATGGAGTGTACACCGAATTAATTTTATTTTATCGCATGTTAAGATATTATCTTGAGAGTTAATATTGATGCCCCGGACTACCTTAATATTGACATCTGTGGTGGCCAAATCTGGTCACCTAGGCCCATGATGGCTCGTTACGGCCCAATCACGTCCTGACAACCAACGTGGCACCGTCATCGAAGGGCACGCCCTCTCCAGGATGGCTCGAAGACCTCCATTGTGTGACCCCGTGATCGGAAGCTGTCAGGTTCCGCTGCGGCGTACCTCCGAGCAGATCACTCGCCTTCTCTTACCAAACAACTATGAACGGCTTCCGAACAAGAACAGTGACTCCGCTCCATGAAACTACCCTCGATGTTACCGAACAGCATGTTCGAGCCCCCACGTGGGTCACCTGCTCGGAAAGCATTCCCAAAGGGTTCCGAGCAGGTTCTCTGACTCGCAGAACGGTTGTAACCGTCCCAGGCCACGTTCTCCATCATCAAGGGGCGTGAACTGCCTGGCAGCCTAACGGGCACCAGAGTCATAACTCCTCCCGTTATGGCGTGCGTCAAGGCGCCTCTTCAGGCACGATTCGCCGAGCGTTACGCACGTTGCCTCGACAACGACGCCTATAAAGGCACAGGTATAGTGCCATGCAATGGTAGGTTCTCTTCCCCACGCGAACACATACTCGCATTCCGAAACCCCCTGCCTTTCAAGCTCTTCACTGATTTAGGCATCGGAGGGTTTCCCCGGTCTTCACCGGGCCTCCTGATCCCATTCTGGTTTTGCAGGCCTTCGCCCTCACCAGCAATCGTCTTCCCTCTCTTATTCCAGTGGAGGCCCGTTTGGCTCAGGCCCAACAGGATCACGCCACCACATTTGGCGCCGTCTGTGGGAAGCGACGCTGCCATGGCTCGAGGGCGATCCTCATACCAGAATATGGGAAGCAGGGCTTAGTATATTTTTATATTACACTTAAAATATAATATGATTAGACACTCATCTCATGTGATACTTAATCAATAAATTGTCATTTTATCACCCTGAATGGTGCCACATGAGATGAGTATATAGTCATATTACACTTAAGTGTAATAAAAAAATACACTAAATCTTTCTCACAAGGTTGTGATTGAGAAGATCTGACATCTCTCTCTCAATAAAATTTATTTTTCTTACAAGTCACATCAATAAACAGAGCAATCTTGCCATTAGCATTTCTCTCAATTCATCGCGGGGTGAGTTCCTCGGAGCAAACTCCTCATGGAACCTCGCCCGACCGCTCAGTTTTTCGTTTTTTTTTTTTTTACAGGAATTAGACGTGAGCAGATAGATTAAACTACGCAGGCATAGAAATCATCTACTCGCAGGGAAAGTTCTAAGGTGGGAAGTATTCTGGCGCCACCCCAAATGTTACATAATTTCCTTACCTCAGCCGAAGCATTGGTCAGCAGGGAGCGGGCCGGGGATGTAGCCCCGCTCGAGGAACTGCAGACCGAACACCACCAGGATCGCCAGCAGCGTCAGGTAGGAAACGCCCTCCACGGCGCCCAGGAGCCCGAACGGCCCGTTGGGTAGGCCGGAGCCGGTCTTCGCCTTGGTGTAGAGAGACCAACCCACGATCCCCGCCACCGCCAGGTAGCTCACCCCTTCGAGCCCGCCCAGCAGGCCCCCGGGCCCGGGCGGCAGGCCGCAGCCCGTCGTCTTCAGCGTGTAGAGCGAGAATCCGATCACCGGATTCGACACCAGCCCTCCGACGACGACCGCCGTCTCCGCGGCGCCGCTGCCGGAGCTTCCGGCCTCGGAGTCCTTCGCCTTGCAAAGGATGAGCTTCCGGCGCGGTGAGTAGCGTTGGGAGGCGGGGCTGCCTGCAGCAGCAGTGGCCCTGCGAGGGCGGGGAAGGGTGGTTGCCGTCGTCCATTGCAGCACAGCTTGGGTGGCCATGTCGACGATCACACGCCAGCGAAGGCCGGCTCCAAGCACCCGGCAGCCTTATCTTCTACTGCGGCTCTATGTTAACACGCGGTGGAATCCTCTTGGGCCGATTCAGGGTCCAGATCCACCGGTGCCTTCTGATCCCCCACCGCCCCTCTGGGCGAACGGGCTGATGTGAAACGGACACTGGAAAGAGAGACGAAAGTTGATTAGGACCAATGGACGCATGGGGCCTGGGTTTTGATAAAAGAGGCCCCGCCAGTGCGGATGGAAAGAAGAGTAAGATTCCATCGAGTGCGTGGGAAAGGGGGCGGCAATATACGGACGTCGTCAGCGGGGAGTTCGACCTACCAATTGGGGGAAGGCATGGTCATCACCTTTCAAGCAAGTCCACCGTCCAAGTACGACTGATGAGGCCCAAAGTGGCAGCCGATCGTCTGAATCCGTGATGAGATCTCCTGCACTGAACCCCATCAGCGCGTGGCGCATGGCATAGAGCGAGTCATGATACAGCGCCATCAACTCCACGTCGAAGGACCCAGCACGGTAGCCGCCGCGGGATATGATTAGATTCCCCCAACCCCATCCCCTCACAAAAAAAATTCAGTACGGTTCCTAATCCTAGCTCAACCGCAGCCGGGATCAAATCTTCCACGGCCAGCTCGCCATCAACCCTTTATTATTATCATTATTATGCCTCGAGTATCGTTGGTCACTCCACCTGAGAATATTTATCCTGTCCGCTCGCATGATCACATATTTTCTCTTCTATTTTAAAATTTTTTCAAAAGTAGCACTTCATGACACAGAACATGGACCGCGAGTTCGAGTCCAGGGCCGGAGGTAATGTAGCAGCCAGCCCGCTATGGTTGCAACTTTGCAGGGGGGCGGCAGGTGCGCTGCAGATGGAGTACGGGCCGAGGATTGGTTTGGGGTGGGGGCCAGCGGTGGATGGGGAGCTGAAGGGACGCTGGTGGGGGGGGGATGGACGCACGTGGCCACGTAAGAAGCCCCAACCCAAACAAGAGCATACAGCCTGTTCGGCTAACCTCTTTCGATTTCGTCCAATTTAAAAGAGAGAGCATCGACCAAGAAACCCATCGTCTATCGTGCGGGTGTGCAGGCGAGATGCCAGGCTTCCTACGAGAGCACACGACTTGAGTGGCAAAACCGTAGATTAGAAGGATCATCAGAGGTAGGATTGACCCTTGAAAAGTCCGGTTGGCAGCCATCCATTGGACCCGGTCCTTGGGCCGGGCCGGGCCTGGTTAGCTCGCAACGTCCCCGAAGGTGAGCATACCTGCACTCTCCTGGAGACGGCAAAACCACCATTTCATTAGAGAAAAACAAACCTTCTATGAAATTCTTTTTTTAAAAAAAAAAAGAAAAAGAAAAAAAAACAAGAAGACTTCGTTGTTTTGTTAGACCTTAACCTTACCCATTTGTTATGGCATCTAGAAGCGAAAGCGCGGCTTCTCCCACAAGCAGCCCACCTTTTATTATAGACCAGTGAGAACCTGCAGTCATCAAAGCTGTTAACGATGCTCCCCAAACAGGATCCAGATCAAGAGAACAGAGAAAAGAGCACAAGAACTGATCAACCCGGATGGTGGTCGCGAAGCCTGGCTGCACTCGTATAACTATCTGTTCCCCAAGGATAATTAGGTAAAAAATAACACGCGCGAAGCAGAATGCTGCGAAGGGAGGGAGGGAGGGAGGGAGGGGGGGTTTTAAAGTCCTCTGTGAAACCTTTTTTTTTTCTTCTTCTCCTTGTTTATGGAGGGAAACCAAAAATCACCTATATATCTAACCGCCATTTGAAACAAAAGGTGCCAACGGCCACACAAGGGAGAACCATGCGCGGGCAGAGACACCAACGGCCATTTGAAATTTGGAGGGAAGAAACATTGCAACTCAAACTTCTTCCCACCGCGGTTGTTCTAACAGCTGCGAAGGCCAGGACCAACACAATCTCTCGACTGAAGAAGTTTAAAAATTAAAAAAAAAAACGACAATAAATTCTGTTCCTCCTGCAACTAACATCCATATACACATAACATCTGCATACTCATCAGCGATGCTTGGACAACCTGGAGTCCTGGACGCCATCATCGTCGTCGTCGTCGTCAACATCGTCTTCGTCTCTCCTCCTCTTGTTGGACTGAGCTGAGGATGGATGTGAAGAAACACCATGACCCTGGCCATCATCATCATCATCAACCTCCTCCTGGTCACTGTTATCCTCATTACCAGCGTCGAAGTCACTGCCAACAGCCTCATTCTCCGCTTGTTCGATTGGCTGGACGAGGTAATCATCCTCTTCCTGTAAAAAACAGAAAGAAAATTGACAAAAATCAGTAAAAAAAAAAATAGAAATGCGCATAGTGCATATATTTTTCTAACATAAACAAGAGAGAAAAAAACTCCTAAAAGATGTTTCATGAAGAAACAGACAATCGACAATTACGCTACTGCTATATTGAAAAGAACAAGCAAACATCTCATGATTTGCTGCAACAGAAAGGATTCTGGAGCAAGTCATTTTTAGAAGTGAGGCAACTGTAAGTCCCAAAAACGAAATTCAAGCGGATATCAAGAGCAACAGAAAATAATCAGAGTTGCAGAATGCAGAGACGAAGATGACAAATATGCTGAAGCACCCTTCATTTAAAGGAAGACGAAAGAAAAATCACTAAAAATAGTCCTGACAGTCTCCAAAAATTATTTAAAAAACTAATTTTACCAGCAGTCTGCACAAAAGGTAGATTTTCCCTTGGAAAAATTAAAAAAAAATGACACCAGAAAATACTCTGCTTCCACTATAAGACTATGAAAATTATTTCAACTGATCACAAAATCATCGATGACCAAAATCTGCAACATCCTTCGATGTCTGATATAAAAATCAAATGAACTTAGAACGATCAATGTCCCATTCAAAGTCTATTTTTTCAATAAAATTGAGCATGTATATCTAACTTACGGAATGCGGAATAACAGCAAAAAAGAAGAGCAACACATGTACAACATCAAATCACAGAGAAAGCAGCATTCAATGGGAGCTACATATAAGTTATGTTACCACAGCAGGGACAAAGAAGCTAGGTCAATTTTTATTCTCTCCAAGAACATATATAATTTTGTATCATGGAAATGCATATTAAATCCAGCCCAAAGAACACACCCGGAAAACCAAAGTCAACCAGAATAGGAGAAAAAGTAAAACATCTATAATAAAGAGGCACACACGAATGGTGGAGAAAACAGATGTTCTCATATAAGATGTATTCTAACCATCAGATACCAGCTCCCTGCAGAATGGCTCAACCATAAGTTAATCCAACTTTCACAAGCATGTACATAATCTTAAGTAGCCAAATAAATATCCCCAAGGGCATACTTGCAGAAACTCTACTTTCAAAGCCACTTTCAATTTCCACTTCCAACATGAAAAATATTGGTTAGTAACGGGTTTTGAGCACTCATATTAGCCAACCCTTTCCTCCATCACTCCATTTATCCAGAGTTAACAAAACCCCAAATTCTAGTTTATATGTAAAATCTATGCAATATAAATATTTCGAAAGTACAATGGCCCCATTCCGTTCCACAAATGACTGGAGGAACCATTTATAGCAGCACATTAGTGCTTCTACTACAATTTGAAGCAATAACAAAACTTAAATGGTACTTCTGTTGTCTATTAAGACAGAAGAATTATTTTTACTCATCTTTCTCCCATGTGGCATTTAACTCTACGGATCATTTTCAAACAATCTACCAATAATTTAATGTGAAATTCATCCTCTATATAAATTATGTTATGCATTTTGCTGGCAGCTGATGCATAAGAAAGAAACTTGGTACATCTGTATATGGCATACTTAGTTCTCACAGAAGAAGCATGCATGATAAATTCAAAAATAGCACCTAAGAAACACCGAAGGTTCCCGTTTTAGACTGATAAAGCCCTTTCTGACGTGGGTAACACTAGGTTTGCTCACATCAGACATCCGGCCAGGACAACCATGCATTTTTAGAGGAGAAAGCCTCAATCAAGAGGGCATGAGGTCTCGCAAGTTCCACCTTCCAAAAAAGAATCACACATAGTATACCCTATCAATGTAAAAGGAATCGACCAATGTCCAATTTCAATGCAACCACAGGGTCGCACTATAAATACTAACCTAAATTAAACGTTAGTTAGGTTCGTACTGCCTAGAGTTGTCAACAAAACGTTCTTGTTCAATGATAAGAAAATATGTCATGTGAATATATGTTCTGAGCACCAGCGAGGGTGGAATCCTATATTTAAAAAAGACAAAATTATCAGTTATGACTCACGAAGTGGCTCAAATTCAGTTACTGCCATTTCCTTCACTCTATCACTGGATTAAACAACTAAAGCGAGCAAGAATATCATTTCAAACCTCGAAGGCTTCATCTGTCGAATTTATGAGATGCCAGCCATGATTACTGAAACCAGAAGCAAGATCTACAAGTATGAAACTTTTAGGCATCAGCTGCATCTCCAGAGAATTAGTCTACAGTTTGACAAAGGTTTTGGTAACACTTTTAGATTTCACCTTTTTGAAATCCCAAATCTCCTAAAAAGCTCCCTTACACCAACTTTTAAAGCCCAAAATCCAACACATCATCATTACATTTTCACAACTTTTAAAGCCCAAAATCCAACACATCATCATTACATTTTTTCTCTCTATTTCTCTGCTCTCTCTTAAAATCTGCTTTTACACAATCCAAAATCCATTTTACTTGTTTGATAACTAGAGGGAGAAAAAGTAGATTTTCAATCAATAAATGATTGAAATCTACACTTCAAAAGTGTTACCAAACGATGAACATAATAACAAACATTCATGGCCAGCAATGTTCAAAATTCCGAATATTAAGATTGAATAACGAACACCCAGTAAATAAGTAAATAAGAAGCAAAAATAGATTTTAAAGGGAAAAGATTGTCTAAAAAAATTAAGCAAGCCGAACATGTAAAACGGCTTTTAAGAAACAAATAAGGTATTCCTAACAAACAAATACTAAATAAGAAGAAAAAATCACCTCATCTTCACCATCTTCATCTTCGGATTCTCGATCATCCTCCACCCCCTGCTCATCCTCCTCCCCGATCTCCCCGTTCTCATCCTCCTCTCCTTGTTCATGCCATCAATTTCTCCCTCGGTTGTGCTTGTCAACCTACCAGTACTCCCTGGATCTTCGCCATCATCTTCTACATCCTCCTCTTCCAAATCCTCATCATCTTCGTCGTCATCTTCGTCTTCATCGTCCTCCTCAACACCATCTTCATCTTCACTATCATCGATCTCGTGAACCTCCATCACCTCCTCATCTGCCCCTTCCTCCTCGTTGATCTCCTCCCCCAAGTCTTCCTCGTCATCGTAGTCTTCTATGTACTCCTCTTCTTCGGAATCGTCAGACTCCTCATCCTCCCTGTGCCCTGAGATAGATGCTGCCATCTGAAACCCGTTTGCCATATGATGCGAATCCCGACCTGATCTGCTTGCCTCCGGTCTCGCACCAGTCTCGATCTCTTCCTCATCGGCATCACTCTCCTCGTCTTCATCCACATCAAGCACACCCTCCCTATCTGAACTCCTTCCGATACCATTGATCGTCTTCCCCGCCCGATCCTCACCGTCCACCTCCCCACTGCCTGGATCATCATCCTCTTCCTCCTCGTCTTCATCGTCTTCATCCTCTTCGTCGGTCTCCGGCCGCTCGTTCTCATCCGCGTCCATCTTATCCAGATACTTCAAGGACCTAATCATCCCAAACACCCTCGACCGGTAATCCTTGATCCTCGTCACAGGGCACTCATAGAGGTCAAGGGACACCAGCCGAAGCTGCGCCAGCGGGGCGAGATCCTCGAGATACTGTATCCTGTTGTTGGAGAGATCTAAATCCCGAAGCGAATCCAACCCCGCCCTCACCAGGAACTCCAGCCCCCCGGCGATCCGGTTGTCCGACAGGATCAGGCGCTGCAGATTCCTCAGCCGGGGGAAGTTCTCCAGCGACGAAACCCCCACGTTCGCGATCGATAGGTGCTCCAGGCTCCGGAACTTCTCCAGGAGCCCCGGCGGCGGCAGCCGCCCGTGCAGGCACTTGACGGCGCTGTCCAGGGTGAGCGTCCTCGGCGCCGCGGCGGAGTCCGTCTGCCCTTCGAGGGCCGCCTCCACGGCCCTCTCCCACGCCTCGTCCATGCCGGAGATCCGACCCCTCGCTCCCTATCTGCAGAAGAAACAAGAAAACGTGCAGGCAAGGAAGGGTGAGGAGCCTCCTCCGGACTCTGCAACTGATACCTCCAACGGCGAACTGGGTAGAAGGCTAACCCTGGATTTTTGAAGGGAGATGGAGAAGGGAACCCTAGCCCTGTAAGCGCTAGCCGTCTCAATTTTTTTAATTATTTCTTCTAAGTTTCCCTCTAATTTTTCCTACTGGAATTCCCACCCCTCCCCACAACACTACCCCCAGCCCCAGCTCTGGAGAAGCCGCTCCACGCACGGGAAGGCTGCAACCTCAGAAACGAATCCTATATAACAATAATATATATTAAAATGGAATTTTCTGTTTCTGTTTTTTGTTTTTTTATTTCTTTTCCCCCTCGCGGCGGTGCGGTCACCGATGGCGGTGATGCCGCGGGCGCTTGGGAGGGGTAGGATGGGGTAGTGGAGGAGTGCGCGGAGGAAAGGTGTGTTTCTCCTCGCGGTGCGGAGGAAGCGATCTGGTCCGTCCGATGGAGCGACGCAGATCGGTGACGTGGCGAGTCGGGCGGTCCGGATTGGGCTCCCTGTGTTTCTTTTTCTCACTGGCGGGCACTGGAGCGGGAGGGGGGCGTTGGTTCGTGAATGCCCTTGGTTTGGCAGTTGAATAACGGAGGTTGCCATCCTTGTTACCATGTGTGTGTGTCTCGCTCGCCCGGTTTCTTGTTGTTGTTGCAGCCCCACGGGTCGTTGGGCCGCCCGGCCCTTAGGCCGGGCCGCGAGCTAGCACGTCGGGCAGGAAGAGAGCCCAAGTCGGAGACTGCTCATTGGCGACTGATGCATGAATTTTACTTGCTGCCAACCGCTTTCCTTGATTGTGGTGATGATATCTATTTTACTATACGATAATATTTGCAGATATTTAATTTAAATCATTCTAATATTAAAGCGCGTCTGTACACAATAATTATGCATTGAAAAAAATTATTTTGAAGCGCTATATGTTTTTGAGAGCAGCCACATGCTGAGAGTATGTGTTTACTTTTTAAATACATTTAAAAATATGTTTTTAAGTTTTTTATTGATCATGTATTTGTAAAATATTGTGCTCATCGATGACAGATCAAAATTATATTTTAAATACATTAGAAGAGTAAAATAATATTTCTCATGAGCGGAATAAATATCACAACTTTGTAGAGCTATGCGATCACGTGGGATTATTATACGTTAAGGAACAATAAGTAAAAACTATTTCGACTCGATGCTTAAGTCATACACTTCAAACAGATGATGTGAATATGTATAATAAAATTACATATTCTACACTTGTAGTGCAGTGTACGCCCTCTTAA